>OZ024881.1:12097726-13297726 GCA_964017185.1 Rugalucina vietnamica | reverse complement strand
TTTAGAATGTCTATATTAGTACTTAAATCAATAGCACGTCATGACTTTTATATGAAATTGTATTTAATATTGAAAAATAAAATTAGAATTTAGTTGCCTAGCAACGTAAGTACTACCACATAAATCAAATTTTCAAACTTCAAATTTTGGACATTTTCAACCCAAATTATCTCCTAACAGCATGAGTGTATAGCAGTTGTGCATATAGCACCTTAACAACCAACACTTCTTGTTGAAATGCAAAGAATGAAATAACTCAAAATGTTTCCATTTTTTGTAACCATGGCAACTAAACAAAGGAAACAACAGCAATTTTTCAATCAATGGCATTTTCAAACCCAAATTATCTCCTAAAAGAACACGTGTATATGAATTATGCATATAGTGCCTTAATGGCCAACACTTGTCTTTCAAATGCAAAGAATAAAATATCTCAGAATATTTCTACTTTTTGTAACCATGGCAACTAAACAATGCAACCTTCTGCAATTTTACAAAAAATGACATTTTCAAACCAAAATATCTCTGAACGGCACAAGTATATATGAATTATGTATATAGTGTCTATATTATCAACATTTGTTCATGAAATGCAAAGAATAAAATTACCCAGAATATTGCTTATTTTTGTTACCATGGCAACCAACCAATGGAACCTTCAACAATTTGTCAAAAATGACATTTTCAAACCAAAATATGTCCTACCAACAAACAAATAAATGAACAATGTATATGTTGTCTTAATTCAGAAGTAATGCTGTTTTTTCTTTATTAAACAAACAAACATATAGTAACTCAAAATGTTTCTGACCTTTGTAACCATGGCAACCAAATCAAGCATGGCAACCAAACAATGGAACTGTCAGCAATTTTGAAAAAAAAAATGACATTTTTAAACCAAATTATCTCCTTTCAGCACAAGTGTATATGAATTATGCATATTGTGTCTCAATAACCAACACTTGGTTTTGAAATGCAAAGAATAAAATAACTCAATTTTTTTCTATTTTTGTATCCATGGCAACCAAACAATAGAACTGTCTGCAATTTTACAAAAATGTCATTTTCAAACCAAATTATCTCTTAACAGCACAAGTGTCTATGAATAATACATACAGTGCCTTTATAACCAACACTTCTTATTGAAATGCAAAGAATAAAATTACCCAGAAATTTGTTAATTTTTGTTACCATGGCAACCAACTAATGGAACATTCAACAATTTGACAAAAAAGACATTTTCGAACCAAAATATGTCCTACCAACAAACAAAAATATGAAGAGTGTATATGTTGTCTTAATTCAATACTTTTGTTATTTTTTTAACAAACAAACATTAAATAACTTAACATGTTTCGGACTTGTGTTTCCATGGCAACCAAATCAAGCATTGGCAACCAAACATTGGAACCGTCAGCAATTTTGATAAAAAATGTCATCAAGTTATGAACCAAATATATAATCCTTACAGCACAAGTGTATATGAATTATGCATATAATACCTTAATAACCAACAATTGTTTTAGAAAGGCAGAGAATAAAATTACTCAAAATGATTCTATTTTTGTAGTCATGGCAACCAAACAATGGAACCATCTGCAATTTTGCGAGAAATTACATTTTCAAACCAAATTATCCCCTAACAGAACAAATTGATATGAATTATGCATATAGTACCTTGATAACCATCACTTCTTTTTTGAAATGCAAAGAATAAAATGTCTCAGAATGTTTCTAATTTTTGTAACCATGGCAACCAAACAATAGAACTGTCATAATGTTACAAAAATGACATTTTCAAACCAAATTTTCTCTAAACAGCACAAGTGTATATGAATGATGCATAAAGTACCTTAATAATCAACACTTGTTTTAAAAAGAATAAAATAACTCAGAATGTTTCTTAATTTTGTAACCATGGCAACCAAACAATGGAACCCTCAAGAATTGACAAAAAAGCGACATTTCCAAACCAAAATATTTCCTAACAACAAACAAATATATGAACAGTGTATATGTTGTCTAAATTAAGAACTTTTTTTTCGTCTTTTTTTTTAAAAACACACATAAAATTACTCAAATTATTTCTGACTTGTGTAACCATGACAACCAAATCAAGCAGCCATCTGCGATTTTACAAAAAAGTATCATGTTAAAACGAAAATATCTTTTATACAAACAAACGTATACGTGAACAATGTATAAACTGCCTAAATTGCTGCAATTTAGTAATTTAATGCCTAAAACAATTTAACTGAAATTTGTCTTTCTTATTTTTGTAACCATAGCAACCAAACTAAGAAACTCTCAGCGATTTAAAAAAATAATAAAAAATAAATACTCAGATCATATATTTGTTTCTTGTTAGGACATATTTTGGTTTGAAAATGTCATTTTTGTCTAATTGTTGAGGGTTCCATTGTTCGGTTGCCATGGTAACAAAAAATAGAAACATTCTGAGACATTTTGTTCTTTGCATTTCAAAAAAGAAGTGATGGTTATCAAGGCACTATAGCATTATTAATATACACTAGTACTGTTAGGAGATAATTTGGTTTGAAAATGTCATTTTTGCAAAAATTGCTGACGGTTCTATTGTTTGGTTGCTGTGGTTAAAAAAAAAGTAATATTAGAAATAGTGTGTTTCATTTTATTCTTTGCATTTGACAAACAAGTGTTGGTTATAAAGGCACTATATGAATGACTCATATACATCTTTGCAGTAATGAAATATTTTTGCTCGAAAATATCATTTGTTTCTCGAATTGCTGTAATTTCCATTGTTTAGTTGCCATGATTACAAAAGTAGAAACATTTTGAGTTATTTAATTTTGTGCTTTTGAAAATCAAAAGGTTTGTCATCGTTGCAACACAGACATTGTTCTTATATACCTTTGTTGTAAGGAGATATTTTTGGTTTAAAATGTCATTTTTTTTTTTTTGCAAAATCGCTAAGGGTTCCTTGGTTTGGTTGCCATGGTTACAAAAATATGAAAGAATTTCGCTTATTTTGCTTTTGGTATCAAATAACCAAATGACAGCAATTTAGGCAATATAAGCATTGTTCATATACACTTTTGTTTTTAAAAAGATATTTTCGTTTGAACATGTAAACTTTTGCAAAATTGCAGATGGCTGCTTGATTTGGTTGTCATGGTTACAAAAGTCAGAAATATTTTGAGTTATTTTATGTTTGTTTAAAAACAAAAACAAAAAAATAAACAAAAAAAAGTTCTAAATTAAGACAATATATACACTGTTCATATATTTGTTTGTTGTTAGGAAATATTTTGGTTTGAAAATGTCACATTTTTGTAAAATTGTTGAGGGTTCCATTAGTTGGTTGCCATGGTAACAAAATTATAACCATTCAAAGTTATTTTATGCTTTGCATTTCAATAAGAAGTGTTGGTTATTAAGGCACTTTATGCATAATTCATACACACTTGTGCTGTTAAGAGATAATTTGGTTGCAAAATGTCATTTTTGTAAAATTGCAGACTGTTCCTTGTTCAGTTGCCATGGATAAAAAAAAAATAGAAACATTTTGAGTTATTTTATTCTTTGCATTTCAAAACCAAGTGTTGGTTATTAAGGCACAATATGCATAATTCATATCCACTTGTTCTGTTAGGAGGTAATTTGGTTTGAAAATGTCATTTTTTGCAAAATTGCAGACGGTTCCATTGTTTGGTTGCCAAGCTTGATATGGTTGCCATGGTTACAAAAGTCAGAATTATTGTGAGTTACATTGAATGTTTTTTTTTAACAGTTTCTGAATTAAGACAACATAAACACTGTTCATAAATTTGCTTGTTGGTGGGAAACATTATGGTTTGAAAATGTCATTTTTGTGAAATTGTTGAAGGTACCATTGTTTGGTTGCCATGGTAACATAAATTTAAATGATTCTGAGTTATTTCATTCTTGAAATTTTAAAAACAAGTGTTGATAATTAAGGCACTTCATGCATTATTCATATATACCTGTGCTGTTAAGAGATAATTTGATTTGAAAATGTCATTTTGTTTGTAAAATTGTTGACGGTTCCATTGTTTGGTTGCCATGGTTACAAAAATAGAATCATTTTGAGTTATTTTATTCTTTGCATTTGAAAGACAAGTGTTGGCCATTAAGGCACTATATGCATAATTCATATACACATATGTTGTTAGGAGATTATTTGGTTTGAAAATGTCATTTTTTGCAAAATTGCTGACGGTTCCATTGTTTGGTTGCCATGGTTACAAAACATAGAATCATTTTGAGTTATTTTATTCTTTGCATTTCAACAACAAGTGTTGGTTGTTAAGGTGCTATATGTATAACTGGTATACACTCATGCTGTTAGGAGATAATTTGGTTTGAAAATGTCCAAAATTGGAAAATTGAAAATTTGAATTATGTGGCGGTACTTACGTTGCTAGGCAACAAAATGCAAATTTCATTTTTCAATTTTTAATACAATTTCATATAAAAGTCATGACGTGCTATTAATACAAGTGCTTATATAGACATTCTAAACAATAATCATATCTCAAATACCACCTCAAAAAGTGTCAATTTGCACTTTTTCATTGAACGATTTTCTGCCAATCTGGGTGAAATTTTGATTTTTGGTTTCCATGGCAACCGTTGTCAGAAAAAAGGAATGCTTTGTTTTGTGAAAGTTTTTCAACAAGTCTGATTAAATGAAGGTGAAATGAACGGTTTCTGTGACTAGTCACTTATCACCATTTCTATAAGACCTGCATGATTCTTAGGGAGAATGCTAATTAAAACTGCCTAAGCTACATCAAAACATTTTTGAGCCACGTCATGAGAAAACCAACATTTTGCTAAAATGAGAAAACAAAGGACTGGTGCAGATCAGCTCTGCAATAACTAGGAAGCTGATCAGCGCCTTTGTTTTCGCTACACAGATAGAACAATTCCTCTACTTTCTAAATCCGAAATTTCCAGCCTCTATCCATTATGTGCTTGTACAGCTTGGCTTGTGTCGGGCCTGTTAGGAAACCACATTGTTGGTTTTCTCATTTTAATATCTGCAGCATCATCTAAACCCTGTCATCAGAAAACCTCTGAAATGCATTTCAACCAATTCATATACAAACCAGTTAATTCTATTGAGAGCAGCTACATGTCATCTAGAAATTCACCATTACAAAAACATGCCCATGCAATATACAGAGATTTCTAAAGTTGTAAAAAATGAAAATTTTCAACAGAATATTTTTGATGTTTTTCTTATTTATGCTCAAAACATAGATTGTGGGTACACGTTAGAACTGCCTCGCACCCACAATCTATGTTTTGGAGCAAAAATAAGACCAGAGGACCAATGGTCCTGTAAACGCTCACCTGAGTCTGCTGCATATACCAATAAACATGTTTGAATATTATGGTATTTAACCCCAGTGCAGGGGCAGATGAAGCCCTTGGGCCGTTTTCTTTTTTCAGAATAATCTATATTCTGTCCATTTGCCAATTTCTTGCTGGCTTTTCCCTTCAAATGACATTTTAACAGTTATTCCCATTCAAATGCATGGGCAACCCATGTTGACCTTGCCATAAACTTGGTCAAGGTCATCACAGGGTCATGATTTATATATACATTGCAGTACTATAGCCATGGATGCTTCACGCCAAGTTTCACTGAAATCAATCCATTGGTTTCAGAGAAGATATTTGAAGGGTTTTTACCATATATGGGCATGGTGGCCATCTTGGTCATGTGACCTAGATTATTAATATATACATTGGTTCCCCCATCCTATAGATGCTTCACATAAAATTTGGCTTCAGTTGGCCAAGTGGTTTTAGAGGATAAGATGTTTGAATATTATGGTAATATTTATGTATATTGCCCCGTGGTGTGGGCATATGAGCCCTTGGGTCCATTTTTTTTTTCAGAATCATTAATATTTAGTCCTACTTCCCATTTCCTGCAAGATTTTCACCTCAAATGACTTTTTAAAAGTTTTCCCCATTCCAATGCATTGGCGACCTATGTTGACCTTGTCGTAAAATAGGTCAAGGTGACCACAGGGTCATGATTTATATACACATTGTAGTACTTCAGCCTTTGGTGCTTCATGCCAAGTTTCTTTGAAATCGAACCATCAGATTCGGAGAAGAAGATTTTTGAAGGGTTTTTACCATATATGGGTATGGCAGCCCTCTTGGTCATGTGAACTAGATAATTTATATATACATTAATTCCCCCATTCCATAGATGCTTCACATAAAATTTGGCTTTGATTCGCCAAGCGGTTTCAGAGGAGAAGATGTTTGAATACTAGAATTTGTTTTCTATGTGAAAACTGATGTCTCCCCCCTTTCTACGTGCATGTCCAAAATATGCAAGCAAGAGTTTTATAGTTCTTGTGCATCACATATCCTGTCATTCTGTTTTATAAGTGTACCAAGTTTCATTGAAATATCTCTTACGGTTTTCAAGTTATAGAGGGGGCACGAAAGTGTTTGGAAAATAATCAAAGGGAAATAACTCCAAAGATATGAAAGCAAGAGTAATGATTCTTGTGCATCATGCTTTATAAGTGTACCATGTTTCATTGAAAAATCTCTAATGGTTTTTGAGTTATAGAGCAGACATGAAATTGAATGAAAAATAATCAAAGGGAAACTAGAAATTGGCTGCAAGCAAGGCTTTCAGTATACCCCCCGCAAAATTAACTGGAGCTGGCCAATAACTTCCTAAGTCAAACATGCAGAAAATGTGTCAAAGATATCTTTTCAGCATTATAATCCTTCATGTACATCCCCAGTATGCCAGTCACATCTATAAGATATTAAAAGAATATATTGAAAGCTTGAGGTTGATTTCACTGAATGCACTATGATCATTGTTTATCATGAGAAATGGTAAAAATTGGCTAAGTTAAATAAAAGCTGTAAGTTTGTCAAAAATTAAATTTTCAGCATGAAGATTATTCATGCACATCTAAAATATATCTGGAACAAATCTACAAAGAATCTAAAAGAAACATTGAAAGCCCTAGGAGGAGTTGATTTCACAAAGTATGCACTACCAACCATTATTGTATATAAGCAATGGTCAAGAAATGGCTATGTTGAAAAATGATGTAAATTTGTCAAATATCACTTTTTCAGTATTATAATTATTCATGCACATCTTCAATATGTGTGGAACATGTCTGCAAAGTATTGAAAAGAAATACTGAAAGCCCTAGGAGGAGTTGATTTCACAAACCATCATTGTATATAAGCAATGGTCAAAAAATGGCTATGTTAAAAAATGCTGTAAATTTGTCAAAAATTAATTTTTCAGTATTATAATTCTTCATGCACATCTTCAATATGTGAGGAAGATGTCTGCAAAGTATCAAAAAGAAATACTGAAAGCCCTTGGAGGAGTTGATTTCACAAAATGTGCACTACCAACCATTTTTGTATATAAGCAATGGTCAAAAAAATGGCTATGTTGAAAAATGCTGTAAATTTGTCAAAAATTATTTTTTCAGCATTATAATTCTTCATGCACATCTTCAATATGTGTGGAACATGTCTGCAAAGTATTGAAAAGAAATACTGAAAGCCCTAGGATGAGTTGATTTTACAAAATATGCACTACCAACCATTGTTGTTTAAGCAATGGTCAAAAAATGGCTATGTTAAAAAATGCTGTAAATTTGTCAAAAATTATTTTTTCAGCATTATAATTCTTCATGCACATCTTCAATATGTGTGGAATATGTCTGCAAAGTATTGAAAAGAAATACTGAAAGCCCTAGGAGAAGTTGATTTCACAAACTATGAACTACCAATCATTATTGTATATAAGCAATGGTCAAAAAATGGCTATGTTGAAAAATGCTGTAAATGTCAAAAATTATTTTTTCAGCATTATAATTCTTCATGCACATCTTCAATATGTGTGGAACATGTCTGAAAAGTATTGAAAAGAAATACTGAAAGCCCTAGGAGGAGTTGATTTCACAAACTATGCACTACCAACCATTATTGAATATGGCAATTATCGAAAATTGGCTAAGTTCAAAATGCTGTAAATTTGTCAAAATTCATTTTTTCAGCATAATACTTCTTCATGCATATCTTCAATATCTCTGGCACATATCTGCAAAGTATCAAAAGAGAATATTGAAAGCTGTAGGAGGAGTTGATTTCACAAAGTATGCACTATTAGCACTATGGCAAACATTCTATGTATAGGTTTAAAAAGTCCCATAACTCTTGCAAAACTGACCCTTTGGCCCCTAAATTCATACCACACATGTGTTGTCTTATGGTGCAGGTGTGTTGAAAATTTAAAGAACATCGGGCAAAAACTACTTAAGTTATTCAGCAAAGATGTCAAAATGTTGACGGAATGACGGAATCACGGAATGACGGAATCACGGAATGACGGAATTACGGACAGACTGAAAACAGTATACCCCCCTAAAACTTCGTTTTGCGGGGGGTATAATAACTCCAAAGATATGCAAGCAAGAGTTATGGTTCTTTAGCATGACACATCATCTCATCGTGCTTTATAAGTGTACCAAGTTTCATTGAAATATTTCTTATGGTTTTCAAGTTATAGAGTGGACATGAAATTGTATGGAAAAATAATCAAAGGGAAATAACTCCAAAGATATGAAAGCAAGAGTTATAATTCTTAGGCATGACACATCGTCTCATCATGCTTTATAAGTGTACCAAGTTTCACTGAAATTTCTCTTAAGGTTTTCAAGTTATAGGGTGGACACGAAATTGTATGGAAAATAATCAAAGGGAAATTACTCCAAAGATATGCAAGCAAGAGTTAAGGTTCTTTAGCAAGACACGTAATCTCATCGTGCTTTATAAGTGTACCAAGTTTCATTGAAATAACTTTTACCATTTTCGAGTTATAAAGCGGACACAAAATTGTATAGAAAATAATCAAAGGAAAATAACTCATAAAATACTCAAGCCAGAGTTATGGTTCTTGTGCATGACACATCGTCTGATCATGCTCAATAAGTGTACCAAGTTTTATTGAAAAATCTTAAACGGTTTTCAAGTTATACAGCGGACACGAAATTGTATCGAAAATAATCAAAGGGAAATAACTCCAAAAATACTAAAGCCAGAGTTATGGCTCTTGTGCATGACACATCATCTCGTCGTGGTCTACAAGTGTACTAAGTTTCATTGAAAAATCTTTAACAGTTTTCAAGTTATACAGCGGACAAGAAATTGTATCGAAAATAATCAAAGGGAAATAACTCCAAAAATACTCAAGCTAGAGTTATGGTTCTTGTGCACGACACATCGTCTCGTCGTGGTTTACAAGTGTACCAAGTTTCATTGAAAAATCTTTAACGGTTTTCAAGTTATACAGCGGACACGAAATTGTATCGAAAATAATCAAAGGGAAATAACTCCAAAAATACTCAAGCTAGAGTTATGGTTCTTGTGCGCGACACATCATCTCGTCGTGGTTCACAAGTGTACCAAGTTTCATTGAAAAATCTTTAACGGTTTTCAAGTTATAGAGCGGACACGATTTGTGACGGACAGACAGACAGACGGACGGACGGACGGACGGACAGACGGACGGACAGACGCACGGGGAAAAACAATATGTCTCCCGACCCTGTCGGGGGGAGACATAATTATGGTAATATACATATTGCCCCGGGGTGGGGGCAGATGAGCCCCTGGGGTCCATTTTTTTCAGAATCATTAATATTCAGTCCTATTGCCCATTTCCTGCAAGACTTTCACTTTAAATGACATTTTAAAAGTTTTCCCTATTCAAATGCATTGGTGACCTATGTTGACCTTGCCGTAAAAAAAGGTCAAGGTCATCACAGGGTCATGATTTATATATACATTGTAGTACTTTAGCCATCAATGCTTCATGCCAAGTTTCTTTGAAATCGATCCACCGGTTCTGGAGAAGAAGATTTTTGAAGGGTTTTTACCATATATGGGCATGGCGGCCATCTTGGTCATGTGACCTGGATTATTTATATATACATTGGTTCCCCCTTCCCATAGATGCTTCATGTAAAATTTGGCTTTGATTGGCCAAGCGGTTTCAGAGAAGAAGATGTTTGAATATTATGATAATATACATGTATACTGCCCCGGGGTGGGGGTGGATGAGCCCCTGTTGCCCATTTTTTTTCAGAATCATTAATATTCAGTCCTACTGCTCATTTTCTGCAAGATTTTTCCTTTAAATGACAATTTAACAATTTTTCCCATTCAAATGCAAAGGCAACCTATGTTGACCTTGCCGTAAAATAGGTCAAGGTCACCGCAAGGTCATGATTTATATATACATTGTAGTACTTGAGTCATCAATGCTTCATGCCAAGTTTGGTTGAAATCGGTCCAGTGGTTCCGGAGAAGAAGATTTTTGAAGGGTTTTAACCATATATGGGCATGGCGGCCATCTTGGTCATGTGACCTGGATTATTTATATACACATTGGTTCCCCCTTCCCATAGATGCTTCATGTAAAATTTGGCTTTGATTGGCCAAGCTGTTTCAGAGAAGAAGATCTTTGAAAATGGTGGACGACGGACGGACGGACGACGGACGGACGGACGACGGAGCATGGGTATACTATAAGCTCACCTTGTGATCCTGACGGCTCAAGTGAGCTAAAAAATAGGTATACCCCTGCATACCCCAGTTTTGCTATATAATGGTAGTAATGCATTATGGAAAGAACCAGATTTCTCATGAGGCAGTTCGTTTAATATAAAATGTCATAAAATAATTAAACACGAGAACATAAACAATGCTCCTAGGAATAAGTCAATGTCACATATTGTTTTTGATCAGTCATTGCATCTAAAACAACAACAACATCTAAAAGTTTGTACATCTGAATGATGATGAAATTGTAAGTCTGGCATTTGGCTCTGTGCCTGCACTTTAAGTCTTGCTCAAGCTGCAAGCAGCAAATTGGAACTCAAGTCTTGTCATTTTGATATGTTCCAAGAAGATTTGTCTCCATATCTAATTAAACAAGAGGAAAAATGCAACAAGCTGACATGACTCGATAGTTCCGCCGGCACTACTCACACAGTAAAAGAAGCCCTGAGCAATGCTCTTTTTCCACCCCTGTGACATAATCATCCCAAAAGTTTAACAAACTGGTTTAGAATTTAGCTGAGATATGCCACTTTATAGATATGCACAATTAGCAGAATCTGTTTGTTTGCTAACAAGTTGCTTTTTTTGTGTATATTTTTTAAGACTTTTTCCAATCCAGAGTCAATAGTATAGAATTATAAAGAATTATCCTTCACTTGATCAATTAATTTAAAGATTATCCATTTAAATATATGATATGCAAAGTTTTCCAGAGAACTTACACATGAGGCGGCAGCTCATAGAAGTTGACGTTCTTGTAGCTGGCGATGACATCTTGATTGTAGATATCAAGTTCATGGTAAGGGTTAACAGACACCAGAACAGGGCCGATATATGTCTGAAAACATAGTTTTGTGGGTAAGAAGCAAGGTCATGTCAAGGGCTATCAGTGAATCTAGCCATACTGTTCCGGGGCATGCCAATCAGAGGCAGATTACCAGTAATTAGTGCACATTTCTTCCACCACTGACAAACATATGAGCCACATCATGAGAAAACCGGATTTTTGCCTTTGCAAAAACAAAGGTGCAGATCAGCTTCGCAGTAACTGCAAAGCTGATCAGCGCCTTTGTTTTCGCTACACGGATACTGCAATCCCTCTTCTTCTTAAATCTGAAATTTCAAGCTTCTAGCCTGCTTCTGAAGACGTACAGGCCGGTTTGTATCAGACCTTGTCGGAAACCTCAAAGACTGGTTTTTCGCAGCTCTTCTTGAATAAGCAGCAGAGGAAAAATGGCTGTTGAAATATTTTCATGATTATAACATCTTCATGAAAGGAGTAAAGCTAGATATTATGATCAATTGTGGGTTCTCTTTGAAATAAAGCAGATATGCTTCAAATAGAGCTAGGCCTAGTGATCCAGAAAAGAACTGACTGAGGCTTGTTCTATACTTACATAAATCAAATCTTCTTGGAACCTTTTCTGTAAGTTTTCTACAAAAGCATCAGGACTTGTAAAGTCCTCCAGTAACACAAAATCCTGGACCCCTATGTGGTCACGGCGATGAAGCTCTTCTTCCATTGTGGAGAGATGGTGGTGGAATATATGTGTTCAAAATCTGTCACTGTGTTATAGCATTATGGACACTGGTTGCTAAAAAGAGAATATTGTGTTTGCATCAAACCAACTTTTGCTATGTTTCAAACATTTAGGGAAACTAGGCACCCAATATTAGCTCAGAATGACAAGACAATCAATGGAGACAAAATTTGTGGAATCTTTAAATTGTGGAATCTGTAAATTAACAACACACAGAGTTCTCAAGCATTATGTGACAATTTACAGCAGAAATTAATGTATCAATTTAAAGCAGAAATTAATGTATAAAATCCAACAATTTGGTCTTTGGCTAATTTAATGAACGTTGATCAAAGTATTCAGTGCACAAAATGGATAGCCCATGAGAGCTATAATATTCTTCATGCAGACAGATATTGAACAGACCCTCAATCATGAAATGAGTGGTCCGTGTAATAAAATGTACCCAAACCAATCTATGTCTACCAGTTAGAAAAACAATTCCTTGTATGGTTTTCAAACAACGGGACAATTTGTTACAATGTTAAATGTTTGTTATCAAAAAAGGTAAATATGGCAAAGTCAAATTTTATTACATATTTGAACACTTACAGCCTCGAGCAAACAAACAAATCCTTTTTTTATTCAGGAAAAATGTTGAAAGTCACAAACCGCAGATTTTTTATGCACCTACAAGTTCATTGAAAGTAATGTCCCCATCCATGTGACAAAAGATATTAGCACAAACGCCAAATTTTGACTACTGGTCAGACTGCGAGTGCGAGTCAAGCTACTGGGCAATTAATTCCATTCCAGAAACTGCGCTAAACTGTGTAGGATAGAGACATTTTGCCATGTCATGTCTCAAGTGAGCCCCTTCATGAGAAAATCGGCCTTCGGGGTTTCCGACAAGGTCTGACATAAACCGGCATGTAGTCTAAGAAGAAGACTAGAAGCTTGAAATTTTGGATTTAACAAGAGGAGATAATGTACTATCAATATCCATGTAGCGGAAACAAAGGCGCTGATCAGCTGTGCAGTTACTGCACAGCTGATCTGTGCTTTTACTTTTGCATGTGCAAAAATCCAGTTTTCTCATGATGCGGCTCAAGTATCTTATCAAGACACACTTTCTTTAAGAGCTACACCTACTTATGAGCCTGTTCATGATAAAACAGTATTTTTGTATATGCAAAAAACATAAGACGCAGATCAGCTGTGCAGTATATGCACAGCTGATAAGCGTCTTTAATTTGTTTTTGCTACTTGGATAGTATTCCTGTACTTCTTAAACCAGAAATTTTAAGCTTCTCGTCTTTTCCTGAGATATTACAGGCCATTTTGTGTCAGACCTGGTCGGAAACACATAAGACCGGTTTTCTCTTGATGAGGCTCATTAGCCTGACCATGATAAAAATATATTTTTGTGAAATTAACTTTTGACAAAAGTCAGTTTTTGTCTGAAAACTGAATTTGTGAAACTATTATGTGTATAATACACAATCAGGGTTTTGATCAGACTGCACATGTAAATGCCTAAGACTTAAATGTTACTCATGTCATGTTATCTCGTGCGATAGCTCTTACATGTGTATTTTTCATGATATCACCTATCTCAAGAAAACAGTTAAATGATTAATTTTACCTGTGGCTTACAAAAAGGTACTTCAGGTCAAGAATGGAAAATATTCTTGCAGCATTTAAATAAAGATTTCTTTGCAGTAAATTTTTGCTGTGATAAAAATTTTTTGTTGCAATCCTTCAAATATGCAGAAAATGTGAAAAATGTAGGTGGTGAAAAATATTTTATACTGCAATAGCACTAAATATGGGCCTAATACAAGGGTTTCATAAGTCACGGCTGGTAATTGGTTAGGGGCAACGGGATGGTTATGCAAATCGAATCTTCACAGGAACTTCCGAACATGATTTACGGGATCAGACAAAATGTCAACAGGCAAGTGAGTTTTCACGAATTGTATTTTTTCAAAGTATTACAGCTTTATATATACAAAAAGGAGAATACCATTCCATTCAGTATTTATGTCTGCATTCGAAATGAATGAATCGGGCACACAAACGCCAATAGATTACTTGCGATCCACTTTCTCATGTGTGTGGTGTTTCGGTGTAATTAGATTTCGTGGTTGCAAGTGAGGGGGTTCGGTACAATAAATGCTTTAAAATACACTTTTGCTAAATATAAGCATATCCTAATCCATTTTGTATTGCAAACAAACGTTGTCAGAATTTATTCTCAAGTGTCACTTGTGAAGAAGCTTAGTTTTTCGTTTATGTTGCCCCTATCGACATTTGTTGCCCCTATCAGCACTATTGCACCTAACGAGACGAATTCCTGTCATTGCAGCAAAGTCCCATTTAAAGATTATTTTATGATAAAGCAACAACCCGAAAACGGAGATTTACTGAAATATCAGCGGTTTTATTCCAGTAACGGATTGAATCGCTGCAATACTTCAGTGGTAAGAACACTGACCTCTGGTGCTGGATCTGCGCCGGTGGTAAAAAAATTGGTGTCCGTACACACTTCCCTTCATGTCGTTTGCGGAGAAGACGTGAGTAAAATGGGATCGTAGCGCTTACTGTGCGAATTACATTCCAAAACACCCATAAAACCCCTAAAAACCTGACCATTTCATCTATGTTAGAGCTTGAACCAGAGGACCAATGGTCCTGTAAACGCTCACCTGAGATCAGGGATAATTATGTGACTTAGGTTGACCTTGCCATAAAATGGGTCTAGGTCATCCCAGGGTCATGATTTATATAAACTTTATAAAGCTCTATGCTTCATGCCGAGTTTCAAAATCATAGGCCTTCTGGTTCTGGAGAAAAAGATTTTTAAAGGTTTTTGCTATTTATAGCCATGGCAGCCATCTTGGTCATGTGACCTTGACCTTTTATATAAATTTTCATTCCCTCTTACTAACAATGCTCCACTTAAAGTTTGGCTTTTATTGGTATAGCGGTTTCAGAGAAGTAGATGTTTGAATATTATGGTCATATACATGTATATAGCCCCAGGGCAGGGGCAGACAACCTCCTGGGGTCAATTTTTTTTCCATAAACATAAATTTTCTGTCTATTTGCATACTCCTAGCAAGTTTCCTCCATTTAATTCCATTTTGCTATTTTTTCCAATTCGAATGCATTAGTGAACTAAGTTGACCTTGCCTTAAAATAGGTCAAGGTCATCCCAGGGTCATGATTTATACAAACTTTGTAGAGCTCCATTGCCTGCTGCTTCATGCCAAGTTTCAAAATCATAAGCCTTCTGGTTCTGGAGGAGAAGATTTTAAAAGGTTTTTGCTATTTATAGCCATGGCGGCCATGGGCAGGGGCAGACAACCCCCTGGGCCCAAAATATTTTCATAAACATAAATTTTCTGTCCATTTGCTCATTCCTAGCAAGTTTTCTGCCATTAAATGAAATTTTCCTATTTTTCCCATTCAAATGCATGGGTGACCTAAGTTGACCTTGCCGTAAAAAAGGTCAAGGTCATCCCATGGTCATGATTTATATAAACTTTGTAGAGCTCCATTGCCTGATGCTTCACACCAAGTTTTAAAATCATTGGCCTTCTGGTTCTGGAGAAGAAGATTTTTAAAGGTTTTTTTCTATTGATAGCCATGGCGGCCATCTTGGTCATGTGACCTTGACCATTTATATACACTTTCTTTCCCCCTTCCCAAAGATGCTCCATATGAAGTTTGGCTTTGATTGGCCAAGCGGTTTCAGGGGAGAAGATGTTTCATTATTATGGAAATATACATGTATATAGCCCCGGGGCAGGGGCAGACAACCCCCGAGGGGCTAAAATTTTCCATTAATGTTAATCTTCTGTCCATTTGCCTATTCCCAGTAAGTTTTACCAATTAAATAGCATTTTACCATTTTTTCCCATTCAAATGCATTGGTGACCTAAGTTGACCTTGCCGTAAAATAGGTCAAGGTCATTCTAGGGTCATGATTTATGTAAACTATGATGGGCCCGCGTCCCCGATGCTACATACCAAGTTTCGTGGAAATCGGCCCACTGGTTCTGGAGAAGAAGATTTTTAAAGGTTTTTGCTATTTATAGCCATGGCGGCCATTTTGGTCATGTGACCTGGACCATTTATATAAACTTTCGTTCCCCCTTCCTCAGGATGCTCCACATGAAGTTTGGCTTTGATTGGCCAAGCGGTTTCAGAGGAGAAGATCTTTGAAATTGTGGACGACGGACGGACGGACGACGGACGGACGCCGGAGCATGGGTATACTATAAGCTCACCTGTGAGCCTTCGGCTCAGGTGAGCTAACAAGTAGCCCAAGGGCAACGATTGCTCACCTGAGAGTCAACAAGTACAGTCACTGGACAAAGTTTTTACCATATATGGGTATAGTGGCCATCTTGGTCATGTGACCTTGAAACCTTTCTTACATCAGCAGAAAAGCTCTTGTCTAGATTGTGATCCTCTATTCTGCCATTTTGGTTCACTTGAAAAAATCATCTAACAAGGTCACTGCCGGGGTGGGGCCATATTTGACCCAAGGGGCAAGATTGGCAGGATTTATGTAGAGCTCCACATGACAATGTTGTATATCAAATATACAAGCTTTGTGTCATGCTGTTGCAGAGAAGATTTTTTCATATATTTCCATTATAAGTCTATGGTAGATAATGACATGCCTGGGGCGTGGCCTGTATGGACCCCAGGGGCACTGTTGGCAGGATTTATAAAGGAGTGTATTATACATTGGTCCACACAACATATGAAAGCTCTTGGCCATATGGTTTCGGAGAAGAAGATTTTTTACGTTTTTCCCATGACGCCCCCGGGGCAGGGCCCGTATGGACCCCAGGGGCACGGTTGGCAGGATTTATAATGAGGACCACTATACATTGCAACACACAAAATATGAAAACTTTGGGTCTTGTGGTTTCGAAGAAGAAGATTTTTTAAAGTTTATCCCATGACGCCCCTGGGGCGGGGCCCGTATGGACCACAGGGGCATGGTTGGCAGGATTTATAAAGAGGACCACTATACATTGCTACTGACAAAATATGAAAGCTCTGGGCCTTGTGGTTTTGGAGAAGAAGATTTTTTATGTTTTCCCCATTGTAAGTCTATAGGAGCAAATGACCCCCAGGGTGGGGCCATTTCTAACCCCAGGGGCATGGTTGGCATGATTTATAAAGAGGACCACTATATGTTGCTACTTACAAAATATGAAAGCTCTGGGCCTTGTGGTTTCAGAGAAGAAGATTTTTTTTTATGTTTTTCCCATGACGCCCCCGGGGTGGGGCCTGTATGGACCCCAGGGGCATGGTTGGCAGGATTTATGAAGTGGACCACTATACAATGCTACACACAAAATATGAAAGCTCTGGGCCTTGTGATTTCGGAGAAGAAGATTTTCTTATGTTTTACCCATGACTCCCCCCCCCCCCCGGGGCGGGGCCCGTATGGACCCCAGGGGCACCGTTGGCAGGATTTATAATTAGGACCACTATACATTGCTACACACAAAATATGAAAGCTTTGGGTCTTGTGGTTTCGGATAAGAAGATTTTTAAAGTTTTTCCCATGATGCCCCCGGGGCTGGACCCGTATGGACCCCAGGGGCATGGTTGGCAGGATTTATAAAGAGGACCACTATACATTGCTACACACAAAATATGAAAGCTCTGGGCCTTGTGGTTTCGGAGAAGAAGATTTTTTTATGTTTTCCCCATTGTAAGTCTATGGGAGCAAATGACCCCCAGGGTTGGGCCATTTTTGACCCCAGGGGCATGGTTGGCAGGATTTATAAAGAGGACCACTATATGTTGCTACATACAAAATATGAAAGCTCTGGGCTTTGTGGTTTCGGAGAAGAAGATTTTTTTATGTTTTCCCCATGACACCCCCGGGGCGGGGCCCGTATGGACCCCAGGGGCATGGTTGGCAGGATTTATGAAGAGGACCACTAGACATTGCTATACACAAAATATGAAAGCTCTGGGCCTTGTGGTTTCGGAGAAGAAGATTTTTTTATGTTTTTCCCATTGTAAGTCTATGGGAGCTATCTGTTGCCATGGAAACCAAAGTTCTGATCCGACCTGGCCCAAAACCTAATACAACCTTTCCCCTTCCTCAATGATGCTGTAGATAAAATTTGGTCACAATTGGCCTTGTTGTCTTAAAGATATTCAAGTTTGAAAATGTGGACGGACGGACGCACAGACGCACGGACGGACGGACGCCGGCTCGACTTCTATACTATAAGCTCACCTTGTGAGCCTTCGGCTCAGGTGAGCTAAAAATGCGTTTTCCCACAACAACACACGTTGTGCAACCGGTTTATGATTGAATATAAAATCTGTATTACTATACTCTTTTTCGAGTTGAATATGTGCATGATCGCACATGACATTGCTCTTGTTCTGGTTTTTATCTTGTTCTGGTTTTTATCTAAAAAGCAAGAATAGTCGTGCTGGTTTGGTGGCCTTTTAAAGCAGTAATTCTGGCGTGCTACTCATGTTATTTTTGAGTAGGCTCTGTCATATTTCGTATCTCCTATTGCACTTATAGGCGAGTTTTAGCGATTAAATTCTTCTATTAACGAGCATTTTAATGTGGTTTTCTGTTTGGGTGGTATTCCTCTTTCTCTTGGTTTTGGGCGTTCACTGCACTTTCCTATCATATGTATAACACACATTTGCCTTTAGAACAACATGATAATTTATTAGTGTTTAAACACAGAACCCCATATCGGCGCGGAAATGGTTTTTTGCTAACCGATCACATGGCTTTTGAATGTTTAGGGTGGTTTTGGATGTTTCCATGAGCCCTTACGCAGGTCCACTCGTTAGGGGTAACCGGTTTGATAGGGGTAGTCATGTCGTAAGTCATAACTTTTTTTCCGTTTCTTCTATAGCAACCTTTTTAAGCAGAATTTCCATGGCAAATTCTTTGGACAAGGCATCATACAGTGAAAGACTCGAATAAATTATGTTTGTCTACACAAGCTCGCCGACAATGCACCAAAACATGTCCAGTAACTGCTCAAAACAGAACAAACAACATACCTCGCACCCAGGAAAACCTGGATTTTAGAGACACAACAGCATTTCCCATTCCCACGATCGCAAAAAAGTATGCAGAAATAAATACTATTTGGAATAGTATTGCCCGATTTCCGAATATTTACCTCTGAACAAAGAAACTTGCGTAAATATAAACAAATGTCACATGTTGTTTTTGTGTTCTGTTCCCGTAACTCATGTCCGGAAGCTCCCGTAAGGCGTCTGTTTGCATAACATTTAATTGCCCCTAACGACATTACCAGCCGTGATAAATGGTCCCTTTTATATTTTAGCTACTGGCCAAATACTTTAAGGCCACCACTATTGACTAAATAAAGACTTACACTCTTGAGGTTTTGTTTAACACACCAATAAGAAGCACGCTACTGACATCAAATAGTGACATTTTGTGACATTATTCTCCGCGTTATGCAGCGTTACGTAGTTGAAACATTAATGGACAGGAAAAATTAGAAATATTATCAACAAAATGTACTACCATATATATGGTGGCGAATTTTGAGGAGTCCTTTTGTTGATAGAATAACTTGGGCCAAAATTAAAAAATTGTTGGTTTGCTGTTTACCGACCGACCCGAATTTTTCCTGCGACCCAATTATTTTTTTTGACGTCCAAAAAAAAAAATAAAAATTTTTTTTTTTCCGACTCGCGCCAGTAAGGTCCGGTTTTTAGTCCTGACGTTTTAGAAATACAATAGGTAGTTCGTGTCGCTCATTTAATGGATCCGTATCAGCCAACCGCTTTCATTTGTACTGCAATTTTATTAAGCGCTTCTTAAACTGATATCAGGTAGACTGGACATCGAGAATTCTGATGTAATACACTTTAATGGACGTAAAAAAGTGTAAACCCATCTAGGACACATCTCTGACATGGCCGCCGAGAACGTTAGGTAGCATGTTTTCGATAAAAATCAACAAGATCGGCATGGACAAGAGGGCTTATACGGTCATTAAGAACACCATTAGAAGGATAGATTCATCGAGTTGCTGGTTCATCTGTTCGATTACTCAGCCGATTGTCTAGATGAAGATCTGCTACCTCGGTCTGCATGGGTCAATTTTGAAAAACTTGCAATGGTGTCAGTTGCCTCCTCGGAGAACAGTTTCAAGTAGACCCATATGAAAAAATAAATATCCTCACAGAATTCGACCCTGGTTTAAAATATGTAACAATCTATATCAATGTAGAGACTTCCAATTCCAATGATGAAAACAACAATACCAATACAGATGCTGGGTTCCAGAAATAACAAAAAACTGACCAAACCTTTGGATATGGAGAAAGGAAGATTGTCTGGTATGTACGAAGAGGTGGGGCAAGTGCAAAAACTGACCCATTACGGTGTAACATTGAGAATAAGGCTTATCTATAAGTCATTTGTAAACACACACCCAGCCTAGGGGATCTTGAATTTTTGACCAGCAAACTCCTGCTAAAACCTCTGAATTGCCCTTGCTATCTGTTATTTTCATTACACTGCTGTTTTTGCATAAAGTGCAAACCCCAGGTAGTTTCCTAGCACTCTGCCCTCTTTATATGCATAAAGCAAACCTCAGGTATTTCCCCCACCCTGTGGGGGCAAAACATTCTTGTGCAAACCACAGACTATCCTCTCTTAAAAAAAAAATGATTGACCGACCGACCCAGTGTTTTGAAAGAAAAAAAAAAAAAAAAGGACCTACCGACCGACCAGCATAAAAAATTTGGGTAGGTAAACAGCAAACCAACAATTTTTTAAGGTTGGCCTTGTCATTCCTTCAAATTTTGAAGTGTCATAAACAAAACATTATGGCCAATTTAACCAAAACTTTTGTTTATATACTTCCACTTTCTGACAGTATTCGTTTGACCTGATGACACCATAATATTAATGCCACAAATAGATACTGCAAAGCCACTTCATGCAAAAATTGCTTAGAAAACTAGGTCAGTGTGATCCATGAAAAGTAGGTCAATGTGACCCCCCATATTGTATGAGAACATGATATTTACAGCATTTTTTTCTTTCTGGAAAATAATAACTTGCTACTGTACGTCTTTGTGCAGGCAGGTTTGAATCTTTCCAGTTCCGTGATGCCCGAGCCATGTTTAATCGTAACAAGGTATCTTCTTAAGAGCACTGCTATTTACCAGGACACCAAGGCATGTTTAAGGTCATCATCAGCTTTGAACTTCAAAAGAATGCTCAAGTGGCTTCAATATTATGTATGAGCTTTATCATGAGAAAACTATGGCATAAATTAGGCCGTACTATCAAAGTATCACTATCAAAGAAGAATTAAAAGATTTGAAATGTTGGAAGTGATTGTTTTATCTTTAATTCAAAATCAATGGCAGGGTATTCACCCTATAGCTCATAGGCTGCAGCGTAAAACAATTGTTTTGGCATAAATATATATACAAAGGCAGGCTTTTTCATGATACAGCTCATATATATTTGTCACTACTAATATAGCCACATGTATCAATATTAAAAGTTTCCATATTTCTACCTTTTAAGGTTAACTTATCAAAGGAAAACCTGTCTTAGGCTGCAAAAAAAAATAAAAAAAAATTAGTTTCTTGACAACCCGGCCATCATTTTGGGTCGAAAAAAAAAATCAATGAAATGTTAAGATATCATTGTAATGTATATAATTTCATTTACTCATTTCTGTAAAGCAAATTTTCAAACCGTATTCTAGCTTACGGTATACCCCCACCCCACAAATGAAGTTTTTAATACGATCATCCTTATGCACCAGTCATTTGTAACCACTGCTCCCCCACCTATGGGGAAGGCCGGGAATTATGACTATTCAGTTTCAGTGCCCTGCTATGAGCCCCACCCCCAGGGGGGGGGAGCAAATTGGAGGTCAAAACTGTTCTTCACCCCGAAGTAATTGGCCCGCACTTTTGCCCGGCTATCCCCCACCCTTCCCCTTAGGTGAGGGGCTAGTGCTTACAAATGACTGGTGCATTAATTATTCGAATCTCCATCACACTTCTTGGGCATTTTTCCTTCTGCAGATTCAACATTTTATGGACTGTAAGTCTTTTACAACAGAGAAAAGCAAAAACTCATTCATACCTTAAAACAGTTCCAAATAATGTTCCTTTCAATTAAAATTCAATCAATTCTTACCTGGTTTTCAAATATATGGCTATCAAATTCCAAACTGTTTTAAAATAAAATTGTATACAAATATTTGATAATCACTGCACCTACTTTTTACACTAGGAAGTGATTCATATCCACTAATGACACTTTTACAAAATATGCAAAGCAAAAGGTGATTAATTTTTAAATAATTTATTTACATATTTTAATTCAATATATTTGTGATCATTACCCAATTGGTTACAGAAATGAACTTAAAATATCATTTTGACAAATTCTGAAATTTTTGTTTTGTTACTACAGCAACAAACAAAAGAAATAAATTAATTAACAAAATAATTGCATATTACTTATCGTTACTACAGCAACAAATAAAAGAAATAAATTAATTAACAAAATAATTGCATATTACTTATCGTTACTACAGCAACAAATAAAAGAAATAAATTAATTAACAAAATAATTGCATATTACTTATCGTTACTACAGCAACAAATAAAAGAAATAAATTAATTAACAAAATAATTGCATATTACTTATCGTTACTACAGCAACAAATAAAAGAAATAAATTAATTAACAAAATAATTGCATATTACTTATCGTTACTACAGCAACAAACAAAAGAAATAAATTAATTAACAAAATAATTGCATATTACTTATCGTTACTACAGCAACAAACAAAAGAAATAAATTAATTAACAAAATAATTGCATATTACTTATCGTTACTACAGCAACAAATAAAAGAAATAAATTAATTAACCCATCAAAATAATTGCATATTACTTATCGTTACTACAGCAACAAATAAAAGAAATAAATTAATTAACAAAATAATTGCATATTACTTATCGTTACTACAGCAACAAATAAAAGAAATAAATTAATTAACCCATCAAAATAATTGCATATTACTTACTTAAGAATTCGAAAAAATACTAACTTAGCCCGACACATGCCAATGCTTTGAAGTATTACTAGTGAAATTTGGACAGCAAAATTTATACACGTAAATAAAATCTGAGGTGTTTCGAATGGAATTGAACCTCACACCAGATACCTCACTTTTGAGGTAAACAGCTTAGCTATACTTGAAATTTTTATATCCAACTTGTCTGCAACAAACCCCAAAGGCAACAATCAGACTGCGCAGATCAGCAAGCTGACCTGCACTATTTTAATTGAATATATTAAATGTACTTACAATATAATAGTTTTTCCCTAGATATGACCAGTATTTTAATCACCTGAAGCACACAGGCTCTAATACTGCTCTCACATATACCGAATTTCCCTTGCGAATGCCCTTCCGAATGAGATTTTGAGCAAATTCGCATTAATCGCTAGAAATTCGGAAGCATTCGGTAGCATTTGTAAGCATTCGGAAGCATTCGGTGAAAATTTCGAGATGTTGCGAAAATTAGGAACATGCTCCTAAAATTCGCAAGGAAATCATATTCTTAACATATTCGTAAAGAATTCGTAAACAATTCGGATTGATTGCAAGACATTTGTAACACTCGCAAGCCATTTGCAAGGATTCGGTAGCATTAAATTCTATTGAGTTTTGATGTCCGTAAAGAATCGCTAGTGAATCGCAACATTTTCACATGAAAGACTCAGTGTTTAGCATAGTTTATTTATTCTTTATCCTTCAAGTAAAGGTCATTATTTATGGTGTTTAGCTTTAAGCTATCCATTAATGTATGACAGACAAACGAAAGTCCCGTGAAATTTTTGTTTGCCCAGTAAAATTGTCTTTTTTATAGTGTAAATCGCAATTTAGAGAAACAACAAAGTGGTGTGTGTTTCAAGAGAAGACTTGGATCAATAATGACATATTTCTTTTCCATGCCCCTTAGTATTGTGGGTGATTTCGTTTTACATTGATATTATTGGCTACAAATTTTGCGAATGAGTCAAAACTGAAAAGAATTCGGCAAGCATTCGCTTCACATTTGCTTCATTTGTAAGGTGTTTGCAAGACGTTCGTATTATTTGTAACGGCATTTGTAAGCGTTCGGAACATTCGTTAGGCATTCGTTAGGCATTTTCAAGAATTCGGTAGTGTGGATGGCAATCAATGGCAACATTCTTAAGACATTTGTAAGGATACGCAAGCATTCTTAACGCTTTCGCAAAGACATCGTTTTGAACAAGCCCCGCCCCGTCCATTCGCATCATATTCGGTAATTTCAGCGCGAATTTCAAATTTTAGCATTCTCAAGGGATATTCGGTATATGTGAGAGCAGCATAAGGAAATACATCACATTCCAAAACTTAACTTTCCTCGTGAAAAATTTCACTGTTAATTTTGTTGACTGTAACCCATATATGTCAGGTGTCATAAATACAGAAGCAAAAATGAGCAACATCATGATTTCAGCACATGTAAAAAAAATGTCAATCAGCTGTGCAGTAACTGTGCCTTTGTTTTCGTTAAACGGATAGTTCAAAAATTCCTTTTCTTCCTAAATCCGAAAGTCAAGATTCTAGCCATCTTCTGTAGCTGCACAGACCGGTTTGTGTCAGACCTGGTCGAAAGCCCCGAAGACTGGTTTTCTCAGATCGCGGCTCAAAATATACCTGGAATGAGTTGTGTAGCCATAAAAGGGTTAAGATGTACTGCAAATAGTTAAGTATCTACTAAAATAGGATGTAAGATTGTATACTGTTACATTTGAGCCGCGTCATGAGAAAACCAGACTTTTGCCAATGCGAAAACAAAGGCGCAGATCAGCTGTGCAGTAACTGCATAGCTGATCAGCGCCTTTGTTTTCGCTACTCGGATAATACAATTCCACTTCTTCTTATGTCCAGAATTTCGAGCTTCTAGTCAACTTCAGTGGCTGCATAGGCTGCTTTGTGTCAGACCTGCTCAGAAAACCCGAAGACCGGTTTTCTCACGTCGCGGCTCCTTTTATAGGAAGATAGAAGAGAGTTGTGAAACACAAAAAGTTACCTTTATAAAAATCCAAATAATTAACGAGAGCAATCCTGATTGTTGCATTATATACTAAAGATCAGCACATTTGTTTTTGCTTTGCAAGATACAAAATTTAATACAACTCTTTCTTAGAATGAAATGTTAATACCCCCTGTAGGTGTACTGAGCCTGATAAATTTAATATAACATGCTCTGCAACCAAGAAAACAGGCATTCTCACGAAGTTGCTGATTATTTTTAAGACCTGATATTTTGGTTAGCTTCCACCTTATCTTAATTCTTATTCTGTAAACTCCTTTCAACTGCCAAACTACATGAAGCAAACAATTAATTTGATGTAATTAGCTATGATAGACAAAATTAGCTATCTCTCAGACTGTAGAATTTGGTAGCAGAACAAAAATAGAATAAAATGGTTACCATGGAATTGAAAGTCCATGTAAATTTGTTTGTATGTACGTTGCAATGTCCCAGTCCAAAACTATTTCAGCTTTGTAGCCACTGCTTTCCAGATATTCATCAGGAAAACATGTCCGTGAAATGTATATCCCTTTATACCCCACTTTTATATGGGGTATGCAGGTGTATACCTATTTTTCTTATTTTTGCTCCAAAACATAGATTGTTGGTACTTAGAACAGAAAAATATCAAAAATTTCTACAGAAAATTTTCAATTTTTACAACTTTGTAAAAACCTGTATATTACATGGACGTGTTTTTGGTAAATACGATACAAATTGATCACTCACCTTTGCTAGAAGTATCAGCAATGCTTCTGAGTCCCCGTCAAAAGTCAAAGTAACACAGTAATTCCAGTCACAGCCAGTCACAGTACTGTCACAAGAGCCAACGCCCTTCCTTCACCTGTGGAAAAAAATTTCCAATAGTGTGACAGTCGATCATCAGTCGAACTCCATCATGAGAAAACAGATCTAAGGACTTTCTAATCTGATGTTAGCTCTAACAAAAGACAGGCTGAATAGCAATATAAGAGTGCGAGATGCTAGAAATATTGGATTTCAAAGAGGGACTGTGTGTATTCATGATCATTCATGTTGTGAAATCAAACTGCTGATCGGCTAGGCAGTAACTACCAAGCTGATCTGCAGCTTTACTTTTGCATAATAAGCAAAAAGCAGTTTTTCTCATGGTGCAGCTCAGGTGTAAAAAGAGCAGTGGTTACCATGAGAAAATCTCTGTTCAGCGGTCATGACCAGAGAAAGCTGTGAGGACCTGGAAACAATGTCATCTATTAAATGAGCTGCAGCAGCAGAAAACCAACAATTTGCATATACGAAAACAAAGGCACAGATCAGCTGTGCAGTAACTGCACAGCTGATCAGCGCCTTTGTTTTCACTACACAGACAGTACAATCTCTTAATCTTCTTAAACTCGAAATTTCAAGCTTCTAACCATCTTCTGTGGCTGCACAGGATGGTTTGTGTCTGACCTGGTCAGAAGACCTAAAATATTGGTTTTGTCATGTGAAGGCTCAAATCAATGCTTAGTAGCTGCACAGTTTGAGTCAGGTTTAAGCAAAGCTTTAGAAATATCTGTTAAAGCATTGACAGCTCTGCAGCACTTGCTGCATAGGCTAAAAGCAGGTTTTCTTGTGCATGCTACAGCACAGAGCGTCTGGTACATTAATGGCAGTGAAATTCAATGATATATCCATGGAAACTGGATGTAAGCAGTTTCATTAATGATTTTCATGGCATTAAAGCATTAAATTCATTTTTAGACCAGACAGCTCAAGTCATCATTTGAGCCGCCGCATGGGAAAACCAACAATCTGCAAATAATTGAGCCGAGACACGAGAAAACCGGTCTTCGGGGTTTCCGACCAGGTCTGACACAAACCGGTCTGTACAGTCACAGAAAATGGCTAGAAGCTTGCAATTTTGGATAAAAGTAGAAAAGCGATTGTACTATCCCAGTAGGGAAAACAAAGACCCTGATCAGCTTCGCAGTTACTGTGAAGCTGGTCTGCATCTTTGTTTTCTCATAGACAAAAATCGGGTTTTCTCATGACGTGGCTCAATTAATACTGATGAAATCCATATGTGACAATAGGTACTATCTCGGGACAACCTCCAAACTGGTATTTGGGAAGTTGTTCCCAGAAAGGTATTCACAAACAAGTCTGATTTCATCCATGGTGGTTTTTCTCTTTCTGGCTAAGTGCTGTTATAATGCACACGCAATATGCCAATAACTGTGTTGTTAAGAGGTTGGTGTGTATAATCCCTTTACTTTCAGTTCAAACCTATTTCAAAATTCATTATATCTACCATTGTAATCTAGCATTCATCCGAACCCCCATGAGATTGGGTACCTGCTAAAAGTCCTGCAATAATTCTTTTTCTTAACCACTATTCCAATGTGTAATTGATGGATCCGGAAACCGCACCAATTTTGTATCTATAGAGAAAACGCCCTGCAATTCCAAGCTAGATCTTTCTTGTCATACAAAATTTGGTTAGTAGCATACATGTACAACATTTTGTCTGATTCGGTCCATTTGTTTTCAAAATATTTTGGAGATGAATATCTGATATCAATCAAGAGCTGAAACTCTGTTAAAATTTTACAAAAAATGACACAAATGACACAGACTGGTTCGGTCACACAGAAAATCCGACTCTGTCTGACCGAGTGTCCTGCAAGGTCTCACAAACTTTGGCGAACACTGGTAAAGGTATACATTTACATTCCACTATTCACTAGAAAAAGTGCCTTGAGAGGCACGTATACCCCCGGCTGGTAGCTACCAAGCCCCCCTCCCTAACCCTTACCCAAACAACCCGGCACATGCTCACCCCTGACATTGAACTTCAAATCCCCTATGTAAGACAGTGACATTATCAAGTATATTTCTGAAATAAGCAGTGTAAAGCACTTTGCATACACACATGGGAGAGTGGAGTTTTAGAATGACAGATCTATTTTAGAGCATATACAGAGCTGACATGTATACTCAATCTAAGAACAAAATCACAGACATTGTGGGTCAGGTCCTCAGTCCTAGATAGAAATAAAAGTAGAATGTCATTCTTAAGAATAATAAAAAAAATGTTCTAGATCTTGACCTCAGGTCCCACCCCCACCCCCATGCATGGGCCCTTGGGTCTAGCCCTCATGTGGTACCTATGTTGTAAGCATGAACACAAGGTTGTCAAGTTATAGACAAAAAGAATATTTATCTTGGTAACTATTGTATTTTATAAATGTGTCCTAGATTTTGACCTCCAGCCCCACCCCTAAAGTTTGGTGCTATGTAATTTAATTCAAAGCTAATGGGTATCTATGATCTATACAGGAATACATTCCTATAGGTATTTGTTAAGACATGAACTTAGAGATGAAAAAACACTATGTAAATAGCACATTTTCAAAGTGACCTAGATTTTGAACTCTAGCCCCATCCCTGAGCAAAGACCCTTGGGTACGAACTCATGGAAACAAAGCAAACCTTATAGGGTACCTAAGGGCCAAGGCCAGAATTTTTTTATTTTTTGGTTTATAAACCCGCCGATAGCATTTTCCTCGAAAATAGAATAAAAATAAAATTACTTTCTTATTATTTGATTTTATTTTTTTCTGACCGACTCGTCCCGAAAACCCCAGTGTGTAATAAAAGTAAAAGTAACTTTCACAGAATAGTGATTCTCACGTTTTGGCAAAAACGGAATTGTCCTGATTTCATTGGTCAAAATGTTTCGGATGTGTTCGTTTTGCGTTTCGTGCACTTGTCAGATTGTTTTCGGACGTTTCGTTCCCATATATTAGGACGTTCTGTTCCAAAGTCGAATGCGGGTGACCATTTCTTGAAAACAATGAAATTTATAATGCGACACTCCGTTAAAAACTGTGGTTGCATTTGTTCTATTCGTGTACAGCTAAAATTGAAAGGGAAAAATATATTTAGTTCGTATCTCTTAGAGCCAGGAACTAAATTTTTAATTTCCCTCCTGGCGCACCCCTGGTGAAGTACTGTCAATTTGGCGTGTCACCAGTAAACCATTCAGATTCAGTGTGCGTTCCGACCGAAATATATTGTCCTGATACGATTTTTTGGTTTCATTATCGGCGTGTATGCGCGGAGTAAACATATGTATATGACCGAAACATCTCGGAACTGCTTCACTGCCAACGCCAACGGTAAAACGGCTTATACCAGGTCGGAAGAAAAAAACCAACCATGGCGGAAGAATCGGAATCAGAATAGTTTACTGGTGAAACGTCAAACTGACAATACCACACCAGGGACTGAAACTGCTTTCTCCAAAATATGCTTTAAAAGCATAAATGCGCAGATAGAATGGCGTCTTGGGTCAAAATTTTTGAAAGTGCTCCTCAATCAAACAGTGGGGGAGATGATCTCCCTACAGATAGACGACATTGACGACATTCTCATCAACAGTGTTGACTGCGATTGCACGAAAGTGCCGTTAGACACCCCTTCAAGGTTTTGAGTGAGTTTGGGTAAATTCGTTTCCAAGTCCAGTATAAAACTATTGAGATCAAGATCCAAGCCCTGAACTGGAACTGAAGTCTAAAAACTTGCCTCTGATAATGGTTTTTCGCAGAAAATTTTTGTATGGGGGACCTTTAATCAAGTAGTATTAAAGTTGTTTTGACCTTCAATGCAAAAAAAAAAAAAAAAATCCACTTAAAATTCATTTTATTTTTATTTTTTCGTTGACTGGCCAATTTTGATACTTTTATTTTTATTCCTCCCTTCCGACAGCAAAATTTTCAAAAATCTCCCGTAAACCTAAAGATAAAAAAATTCTGGCCTAAAGTCCAAATATGAATGATTTCTGAAAACTGGCTCAGAGAAACTTCAACCAAAACTTTGACCCAAATTAAAGGTGACCTGGATTTTGACCTTAAGCCCCACCCCAGGACATGGACCCAGGGTCCGAACTCACGGAAACAAAGCAAACCCTATAGGGTACCTATGGTTGAAATATGAATGGTTTCTGATCATTGGTTCATGAGATATACACTACCAGAGAAACTTTAACAAAAACTTTGACATAAATTCCACGAACATTCCGGAATTACGAACGAACTAACAAACATACGAACAGACGAACGGACAAGCGAAAACTATATAGGGCATGTCGGGATGACGTCATACAGGTGAAGTTTGTTCATTCGGTGGAGGTACATTACTCGGTGTTTATCGCTATGCCTAACCTTTATTCAAAGGTAAGGAATGCATAATATTTTGGTCAAATTATGATTTTATTAGCGCTTGAAAGTAGTAAATGCATAGCGATAATGACCGAGGTTACCACCTCCACCGAATGAAGAAAATAGCGGGAATGGTGTCCAATATTGATTTCTTTTCATGGAAGAGTACCTTGCCGACCTGCCCTATACCCGTCGGCATAAATGCCAGTGGTATAATGATAATATGTACAATATTCGCTAGAATTCAGAGTTTGAAATTTGCTGCGAAAGATGTCGAATGTAGCCTGTAGGGGGTGCTTGGCTCTAAAATTCATGTGATATGCAAATGCCGCAATACAGAAGCTACCGTGATACAGTAGGAACTGAGTATACCATGTGCGTCGAATGACGTAACACCATGCTTTGTATTTTGTGATAAACTTGTTCATCAGATCTTTACACAGCAACAGTTGTGTAGTGATTTTTCTGCGACCTCAAGAAATTGATTGATTGATTGATATTTATTCGGTAAAATCAACACATACATACAATCAACACATACATACAAAGAAACTTCTACTTCTACTTCTGTACTGCCCAGGGCACGTAGCATCACGGGCAAGTGACGTCAGCAAATGGCTAAAATCATCTCGTATATACAGGTTAAAAACATAAAAAGTGCTGTGACGTCTAGGCTGTGAGGGTCTGTAGACGCGTAGTAAAGACGTCTACAGATTCGGCATGCACCAGGTCAGGAGGTAGGGAATTCCATTCTCTGATGGTCCGTGGGATGAAGCTGTTCTTATATTGTTCATAGTTTGTCTGGATCTGGATGTAGCTCCGATCATGAGATCTTGTACGGCTGATGGAGGGTTTGACGTAGTCAGGTAGCGTGACAGAGCTTGAGTTATTGCAGATTTTGTAGAAAGTTGTCAGTCTTTTAATTTTACGTCGTTTTTCCAGAGGTGGCCAGTTTAAGTCATCAAGCATAGATTAACACTGTGTTGGTAGGAGTAATTTCCAGTCACAAAACGGGCACCCTTACGTTGAATCTTTTCCAGAGCCTTTTTTTCTTCTTTGTAATAGGGGTCCCAGACTGTTGAAGAATATTCTAGATGAGGGCAGACGAGTGTGGTAAATGCCCTGGACTTTACTTCTTGACTGCATCCATAGAGGTGTCTTCTCAGGAGATTAAGAATTCTGTTTGCTCTTCCCGAAATATTAGCAATGTGTGTTTTCCAGGTAAGGTTGGAGGTAAGTTCTACTCCTAGGTAGGGGTGATGCTGTACCTCTTCAAGAATATTGTTGTCTATAATGTATCGCGTCTGGAGAGGATTCTGTTTTCTTGTTACTTTCAGGAGGTGACATTTCTTTGCATTAAAACGCATTAGCCAGATTTTTGACCACTCTATCATGGTATCAAGGTCATGCTGCAGCTGTGTTCCATCCGAAGAGTTATTAATAGTTCTGTAGAGTAAAGCATCGTCTGCAAACAGCTTGATAGTGGTTTGAGGTGAAATCTTATCCCCGATGTCGTTGACGTAGATCAGGAATAGCAAAGGCCCCAACACTGTGCCCTGTGGAACCCCGGAGAGGACTTGAGAGTGCGTTGAGGATGCCCCATCTAGAACCACTTTCTGTTGTCGATGACACAACCAAGATGCAATCCATCTGTTGGTCTTCCCGTCGATTCCATAATGTTTCAGTTTCAATAGGAGACGTCTGTGGGGCACAGTGTCAAAGGCCTTGCTGAAGTCAAGAATCAGGAGGTCAGTTGTCTTCCTCTTGTCAAGTCTGTGAGCGAGATCCTCTACTGTGTTTAGCAATTGTGTTTCACAGGAGTGATTTGGTCGAAATCCATGTTGAAAGTGGACAAGTATGTCGTAGTTGTCTAGGTGACCCATGGTTTGGCTGAAAATGATATGTTCCATGGTCTTGCAGAGAATACATGTTAGAGATACAGGTCTGTAGTTGGCGGGATTAGTTTTGTCTCCTTTTTTGTAGACAGCTGTAACATTAGCTTGTTGCCAGTCAAGGGGCACTTGTCCAGTGTTGTACGACTGTTGATAGATCATGCAGAGTACAGGGGCTATTTCCATTGATACCATCTTAAGTATTCTTGTTGGTAGTAGGTCTGGTCCGGAAGCCTTTGATGGATTCAAATTATTCAGCAATTTCTCTATGCCTGGGGTGGTAAACAGAATGTCTGGCATTGGAGGAAACGAGTCGCCATCTACTTCTGGGAGGTCATCATCTGGTTCTCTGGTGAACTGAGATGTATACTGGGCATTTAGAGCTTCAGCCTTTTCTGTTGAATCGCTGATAATAATGTTGTCAGGTTTTAGAACAGGGATGCTGCTCTCTCCGGATTTCTTCTGTTTGATATAGGAATATACCTTCTTTGGATTTTCTGTGATGTTCACATTAAGAATATTGTCTATGTAGTCTCTGTGGGCCTTTTCCAGTGATACTTTAACTTGATGGTTAAGCTTAAGGTATCTCTTCCATGCATGGCTGTTGTGGTTGCGCTTGCCAGCATCCCAAGCACGCTTCTTCCGCCTGCAGAGACGTTTGATATCAGTAGTTATCCAGGGCAGATTCCATCTTGAAGTTATCTTCTTCTGTGGAATGTGTCTGTCCATGGACTGTTTGAGGGATGTTTTGAAGCGGTTCCAATTATCATCAACGGTTCGGCTGTATGGGTCATCATTTAGAAATGCATTACTGAATTCCTTCATGTCATTCTTAACGCCATCAATATTTCCTTTCTTGTATCTATAGACATAGCGGTCAGGTTTCTTCTGTCTTTTGATGGACAAGTCTACTTCACATGAGACAGCACAATGGTCGCTCATTCCAGGATGAATTTCCAGGTTGGAGATAATGTCTGGATTTGTGGTCAAGGTCAGGTTGAGTATGTTGTCATTTCTGGTAGGTTTATCTGTAAGTTGAGTTAGGTAGTTTGCACTGACAAAGTCAAGCATGGTATTGTTGAGCTGTATGGAGTAGTTATTGTTTGGACGTATAGAAGCATTCTCCCATAAGATATCTGGAGTATTAAAGTCCCCATTCAGGATGATGTTGGGTAGTGCTGTGTCCCTACGTATCGAAAAACTTTAAAAATGTGCTAAATCATGTCCCCTTACACTACTGTTCTGTGCGTAAAAAGTGATAATACCATGAAAATAAAAGATCTTAAAACACACACCTATTTGTACCTGTAAAGCAAGAAGTCGAGCTGTGAGCTGTGCACTGTGCTTGCTTCAAATACTTTGACAAATGGCGGGAATATATGCAATGCGGTACGGTCTAGTCAACCCAGTAATAATAAAAACCGGAATCGCTGTCCGGAACCCGGCAAACTTTAGCAACCCACCTCTCAGAAACAGTGGGTGATAATTCTCAAATACGGAGCGAATCTCCATATCTAAATCTGAATCTGAATAGTTTACTGGTGACACGCCAAATGACATTATTTCATATTTCACCAGGGGCTCGGATGGGTGAGAAATTAGGCCCTTGATCAATCGCACAAGTGAAGCGAACTTGGACACACAATCATCTGACATTTCAGCAGTAGAAAACAGAGAGCCAGGGAGGTCATTCCAGTCGCTGATAGTCTGGGGAAAGAAACTACATTTATAGGGTTGAACGGCGTGACGTCACTTCCGCCTAGTTACGATCGGCCGCCATATTGTCGAGGTACAAACTAGTCCATAACAACCAATATCACCAATGGATAAATCAAGAAGAAAATCTCCTATATTTTTTCATCTTATTGAGAATTTGTTATTATTTTGTGATATAAACAATAAATATTATTCTTATCGATAATAGGATTAATCAATATAATACCTCTTGTGTAACTTGACACCTTTACCTGTCGTAGGAATATTGTGTATATTGGAAGGCCAAGGTCATATGTAGGTGTCAAGTCAATATTGTAGAATACCCCATGTGTCAAGGTAGATTTGTGGATTAAAAATAAATTGATTTAACACCTTTACCTGTCGGAGGAATCTACTCTGTATATTCCAAGACCAAAGTGTCATTGCAAGACTGCTGAATACCCCATGTGTCAAGGTAAGTTTTAATATTGATAATTAAAAATAAAATTGGAGTTCCATCATTCTTGTTTCATGTTCCATTTGTGTAACATAGTAAATTTTGATCATGTCTTATGGATATAACAAAACTCTTGACAGTGTGAGTTATGGTCGATATTGGCAGAAACTAAAGACTCTTGGTTTAGATGAATGTCCATATGATTTGCCAGCTGACAGTTGGAAAAATGATCCAACAAAGTGGCCTGAAGTCCAGTATCCAGATATATACAGCTACTTGATTGATACCCCAGGTTCTGTATTTATGTAGTATTTTATTTTAATTTTATTCAGTTCAATGAATATGTCTCTTTCAGGTAAATTTCACTCATATCACACTATGTACACAGTGCCTGCCATGAAATAATTAAATGTTCATCTTGAGCATTTATGAAATTGTAAAACTTAATCACTTGACCACATTAATGTTTAAATAATGACTCTATACTAGCAGATGGAAGCTGAAATGCCTTGGAGTGACTATTTCTACAACGCCTAGTCTTTGGGATAATGTCATCTGTAGGTATTCTGGCTTTACCATTCAGACCTTTGTATAGCAATATAAGTCGATTATCCGTCCTCCTTTTCTTGAGCGATTCCCATTTGAGTTGTTCAAGAATGCCAGTTATACTTCCTTCCTCGAAAGTATAATTCCTACAATGTAGTTACAAATCTAGCAGCACGATTCTGTACCTTCTCCAATTCCTCCTGGAGGCATTTAGTATGAGGATCCCAAACAGAACTTCCATATTCCAGGACTGGTCGCATCGGTCCCATTTTCTTTATTTTTCTTTTCATTTAAATCTGCATACTATACTTTTTGATACTATGTATATAATATTTTATCTGTGATATATTGCTTCTTTAACATCTTGGGGGCAAGAAAATAAGTTTCTCCTCAAGAATTCAAGTGTTCTGTTGGCTTTAGTACAGATATTGGTGATATGGGTATTCCACTTCAAGTCATTTGTAATTGTTACACCTAGATATTTAATGCTATCAACATTTTCCAATACCGTTCCCTCGAGGGTGTACGAGGTCTCAATTTTATTTATCCGCTTATTTGTCAGCTGCATCATGTTGCATTTGACAGGACTGGTTGAAATCTCATGCCCCATTTTCGGACCCAGCTCCCTAAAAGGTCAATGTCTTTCTGAAGTTTCTATGTATCTTCTACTGTTCTAATTTCACGGTAACAAACACAGTCATCAGCAAAATGCTTGATTTGAGAGTCAATGCCAACGGGTATGTCATTTATGTACAAGGAGAACAACAATGGACCGAGAACGGTGCCCTGAGGGACACCAGACACAACAGTAGCCCAGTCAGATTTAACACCATTAACTACTACCCTTTGCTACATGAAGCACAAAAAAGCATTTATCCATTCCAATGTCTTTCCACCAATACAATTATACTATAATTAAACAATTTGCTTTTAAGAAGTTCATGTGGAGGGGTGTCGAAAGCTTTTACAAAGTTTAAAATGAAAGTGTCAACATGACCCTTTTTGTCCAATATTTTTGCCCAATCATTTATTACTGTAATCAGCTGAGTTTCACAACTATGCCATTTCCTGAATGCATGATGTTTGTCCGACAAAAGATTATAATGGCCAAGACGACCTATGATTTTTGAGCAGACAATATGCTCCAGAAGTTTGCAAGGAATACGAGTCAGAGAAACTGGGCTATAATTACAAGCAAGGGACCTGTCACCTTTCTTGAATAGTGGACAAATATTAGCAAGTGATCATTCCTTGGGGATTTCACCCGTATTGATTGATTGCTGGAAGAGATGTGCAAATACAGGTCCTAATTCTTTTGCCAATTCTTTTAGGACTCTAGGATGGAGCTTATCAGGTCCTAAGGCTTTAGAAGGGTTCAGACCCTTAAGGAGTTTTGTTACTCCTTCCATTGTAACAACGATTTCATCCATGAATGGGGCCGACCTATCCAGAAGTGGGACTTGGTTGTGTACCGGTTTGGTGAATACATCTGTGAACTGACCATTAAATTCCTCTGCTTTTTCGAAATCTGATTGAGCAATACCACTTCCATTTTTCTTTTTTAAAGGGGGTTATCTTTCCTCTGACTATTGATATACCTATAAAAATCCCTGGGATTAGCCTTAACATCCCCTACCAAGTTATTGACATACAGGTCATGCTGCTTCCTTATATCAGCTTTGATTTCCCTTCTTAAGTTTTGAAATTTAGATCTAATTTTTGCACTTCTAGTTTTCTTAGCTTTTGCATGAGTTATATTTTTTCGCGAATCTTCCTTCTTATCTGAGGAGTTATCCATGGGACAGGGGAGACAGAGCGACTTGTTTTTGATGGGATATGCTTATCTACTGAGTCCTGAATGAAAGATGTAATACGATTGAACTTTTCCTGAAACGAACGGGTATCTGAGTAGCCATTGAAATAGCCATTAAAATAGTTTTCCTTTGCAAATTTTAATGTATCTGCCCTCATAGATTCATAATCACCTTTCTGGTACCGATACACCTTCCTCCGAGGTTTCTTAATTGGGGGAATAACAATTTTCAACGTTCCAGAAACAATATCATGATCACTGAGACAATCTGGGGAGCGAATGTCTACAAACTGCTTGGGAAGAGAAGTGATAATCAAGTCCAAAGTATATCTTTCTCTTGTAGGGAAGTGGACTAATTGGTCGAATCCATGATCATTAATAATGTCAACCAAGATTTGACCTTCAATCCTACTCAATGGTGACCCACTTTTATTGTGTCTGTCCGGCCAAACAATACTCCAAAGTTGAAATCCCCTAGAATGTGAACTGAGGGGGGTTTATTTCCTTTATGCTTATATCGGGGGACTGTCTCCGGTTTAGGAGGCAAATTATATTAACAAGAAAAATATAATATGAACAATATTCATATTATAGATGGCATTGCTAAATGCAAAATGAATTGTCCGTTTCAAATTTCTAGAAAGAGTTTTAGAAACTAAGGAAGATATGACATAGGTATATACCCAGGAAAATGGTGGCTCCGTCTCACTATGACAAACTTTTTTTGACTGGAAAATTTAACCATCATGTAACTAAACTAAACCAAACAAAACTTGGTATGATAAACCGGGAAACGTTTGATCCTATAATGACTTAAACCATTTTGGGTCATATTTTTTTTTCTCTTGCGTTCTGAGATCATTTCTATGGGAAACGTGAACACAAATCGTAATAAGATTTCGACTTGAAAGTTGCTGAATGTAGACAAGTTATTGAGTGAGTAGGCTATATATGGTTTTGTCATAATTTATTTACATACATGCGAATGATTTTCCTCGAAGCCACTGTGTCATTTTAATTAAACTTTGTTCCAAAGATCGAATTACATGTGCTTTTTTAAGACGTGACCACAATGTGTACATATGGTACAACTTCTTGGTATAGTATTCAAAGTGCTCAGAATTTCAAATTCAAGCATGACATGCATACAGTTCGGACTACTAAGTATGAGTATTACATGATACGACGCATAGTCTTGTAGGTAGGTAGGTGGGTGAGTGGATGGATGGATGGATGGATAGATGGATTGATGGATGGGAGAGAGAGAGAGAGAGAGAGAGAGAGAGAGAGAGAGAGAGAGAGAGAGTTTAGCATATTGATGCTTGGGTACAGGAGACTGACACGGTCCCTGACGAGGCCAGTCCTGGGTACGAACATGTTCATCATCAATTTAGATATCAGCTAAGATATATTTCGGAATTATCTGAAATAAATTCATTCTCGGTTTAGATTCTTTTATCTAATCTACATTAATAATATTCGGTTTAGATTCTTTATCTAATCTACATTAATAATATTTGGCACCATTTGGATAATAAATTTAGTAGTCCACAGGACATTTTCTAAACTGGTACCCCGTTATATACGTATAGGGCAGGTACAAGTCAAGACCTTTTCCACAGTGTTTACTTAAGTGTACCCATGACCGACTGCTCTATGCTTATTTGTCGAAGACATCTCAGATTATTTTTGACCTGCATCCGGGTTTTTCCCATATGGAAGATAAAAAAGGCAACAAACTGCATCTCTTTAAAAAGTACTTTAAGATGATGTTTTTACTATACAAGCCATCATTGGTCCTTATTGTTATTCATTTTAATCGCTTTTTGTGTGACGAAAGCTTTTGCAAAGAAAAATTGTGAATTTTGAAATTTTATGATCCATGCAGGCCATCGTAGATAAGATGCGTTCGGATTTTCTCCATTAAATATAGGCGTGTTCGGATCAAAGGCTCTGCTCAACAGAACGAGTCGTTTCGGTCCAGCGACTCTTAAGGATTCTCGCCGTAAGGACATTTGAAAAGCATTTCCTCTAAGTCATGTCTGGAGTTGGCTCTGCAAGAGTCATACTGTCTGTCTGTCTGTCTGTCTCTCCTGCATCCTGTACCCTATTGCAGAACAGATATTAATCTTGGACAATTATCTTTTTTAAAGATGTTTCTTGTTACGCGTTATGTCAAACAAAGCGTTTAATACAAACTACATGTAGTGAACCAGTCTACATGTATGCTGACTAGACAATTCACCGTAAGCAATTTAATTTATTCTTTGTTGACAATCTCCGTCAAACTGCAGTTATGACTATTGACATGTAGCAGTCTCAAGCGTGACGACGTCTCATCATACAACATATAAGCTTGGATCATAGCATGGGGTACGGGGACTATAGGTACTCGACAAATTCTAATGCTCCAATTCAGATTTCTTCTTTTCTTCTTCTTTTTCCTTCTTCTTCTTCTTCTTCTTCTTCTTCTTCTTCTTCTTCTTCTTCTTCTTCTTCTTTCTTCTTCTTCTTGCCATGTAGTTCTCCCCTCGGAAAACTAGGTATTATCGAACTGTGTACTTATGTATATATGCCTTCCGAGACTGATTGACAGTGCAGTTTAAAAACAGTTTATGTACGGATTAAAATTTGAATGCCAGTCTACATGTACATGGAGCTGAATAGAAGCTGGTCTCTGAATGCCTCCAAGCTTGGCACTGTGACTGCTGACTTTGGCAGCTGGTTCCAAATACGGGTGACACTTGGGAAGAAGGAGTAGAGATGTGTATTCACTGTTGACTGTGGAATAGCAAATTCACATTGTGGCCTCTAGAAACTCGAGCTGGTATCAGAAATGGTGTGACGGGGGAAACCAGTTGGTGTACAACTCTGTAGTAGAGCATTACAGTCTTGCTCTGCATCTCCCTTTGCTGGAGAGTATTACACAGGATATAGTACGTATTGTTAGCACGGCTGTAACACTGCTGGTATAGATATTGTCCAGAGAAGAGCAGTGAGGTTTGTGAAGAGCGACTACAGCACAACCAGCAGTGTTATGTGGATAAACTAGATCTAGTTTCTGGATGTTTCGCTTGATGTGTGGGTCACAAATGCATGAGGCGTATTCTATGATCGGCCGGCGGACCAGTGACTTGTAGCATCTTTCTTGCACTGTTGATTGACAGCTTTTTGTTAAGATTCCTCTTTAGAAAGTTGAGGCTTGTGGTTGCCTCCTTAGCTGTAATGTCCACATGTGTGTTCGATGACAGGTCTGAGCTGTCGTTTGTTATCCTTATAGCCTCACACTAGTCAGCCTTAAACTGCATCAACCAGTCACGTTTCCATTCTAGTAGCTTGTCCAGAGACTTCGATCTTCCTGCAGATGAAATCTTTTGTGGTATGTCACTTATGTATAAATACCAGGATCAGTACAAGTCCGAGGACATTTCCTTGTGCATGGCAATGCATTATCGAGACCACTAATGCTGCATATGTCTGGTAGTTAGATTTTATAAAATTGATTATAGTGTATGAACGTTCTCAGGCTGGGAGTCGATCGTTGCTGGTTAATTCGTGACGGTAAACCAAGGTAGTACCGGGATTTAGACCTATACTCAAACAGGTTTATCCGATTTCCATTCGGCTACATTCCGTCATGTTCCATTCTATCAAAATGGAAGTAAACGACGAAAAAGCCATCCTTGTAAGTTTTTTTTCCTCGTTGATCTATGTTGTCAGCGATTTCAGCTTGTTTTATGACGCAAAAATGTGTGTATAATTTTTTTGCAATTCTGTTTCAGTCATCTTTGGATTTGACAGTCGTGTTTAACACCCAGCGCTCGGGCCACCTTTTTCTACACTAGCCCTACAGTAAAATATTTTCAACTGTTTTATCATCTTAATAAATTTTCTGGTTTAATCAACATTGAATAAAATTCAGAGTATAGTCAAGTATACACAATGTTAAGCAGAAATTCTGAAAAGCCATCCGACAATTTGTAACAATTATTAGGGAAACACAAAAGTCAAATTTGGTAGGCAGTATGGAATACCAGCTTTTTTTTCTATATTCAAAGGAAGAACATGAGGTTATATTAAGCTTGCATAAAATTTAAGTAAATCAGCTCTTGATGCAGCAGCATGCTTTTCCACTGAATGAGATGTCTGCTTTCAGGCCTTTTGGGTTCTTTAATCCACCAGCAACATTTGAAGTGTTAAAGTAGACAAAGCTTGAGTCACTCAAATGATGTCATATCACTTTTATTTGTTGCCATAGCCCTCCCAGTTCTAGGGAATAGCCAGGACTGACTTTTGTCCAGCAAACTTTTCTGAATCCTTTTAGTGGTATCAATATATAACTCATGCAAAAGCTAAGAAAACTGGAAGTGCAAAAATTAGATCTAAATTTGAAAACTTAAGAAGGGAAATCAAAGCTGATATAAGGAAGCAGCATGACCTTTATGTCAATAACTTGGTAGGGGACGTTAAGGCTAATCCCAGGGATTTTTATAGGTATATCAATAGTCAGAGGAAAGATACCCAAGGCATTCCCCCTTTGAAAAAGAAAAATGGAAGTGGTATTGCTCAATCAGATTTCGAAAAAGCAGAAGAATTTAATGGACAGTTCACAGATGTATTCACCAAAACGGTACACAACCAAGTCCCACTTCTGGATAGGTCGGCCCCATTCATGGATGAAATTGTTGTAACAAAGGAAGGAGTAACAAAACTCCTTAAAGGTCTGAACCCATCTAAAGCCTTAGGACCTGATGAACTCCATCCTAGAGTCCTTAAAGAATTGGCAAAAGAATTAGGACCTGTATTTGCACATCTCTTCCAGCAGTCAATCAATACGGGTGAAATCCCCAAGGAATGGTCACTTGCTAATATTTGTCCACTTTTCAAGAAAGGTGACAGGTCCCTTGCTTGTAATTACCGCCCAGTTTCTTTGACTTGTATTCCTTGCAAACTTCTAGAACATATTGTCTGCTCAAATATCATGGGTCATCTTGACCAGTATAATCTTTTGTCGGACAAACAGCATGCATTCAGGAAATGGCATAGTTGTGAAACTCAGTTAATTACAGTGATAAATGATTGGGCAAAAATATTGGACAAAAAGGGTCAGGTTGACACTTTTATTTTGGACTTTGAAAAAGCTTTTGACACCCCTCCACATGAACTTCTTAAAAGCAAATTGTTTAGTTATGGTATAGGTGGAAAGACATTGGAATGGATAAATGCTTTTTTGTGCTTCAGGCAGCAAAGGGTAGTAGTTAATGGTGTTAAATCTGACTGGGCCCCTGTTGTGTCTGGTGTCCCTCAGGGCACCGTTCTCGGTCCATTGTTGTTCTCCTTGTACATAAATGACATACCCGTTGGCATTGACTCTCAAATCAGACTTTTTGCTGATGACTGTGTTTGTTACCGTGAAATTAAAACAGTAGAAGATACATTGAAACTTCAGAAAGACATTGACCTTTTAGGGAGCTGGGCCCGAAAATGGGGCATGAGATTTCAACCTGTCAAATGCAACATGATGCAGCTGACAAATAAGCGGATAAATAAAATTGAGGCCTCGTACACCCTCGAGGGAACGGTTTTGGAAAATGTTGATAGCATTAAATATCTAGGTGTAACAATTACAAATGACCTCAAGTGGAATACCCATATCAATAATATCTGTACTAAAGCCAACAGAACACTTGGATTCTTGAGGAGAAACTTATTTTCTTGCCCCCAAGATGTTAAAGAAGCAGCTTATAAAGGACTGGTGCGCCCAGTCCTGGAATATGGAAGTTCTGTTTGGGATCCTCATACTAAATGCCTCCAGGAGGAATTGGAGAAGGTTCAGAATCGTGCCGCTAGATTTGTAACTAGGAATTATACTTTCGAGGAAGGTAGTATGACTGGCATTCTTGAACAACTCAGATGGGAATCTCTCAAGAAAAGGAGGACGGATAATCGACTTATATTACTATACAAAGGTCTGAAGGGTAAAGCCAGAATACCTACAGATGACCTTATCCCAAAGACTAGGCGTTGTAGAAATAGCCACTCCAAGGCATTTCAGCTTCCATCTGCTAGTATAGAGGCCTATAAATGTAGTTTCTTTCCCCAGACTATCAGGGACTGGAATGACCTCCCTGACTCTCTGTTTTCTACTGCTGAAATGTCAGATGATTGTGTGTCCAAGTTCGCTTCACTCGTGCGTTCAAGGGACTAATTTTCCCCCCTATCCGAACCCCCTGGTGAAATAATGTCATTTGGCGTGTCACCAGTAAACTATTCTGATTCTGATTCTGATTCTGATCAGGGCCACTCAACTGGCCCCTGTGGCCGAGCAGATAAGAGCACTGTTTCACTAATCTCAATCACTCAATCATTTCACCACTGTGTCTGGTGTGGGTTCGAGCCCCGCTTGGGCCACATGTGAGACAAGCCAAGTTCTGCTTGCCGGTGTGTCAGGTGGTTATTCTCTAGATCAGCTGGCTAACCTCAGTACCTTAATTAATTTTTTAGCCTATAGGGTATTTACGCACCCCTTTTTCACTCAATTGCGTATCTGGAATTTTAATTGGGTAAGTTCAATTCTGTTACGCACTCTATTTTCAATCAATTGGGTAAAATGGAAAACAATTTGGTAAAAATGATGTTCCAGGTGTACTTTCCTTATTTTCTTCTACTTTCGCTTTTGCATAGCATAAAATAAAAGGGAAACATTGATTGGTTGAGAGAATTAACTAAAAATGCAGTCAACCAACGAAAAAACAGAAAAGAAATGGCTTCCAATCGATCGATTTGCGCATGTCCAATGACATTTTTGTTTAATGTAGACGTCGTAAGCCGTTGTGCGGCGCACACCGATAAAAACCGGTACGCAATTGATTTTTCCGGTATTGCGTATCGGTGATTACGCTACCAGATCGTTATTAATTGCGTTTTTTCATATTTTAATTGGGTAAATACGCAAATACGCAGCCTAATTAAGGTACTGTAACCTGCACTCCGATACACTTCGTGACCTCGCTCCTCTTCCGTGACAGCTTAGCATAGGTTGCCTTTTAACTATGGTCGAACAGATTATGGATTTCGTAAAAAGCTTATAGCTGCTTTATTTGGTGATAATTGTTAGAATTTTCGTTATGTTTTGTTGGAAAATGCACAAATTTTTAAGTAAACATCTGGTTAGCCTGCAGAATTTCAATAAATTTGCAAAAAGCAATCGATTTTCTACTTTTTGTCTCATATTCTACAGTAGTCTCCCCTTATCTATTTATAGAGGTATGCGATATTTTCAACAGAAAGCACGAAGTATTCTATGAATCTGCGTCATTTTACATCTGGAATATATACTCTTCGTCAAAAGTTTAGCATAATTATATGTCTAAAATGAAGGAAACAAGTCTGGTAAAAACTTACCTCAGTGAATAAATATGTTGATGCAATCGCCCCTATTCGATGCCATGGTTACAGCGGAAACAACCAGTGTTTTTTTAAATTCAAAATCGGCAGTTATTTAGATACTGAATAACAAAAGAAAAGGCTACTGTTTTGAAAGTGCGATTTTCGACACATTTTTAAAACCTTAAAGGCACTCAAATTCAACATTATATAACGAAACTTAGTAAAATCTTTAGTCCACAGACAGAATAATAATGTGGTATAGACATCATTATCCTGTCATTTGAGATGAAGACATTAGACATCTTTAGCGACAAACTTATTTTCAAAATGTTTAATATTGCAATTTTGCTATACATTCTATACATTTTTGTTCTTTCCAGAAATGTCAGAGTTTGACTTTCAGCTCTCATTTTTTTTGTATGTAACAGGTTGTTCCAACATACGCTTCCTTGATCTGGGTGTGAATTTTGTACAGACGTGTCATATGGGGTGCAGAATTCAGATATTAGAAATAGGGCTTATTATCAAAATAATGCATATTGTAGCACATAAATTTTAAAAATCTGAGACAAATTTTTCATTTGTTCTTTGCTACGACATGCTACAACATGCTTCCTTTCTGAATCCGTGAATTGCGAATCTTTTTTATGTTTTTGAAATATTTTGCGGGCATTTAACTTTTGCACTTTAAAACTAGAATATGCTAAACTTTTAACGAGGTGTATATATAAATTAAGTCCTATCAGTCAGAAAAGATATAACATAACATAATTTTCAATTTCTTTGGAGTCTTCGATGATTTTTCATTTTCGACTAAGGGCTCAATAGAAGTCATTTCCGTCGGTATGGAGAGGTCTAACGGAATACCGATGGAAACATTCCGTCTAGTTATTCTCAGGGTTCTCCCATTTTCGCCCACCTACTGATTGGCCCGTCTCATGATAATGTAAAGAAGTTTCGTTTATATTTTACTGAAAATGCAGTTGCAGCTGTAATAATCGCTAAGAGTTTCATTCTATTGTATTGTAAAACATTCAGAAAACATCAAAGGCAGCTGTATTTTCGAGATTTCTCAGAGACACTTGGCTAGTATACGGTTTTAATTACACAGTCCCATTGAGACACACTTAATTCAGCTCATCACGTCATTTATTTGATAATAGTATGCCAAAGTTAGTGACTTTTCACGTTAATTCTTGGTATTGAGAAAAAACACTACATTGATGTTTGCATATGCGCAGGCTATAACTGATTCAAGTATCTAGCAATCATGACTACACACTGTAATGTTGCTAATAATTGATTGGTCCATTAAAAGTAACCAATGAAAAGGCACTTGATTTCGATCCGTTTGAGGGGTATAAAAGGGGCTTGCTGTAATGTTTTCGGGTTCAGTTCCTACGAAGTCGTCGGAGACAAAACAAGATGTAAAATTAAATACTGGAATTAATTGTCAGGCACTTTGTGCGATTATTGAAGGTACCAGCAACTTATTCCCGGGTTCTTGATTAAGTCCAGCTTTAACGAGAGGGTAATAAGTAGTCTGGTATATAGAAGTGCTGGTGGTTGACAATAGTCCTAGAGCTGTTTAGAACTGAGATGTTGCAGCACAGTTGCTCCAGCAAATAGTGTCCAGACAAGAAGTATTCCAACAACTTGTGTTGGAGCAAGTGTTTCATAACCAAATCTGTCTGTGTTGTATGTATTTTTGATAATGTTGTCTGTAATTCTCATCATTAAAAAACACTGTCTAATCATTTATTTACTAATCAGAAGGCAAAGCAGCCCAGAGGAAAATTTGATATAGCAATAAGGTATTGTATTTTATAACAGGGATCGTTTTGACGTATTTGGAAGCTAAGCAAGCTCGAACCATGTTACAATAATAATCATAATCTTGAAAGGGACGTAAAACTGAATTTAACAAATCAACTGGTTAAAACATGGCCATTTCCCTCGGCAGTCTGCTGTGTTTACATTCACTTCCCTTTTAAGCCTGTAATATAGCCCTGGTAGATCCCTAGCTATGCAATAAAATTATTGATTATTTTATACAAAGTATTTTGGGTTAGAACATTATTCTGATTTTGTTGCCTAATACATCGTTTTATAAGATATTTGATAACTTCACTATTACGGAAACTTTTCAGAAACATTTGGTAAAATGTACTAAGGCCTGCCCACATGGAAAGGATACCATAAAAATTCTATTAAACGCCCGGGCGTTTATTATAAACAATGCATTTTCTATAAAAGGGGATGGCCGTTTATTGGAGGCTATCCTGTTTGGCAACCTTCAAGCATTCATATATAGGATTAGAAAATATTGGTGATCCTCGATCTACCACAGACAGGACTTTTGTTTATAATTGCCATTTATTGGGACTACAAGGGAAAAAATTGACTTGTGTGTTATATGGTTTAAGAGCAAAGTTAGAAACATACTGCTTAAAAATACAGGATTTTTTCCAACATTTTCAAAGTGGGCGTTAATTAGAGGTTCCTGGAAATCCAAAACTTGCAGATAAAAGGACCATTTGGGGCATCAAAATAGGGGGATTGGCGCTTATTAGAATATGGGTGTTTAATAGATTTTTTACGGTAAATGCAAAATTTTGCATTATTTATATACAAATTTTGCTTTCGTGAGCTAAAGTACTTGCACGAATTCACATGGAAAATAAATAAAATAAAAAAATGTAAGAATCTAGGTCACAGTAACATGTTTCATGGGGATAAACAAAAACAGTTCTAAGTTTATACATGTAATTAATAAATCTTACAAACCAATGATGTTTTCTTTATGTTGCACTTTTGCTTCCTTGAATTACTTTATTTTAAATATGGAAAAAAAAAGACCAGTGTTGCTACATGTATCCGTCAGAGAATTAAGATTTAAACCTAAAATGCAAGGGAAGACCAACAATTTGGATTCTGATCATGTCCGACACAAACCAGCCTGTACAATCACAGAGGCTGGCTAGAAGCTTGAAGTTTCAGGTTTAGTAAGAAGAGACATCATTATCTATAGAGAGAAAACAAAGGCGCTGATCAGGTTTGCAGTTACTGCACAGCTGATCTGCGCCTTTGTTTTCACACACAATTTGTTGGTTTTCTGATTTGGTGGCTCATATTTTAAATTCTTTGCAGGAGAAGGAGTTAAAATGGTTGCTTGAAGAGCAAGTTCACAAGGATCTCACAGAAATACATGCTACAGTGCTGGTGAGTATAATTCACAAGAAATTTCATAATGAAATTATTATGCCTTTATGCACTACCAAAACTTCTCAATGCCTATCGACATTGCACTGGCCTGGACAAATAGTAAGCATTCTGAGTAAGAAATTAAGACTTTAAAAGTTTTCAACATCTTTGTGTGTTCTGTACTCCTTTACTTTGCTTTTGCATGCACTGCTCTTTCAAAACCGTGAGAATAATGCTCTAGTGTGACAGATTTTAGAATATTTAATGGGATATATCCAGTCTGTTATTTTGTCTCTTTCAGGAGTGTAGTAGAAGATTTCCATTCCGAATGGGCTTTGGTAAGTGATAGTGTTGCCATAGTAACCATAACAGGCACTACATTGTACAGGGATATTGTTGAAAAACTCACATTGAGCAACATTATCCCCTCTCCTTACATTATAAAAACGACCTACCATTTTGAAAATTTGCTTTTCATGCTCAACCCAAGTAAACACATTCAAACACCACCTTAGTAAACATTTAAATAATTCTCAAATCAACAATTTTCTTGCTCAACTCAGTGAACATTTCCTGTTCAACATAGAAGAACTGTTTTCATGCTCAACACAAGTTAACATGTTTATGCTCAACATGATTGAACAGTTTTCATGCTCAAGTGAAAAAGTTTTCCTTCCAACTTGAGTAGACATTTTTCATACACAAGTGAACAGGTTCATGCTCAAGTGAACAGTTTTTATGCACAACTCCAGTGAATATCAACTAGCTTTAAATGCCAACATGATTTAGCATTTTATCATTTTATGCTGAATCTGTGGTGCAGATTGACTGATCTCATACAAAATTTTATGATTGGAGTGTTCTCCTGACTGATCTTTTGCAAAATCATTACTTAATAAAGGTTTAGGTGTACTTGCTAGAACATGACAAATCCAGGCAAATTACTGTCTTTCCTGATTCAATAATGCTAAATGCACATCAGGAAAACATGTCCGTGTAATACATGTATATACCCTATATTCCCCACAAATATTATAGTTGATGTATGCAAGGTATACCTATTTTTCTTATTTTTGCTCAAAAACATTGATTGTGGGTACTCATCAGAACGGCCTTGCCAAGGTGGTTCTAATGAGTACCCACTATTTATGTTTTGAGCAGAAGTATGAAAAATATTAAAATTTTTCATTATTTATAGCTTCAGAATAATCTGTATATTGCATTGGCATGTTTTTGTGATGCATGTCAGAATTTACAGAATAAGCTCATATTCGAGCTGTCGCATAAGAAAACCAACAACATGCATAAGCGAAAACAAAGGCGCAGATCAGCTTCGCAGTAACTGCGAAGCTGATCAGCGCCTTTGTTTTCACTACACAGATAGTACAATCCCTCTGCTACTTATATCCAAAGTTTCAAGCTGCAGGCCTTCTTCTGTGACTGTACAGGCCGGTTTGTGTTAGACCTGGTGGGAACCCAAATTGTTGGTTTTCTCATGCATAGGCTCATTCAGTTTTGCTGAATAGTTTTGTTGAATAATTGATGATCTGTTTGACAAAGACACCATTCATGGTTAAAAGTATCTGTAACTAAAATCTAATTGCATTTGGTCTTATCTTAAAGCCTCAGAATTAAACTGGGGCAGGAGAAATTTGGATTTTTGCATGTGAAAAAGCAAAGACGCTGATCAGCTGTGCAGTAAATGAAATGCACAGCTGATCAGTGCCTTTGTAGTACTCTATCTCATCTTAAATCCAAAATTTTCTAGCTTCTAGTCTTCCTCTGTGACTACACAGACTGGTTTGTGTTGGACCTGGTTGGAAACCCAAAGACAGGCTTTCTGGAAGATATGCCTCAATTGATTTCACTGCAGCAGCAGGTTTTTAGCTCACCTGAGCCGTTAGGCTCACAAGGTGAGCTTATAGGATGGCCATGATCCGGTGTCCGGCATCCGTCATCCATCCGTCGTCCGTCAGTCCGTCCACAATTTCAAAGATCTTCTTCTCTGAAACCACTTGGCCAACCAAAGCCAAATTTTATATGAAGCCTCTATAGGAAGGGGGAACCAATGTGTGTATAAGAAATCCAGGTCACATGACCAAGATGGCCGCTATGCCCATATATGGTAAAAACCCTTCAAAAATCTTCTTCTCCAGAACCGGTGGACTGATTTCAACGAAACTTGGCATGAAGCATCAATGGCTCAAGCACTACAATGTGTATATAAATCATGACCCTGTGATGACCTTGACCTATTTTATGGCAAGGTCAACATAGGTCGCCAATGCATTTGAATGGGGAAAACTTTTAAAATGTCATTTAAAGTCATTTCAAGTAAAAGTCTTGCAGGAAATGGGCAGTAGGACTGAATATTAATGATTCTGAAAGAAAATTGGACCCCAGGGGCTCATATGCCCCCACCCCTGGGGCAATATACATGTATATTACCATAATATTCAAACATCATCTCCTCTGAAACCGCTTGGCCAATCAAAGCCAAATTTTATGTGAAGCATAATATAGGAAGGGATAATCAATGTGTATATAAATAATCCAGGTCACAAAACCAAGATGGCCGCAAAGCCCATATATGGTAAAAACCCTTCTTCTAAAAATCTTCTTCTCCAGAACCGGTGGATCGATTTTAAAGAAACTTGGCATGAAGCATCGATGGTTCAAGTACTACAATGTGTATATAAATCATGACCCTGTGATGTCCTTGACCTTTTTTTATGGCAAGGTCAACATAGGTCGCCAATGCATTTGAATAGGGAAAACTATTAAAATGTCATTTAAAGTTAAAGTCTTGCAGGAAATGAGCAGTAGGACTGAATATTAATGATTCTGAAAAAAATTGGACCCCAGGGGCTCATCTGTCCCCACCCCGGGGCAATATACATGTGCATTACCATAATATTCAAACATCTTCTCCTCTGAAACCGCTTGGCGAATCAAAGCCAAATTTTATGTGAAGCATCTATGGAATGGGGGAATTAATAAATGTATATATTATTTAGTTCACATGACCAAGATGGCTGCCATGCCCATATATGGTAAAAACCCTTCAAAAATCTTCTACTCCGAATCTGGTGGACCGATTTCAAAGAAACTTGGCATGAAGCACCAATGGCTGAAGTACTACAATGTGTATATAAATCATGACCCTGTGGTGACCTTGACCTATTTTACGACAAGGTCAACATAGGTTGCCAGTGCATTGGAATGGGGAAAACTTTTAAAAAGTCATTTGAGGTGAAAATCTTGCAGGAAATAGGTAGTAGGACTAAATATTAATGATTCTGAAAAAAATGGACCTAAGGGCTCATATGCACACACCCCGGGGCAATATACATCTATATTACCATAATATTCAAACATCTTCTCCTCTGAAACCAGTTGAAGCCAAATTTTATGTGAAGCATCTATAGGATGGGGGAACCAATAAGTATATTAATAATCTAGGTCACATGACCAAGATGGCCGCCATGCCCATATATGGTAAAAACCCTTCAAATGTCTTGTTCTCTGAAACCAATAGATTGATTTCAACGAAACTTGGCGTGAAGCATCCATGGCTAAAGTACTACAATATGTATATAAATCATGACCCTGTGATGACCTTGACCAAGTTTATGGCAAGGTCAACATGGGTTGCCCATGCATTTGAATGGGAAAAACTATTAAAATGTCATTTGAATGGAAAAGCCAGCAAGAAATTGGCAAATGGACAGAATATTGATTATTCTGAAAAAAGAAAACGGCCCAAGTGCTTCATCTACCCCTGCACTGGGGTTAAATACCATCATATTCAAACATGTTTATTGGTATATGCAGCAGATCTCAGGTGAGCGTTTACAGGACCATTGGTCCTCTGGTTTCCCTGATGTTATTGGGTGCTGGTCTTTATTAGTTTGTTTGTTAATGATAACTGGATCAATGATTTTGTAATAGACCTGTTAGCAGTGAGCATGTCCCCGAGGAATGGTTAACAAGACATTGTACAGTCAATTACAGAAACATGCAAGGTTTCATATATTACTATAAGATGCCTATACATTTATTCGGCAAGTTTTCATCATGATAACGTGTAATGTATACCCCTTGAACCCCACTTTTATGTAGAAAAACTGGGGTATGCAGGGGTATACCTATTGTTCTTATTTTTCTTCCAAAACATAAATTGTGGGTACTTACTGAGGTGGTTCTAACATGTACCCACAGTCTATGATTTGAGCAAAAATAAGAAAAATATCAAAATTTTACTGAAGAAATTTTCATTTTTTACAACTTTAAAAATTGCTGTATATTGCATGGACAAGTTTTTGTAATATCCTGGAAATGATGGCTCTGCCCTGACCTGACTGAAAAATTGTTGATTGAGATATTAAACTATAAAACCAAAAGAATTTTAGAAAATAAAGAAAGAAATAATGATAGTAAATAAGGTCAGACATGAATGCTATCAGAATTGAGAAAAAATATTATACAGAGCTATAGCAGTCTGAGTGCTACAGATCATTGTGCCAGAAAATATGAGCCTGTGCATGAGAAAAACAACAATTTGGGTTCCAACCAGGTCCAACACAAACCAGGCTGTACAGTCACAGAAGATGGTTAGAGGCTGGAAATTTCAGATTTAGAAAGTAGAGGAATCGTACTATTCGTGTAGCGAAAACAAAGGCGCTGCAGTAACTGCGAAGCTGATCTGCACCTTTGTTTTCGCCTATGCAGATTGTTGGTTTCCTATGCGGCGGCTCATATATCAGTTGGAATTCGTATTTTTCATGTCTAAAAGAGCTTAGCTCACAATGTTGTGACATTATAGTGTATTAATGTGACATTTTCACTTCAACACTGTCAATTGTTTCTTGCTTTTTGTGCTTTTAAAGAATTTACAATGAGACAGTATATAAAATTTTGTCAGATACTTAGTTCACTGTTGCTGCATCATCAGACCATTTGAGCCGCGTTATTAGAAAATGAACAATGTGTTTTTCGAACAGTTCAGACACAAACCAAGTTGTACAAGCACTGAAGATGGCTAGAGGCTGGAAATTTTGGATTTAGAAAGTTACGAGGAACTATACTAATCGTGTAGTGAAAATTTAAGCTGTTGATCTGGCCAAAAAAAAAATGCTTGTTTCCGGTAATGTCTCCAAATTTTTTTGGGTCGGTAGGTGGGAAAACTTATTTTTTTTTTTTATTCATTTTTTTTTTTTTTTTTTTTCAATTTTGATAGGTGAATCGCCACCAAGGTTGTTGGAATGCCAAAGTTCGCCATGATGGAAAGGGCGATAATTCACGCTAAAAGCCGGTAATCGCCTAAAAGCCAGAATCGGTGGTGGGTACCGGAAATTGTACGTTAACGAATTTTTGTGATAGCGGACAGGGCGAAAAAAAGTTACAGTCGGGGCAGTTTCGGGAGGGTCGGTCGGGTTACCAGAAACAAGAACTTTTTTTTTTTTGGCCTCTACAATAAAAAGTCATGTACTTGGCAGTTATTGCAAAGCTGGTATATTGCATTGTTTTCGCATTTGCAAAATGTTGGTTTTCTTATGATATGGCCCATTTGTCCAATCATTGATTCTAATGCACCACTGAGTATCAGTATTTGTCCCAGTGGAGTGGGGAGGGTAGCAGTGGGAATTAGACAATGAAAAATATCCCTTCTCCTGGAAATGTGAACAAAACACATAGATTAGACAACAAAAAATATCCCTTCTCCTGGAAATGTGAACAGAACACATAGATTAGACAACAAAAAATATCCCTTCTCCTGGAAATGTGAACAGAACACATAGATTAGACAACAAAAAATATCCCTTCTCCTGGAAATGTGAACAGAACACATAGATTAGACAACAAAAAATATCCCTTCTCCTGGAAATGTGAACAGAACACATAGATTAGACAACAAAAAATATCCCTTCTCCTGGAAATGTGAACAGAACACATAGATTAGACAACAAAAAATATCCCTTCTCCTGGAAATGTGAACAGAACACATAGATTAGACAACAAAAAATATCCCTTCTCTTGGAAATGTGAACAGAACACATAGATACAGGAACAGGAGGTGGGAAAAGGGCTTCTTCTTGAACTTTGAAATAATACATGTGTAGCAAAACAGATAGTCCCATACCATATTTTATCCTTAGGTAGGAATTAGATTCCGATCTCTAAATCCGTTGACTGTCAGACTATGTCAGAAACGCTGTTCAGACAAACATTTGGTTTGACATTGCCACGATTAGTTTGACACAATTTGATGTCATCTAATTACAAATCAATATATAAGAGAAATAACAGGAAACTATTTGACTATTTTACTGTCTGGCTTTATATTCATTAAAAGGGAAAAAAGTGCCATGGAGAAATTTTGTTTTTATCATTTCTTCGGTTTATGAAAGTGGTTTTGCAACCGACAGGCAGAACAGTTGACCATACTTAACTCACAAACATTGTCGTAAAGTGTGTGGATTTAAACAAAATAAAAAGCTGTACATGCCAAAAAAATTCCTGTCTCTGCTTTTGAATTCAAAAGCAATTTAGAAAAAGGAGCATTTTGGATCATAAATATTTTGACTGTACAGTTCAACCTCATTATAACGTGCCTCACTATAGTGCGGTTTTCAGTATAACACGGCCATGTCATGGCTCCCAAATTAATTATTTTGTTATATATTTATTGTAAATAACCTCATTACAACACTGTTCACTTATAACACGGTCTGTTTCCATGGACCCCAAAGATAGCGTATAATGAGGTTGACCTGTACTTATTAAAACAACACACTAAAACACATCATTGTCTTATATGTGCTGTCGCATGGGAAAACCAACAATCTGCATAGGCAAAAGAAAGGCGCAGATCAGCTTCGCAGTCACTGCGGAGCTGAGCAGCGCCTTTCTTTTTGCTACACAGATAGTACAATTCCTCTACTTTCTAAATCCTAAATTTCCAGCCTCTAACCATCTTCTGTGACTGTACAGCCTGGTTTGTGTAGGACATGGTCGGAACCACACAGGCTTATACATGTATGCTTATAAAATTTCTCTTAAAAGGTTTTCTTGCTATGAATCCTCAATCGTGTTTTGCACTGGCAATAAATGTGACCATGTTACTGCTTAATATTTGATCCACATGAGAAAAAACGGGTTTCTGCCCTTAGATGCAAAAACAAAGACGCAGATCAGCTGTGCAGTAACTGCACAGCTGATCAGCGCCTTTGTTTTCGTTAAACAGATAGTACAATTCCTTATAGTTAAATCCATTCGAAATTTTAATCTTCTGTTACTGTGCAGGTCAGTTTCTGTCAGGTTGGGTGGGAACCCCCAAAGACTGGCTTTCTTAAACCACAGCTTCTTTGTTAGCTGGTAGAAACAATGATTATTTGCACACAAGACTGATAATTTTCTCAAATTATCATGCTCGGAACAGCCTGAAAATTACCCTGTTGTCACACAAATGCAGAGAAAATTAGGGACACCTTTAACCTTAGTCAGGCTATAAGACAATTGAGCCGCCTCATGAGAAAACCAACAATTTGCTTATGCGAAAACAAAGACGCAGATCAGCTTCGCTACACAAATACAGGCAAACCTCATTATAACGCTATCTTTGGGGTCCATAAAAACAGACAGTGTTATAAGTGAACCGTGTTATAATGAGGTTACTTACTATAGACATATAGCAAAATAATCAATTTGGGAGCCATGACATGGCCGTGTTTTATTGAAAACCGCATTATAATGAGGCGCGTTATAACATGTATAATGAGGTTGGAGTGTAGTACACTTCCTCTTCTTCTTATATCCGAAATTTGAAGCTTCTAGCCTGCTTCTGTGACTTTACTGCCTGATTTGTGTCAGACCTTTTCGGAAACCACATTGTTGGTTTTCCCCACGAGGCGGCTCAATTATGTGCCTTTTATAGACAGCAATGTTTATAGAACTGGTTTATAACCAAGGAATCAGTGATCTATCTTGACATGACAGAAAAAATGTTGACTAGAATAGGTAACCTCAACTCGAACAAACAAACAATGTTGACAAACCAACCAAGATGTGCATGTCAACTAGGAGTTGCAATTTGTTTTAGAATATCTACTATTATAAAACTGCTCGTCTGATGTTTCTTATTATTCTTGAAATTTCCAGAAAATTCCAATTGATTTTCACAAGGGTAGTTGCAATACCATATTTTGGGGTTCTTGATATTGTGGTACTTGTTTGGTATTTTGTTGTCTTGCAGGGTGTTCTTCATGTGTCTTATTGCATCTTGATAGATTTATTTCCTGCTGTTTTGTTGCTCATATCCAATTTGTTTGGAAGCAGTAACTATGATGTAATATTATCCATACTGTAATGAAAATGCCTAGACAGAGAAGACAACCATTATTTTTGAACAGCTTTGTGAGAAAATCTGTCATTGGTGATTTAGACTCTAACTTGGGGCTTAATGTGCTTTTCAGTTACAGGAAATGGCTTGGAACTGAAATTTTTCGGTATTAAGGAAGTGGAAGAACTGTACTTAATTCAGCATATAACACATACTGGTTGGCACCTCCCAGTCACTTGCAGCTGCTGTCCTGTGTCTTTACAACCAGAAATAGTGGGAAGATGCTGTCAAACATTTGAGCCGCGACGCGAGAAAACCGGTCTTCGGGGTTTCCGACCAGGTCCGACACAAACCGGCCTGTACAGTCACAGAAGATGGTTAGAGGCTTGAAATTTTGGATTTAAGAAGAAGAGGAAATATACTATCCGTGTAGCGAAAACAAAGGCGCTGATCAGCTTCGCGGTTACCGCGAAGCTGATCTGCGCCTTTGTTTTCGCATAGGCAAAAATCCGGTTTTCTCACGATGCGGCTCATTTAATCAGTTTTGTCAGTTTTGAGACCACACAATTACCTTATCAGTTTCTTTCTTGATTCAGAGTGACCCTCGGCTGTCTAGATCTGACAAGATTTGATGAGTTTTGTCTGTGGCCAAACAAAGCTTATAGATGCAGTCATTGGATAATGATACTATATTAGTTATCACATTTACTTTTAACAAGTAGGTTAGTTGAAGAATTTATACCAGATATATAAGGTGAATTTGTAAAACTAATAATTAAATTTCACCGAAAATATCCATCTTTACATACTTAACATTAATCTTGTGTCGGCAAGTTCCGCAGTCCATGAAATATATAAATTGCAGCAAAGTTTTCAATACCCAAAGATACAGAAGCGCAAAATTTGATGACCATGAAAAATTTGTGTTATACTTTGATATCATAGCCTAGGTAAAAGCCATAACATATCATATTATTAGGGCAACTTTGAGCTTGTGCGTGGGAAAACCAACAATTTGGGTTCCGACCAGGTCCGACATAATATAGGCTGTACATCACAGAAGATGGTTAGGGACTGGAAATTTTGGATTTAGAAAGAAGAGGAATTGTACTATCCCTGTAGTGAAAACAAAGGCGCTGATCAGCTTCTCAGTTACTGTACTGCGAAGCTGATCTGTGCCTTTGTTTTCACCTATGCAGATTTTTGGTTTTCCCATGTGTCAGCTCGTTTTTGTTTGTTTTATGGTTTAGCATCCCAGTCAGCAATTTTTCAGTCATTAGCTTGCCTGCACGAAGTGCACAGAGCTATTGTTGTCACCTAGGTCGTCCCTATTTACGTTTACGTTTACGTGTACGTCCGCGTCACACTTTCGGTTTAAGTTTTTTAGAAGTCTGTATCAAGTTGATACTTTGCATATTGGTAGATATTGGTCTGAAGTTTTATGCAATACCATCATGACCCATCCTGGGTTACCTTGAGGTCAAGGTCACAGACTTAGAAATTTTATGTTAAAGTTTTTCATTAAAGGTTTTAGAAGTCTATATCTCTTGAACATGTTGATGGATCAAGTTGATACTTTGCATGTTGGTAGATATTGGTCTGAAGTTTTATGCAGTACCATCATGACCCATCCTGGGTGACCTTGAGGTCAAGGTCACAGATTTAGAAATTTTTTGTTGAAGTTTTTCGTTAAAGTTGTTAGAAGTCTATATCTCTTGAACATGTTGATGGATCAAGTTGATACTTTGCATGTTTGTAGATATTGGTCTGAAATTTTATGCTTTTTTTTTTTTTTTAATTCAGTTTAACGTCCCTTTCAAGATTATTTCAGCTCATATGAGACAGGCCAATCAGTAGGTGGGGCGAAAACGGGAGAACCCCGAGAAAAACCACCTGACACACCCGCAAGCAGAACTTGGCATGTCTCACATGTGGCCAGAGCGGGGCTCGAACCCACACCAGACACAGGGGTGAGATGATCGAATGGTTAAGTGCGGTAATGAAATATCAGCGCTCTTAACCACTCGGCCAAATCTTATGCTTTTAAGACCCACCTGAGCGACCTTGAGGTCAAGGTCATGGGTCATAGATTTTGATAAATTTAGTGGCAAAGCACAAGTCAGGCTAGCTACGCTGTCCTGCGACAGCTCTTGTTTTGTTTTTTTTGGACAGAACTGAAGAATAATATTTTTTTGTTTGACTTTTACAGAGGAAAATTAGGTTTAAATATCTGTTCAGAATCATATAGGCAGCTATTCGTCTTCTGTAGGACTGCACAATATTGTATTTAGACAAATATATATTGAAAAAATAAGTAATTCAGAGGCTGAAACTTTCAAATTAAAAAATAAAATAAAAAATCTTCTTTGTGAATGTCAATAAAATATTTTGGGAAGGGGCAATTTTGGTGGGAAGGTCAGGCGAAGGCAAACGGAGAATTTTTTAAGGTCAGCCTAATGATATTAAATAGCAGATTTAGCTCAGCTTGTAGTATTCCCCAGTGAAAATGCAACTGAAATTTCACTGAAATTTCAGTGTTATTTCAATGAAATAACAGTGAAATCTCAGTGAAAGAATTGGTCAAAATAACACTGAAATAACATTAAGATTTTCAATGAAATTTTGTTGAAATTTTGTTATTATTTCAATGAAATAACACTGAAATCTCAGCAAAAGAATTGGTCAAAATAATGCTGAAATTCAGCGAAATCTCAACGAGATTTTACTGAATTTCAGTGTTATTTTGACCATTTCTTTCACTGAGATTTCAGTGTTATTTCATTGAAATAATGAGTGAAATTTCGCTGAATTTCAGTGTTATTTTGACCAATTCTTTCACTGAGATTTCACTGTTATTTCATTGAAATAATAATGAAATTTTCACTGACAATTGGAGAATATCCAATATGGTCACCTGCTTATAATTAGAAGGACTTTTAAAGCCTGCCCAGGAGAAGTGTTGAAAGTAAAACCATCCATGCATATAAGCCTTTTTTTACTTGGATGCACTATGGTGCTTTATTGCTGCACTTTGGAATGTCACATCATCCCAATTTTGGGTGGATGTCCCATATAAAAAAGGAGGCAATGTCCCAATATGACCTTCGCTGTTGACTGGGATGTTAAGCCATAATTCAAACAATCAAACTACCTAGGCACTGGGTTTGACAGTAAAGATTGTCCAAATGACTCTTGAATCAAAATATGGTTCTACACTCTCACACAATGATTTGTGTGGGTGGGAAATTGGAATGATGCAATTTAACAGAAAAAGCATCAATACAAGTCACATGATCTGAAGGAAAAGATATATACAGTTAAAATACATGTAAATATTGTACATGTCACTTACTGCATCAATCTTGAATGAAATTAACTTCTTATTATTGAGCACCTTCTCTTTAAACTTGAAAAAACATATATTGTGTCTGTTTTCTTTCCCTCCATTTTAGACAGGAAGTGATGTCATAGAGTTGCTATGAGCATGCTCAGGATTTTTTTCAGTGAAATTTCGGTGCAGTGAAATTTCGGTGAAATTTTGGTGAAAGTTTACAAGCTGATATTACACTGCTATTTCAGTGAAGTCATCAAAACAATACCAAATGATCTCTGTGGACAAAATGGTAACAAAGTGTGTTTATATGCACCTAAATAAAAACAGAACCTACGTTTCTGAACCACCAAATCTTGTAGAGCATAGCTGAACTATACAGATATGAGCACTGAAATATGCTGATAAATGAGACTAAAGTCATAGCAATTATGGTTGTGTACTGTTCAGAAATGCTTACTTTTCATGCTTGTTGATAGTAAAAAGTACATTATATAATCACCAGTTACTGTTATTATTATCATGTACCATGTGTTATGTAAAATGTCATTAATTTTTAGCTGAAAAAAAAAACTATTTTATTTTTCTGCTGACATCAATTTTTTTTTTGAAATTTCACTGAGATCTATTTGCTGAAAATTTCAATAAAATTTCTATACTGAAATTTCAGTGAAATCTCTAGACTGAAATTCTGTTGAAATTTCATTGAAATTTATAATTTCTATGACATTGAAATCTCAATGAAATTTCGTTGAAAATTTCATTGAAATTCCTGTGACATTAAAATTTATTGAAATCTCAATAAAATTTCACTCAAATTTTTTCAAATTTTGATCATTTCGGTGAAATTTACCAAAATATAAGGATTTCAGTGAAATTTCACTGAAATTCATCAAAATTTCACTGAAATTTCAGTTACATTTTCAGTTACATTTTCTCCAGAACTACAAATTTCCTACCAAACATCGTATTACACTTCTGGCAGTGGATTTAAGATGTTTAAATAAGTTTACTGCAGACTGCTAGACAGACCTTAAATGAGCCTCGATGCGAGAAAATTGGATATTTGCGCATGCGAAAACAATGGCCCAGATCAGCTGTGCAGTAACTGCACAGCAGATCAGCGCCTTTTTTTTCGCTACTAGGATAGCACAATATATCTTCTACATATAGCCGAAATTTCAAGCCTCTAGCCTGCTTCTGTGACTTTACAGGCCGATTTGTGTCGCACCTGGTCAGAAACCCTGAAGACCAGTTATCTCGTGTGGATGCTCAAATGTGGATGCCCCCATAAAAGTGCATTAGTTTAGTCTGAGGTTCAGACAACTACTGTTTATAGCATCCAAAGGAAACCTTTTTAGTGGTTTATGGGCGACTGCAATCTAAAAGAATTGCTTTTTATTTATGGTAAACTTTTAAAGTGTCAGATTGATAGGAAAGAAGAGTTGAGTTTACAGTGCAAATGAAGAATGTCTAGGTTTGAGCCTGACTTGCATCTAGTTGTGTCCTTGAGCAAGACACATAATCTCCCACACCGTACTGGTTGATTACCAGGGCCCAGTTGTTCAAAACTTCATTAGCTTAACGTCATCGTTAAGACCGCAACTTGTTAAGAAAATGCCCACTACATAAGCAAATATACTGTTATTTTTGGCTGATAAAATGTGAGAATCCTTTGCATTCTCCCATTTTATCAACAAAAAATAACTGTATTTGTAATATTCATGTTTGAAATTTTAACGAATTGTTAACTTATATACGACTTCGATAATTTTGAACAACTGGCCCCAGGAAGAGATGACACTGTCCTGGTATGACTGAAAAAATGTTGGCTATGGTTTTAAACCCACTGTCCTGGTATGACTGAAAAATTATTGGCTAGGGTTTTAAACCACTGAAGCTGTAAACAACAAACAAATCTCAATTTCCACATTCTATATTGTTGGGAAATGTTTATCAGAAGTTAATTTCTGCGAATATTCACAAATTTATTGTCTGGAGGTTTAGGTTCTTTCTAGTAATTACAGACTTAATTAAAAGTCACACAAACTTGATGAAAACATGCCCATGCAATCATAATACAGAGAGTTTTATAGCTGCAATGTTTAAAATTTTCATTGGAAATTTTTTTATATCTTTTTCTTTTGCTCAAAACAGATCCTGAGACCATGTTAAAAACCCCATTGACACATACATGTGATACATCTGAGAAGCCGAATAGGGAGATATACTTCTCAAAATAAGGAGAATGATTAATGCACTAGTCATTTGTAACCACAGCCCCCCCCTCCCCCCCGGCCCGGGGGAGGGTGGGGGATAGCCGTTGAAATTAGCGGCGCTTCGACCAAAGTGTTGCCACGGCAGTGCGGGGGAAATACCCGGGGTTTGCTTTATATAGGCAAAAAGGGCAGTGAAATGTAAAGATAGCAGGCTGTGGGGGAAAACAGCAGTGGTTTTACGAAACTTGTCCCAGCAGGATGGGGCTTTTAGCAGGGATTTGCTGGACCAAAAGTCAAAGTCCCCGCTATTCCCCGGGCCTGGGGGTCCGTGGTTACAAATGACTGGTGCATAAACAAAGAAGGAAATTCTTGATTTCAAATAGGGAGATCTAAAATTTGAAATAGGGAGATGTATAAGCTATATAGGGAAATTTTGAAATTCCACATAGGGAGATTTGCTCAAAAATAGGGAGATCCCTCCGATATAGGGAGATATCACATGAATGCATGGACATAGATTGTGGCTTAACTCCTATGTTTTATGATAAAAAAAAAAAAAAAAAAAAATGTATAACCTTGCACACCCCAGTTTTACTATATAAAAGAGGAGTGTAAGGGGGAATACATTACACGGACATGTTATCCTGATGAAAATTTCTAAATTTAAAGCTTGCAAAAATCAGCTTTCACACCAGCTTTTAAACCATTTAATCCTGGTGTCCCTTTTATGAGACATAGGCAAACGGCATAGCCCCAGATGTGATGCCGAAGAACGCGGCGTCCCATCTGGGGCTATTCTGTTTGCTTAGAGGAATTTTATCGAAAAGTTTAATAAAGATCAAAAATCACTCCTAACACCCCTAAAAATGAAAGTGGACTGACCCAAATGATAATGATAGGAAAATCCTTTCGTCAAGTATGGGTTAATATTGTTTTGTCTCTATATTTGCAGGGGACCAGACTGTTGTTAAATCTCAGAGAAACCTACTGTCCAGTCCAAAGTAAGTGCTTATATCATGGGATGCCTAATACAAGTAAAAAGTGAAATGACTTCAACACTTTATGGGTTTTAGTGATTAAATATGGTTAGCAAAGATGGATGATAAAGTAACTTAGCAACGATGTCATGACATAACATCACTGATGTCATAATGTAATGAAGGATACTACAGTAAGGAACAAAATTAACAAAAAATTAAGACACAACAACAAACATGCACAATAAAACATACTGAAAAACACAATAACAATGGTTCGACAAGCTGACATTAGACTAGAGCTGTTTCTGTGGACCATTGACTACTTTTAGACTTTTGTAAGACTAAATTAAAATCTTGAAAAATTATTAAAGAAGAGTAAATTATAATCTTGAAGAATTATTAAAGAAAATGTATTTGTGTGATAAAGTAATTAGGCAGGAAGGTGGGGAATTGGTTAGTGTGTCAGACTCCAAATCAAGAGGTACGGGTGTGAACCCCAGTGTGCCCACTTGTGTTCTTGCCCTAGATGCCTTAACTCTCAAGAGTACTGGATAATGCACAGGGAAGGGTTGCTCCATCCTGACATGACTGAAAATTAATTACTGGGACATGATCCCTCTAAACAAACAAGTTAACATTTGAGAAGCCCATATTCAGGTTTTCCAATCAAGTCCAGCACAAACAGGCCTGCACAGACACAGAAGAAAGCTAAAAGCTTGAAATTTCAGATAAAATAAGAAGAGAAATATTTAGCAAAAACAAAGGTGCTGATCGGCTGTGGAGTTACTTTTGTGCCTTCGTTTTCGTCTATACTTATGCAAAATCCAATTTCCCATGATGCCTCTGTTTTGTTTCCAGCAATACAGGTCAAATCAAGTGTGTGGTGACACTGACTGGGGATTCCATCTGTGATGCTGTAAGTACGCTACAGTATTATTGGTTAAGTACCAAGGAAGTGGTACTGGTTCCGTCCTGAAAGGTCTGAACATAATTTACTCAGATGTAAAGCCATAAGTCTTCCACTTTAACTACCAAATTATGGTTGTTTCATATAGATAATATTTATTATTATACCTCATTAATATTCATTGGCTGAGTGTAGATTTTGATTGGTCCAGAGCAGGTCACGCGGAGGGTGCTATTCTGTCATGTCGCATGATCATATTACCCTCTGACGTCATGTCTGCCTAAAAACGTGCAGCTGCACTTGCAGTCACGTGCGTTTGTTTATAGTGCACGCGGAAGGTGCTATTCTGTCATGTCGCATGATCATATTACCCTTTGACGTCATATTCGCCTAACGGTGCAGTTGCACTTGTAGTCACATGTTTGTCCTGTGGTATGTTGCTAATTTCTTTCAAAAAGGGTTCGGTATAATAAAACAATTTGCCCTTTAGTGAGGGTGGCATGACGATTTGTTCACCCTTGACAGGTAATATTGCCCTCGGGCTTCCCCCTCGGGCAATATTACCTGCCTCGGGTGAACAAATCGTCATGTCACCCTCACTAAAGGGCAACAATTGTATATTGTCAAACATAGGCATTGGATGTTACAAAGTGGATATACAGCCTCTTTACCCATGCATAACCGAAAAATTCCTGTTTATCCTTATGAAAAGAGATGACATTATGTGTGGAAAATGATGGTATAGCATTTCTTCCATTGAACAGCAAACATTACAAATAAATATCATAGCTTTCAGAATATTTTCTACTATTTTCTTTTCATTTGCATGCCAGCCAAATGAAAGAGAATAAGAAATCCCTAGACATGGCTGGATGTGTCATATGAATGAAAACTGTAAGATAGACTGCCAGATATAATATTACTTGTAAACTGTAGAATACAGTCTATAACCAGTATTATTTTTGAAATAACAGTTCTTACTCTTTGGCTGCTTCAAGACGAGCGTTTGTCAGTTACTGATGAAAGAAATGTGCACTGAGTACTGATAACCTATCTCTGGGAGGCTTGCCTAAGAATAGTCTGGCTGGGATAGCGAAAAAGTAAAAGTAGGCAACCATCAGGAAATGACGCAATAATCCATACATTGCTTTAGCTGTTGACCGTGGATGTATAACACCCAGTCAAAAATACAACTTAAGCAGTCCTTCATGAATAATCAGCCTAGTTTGTGTTGGACATGTTCAAAAGCCACCGAAGTAAGGTTTTCTCATGATGCAGCTTTAAATTCAAATGAACCTACTTCCAACCTGAGGTCTGATGCACAGTGTTTTGCTCATGAAGTCACAAGCCAGAAGAAGGCTACAATCGTGGATTTTCAGATTTACAAAGACAGCAAATCATATTTACTTTACAATAGGTGAAAACAAAGGCACTATTCAGCTGTGCAGTAACTGCACAGCTGATCTGTGTCTTTGTTTTCTCGTATGTAAAAACATGTTTTCTCATTACGCGGCTCAAGTTGTATTAATTTCAAGAAGAGGCAAATTAGAGAGAATTTGATATTTGAGCCACCTCGTGGGAAAACCAACAATGTGGTTTCCGAACAGGTCCGACACAAACCGCGCTGTACAAGCACAGAAGATGGCTAGAGGCTGGAAACTTTGGATTTAGAAAGTAGATGGATTATGTATTATCCGTGTAGCGAAAACAAAGGCGCTGATCAGCTTCGCGGTTACCGCAAAGCTGATCTGCGTCTTTGTTTTAGCATAATGCAGATTGTTGGTTTTCCCATGAGGCGGCTCATTTCTAGTTATACCGATCAGTGTCACATAACAGCTTAATTAATTTAAGTAAGATAGATTTGCCAATGTCTGTTTGTGAGATAGGAATATCTTCTGAAATAAACTGAGCATTTGCGTGACAAAACTAACAATCTGGGTTTCCGACCTGGTCCAATACAAACCAGGCTCTACAGTCACAGAAGCAGGCTAAAAGCTTGAAATTTCAGATTTAAAAAGAAGAGAGATTACACTATCCCTGTAGCCAAACAAAATTGTTGGTTTTCTGATGCATTGGTACATTACTATAAGGAAATCTGAAACTGAACAGATATAAACAAGGAAGATGCAGATTAGCCTGTAAATCTAATCAGGTCATGCCTTATAGATAGTGCACAGGGCCGTCGTCGGCTTCTGAAAAGTGGTCCGGCCCTGAAATATCAAAGACTTCTTACGAGTTCCGAAAGCACGAGTAGGGGGAGAGCACGAGAGGGGGCATCCCCCTCTGGTAAGGGGAGTTTGGGGGATCTTTTAGCCTGCTTCTGTGACTTTTATAATTTCGGACGTCCGTAGAGACGATTTTAATGAGCTTTGGGACAATTTTTGCCCTTGAAACGCTGCTGATTTTATAGGTTTCATTATGATGAAGCCATGTCCTCGTCGAAAACCATGAATCCTGACAGGATTTGCCTTGCCAAAGAAACGCTGAGGGAATATGAAAGACGTCGCTTGAATAGGAACCGGCGTTATACCAATGATGGAAGAATAACATGCATGTTTTAACAAATTTTGGAACATGAAGAAAATAATGTTTCATAAATTTTATACGTAAACGATTTTTCGCCATGTTGTTTGATTTAATACAATAATTATAACTTTGATGCACATTAACTTGAAACGATAATCTGTCACTATCCAATATTATAATGATAAAACCTGTCTTTAATACAGGTGTCATTTTCATGATTGTTTTTTTTTATAAGGACCGACTGTCTTTCACACCCTTGGGCAGATTGACCATCACACTAACACATTTTCGGCCCCATAATCGAAAATTGTGGTCCGGCCGAAACCATTATCGGCCAAAAAACTGGTCTTGGTGCAGTGTCTCATCTTCCTGATCCAATGGTGATAAAAAGTGGTAAAGCTGCTCCAGATTGATTGGTTGAGGGTTTTAGTATAGATGCCATGTTATGTCCTTGAGAAAGATACAGTACTCTGGTTAAGTACAGATACTAGATAAAAGTGAGTCCAAAGACAAAAATGATAAAATTTTGATTTTGCAGCAATTTTGCAGAATTGAAGGAATCCGCTAGTGAAACACCCCTTTTCTAGTTAAACCGATCAGTGTCACATAACAGCTTAATTAATTTAAGTAGGATAGATCTGCCAATGTCTGTTTGTGAGATATGAATAGCTGAAGAAGCATTGAATGGAGTTTCTGTTGCCAATAGTGGCAGGCATAGAGGCTTGGCATTTGACACTGTCAATATGAGAAATGCGTGCATCTTCATCAGGAAAACATGTCCGTGACATTTATACCCCTGTAAACCCAACTTATATATTGTAAAAAAAACAAAATGTGGTTTCTTATTTTTGATCCAAAACATATATTGTGGGTACTTGTTAGAACCGCCTCAGTGAGGCAGTTCTAACGAGTACGCACAATGTATGTTTTGAGCAAAAATATTAAAAAATATCAAAATTTTCTAGTGAAATTTTCAATTCTTAGCTGAATAAAAATCTCTGTATATTGCATGGGCATGTTTTTGTAATGGGTTGGGTGCACATCAAAGTCTGTGCTAATGCTTGAATTAAGAAAATTTGATTTCATCCTCTGCAGACATCAAAATTGTTGATTGTAGTCACACATTAAATTGCTCAACATTTATTCTTTTTTGCTGGGGGAGTGTGTTTGTTTGTGTTTATAATTTAGTCCCAAAATGACTGAAAAATTGTTGCTTGGGATGATGAGCAATATCCAAACCAAAACACTGTTCAGACCTAAAATATCCATTATGTTTATTTTATGCAAAAAGAAAAAAAAAAGCTTTTACTTGTGGTATTATGTTTCCCTTTTTTACGCAAAGCTTTGATTGATTAATTGTGCATGTATTAATTTACTCCATTTTTTTCAGAAAACAAAACATAATATTTGATTGTATACTTATGTATATTATTATTTTGACCGTTCTGCTTTACCTCTAGTGACAACTGTTTGTAGACATTGACAGAAATGTTTCTACTTACTTCTGATATTTTTCATTTGTGGACATTTTTACAATCTTGATCAAAATGTCATTTGAACTAGTCTGATTGACTAAATACAAATTTGTTAGCAAAGGTCAGTAGAAGCAAAAAGTAGACAATGATCAGGAAAAATCGATGTTGGAAAAAATTATTATAATTGACAGTTAGGTAGGTACTTACACTCAGAAAACATATCGTAATCCGAGTGAGCAGCTATTTACCAATAGGCGGCCACTCAGTTACCCGAACTTAACTAAAACTATGTAAAATAAATTGCTACACCTACACCCTAGATGTAAAAATGGAATCTGTGTACGAAAACGGGCCCATGCAATATACAGAAATTTTTTGGGTTGTTAAAAATCTAAAATTTCATTAGAATTTTTTTATGCCCCCAACTTCGAAGAAGTTGAGGGGGCATATTGGTTTGGGTCTGTCCGTGCAGTCAGTCAGTCAGTCAGTCTGTCTGTCAGTCAGTCTGTGATGTGTGAGCACGCGGTCAGGAACCGTTAGAGCTAGGATCTTGAAATTTGGTATGTAGTTTGTATATGAAAATTAAAAGGACCCGTATTTTTTCTTTCAGGTAAATTAAAGGGGCTAGAGGCCCATTCAGTGAGAGTTATTTCCCTTTTTAATTCTTGATAAAGTGAATAGATAGTGGGTACCTTGTGTGCGCAACTCCTCCTACAGTTTTATTCCGATTCTCTTGAAACTTTACAGATCTTGTGACCATGCTTTGAAGATATGCATGTGGTTTGGATATAATCCTCAGATTAATTTTTGTCACTTTTTTCGCAATTTGAACTTAGCCATTTTTCAGGCATTTTCACAATGAAAGTGAATGGGCAGTGGGTACCTTGTGTGCGCAACTCCTCCTACAGTTTCATGCCAATTCATTTAAAACTTTACATGTATTATGGGCATGGTCTGAAGATATGCATTTGGTTTGGATATAATCCTTGGATTATTTTTTGTCATTTTTTTTCACAGTCTGAATTTTTTCAGGCATGTTAGTGAATGGATAGAGGGTACCTTGTGTGCGCAACTCCTCCTACAATTTTATACTGATACTTTTGAAACTTTGCAGACATTGTGACCATGCTTTGAAGATATGCATGTGGTTTGGATATAATCCTCAGATTAATTTTTGTCACTTTTTTTACAATTTGAACTTAGTCATTTTTTGGACATTTTTGCATCTTGAAAGTGACTTACCAGTTGGGGGCATAGTGTTTCATAAACACATTTTCTAGTTGATATTTTACTTATTTTCACTCAAAACATAGATTGTGGGTACATGTGGTTCTAACGAGTATCTACAATCTATGTTTTGGAGCAAAAATAAGAAAAATAGGCATACCCCTGCATACCCCAATTTTGCTATATAAAAGTGGGGTATAAGGTGGTATACATTCCTGATGCTAAGAAACCAAGTGAGCAGCTATTTCCCAATAGTCGGCCACTCAGTTACCCGAACTTAACTAAAACTATGTAAAAGAAACTGCCACACCCTAGATATAAAAATGAAATCTGTGTATTTTATTTCAGGATATCAGTTTTAAACACAAGGCAGGGAAAGATCATCATATTTTCAAGACAAACATACAGCCAGACAAAGTCTCCTGGAGGTTGCATCAGGTCAGTGTGCTGTAATTATACTATACTGAATAAAAAAAAGAACTATAGTGAGGTGCAGACTGTATGGAATTATTGGCCCTGCTTTGTGACGTCATAATAATTTGAATATACGTCATTTAAAATCACTGCACAGGTAATGCATTTCAATATTTTCATATTTTTCAAATTGGATTGTCTGGTGAATATATCAAATTTATTGTTATTTTAATTTTGTCTAAAATGGCCTAAATGGATATTCGCTGTAAATTGTTAAACTGAAAATTTAACATTTACAACAGGTTTAAGGTAAAGCAGATGCACTGATTTTAGAGGAGCTGTTCTTCTCTATCGTGATAGAATCCCAGTCGAATTTTTTTATTGTAAGCGTCTACCAAAACGCTTCTTAAATATATCAAGTAAATAGATTTTGAGACGTTGTAGTGGTGTTAGCACATGATTATTAGCTCACCTGAGCCGTTAGGCTCACAAGGTGAGCTTATAGGATGGCCATGATCCGGCGTCCGTCCGTCCGGCGTCCGTCCGTCCGTCGTCCGTTCACAATTTCAAAGATCTTCTTCTCTGAAACCGCTTGGCCAACCAAAGCCAAATTTTATATGAAGCATCTATAGGAAGGGGGAACCAATGTGTATATAAGAAATCCAGGTCACATGACCAAGATGGCCGCCATGCCCATATATGGTAAAAACCCTTCAAAAATCTTCTTCTCCAGAACCGGTGGACTGATTTCAACGAAACTTGGCATGAAGCTTTGATGGCTCAAGCACTACAATGTGTATATAAATCACGACCCTGTAATGACCTTGACTTATTTTACGGCAAGGTCAACATAGGTCGCCAATGCATTTGAATGGGGAAAACTTTTAAAATGTCATTTAAAGTGAAAGTCTTGCAGGAAATGGGCAGTAGGACTGAATATTAATGATTCTGAAAAAAAAATTGGACCCCAGGGGCTCATATGCCCCCACCCTGGGGCAATATACACGTATATTACCGTAATATTCAAACATCATCTCCTCTGAAACCGCATGGCCAATCAAAGCCAAATTTTATGTGAAGCATCAATAGGAAGGGGTAATCAATGTGTATATAAATAATCCAGGTCACATGACCAAGATGGCCGCAATGCCCATATATGGTAAAAACCCTTCAAAAATCTTCTTCTCCAGAACCAGTGGATCGATTTCAAAGAAACTTGGCATGAAGCATCGATGGCTCAAGTACTACAATGTGTGTATATAAATCATGACCCTGTGATGACCTTGACCTTTTTTTACGGCAAGGTCAACATAGGTCGCCAATGCATTTGAATAGGGAAAACTTTTAAAATGTCATTTAAAGTGAAAGTCTTGCAGGAAATGGGCAGTAGGACTGAATATTAATGATTCTGAAAAAAAAAATGGACCCCAGGGGCTCATCTGCCCCCACCCCGGGGCAATATACATGTATATTACCATAATATTCAAACATCTTCTCCTCTGAAACCGCTTGGCAAATCAAAGCCAAATTTTATGTGAAGCATCTATGGAATGGGGGAATTAATGTACAGTGGTGTTATGGCTAAAAACCCACTTTTGCACAGTTCGCACTGATCACTTGTGATTTTTCGCGGCGAAACCACCGCGAAATTTCACCGGCCACGGGAAAATTTAAACGTTTAATCGGTTAATTTTTTCGCCGCGAAAATCCGATTTTCGCGGTGAAATTTCGCCGTGTTTCGCGGCGAAATTCGTTTTTTAACGTTTACAACAGGTAAGTTAAAATTTCCTTTTTTCGCCGCGAAACACGGCGAAATACCTGTAAATGTTAACATAAAATTATTTATTTTTAATTTATGACCACTTTATGGATCATCTGTTCCATGTATAGATCGTTATTTACGTGCACATAATAACATGTACGATTATGCATTTATAGAAATGAAAAACGTGCATAACGCGACTTTTCCATTGGTATTACGTAGTTGGTACGATAGCAAAATCACGGATAGACGAAAATATTTATAACGTAATGCGCCAGCTCGTTGAATCTAACATTTTCTTTTTTTTTTTTTTTTTTTTGTTTGAATAGATGTTTTACGTCGTAATCAACAGCAATGGTCATTTCGGGACGCTGCCTCCATTTTATGGGACGTCATGATATCTAACAATTGTTTGAAATATAACGATCCCTCTAAGCCAATACTGTTTATATGTATTGATGGTATTACTTGAAACCATTTTTCCTAGGCAGGCACAGACCTAAGCAGTAAACCAGTAATCAGATGATCTGTCAATAGCGTATAAGTTTTGCCTGGAGGCACAAGCAGCCTATATATTTCTTAAGGTCCCAATGGGCAGGGGCCATCTAACTTTGTGCCTTGTGTTGTCACACAAACATTGTCTAAATGGTAATACTAAATAAACAGTTAGATTCATTGCTTTATTTTTGTAAATTTTCCTCAATTGCTTCACTTTATAGCGTTTAAGGTGTGAACTACGATAACTTAATTTGAGCTCAACCATGTAAAACGACAAAACAAAAAGAGGCATATTGACATTTGGGCTTGCTGGTTACCACTCTGATCACCCTTTATGAATGCCAGCACAAGACTAATCGCAATCATATCGATTTATACATTATACTTGCCTTGTAGAAGTACAACTAGCGAAGATCAGTTTAACAGTCAACAGTCCCATGGTGACAACACTTTCAGGGTAATATATGTATACCGGTTTGCTCAAGTACGAAACCCAACGAATATAGGAATCGAACACAGGACATTTTGATTCCGATCAATTCCTTTAATCCACCACTAGGCTTCTGCGCTCAACTTTGTTCAGTTTAATCTAATGCGGCATGCGCTCCTATTGCCACGGTGCGTACACGGCCCTTTCTGTATATATGTGTTCCAAAATAAACTGAAAACTTTATATTCTGACGTCAGTACTTTGTTTTAAACACAGTATCCTCCCTTTTCTAGTGTATTGTGCCATGTATACAATGAGATTTTTTTTGCCATTTGATATGCATGTACGTGTTTCTAGCCATCCGTACGTGTGGGTTTTGGAAGGAATACAACACGCTGTTTAACTCAAAACGGTTAGCAAAAATCGACAGTTTTGACACAATTGTGTACATGTATGTTGCTGTATTGCTCGTATTCGACCGAATATCGTATGGACCCAGTGAAGGTCGCATGCGACCAAATGTCGTTTAGACTAAATTGATTTCAACGAAACGGAATCCACTTGACGTAATCGAAAAGCATTGATGCTTTGAGCAGTGTCATTAGCCACAGGCGATTAAATGTCCAAAACAGAGTTGAGGCCGATTGCTTCTTCATGTTGAATCCAAAGACTTGTATTAATATGTGGGTTGGGATCGCGGTGGCATAGTTGTAGTGCATCAGACTCCGAATCGAGAGGTCCTGAGTTCGATCCGCACTGGCGACACCGTGTTGTGTCCTTGAGCAAGGCACATTGACTACCCACAGTACTACTTAATACCAAGGAAACGGTAGTTCCGTCCAGACATGACTAAAAATTGGTGACTGGGACGTTCAGCCTCAATACAAACAAACAAATCTGTGGGCAATCATACCATGAAAATTGCTTATGTCGCTATGAGCTTTTTTCTGTTAATTAAGCTAGATAACAGGATCTAATATTATCGGGTAAGTCTGATTAATCTGAAAAAGAAGCATGAAAAAACACAAAGCCGATAATCAGGGTCTCAGAAACTTCAAAGTAGTTTAGACACGAATAAAATACGATAATTATACAAAATTGAAAAGAAAACAAAATATTTATACGACTTGAAAAGTAATAGATGCATACAAATTAAAATGAAATTTAAACAATAAAACTGTTGTGACTGTCGGAACTAAAACGATAAATATACAAAATTGTGACGCAAACAAAATATTGATACAACTAGAACTGAAATAAAAACGTCCAATTTATAATTATATTTAAACAACAACAAAAAATGTGACTGTCGTCTTTTTCGCCGCGAAACGCCGGTCAATTGATTTTTATGCGTAATGACAGGTATACTTTTTTCGCCGTGTTCCGCCGCAAAATTTCGCCGCGAAATCTGGAATTTCTCGCCGCGAAATCTGGAATTTCGCGGCGGAATTCCGCGCTGACTTTTATTTTACACACAATTTCGCCGCGAAAATTTACAATTAGCCGTTAACAAATTAGCCGTTAAAACGGCTAATTTGGGTTTTTAGCCATAACACCACTGTATATATAAATTATCTAGTTCACATGACCAAGATGGCTGCCATGCCCATATAAGGTAAAAACCCTTCAAAAATCTTCTTCTCCGAATCTGGTGGACCGATTTCAAAGAAACTTGGCATGAAGCACCAATGGCTGAAGTACTACAATGTGTATATAAATCATGACCCTGTGGTGACCTTGACCTATTTTAGGACAAGGTCAACATAGGTCGACAATGCATTGGAATGGGGAAAACTTTTAAAAAGTCATTAGAAGTGAAAGTCTTGCAGGAAATGGGTAGTAGGACTAAATATTAATGATTCTGAAAAAAAAATGGACCTTAGGGCTCATATGTCCACACCCCGGGGCAATATACATGTATATACCATAATATTCAAACATCTTCTCCTCTAAAACCACTGGGCCAATTGAAGCCAAATTGTATGTGAAGCATCTATAGGATGGGGGAACTTATGTGTATATTAATAATCTAGGTCACATGACCAAGATGGCCGCCATGCCCATATATGGTAAAAACCCTTCAAATATCTTCTTCTCTGAAACCGATAGATTGACTTCAATGAAACTTGGCGTGAAGCATCCATGGCTATAGTACTACAATGTATATATAAATCATGACCCTGTGATGACCTTGACCAAGTTTATGGCAAGGTCAACATGGGTTGCCCATGCATTTGAATGGGAAAAACTGTTAAAATGTCATTTGAAGGGAAAAACCAGCAAGAAATTGGCAAATGGACAGAATATTGATTATTCTGAAAAAAGAAACGGCCCAAGGGCTTGATCTGCCCCTGCACTGGGGTTAAATACCATAATATTCAAACATGTTTATTGGTATATGCAGCAGACTCAGGTGAGCGTTTACAGGACCATTGGTCCTCTGGTATTGTGGTATGGACGACTCTTTCAAAGGAATTTTGTGTTATTTTTCAAAATGTTACAACTCATAAATCAAGGTTTTAGAGGATGAACAATCCAAAAATTTTTTTCAACAGAATAAGCAAAGGTCTGGAACAAATCAGCATTAAAAGTTTTGGATCAGTCATAACCTGGAAATGAAATTATGAGGCTCTGAAACATCTATACCGAGCTTATTTCAACTAAATTATTCATAACAAACAGGTGTAGTGCTGTGTTACAGTTCGTGTAAAAATTGCAATTTCTGTTTTAGGAAAATAACTTTTCGCCTATGCGTTAGCAAGGTAATGAAGACTCCGCAAAATTGTTCTTCTAACCGTTCAAATTCAAACATTATTATGCCTTTTGTGACTGGCTGAAGCATGTGTATGCAGTGTCATAGAGGTGCCTCTCTTTAGAGACTCAGTTTGCCATGATTAATTGTATCATCTTAAAATCGGTGGGTGATTTCAAAATCGCAAAGAACCTATCTATAACTACCAAGTAGTTTTCTTCTGGTAAAGATGATGGTTTAGGAGAAAACGAGTCGATGACAAGAATTAAAGAACATCCCTTGTACAATTACACTGTTATTATTTTGTTGAAAAAATGTGAGAATCCTTTGCTAAAGGATTCTCTCGGGTTTTTTTTCAACAAAAAATAACAGTGTATTTGTTTATGTAGTAGGAATTTACTTAACGAGTTGAGGTCTTAACGATGACATTAAGCTAACAAAATTTTGAACAACTGGGCACAGATGCCCATATTCAAGAAACTGATTTTCATTCTGATTATTCAAATTTGCTGTGAATCTCCACATTGTAGTTCAGAGCCATTTTAAATGCACATTTCAACTTTAAATAAAGCCTTGAAAACATGCTGTTTTCAGCAAATGTGAGCACCATTAGTGACGTAACTCATTTAAGCATTGCGTCCCTTTTGTGGGACATAGGCAAACAGTATAGCCCCAGATGTGACGCCGCAGAATGCGGCGTCCCATCTGGGGCTATTCTGTTTGCACAGAGAAATTTCATCGAAAAAAGAGATAAAAAATAAAAATCACTCCTAACACCCCTAAAAATGAAAATGGACTCATCCAATTGATAATGATGGGAGAATCCATTTGTCAAATATGGGTTAAACTATACGACCAAAGACACATGAGGTCAGTTTCTGAGGGATATCAGAGGAGATATATTTGCTGCAAATTTTTGATACTATCCAATCAGATGCCGCATTACATTTGAGTACATTAGTATTACCAGTCACATGTCATTTTCAGGTCCAAGATTCAGCCAATCATCTTGCCCGAACACTGTCTATCATCAACTCACAAGATCCAGACCATGTTTATAAATCAGCTAAAGAAGTGATATTAGTAAGTTAGAGAATATTGTGGAAACATGCCCATGCAATATAAAAAGATTTTTTTCAGCTGTAAAATTAAAAATTTGCCGCTGCATGGGAAAACCAACAATCTGCATAGGCGAAAACAAAGGCGCTGATCAGCTTCACAGTAACTGCGAAGCTTATCAGCGCCTTTGTTTTCGCTACACGGATAGTACAATTACTATGCTTTCTAAATCCAAAATTTCCACCCTCTAACCATTTTCTGTGACTGTACAGCCCGATTTGTGTCAGACCTGGTCAGAACTCAAATTGTTGGTTTTCTCATGCATTACATTGGAATATTCACCTCCATGAAATTCTTTTTTTTTATGTAAAAAAAAAAAAAAATGTGCACTTATTTTGACATTTGTGGTAAATGATTGAATGTGATAATAAAATTTTTTTTCTTTCAGTTACTAGAAGAATTGCTGAAGTTTCTTACACAAGGTAGAACATGTCTAGCCTTCCCGAAGAGAAAATCTATAGAAGAACTTATACGAAATCATAATATGGTAAGGTTTTCACAATTTATAGAAAGGAAATTTTGGAAACTTCAAGCAGAGTGAACGATTACAGGACTGAATTGTGAGAAATTTCTATAAAATGATGAAGCATATAGTAGAAAATACCAAAATTTTCACAGGACCAAAAGAGTTTTTTACCAGACCGAATGACTTTTTTTTACCTGACTCGGTCAGACTGTCCTGTGAATTTGGGAAACACTGAACTTGATAACATTGATATATATGGAAGACCTACGGTAACTGAAGTTTCTTTTAAAAGCTAGCCTTCCCAATGCGAAAATCTATAATAGAACTTATCAGAAATTATAATATGGTATCTCAGAGGGGGTACTCACATATAAAATGGGTATGTATATGCCGCCCTATGTTAAAAAGAAGGGGGCTTACGGAGCTGATCAAACTGAAAAAGTGGGTGCTTTCAGAGCTGAATGGTATGGTATTAAAGAAATGCAAACCTTGGAGAAAGAAATTTTTGTCAGTATATCTATCCATTTACTTTGCCAAGGTAGTGGCATGTCATTCTGTACCTTTGTGTGAGAAATGTCTGGTATACATGTTTTGATAACTTGTCAGGTACTGGCAAATGGAAGAGCACTAAGTACTGGTTAACTGCTCGGTCATGACGAAAACACTCCCATGCAAAATACAGGGATTCAATAAAGTTGTAAAAATGAAAATTTTCATCAGAAAAATTCTGATATTTTTAATATGTTTGCTCAAAACATACATTGTGGGTACACGTTAGAACCGCCTCGCTGAGAACAAGTACCCACAATGTATGTTTTGGATCAAAAATATGAAAATAAGGTATACCCGGCAAACCCCAGTTTTTCTATATAAAAGTGGGGTTTATGGGGATATACATTCACAGACAAGTTTTCCTGATGGCTGTGCTTCACTTGTGTAAACCCAATATCAATTTAGTGGGGTTTGAGTGGTTCTAAAAGATTGATTTTAAATCCTGAAGTCATACTTTCATGATGTTAACAAAATGGCCTTTTATGTTTTCAGCAAAGTTTTATACCGCCAGTGCCAAATGATGTAGCTCTTAGTTTTTACATCCATTCATCGAAGCTTATCCTCACAGTATATCATCTACACATAACTTCGCAACAGGTGGAAATTACAAGTAGGCATCAGGTAAATGAAAATACTGATGAGATCCTTTCAAGGCACGGGGACCAGTGATGATGAAACTGGGAACCAGTGATGATGAAACTGGGTACCAGTGATGATGAAACTGGGAACCAGTGATGATGAAACTGGGAACCAGTGATGATGAAACTGGGAACCAGTGATGATGAACCGGAAACATTATAAACACCGGTACTGATAAAAATCAGTACACATTAAAGTATCCCTGGATTGCGTATCGCTGATTTATTTTACATTTTGTTATATATTGTATTTATCAAAAAGGGGATGGGCCATACCACAGTTTTTGCTTAAAAAGTTGTGATACTGACCCTATAAATGGCAACATAAAGCCAGAGAGAATAACAGTAATTTTGCAAATTTCAACAGAAAAGTCTAAACAAAGACTAGTAGTACCCTATTAAATGCAGGCTGTCAACCAATTCCTATATTCCTATTAAACTCCTATATTTTGGGTCCAAATCCTATATTTTTAAGCACCTCCTATATTCCTATAATATCTCCTATATTTATACCCCCCACAAAACGAAGTTTTAGGGGGGTATACTGTTTTCAGCCTGTCCGTCATTCCGTCATTCCATCATTCCGTGATTCCGTCATTCCGTCATTCCGTCAACATTTGGACATCTTTGCTGAATAACTTGAGTAGCTTTTGCCTGATTTGTTTCAAATTTTCACCACACTTGCACCATCAGACAATACATGTGTGGTATGAATTTAGGGGCCAAAGGCTTAGTATTGCAAGAGTTATGGGACTTTTTAAGTCTTCCAATAACATGTTTGCCATAGTACTGAAAGTACATACTTTGTGAAATCAACTCCTCTTACAGCTTTCAGTGTTTCCTTTTAATATTTTGCTGATATGTTTCAGATATATTGCAGATGTGCATGAACAATTGTCATGCTGAAAAAATCATTTTTGACAAATTTACAGCATTTTTAACTTAGCAAATTTTCTATAATTGCTTATATTCAATAATGGTTGGTAGTGCATACTTTGTGAAATCAACTCCTCCTAGGGCTTTCAGTGTTTCTTTTCAGTACTTTGCAGACATGTTACAGACATATTGAAGATGTGCATGAAGAATTATAATGCTGAAAAAAATAATTTTTGACAAATTTACAGCATTTTTTAACTTTGCCATTTTTCGACTATTTCTTACATACATACTTTGTGAAATCAACTCCTCCTAGGGCTTTCAGTATTTCTTTTCAGTACTTTGCAGACATGTTACAGACATATTGAAGATGTGCATGAAGAATTATAATGCTGAAAAAATAATTTTTGACAAATTTACAGCATTTTTTAACTTTGCCATTTTTTGACTATTGCTTACATACATACTTTGTGAAATCAACTCCTCCTAGGGCTTTCAGTATTTCTTTTCAGTACTTTGCAGACATGTTACAGACATATTGAAGATGTGCATGAAGAATTATAATGCTGAAAAAATAATTTTTGACAAATTTACAGCATTTTTTAACTTAGCCATTTTTCGACTATTGCTTACATACAATAATGGTTGGTAGTGCATACTTTGTGAAATCAACTCCTCCTAGGGCTTTCATTGTTTCTTTTTAATTCTTTGCAGATTCGTTCCAGATATATTGAAGATGTGTATGAAGAATTTTTATGCTGAAAATTTTAGTTTTGACAAATTTACAGCTCTTTAAACTTAGCCAATTTTGACCATTTCTGCTTATATTCAATTATGGTTGATAGTACATACATTGTGAAATCCAACTCCTCCTGGGGCTTTCAGTAATTCTTTTCAATACTTTGCAGACATGTTACAGATATACTGAAGATGTGCATAAAGAATTTTATTGGTGAAAAAATAATTTTTGACAAATTTACAGCATTTTTCAACTTAGACATTTTTCAACCATCGCTAATATACAATACGGCTGGTAGTGCATACTTTATGGAATCAAGTCCTAGTGCTTTTATTGTTTCATTTGAATTCTTTGCACACTTGTTCCAGATATATTTCAGATGTGCATGAATAATTCTTATGCTGAATAATTTATTTTTGACAAATTTACAGCTTTTTTTTATCATAGCCAATTTTTGACCATTTCTCATGATAAATAATGATCAACAGTGTACAGTGAAATCAACAATAATTTTACTCCCTGAGCTTTCAGTATATTATTTAATACCTTACAGACATGAGTCAGACATACGGAGGATTTTCATGAAGGATTATAATGCTGAAAAGATATTTTTGACAAATTTTCTGCATGTTTGACTTAAAGGCCTTTATGTTATTGGCCTTAGATAATTTTGCGGGGGGTATACTGAAAGCCTTGCTTGCAGCCAATTTCTAGTTTTGTTATATTTCCTATATTTTTAGGAAAATTTGTTGCCGATGAATGATCATATATAGCAAATAGTAGTGCTCTGAAACTGCCTCTTTATTCTTCATTCTTTATTTTTTTAAATAAAATCATATTCATACTGTATATTATGTAGTGCATAAATGGTCTTTATGTTACCCTTTACTCCTTGGTCAGGGTTACTTTTAAGTCCAAAGCATGTCCCATTTTCACAATAATTAATAAATTATATATCCTAGTTTCCATCAAAGTTGTCTTGTTTTTATATTGTGTCTTTTTTTTTTATCTATTTTCTTTCTTCCTATGCCTTAATTTTGTTGTAAATTGATGCAACTGTACAGTGTACAATTGATCCCAGGAAAAGCTGAGATCACAGGAGACAATGTCACAAAGGTATGTACCCTAGAGCTTCTGGGGGCCTAGGCGGCCCCCAGACCCCCGCCTTATTTCACGGGATTATTACATACAGTACATTCTGTTCTATATTATGCACCTGGGAAATTCAGCTAAGATTCGGAGTTACATACAGTTATTTCACCTTAGAGAAAGAATATAATAAATCACTCTTTCAGAATTAATTTTTTATATTTTCTACTTTTATAAGTGATCAGTGAAAAATATAAGTAATTTTCTCTATTCTCTGTATATATTTTTACAATAAAAAATACTTTATTTTGCCAAAAGAATGCCTTTATATAAAAACCTTTAATTCTGTGAAAGTCAGCTAACATGGCTAATGGGCCTGTGTAGTATCACCATCCTGCATTATGCTTCAACACACTTAATCATCACATGAATGGTCACCTGTCTTGAATGTGATGCTGTGGAACTGAATGGTTACTTTATCTTGATATTTTAGACATTTTTTGATGTGGAAAAAGTGAGTTTGGAGGTATGGATTGTTAGTATAAGAGCATAGATTGAAGCGATTTTCCAGAGAAAACTCCTATATTTTTCCTCAAAATCAGTTAAAACCTCCTATATTTCTCAGAAAAATTTCCTATATAAACTCCTATATTTTTTAGAAGACTTGGTTGACAGCCTGCAAATGGAGACAAACATTTGAATACTTAAGGGAGTACATTGACAGAGTGATAGAACATCAGGTGTTCAAATGCCGTCATTACGAAAATGTGACAATATTATATACAGATTTTCCAACGTTGTAAAAGTTGAAAATTTTCATTTTAAAAATTTGGATATTTTTAATATGTTAGCTCAAAACATAAATTGTGGGTACACCATACCTGTCAACTTTTTGAAATTTCAAAGAGTGAGATTGCGCGTGATGACCCTAAAGTGACGAGTTTTTGCGTGTATTTTTCTCGCGTAATGATTTTACCACAACTTTTAGGAGTGAGATTTTTTTGTTAAAAATCAAAACCTTGGTTCACAGACATTAGCAATAGATACAAAACTTTCATATCAAATGGTATATATTTACACCACAGATACTTGGGGTTACTGTTTAGACGTTTTTCAAAAGCTCATACTTGCACTTTTATATTATATTTTTTGTTATCTTTTTGAGCTTTTCTGCAATAGTTGTGACCTTGCAAAATTAGAAAAAAATGTCTTGAATCTATAGAAAGCAATCGAAATGCTGATATGCCATCCTGAATGTAGAGAACAAACAAGATAAACAACTTCACCTTTCCAATTCTCACCTGTCACTTTGGCCATGCAAACTGATTCACTAATCCGTGTTAGTCACGAATCTTGTATATATCAACATGTCCAGAATTCATTACGCTTCAAACTGACACAGAAAACATTTAAATAATCCCTTGTGTACCAACAATATGGCCAAAATTACACAGCATGTACAAAATATACACAGCATATTACGTTTGGGATACTTCTGTCATTTGCATTCACTTTGTATTGGAATTCCGCGTATCTAAAAATAGTCACGAGTTAGGTATTTTTATCTTGCGTGTTCGCTAAATTTTGAAACTCGCCAGAGGGCGCAGTTTCACAATCATAAACAAAAATGGAGGATGGAAATTCCAAGCGTGAGATCGAGGTAAAATCGTGTTTTTTAGCAATTTTAGCCAGTTCGTGCGTTTGATGAATTCCTGTACTCGAATTCGTGTCAAACACGATTGATTCGTGTGTGTTGACAGGTATGGGGTACACGTTAGAACCGCCTCGCAGAGTACCCACACTGTATGTTTTGGATCAAAAGTAAGAAAATTAGGTATACCCCAGCAAACCCAAGTTTTTTCTGTATAAAAGTGGGGTTTGAGGGGGTATATATCTCATGGATATGTTTTCCTGATGACGTTCACCTGTTCATGTCCTCGAACATACTTTGCAGATAATAAACCCTAAATATGCACAAGAAGGCATCAGCCTGCGTGTGCAATACATTGTCATGCAATGATGTATAGGCGATATTTAATCTATGGAATGATGACTAAAACAAAAAAAAAAAAAAATGTTTGAGTTCATAATTATCACATTCATGTGTTGCTTGCTGCAGAATTATTTTCAAACTGGGATCAATTCAAATGTGCATATCAAAAGCCATTGGCCAAGCTGGAAACAACAAGCACTGATTGGTTAAGATAAGCAGTTACTCTATTCTTAGAAGAGCCTCTGTCTGATGCAGAGTCATTAAATTGTAATCTGATAGCACCAGCCTGGTTATGCAAATGAGCTGTCTGGGACCTTAATTACCTAGGGGTCATATCAAAAGGGAAAACCTTAATTGTAAGTAAAGTGCATAAGAGCAGCTAACTCCTTAGAATTAATATCTGATTAAACTTATTAATCTTAACATTAATTCTTTAACTTGTTCATTTAAAGGTAAATAAAATAATGATAAAGACTGGGTTTGGGAAATGTAGACCATTTAATGCAAAGCTAAAGCACAAGACAATTATAGCAAGGATACTGCATAGTAATGTAAAACATTAAGCGCCTGCTTAGAATGCATTGCATATGACTATATTATTATTGCACTTGCAAAAATTCATGATAGTAATAATCTCCAAATCCCAAACCCAGGTAGTAGTAGGAAGATGAGCAATGGTTGCATACATTTTATAAAATAAAATATATAATATACATATACAATACATATATACACACAACTAAATGCTAGCTCTGACTAAGCCCGCCCATTCTCAATTCATGTACTAATTTTGTGACAGGAAAGTGTGAAATGAAATTCCCAGAGTCGAGGCTACTTGCAGTCTTAATGAAAGGGTGGGGTCTAAATACCGCTCATAAGCATTGCTTGACCAGTCACCTTGAAGTTTGATCAGATCAGCTGGCAACCCACACTGAAGGGCATAGCTAGCCCCGCCCCTTCTCAGTGAATGTCCAGAATACAGGGAAGGGTCAATGCCAAGTTTCTTCAGGCACTGACGAAGATAAGATGTGAAAACTGCATGTGTGATGGGTTTTGGTCCAGACGGGGATGGGTAACAAAATAAAGGGTAGTGTGCTGAGGTAACAGTCACCATGCACATACATATCAGTAAGGCACTTGATGGGCAAAATGGAGATTTACTGATATGTGGCAAAGGAATTTGTAGAATGCGCTGTCTGAACTGTATCGTTTTAGACCAGCGTACCAACAGAATTGCCCCAGATGGAAGGAATTGAACATCTGACCTGCATAGGTGTTTTTTGGGATCAAATTTTTCAGTGGATGGTATGAGTAAGTTTGACTTACGGAAAAAGGAGAAGAAGCCCACTAAGCAGACTGCCCAGAAGGCTATGTCACAGGCACAAGTTAGATCCAAGACTCTCAATATGCCCTGCAATACATGACAAGTAATGGGCAGCTTTTGTTTTGTTGAATTACCTTTGAATCGTTTAAGACCTTTCAGAATGGAAGCCAAATACCAATTGCTTAACAAAGGATTCGGATATCCTGCCTCCAAATGTATTAGCCTCACTGCATTAAGGTATTGACGAACAGAGGAGAAAGTAAGCCTGCTTGAAAGGTAAGCTATGTATCTCCCCAGGTCTGCTGGAGAGATTGGAACTGGCTTGATGTTGAGATGTCCGCAAAACTGCAGGTAAGTCAACAGTTGACAGTTGTAGGTGCGACGAGTAGATTCTGCGAATGTCAAAGATCTAAGGTGAGCCACTTCACGGTCGAGCATTGCTGACAAGGTCTGTCTTCGATCAGGACCTACTGAAGAGAAAGAACAGGCTGGCCTGAGACATGTGACAATCCAATGGGGAGGGGGTTACAAATGGAATAACCTCAGCCAGTTTATTGGGCTCATGCAAACGGGAGGCGGCATCTGCCAAGGAATTTGTAATTCCTTTTATAAACCGAGCGGTAATATGAAAATTAAAGGTTGCTGATAGCCAAAATAAGGTTCTGAGGCAGGCCATGATGAAAGGATTTTTTGAAGTGCCTTTGTTTAAAGTATGGACAGTGAACATATTGTCAGACTGGATATAGACCCTTTTATTTTGCCAATAAGGGGCCCAGCGACAGACTGCTAGAAAGACAGCTAAAACTTCCTTTGAGTTTATGTGCAATTTTGACACCAGGGGCCAGTCACATTCCCAGTTGCAATAGAACCAATCACCTTCAAAGAAGCCCCCCGCTGCTAAATTACAACTGTCAGTAAATACTGACTTTACTGGAGTTTTGTCTAGTAACATGGATTTCCCGTTGAAATTCGACATGAAGGACTGCCACCAAGCAATATCTGCTTTAATACCGCCGCATAACATGACTTTGTGGTTATCTGCTTTTAGCCTATTTAACGCATCTATGATTCGGCGCGAATATACTCTGCCGCCATAAACTACGCTTGCGCAAAAGTTAAGCTTCCCTGCAAGGGACTGGAGTTGCTTTTTTGAGGCGCGCTTTCGAGCAGAAAAGAGAGCTAGCTCTTGCCTTACCTGTGACAGCTTGTCATCAGGTAGCCGCAAACACATTTCCACAGAATCAATTTCTATCCCCAGAAAGATGAGCTTTGTAGGGTATGTATAATTTAGGGACTTTTCTTGAGAGACCAAGAGACCAGGGACCTGGTCCCTCAAGGACCAAGGGCTATAATTTAGGGACCAGGTAATAGAGGGACCAAATAAAAATATGTGCATTTATGGCATATCTTATTTGCAGTAAGCTATAGTATGGACCAAAATCAGCCTGCGCCAGTCCCTGAAGAAGGACTGTCTCTATTCCCTATGTACTCAGGGCTGATTTTTATTTTTATTTTGGGAGTTCAATTATTTTTTAAACATTTTCTCATTGATTTTGAATCTACTTTATCTGTATAACTATTTATTTATTAGATCTAGATATATTTAATTTTTAAATTGGGAAAATGACAATTTTGGTAATTTGGTGGTCAGTGTTTAATGGATATGTTCAGGATTATTTCATTTTAATCAGTAAATTAAAGGTGCCTGGTTTTCAAAAGATTTAATGAAGCTTTAGGTATTTTTATTCAATTTTACATCCCTCTTCTAAGCTCATTTTTCTTTCCTCCCATCTTTTCTGTCTTTGTTTTTTTTTTCCCTTTTTACGTATGTTGAATGTACAAGTTTAAGCGTTTCCAAAACGCTTGCGATCTCTCAGCACTAATTTCACTGTATGACCATATAATTATAAACCCAGATGACAGCTCGGTTCAACGTGAGCTTTTATACCCGAGCCGACATGCGCTATTTGGTGTGACCCAATCGAAGCTGCCTCGTCCAATCAACTACGACGTAAGTCAGAAGTCGGTGGTCGATTAAGCCCCACGTTCTGATCTTGATCAACTATATATGCGATCTCCCAACGGGAGATCGCAAAGAGATTATCATAAATCATACATTAGCATTAATTAGTGTCTATTGGAGGCAATAAACATATAGTTGGTGATTTTCATTTTACAATATACAAGAATATGACATGTTAGTTTTCATAAGGTACAAAAATATTATTGCAGAAACTAATACTGTGTAAGGTAGCATTCTATTTTTTTTTTCTTTAATTTCATTTTTTTCTCTTTTCTTTCTTTCCTTTCTGTCTTTCTCTCTTTCCTTGGTATTCCTTCTTTTAAAATACACATCTTATATTTTTCATTTTATTTTTCCCTCTCTCTCTCTCCTTTTTTCCTTCTAAAACAACACTGCATAAACAACACAAAATACATGTAGAATTATATATATATTTTTATTCATTTCATTTTTTCTTTCTCTCCATTTCAGTTTTCCTTCTTTTCATTTATTTCTTCCAAATTTCTTTAAATTTTCTTTCTTGGTAATTTCTCTCTTTCTTTGGTTTTCCCTATGGGCATATCTTACTATACACTTTAATAGCACGGTTAAATTAATAAAGTAGATACAAAATCAATGAAAAAAAATAAATAAATAAACCTTGACACAAACATCCCTCAGGGACCGGCACATGCTGATTTTGGTCCACACAATAGCCTATTGCAGATTAGATTTATACAGATATGCCATTATATGCACGTTTTGTATTTGGTCCCTCTGTTACCTGGTCCCTAAATTATAGCCCTTGGTCCTTGAGGGACCAGGTCCCTGGTCCCTTGGTCCCTCAAGAAAAGTCCCTAAATTATACATAACCCCTATGTAGTAGGATCAAAAACTTTCTTCCAGTTTATTTCAAACCCAAGTTTTCTAAGGAGACAAATCAATGTGTTCAGAGCAGATATACAATCATCAAAAGTTTCAGCTTTAATAAAGAAGTCATCAAGGTACACCACTGTAGCTTTAAGGCCACGACGTTTGAGCATCCTCCTAACCGCTTGAGTGAGTCGATGGAAAATTCCAGGGGCTAATTTTGAACCAAAACAAAGTCTGGTGTCCTGCAGATACACTACATTAGTGCCAAATTGCCATTTTAGACCTGTTACCCGTTGACTATGTTTACTTATATGCACGGACCTATAAGCCTGCTTCAGATCAACTTTCGCCATGAAACAGCCAGGTGTGACTAGTTTTGCTGCATCATCAACCCTGGCAAACTTTTGCTTCCAGTCAGAGGTGCAATAATCATTCACGGCAAGGCCAGTAGGCCTTGAGCAGTCGTGAATCAGTCTCACACCCCCATCTGGCTTCGGAATTACTGCTATTGGGCTAATGATATCAGGTGGATCTGAAACAACCTTATAGTGCCCCATTTCAATTTCTTTCAAAATCTGTGCAGTAGCCTCCTTATAAAGAGGGCTACCAGGCCTTGCGGACATATGATTTTCACATTCCACAACTGCTGGATAGGCATCAGTGTCTATAATGTCAAAGCCATTTCGTAAACCGTTTAGAATAAAATCCCTGTCTTCATCATTTTCCAACTCCTCCTCCCAAGCGGCCAAGTGAAGCCCACTTTGTGATTGGGAATGGGCGCTTTCTAGTTTTTTCCCTGATAGTGGGTTGTAGCTGAATGGGCCTGGTAACATCCATTATGAGAGCATTGATGTACGTAGCGACATTCTTTAAAATGACAGCCTGCTTTGGTATTAAACAGCTTACAGATTACACGCCCATCCAAAGTGAGAGGACCAGGATTTTGTGGGGCTCTACTTGGCTGAGAAGGACCCCCCTTATGTGTTTGGTTGCTATTTGATCTGGGCATTCTTGGGATAAGGTGGACATTTTGCAGGTGAGGAACATCTGTCCCCCATCTAAAGCCATTTTGTGCCTGGAGCTGCCTATAGTTTCTATCATATAGTAAGACTGATAACAAAGTAAAGCGCTGAACCAATTCAAAAATTTTTGTACCATATGAAATGTAATCCAACATATTGTGTAGATGGAGCTTGGATTCAGAGACCAATCTGTACAAAATAGCATTGTTTGCTACACACCACTGTGCCAGGGTCACATTCTCTAATTTGGGCTTTTTTGGGCCTGACTTTAAGACAATTTGTTGTGACCCATTCCCTCCAACAACCACCTCTTCTTCAATCATTCCAGTCACAAAATCAGTAATATCATAATGAGAAGGAGAGGACTTACCCAGAGCTGTTCTTGACAAATGTATTTGTGGGTCCTTCCATGATTCCACAGGTGGCACATTGATATCACTGTTACTGAATGACTGTCCAGTTTGAAACTGTGCACTATTGTTAATGCCACAAAAACTCAGAGTTCCTGAATTCACTGACTGAGTGTTCTGCGCTTGTCCCGCTTGAAGCTGTTGCAACAGGGCTCTTAGGTAAGGATCCTCCGTTGACAACCCATGGCTCGCGTGGGTTTGTCCATCTGGTGGACTGCTCCCTGCAGCAGTTTGGTTGGTTGGCTGACTGCTCTCAGTAGCAGTTTGGTTGGCTGGTTGCCCAATACCGGTTTGGCTGGATGGCATTTGATTAACAGTAATGCCTGCTTGTCTTGCAAGATCCCCAGAATGTCCTTGCAAATTAGAAGCTGACGCTGCCAGTGAATACTGCGCAGTTTCCCCTGTTTGTACTGCTAATGTTCTGTTTAGTTTTCTCACACACTCAATAATTAGTTTTCTCTGACCTTTGCTGATTTTAGATTTTGCCAGGTCATCCGGTTCAATTAGCTTGATGGCATCAAGAGAATTAAAGCCCTCTTCAAAAAGTTTCTCCACTGCATTATCGTTTATCCTATGTTGGGCTGCCCAGGCTTTTGCTGCTGCTTCTTTAGGCATTGTCTGGATTTCTACATTATTGCCTATGCTTAATTCATCTTGTTCTGCCATATTGCTTATTCTAAATATTCATTACCCAGGCAGCCACCAAAATTTGTATCTTAAATCCTCATTGTTCTTTTACACAATTGTCTTTTTTTACAAAATACAAAAACTTTTGTTAGGTTAAATCTGAGATAAAGATGAAGAGATAAGAAAGTCGACCTAGCGGTCACTTTTGATTGACGCGCCTCTACCTGTGGCTACACCTACTTCCGCCATTTTGTTTTTTTACTCTAAACGAAGACAATTTCAACGCTATAAAAATCAACTTCCATCGGCGATTTTATACATCTGATGAAGCAATATTTTAGTCCTAAAGAAATGATAAGCATTTTATCTTTCATTTATGAACCAGATTCTGAAATTTGTAGTGTTTTTATTGGGTTTTTACTCGTGTATTTTACGTTGATAAAACGATGCAATCCTTGTTGAAGGTTTCAAAATGGCGACCAAGCGTAAAATAGTCGGTACTTTTTTACTGCAACGCGTTGTTATTAATAGGCTAGGTAATTTTTAATCAACAAAATATGAAAGAAGAAAGATGTAAAAGTCGTTTTATTTGTAAATTAGCACTCAGCGCGTGACTGCGTTTGGGTTATGATCGTATAAATATTGACTATTTTTGTAATTTTAGGAAAATCTATTCCGTCCGATCTCAAAACGATGCGTTTTATTTTTCATTATAAGGCTTCCATGAATGACATTTTTTTGATAAACATCATCAATATTCTTAAAGAACAATGTCTTACAAATCGTTTTATTGCCCTTTGATACTGTTTGGGTATTTTTGACAGGGTCAAATCGTCCGAATTAAGCAGCTGTTTTTCACAACTTTTCACGCTTTTGAATTTAAAATGGCGATATTTTCTACACCTTATTTGGCATTGCAAATAAGATGAAAAAGTTACATTTTGAAAGAAAAAATGACAAATGATTTTACAGCAGGCTCAGGACATCCTAGATGTTAGCTTCTGAACTGAATTTAGCTAAACTGTGGCTAAAAGGAGCTTAAAATTGATGATGATCAGAAATTGATCGACTCAGTATAGCTATGAAGGTAGATAGATAAAAATTGTGTATAATTATTTTAATTCACATGTTCGTTAAACATTGTGAAAACATTGCAGGAAAACACCTGATAAAAAGTCATTTTTGGGAAAATCGAGAGAAAAAAAAATAATCGAACAATGAAATATACAAGATCAAAATATTGAATGGCCTCCTTACCTTTTGCATTTGTAATTCCATGTTGTTGTTTTTTTTCGTAGATGACCGCGCAACCCAGATATCGACGCATACGAATTAGTACACTCGGAACAATTGTACGTTTTAGCCTTAGCACTATTTTCACTATTGTCACTTTTCACTGTTTTTTGCTTTCTTTTTTTTTTGTCGATGGTTCATCATCGTCCGTGAGTTCAATTTCACTGCACGTATAATCACCTAGCAAAGAATCAAGATCAATATCATCATCCCAATGTAAAAAATCGTCTTTTCCGTAAGACATTCTGACGCGCGTTTAACGTAAATTGCGAATTTGAAATGCCTTGAACTGTCGGAGTTAAAGCTTAAATATGCATTTTAGGGCCTGCATTTTATTTTAATTAGCGCCTTGTTCACTAATTATCGTTTCTTTTTTCGGCGTTAAATATGATTAGTATTACGGCGAGATTAATCAATCGGCGATTTCTTTAATCTAAAGATAATCCGTAAATAATTGTTTCAAATGTGTCCAGTCGCGTAGATAATAAGCATAATTAAAAACGTATTAATTTGTGGGAGAAAAAAACAACAACAACGGCTTTTACAAATCGTAGGACAAAGGATATAAATAATTGTATAAATTATCAACCGTAAATAAATAACTCTTTTTGACAAAGATACCGGGCGTGTTTAGTATCTATTTGTTGGAAATTCGAAGGCCTATTTAACAAAAATAAATATTTCTACTATTATCTAGATAATAGCGAACCAAACGAAGAAAATATTAACAATATATTTTTGCTAATATACAAACTTTCAGAACAGATTCAGCGGCCGATAAAAATATTGATTTTTCCCTCGATTTACCTGTCTACCTGAGCGACAGTCATAGCGGGGGCAAATATCGATGCTCAATAGCAGTTTCAAATCTCTGTATAGTATATATCTCTGGTTAAATCCTCCATACTCCACAAAACAATACAAAAGAATTTCAGAATTGACAATGTAAGGATTCAAGAAAAAGAGTTCATAATTATCACATTCATGTGTTGCTTGCTGCAGAATTATTTTCAAACTGGGATCAATTCAAATGTGCATATCAAAAGCCATTGGCCAAGCTGGAAACAACAAGCACTGATTGGTTAAGATAAGCAGTTACTCTATTCTTAGAAGAGCCTCTGTCTGATGCAGAGTCATTAAATTGTAATCTGATAGCACCAGCCTGGTTATGCAAATGAGCTGTCTGGGACCTTAATTACCTAGGGGTCATATCAAAAGGGAAAACCTTAATTGTAAGTAAAGTGCATAAGAGCAGCTAACTCCTTAGAATTAATATCTGATTAAACTTATTAATCTTAACGAAAATTCATGAGCCAAAAGAACTTTGAAATTTTGCAAAAACCTACTGTTCTTTCAGAGCTTGTATATTAGTTGTTTTCCTTTAAATCCAGGTTGATTGTACTGTTCAATGGTTAAATGAGGCTGTGATACTATTTACCCTGGCTATACAACAGTGTCAACAACTGCTAGACAAGGTATTGTATTGTGTTGAATTAAAAAATGGCATCCATCGTGAATTAATATCCATAGTATATGCATAGCTGTTTAAAACCATACACAAAGCTGTTCAAATAATAAAATTCATGTGCCATTTGAACATGACTTCTGTCTTAAATATGTAGACATCATTGGACATTGCAACGTAACTCACTGTTTTCTGTAGATTCAAAATACATGTAGAAATATTCCAAGACATTCAATGGGGATTCAGTGAATTTTGGGTTTTACTGATATTTTCAAAATGACTTTTGCTAATGATGCCACGTATATATGTTTCATTGCAAATGGGAAAATCAAGACACAGACCAGGCCCAGAGGTTATAAAACTTTTTTCAAGCTCAGCTCAGTGAAATTTCAAATGCTCATAAATGCTGAAACAGTCAAAATTAGTGGAAAATTCAGGTTCGAACCTCATAAACTGGTAATTTATCCTGCTCATAAATGTTATAATGCCAACAATTGTTGGCATTTAAACATCTATGAGCAGGATAAATTTTAGTCTCAGCTGAGCTGAGCATGAAAAAAGTTTTATGACCTCTGGACCAGCTTTGAAGTAACTGTAGCCTAGTGGTAAGAGCATCAGGTACCACAGGTCAGGTTGTTTTCCCACTGGGGTTGGATTCCCACTGGGGTTGGATTCCAAATGGGGTTGGATTCCCACTGGGGTTGGATTCCCACTGGCAATGGATTCCCACTGGGGTTGGATTCCCACTGGGGTTGGATTCCCACTGGGGTTGGATTCCCACTGGCAATGGATTCCCACTGGGGTTGGATTCCCACTGGGATTGGATTCCCACTGGGGTTGGATTCCCACTGGGATTGGATTCCCACTGGGGTTGGATTCCCACTGGGGTTGTATTCCCACTGGCAATGGATTGTGTCCCGGAGCAGGACAACACTCCCATGAATTCTGATTATTACTCCTCAGGAAATGGTGGTTCAACCCTGCCGAAAAATTGTTGACTGGGATGTTAAACCACAAAATAAATTATATTTGATGTTGCCATTTTATTTCTTTTTCAGTTAAAAGTACTAGAAGAGCAGAAAGTCTCCTGACCAAGGTTGACACTATAGGAAGGCATTTTACCTATCATGTGATATGTTACTGTAGATCCGGAAATATTCGCGAGAACTTAATTTTCGCTAATAATTCGCGAATTGGTTGCCTCGCAAATTCAAAGTTCTCGCTAATAAAGAGGCACTATAAACTTTAAAGAATGAATGGACACTCATACACGAATTCAAGAACTCGGGAATAAATTGGAAATAGAAAATTCGCGAAATAAAAGTCACACGAAAATTTTCGAATTTACAGTAATTCCATGAGCCTCACCATAAGAAAGTTGTTGCTGTAAAATCATGTAATATGTCGTGTATTATGAAGTTTTATCAGAATTTTTTCAGCTTGACCGATTTTATAAAATAGATGTATTTGACCAATAGGATCATCCTTTTTATAATGTACATGTATAGGTACTCGTATGTTGCAACATAGCTCAATTTTCATCCACCTCATATATCTTAAGCACCTTTAATTTACTATTTTGACATTCCTAAGATTAACTTTCTTATGAGGAGGCTCAAACTATTTTATGTGGTGCTTGTATAATAACCACTATTGCTCAATGTGTACATAGTTTATTTATCTGAATGTTATACAGACAAATGCATGCGAGCCAAAAGTGTTGTTAAGTTAGATTCTTAACAAAAATGGAACAATAACTGCTTTGTGATGGGTATTCCAATATGAGCCACTTTGCCTATGCGAAAACAAAGGTGCAGATCAGCTTTGCAGTAACTGCGAAGCTGATCAGCACCTTTGTTTCCGCTGCATGGATAGTACTATTCCTCTACTTTCTAAATGTAAACTTTACAGTTGGTTCTCACATGACATGGCTCAAATGTATTCAAGGTGAAAAGAACATTTGAAATCGAGATATGGACAAATATGTAAGATGTCATAACACTTAAATGAGCCTGTGCATGAGGAAACCAACAATTTGGGTTCCGACCAGGTCCGACACAAACCAGCCTGTACAGTCACAGAAGCAGGCTAGAGACTTGCACTTTCGGATTTACGAAGAAGAGAAATTGTACTATCCGTGTAGCGAAAACAAAGGCGCTGATCAGCTTCGCGGTTACCGCGAAGCTGGTCTGCGCCTTTGTTTTCGCATAGCGTAAAGTGACCAGTGATCGATCAAAAATAGCCATGTTTGATAAATTTGCGGATCAGAAATGCACTGGAGAATGCATGTGTACATACCATATCCAAGCTTGAACCTTCGTCATGTTTTTCAATACGTCAATTTATGACGTCATCACGTCACGTTCTCAATGACGTCATTTTAACACATCCACCATCATACAGCGTGATTCAGGGTCAGGTGGACCAGTGATCGATCACATTCTTTTTCTCTCCAAAACCGCAACTAACTTGGAAGGTATGTACATGTTTAGAAAGAATAATTATTGTTTACCTCTAGCCACGAAACACAGTTTAGAAATTTTCAGTGAGTTGAACGAAATAAAGCAGCGAAATGAGGTGGTCGAAGAGCATAAACGTCCATAGAAACAATGGAAAACTGTTGAAAAAATAGCTCGAAAATCACAGAAATCGTCCATTAATCGCAGCGTTATCCTATACAAATTGGAATGTGGATCAGATTTGTTTAGTATGCAGTAAAGTAAAAAGAAAATAGCCAGTCAGAACGAAAACAGGTTGTTTCATCTTGGAGAATTTATTGAACAATCACCGCTTTTAAGCAGTTCAACTAAGACCCCCTCTTCGTAAAGTGCCAGAAAATGCAAGATAGAAAAGCTTTCCAAATAAATTTAAATTAGTGTTTGTAAGGTAGTATAATGGGCTTTAAGTTGAGACTAGCATAAGATTTACCTCAGGTATCCTTTGAGATTTAATAGACGATAACCACTAGTTGATCGATCACTGGTCCCTGATCGATCACTGGTCGCCTTACGCTATGCAAATTGTTGGTTTTCTCATGCACAGGCTCAAATGTCAGTGAAATATATGCCCCCTTAAACCTCACTTTAATATAGTAAAACTGGTCCTGAGGTTATAAACCTTTTTTCAAGCTCGGCTCAGCTGAGCATGAAATTTCAACTGCTCATAAATGCTGAAATAGTCAAAATTAGTGGAAAATCCAGGTTCAAACCTCAAAAACTGGTAATTTATCTTGCTGATAAATGTTAAAATGCCAACAATTGTTGGCATTTTAACATTTATCAGCAGGATAAATTTCAAGCTCAGCTGAGTTGAGCATGAAAAAAGTTTTATAACCACAGGGCCTGGAGTCTAATCTGCCAGGTACTCCATACACCCTAGGAAGAGTAGTACATGGAGTGCAAGTGTCTATGGGGGTATACATTACCTTTCTTGTTTTTTTGTGACATGACTAAGGATCTGATTTTTATCGCACCTGCTTATAGCAGGGTGCGATATAGGAGTCCAAATTTCTGTCCGTCCGTTCGTTCGTCCGTCCGTCCGTCCGTTCGTTCGTTCGTTCGTCCGTCCGTCCGTCAACATTTACGTCGAAGTTTGGTTTTCTCGACATCAGAGATAGCTGCGAGTCTGAAACCTTGCATAGTAATTGTCCCTGACATACCCTTTAAGCACGCACCTTTACCCGGTGCCATTGACCTATATTTCACGGTCCACTGACTTTGAAAATTTTTACGTCGAAGTTTTTCGACATTTACGTCGAAGTTTGGTTTTCTCGACATCAGAGATAGCTGCGTGTCTGAAACCTTGCATAGTAATTGTCCTTGACATACCCTTCAAGCGTGCACCTTAACCTGGTGCCCTTGACCTATATTTCACGGTCCACTGACTTTGAAAATTTTTACGTCGAAGTTTGGTTTTCTCGACATCAGAGATAGCTGCGAGTCTAAAACTTTACATAGTAATTGTCCTTGACATATTCTTCAAGCACGCACCTTAACCTGGTGCCCTTGACCTATAGTCCACGGTCCACTGACTTTGAAAATTTTTACGTCGAAGTTTGGTTTTCTCGACATCAGAGATAGCTGCGAGTCTAAAACTTTGCATAGTAATTGTCCCTGATATACCCTTCAAGCACGCACCTTAACCTGGTGCCCTTGACCTATATTTCACGGTCCACTGACTATGAAAATTTTTACGTCGAAGTTTGGTTTTCTCGACATCAGAGGTAGCTGCGAGTCTGAAACCTTGCATAGTAATTGTCCTTGACATGCCCTTCAAGCACGCACCTTGACCCGATGCCCTTGAACTATATTTCACGGTCTATTGACTTTGCGCGATGCAGGTGCGATATCGACCTCCGCGGAGTTCTTGTTGTCAGTGCAGTTAAGTGCTAAGAAACTAATATGTTTGAAAAGAATTTGTTTGAAATAAATGAGGTCCTAATTCATTCAAGAAACTTGTTATAAACATTACCATAAAATCATCTTTGTTATTATTTTTATGCCCTTACATTTTACTAATTAAATTTAAAACATTACATTTCAAGTCAGGTAATTTTGACAACAGTCAGGGAATTTGTAATTTCCAATGTCGGCTTTGAATAGTCATCTTATAAAAGTCAAGCTATCAGGAATTCTGGTTGAGAGAATATTTTTTCCTTTATAATAAAGCATTATTCATTATATTTCAAGTTATTCTTTGTGAAGAAACCTCCCCATATGTGAGAAAATTACTTGGAAAATTTTATGCAAGTTGGGGGGAAAAGTTAGGGAATTATTAGTAAAATTTGCTTTGCTCAAATTGTGAACATCTTGCAGAAAACAGGGGCTTAGTCCCAACATGACTTAAAAATTGTTGATTGTGTTGTTAAACCGCAATACAAACAAACAAAAAAAGATCTGATCAAGTTTCCACCAGGAGTTTGCTGCATATAAAAGATGACATTATTCACGATTGCATTTAATCAATAATCATCTAAAATTCTAAACACAAAATTATGCATGTTTCGGCAAACTTCCAGTGTTTGTTATCATCTTTCCCTGCACTGGAACATGGTAAATGGTTTTGACCTAAATCCTCAACACTTGGGCCTGCAACCAATAAAACTAAACATATGTTCTATAGAAACTATTTCTGTCCATAAAAACATGGCAAACCTTGTACAACTATTTCTGTCAATCATATTTTAGGTATCTTATACACGACCCTTTTGTACATTTTATCCATAGGTGATCTAATTTGCAACACCGGCAACCCTTTACTGTAACTGTCACCTTTTTTCATGAGGACAAGCCGAACATAACCCACCGTCCCTACTAGTCTGTCCGTGGGATGATGCATAGTAGGATTTAAAATTTCCCGTTCTGGATGAACAGAATTAAAATCTCGTAGTGCCGTCTCGTAATTTCCATTTTTATTGTACGTCAAGAATGTTTTCGAATTACTTGCCATTCTCTTTGCACTGCCAAGGAGTTTATATACAGCGGCATTTCCTTTAGCAATCTGAGTTATTCCCCTTGTTGCTAGACCAGCATTCCCTGGGTCTGTTTTGCGTCCAGCACCAGTATAGTATACTTGGGCATAAGGTTGATAGATCTCGGCAAATACCAAGGTAAGACAGATGAAACTCCACGGTAAAAAATTCAACATCTGGAAAAATGGTAAAAATTTGAAAACCTGTAAAAATGGTAAAATGAGTACCCCCATGAGACAGATGCCCAGTACTCAGTGCATTGTATTTCTTTTGCCTTTTGTTGACAAATTTTGATACTGCTTATAATTTCTTGAATCAGTCAAGAAAATGTGATTTAGAGCTTAATTTTCTAATTTATTTAATCAAAAGCTTAGTTTTCGAACTAAATTAACAAAAACGATGCCTTCAAAATTAAAATATCCAGAATGTTCGCATTATTTGAGCCGCCTTGTGGGAAAACCAACAATGTGGTTTCCGAACAAGTCTGGCGCAAACTGGCCTGCACAGTCACTAAAGCAGGCTAGAGGCTTGAAGTTTCAGATTTAAGAAGAAGAGGAAGTGTACTATCCGTGTAGCGAAAACAAAGGCGCTGATCAGCTTCGCGGTTAGCACGAAGCTGATCTGCGTCAGACTTTGTTTTCGCCTATGCAGATTGTTGGTTTTCCACATAAAAGCTAGACAAATGTAAATGAAAGCTTTCTATATGTTTCGTTTCACCTTGGCTGTTGATCAATTTTGTTAAAATGGGTCTTTTCTAATTTATCCAATATTATAAACTTTCAAAGATTTTAATATTCTAACAAGTCTGAAATAAGACAATCATTTACCTTTTCATATAGCTGAGATTAAACTGTCTTCAGTTCTGTTTTTTTTTTTCGTATGAAATTGGTCAGCGAAAAATAATTGAAAAGTAATATATTTGTCATATTTGTATAAGCCACATCACAAGTAAATCTATCATCAGTGTTTTTGTCCGAATTCTACACAAACTGGTATGTACAGTCACACGAATTCTACACAAACTGGTATGTACAGTCACAAAAGAAGGCAAGATGCTTGAAATTTCAGATTCTAGGTGGAGTGGAATTGCACTATTCATGCTCTAGTCATGAATGAAAAAATGTGCTGATCAGCTGTGCAGTTACTATAGCTGATCAGCATCTTTGCACAGCTGTTAAAAGCAGGTTGACTCCTGATATGGCGAAGATGGTGATCATTGTGAAATTAATATTGTATAAATTTGCCATGTCATGACATAAGTTTACATGTAGGTAGAAACAAAGTCCCGTTTCATGTTTCAGATCAGAAAACCTACACTTTGCATATGCGAAAACAAAAGGGTGCAGATCAGCTGTGCAGTAATTGCCCAGCTGATACGCACATTTGTTTTCGCAACACAAATAGAGCAATTCCTCTTCTACTTATACACAAAATTTCAAGCTTCCAGCCTATGTTGGTCGGTTTGTGTCAGGCCTGGTTGGAAACCCAAACTGCTGGTTTTTTCTCATGTGAAGGCTCGGGTATTATTACAAAGTCTTTCTTTCCTTTAAGCATTGATCAGCCACAGCCATTTCACAAAACACCAAAATTGCAAGAAAATTCTACAAAACTGATAAAAAAGAAAAAAAAAAAATATATATAGATAAGAGGATCTTACACGAGTGGTCATTTCATATGAAATTTATTAAACAAGCCTTCGGCAAGTTTAATAAATTACATATGAAATGAACACGAGTGTAAGATTCGTTTTATCATATGACTTTTAAAATAGGATTTCTTCGCCTTCGAAGTGGACATATTTACATTGTTGTTACGGACGTCGTCAATGCCGTTACATATTCCCGTAAAAGTGTTAATACACGTGTGGTCCTACAATTTTTATGACATGACGTTATCCACTGGAAAACAGCGACGTCATATGATAAAGTGAGATTGGGAATGGTGATCTAGCTCTGCTATGTACAGGAATTTTTTGCTAATTCGCTGAGAATGTCAAATGAGCCTCTGCATGAGAAAACCAACAATCTGGGTTTCTGACCATGTCTGTCACAAATCTGCCTTTGCAATCACAGAAAAAGGCTAGAAGCTTGGATTTAAGAAGAGGATCTGTGTAGCGAAAACAAAAGCACTGCTCAGCTCAGCTGTGCAGTTACTGCACAGCTGATGTGTGATTTTGTTTTCACATAGGCAAAAATCTGGTTTTCTCATGACTTGGTTCAAATGCCTATAGTTGAAGTGAGCCTCATCCTTGATTGCCTACTTGTACTTGTGCACTGCATTTCATAAAGTCATTCATAATATATGAAGTTTTAACATAATGGATCACACATGGGTAACTACAGAATGATGACTTTCTTTGGAATCTCCTTGCCTGATGATGCACCTGAGTAACAACATGCACCTGAGAAACAGCATGTACAGTCATGTACCTGAGTAATAGCATTTACAGTCATGTACCTGAGTAACAGCATGTACATGCTGCTGAGTAACAGCATGTACATGCTGCTGAGTAACAGCATGTACATGTACTTGAGAAACAACACAAAAACACGTACCTGAGTAACAGCATGTACATGCACCTGAGTAACAACATGTACATGTACCTGAGAAACAACATAAACATGTACCTGAGTAACAGCATGTACATTTACCTGAGTAACAATATGTACATGTACCTGAGTAACAACATATACATGCACCTGAGTAACAACATACACATGTACCGGAGTAACAGCATGTACATGCACCTGAGTAACAACATGTACATACATGTACCAGAGTAATGACATGTATATGCAATTGAGTAACAGCATGTACATGTACCTGATTAACAAGATGTACCTTAGTAACAACATGTACATGCACTGAGTAACAACATAAACATGTACCTGAGTTACAGCATGTACATGCACCTGAATAACAGCATGTACATGAACCTGAGTAACAGCATGTACATGCACCTGAGTAACATCCTGAGTAAAAGCATGTACATGTACCTGAGTCACAGCATGTACATGTACCTTAGTAACAACATGTACATGCGCCTTAGTAACAACATAAACATGTACCTGAGTAACAACATGTGCCTGAGTAACAGCATGTACATATACCTGAGTAACAACATGTACATGTACCCGAGTAACAGCATGTATATGCACCTGATAAACAACATTGTACCTGAGTAACAGCATCTACATTGTACGTGTACAGCACCTGAGTAACAGCATGTATGTACCTGAGTAACAGCATGTACATGCACCTGAGTAACAACATGTACATGCACCTGAGTAACAACATGTACATGCACCTGAGGAACCCCATGTACAAGCAAACTTTGTAATCATATGTTATGTCCATTGCGCAACTAATTAACCAAAAGGTAGATACAATAATCATGTGTAAATTGTAACTGAATTACCACATGTACAGTGCGATTGAATAATCATGTGTACATTGCAACTGATAACCACATGTACATTGCAACTGATGAATCACATATACATTGCAACTAAGTAATTACATAAACAATGCACTGGACAACCACATGCACTTGCAAATGAATAACCACGTGTAACTTGCAGCTGAATAATCACATGTACATGTACATTGCAAATGAGTTGAATAACTTAAATGTAACTGAATAACCATAGAAACATGCAACTGAATAGACACATGTGAATGCATCTGAGTAAACATATTTATGTATACAACTGAATTACTTGATATACACTGCAACTGAATCAGTATCCACATGCAAATGAGTAACATGTATATGAAACTGAATAACCACATGTACATGCAACTGCCCAGCGGGCACATCCGAGCGGGCACATGACGTCATATCAACGTCGATGCGACGTCACAACGTTGCATCGACGTTGGTCTGATGTCATTATGACGTTATGTGCATGCTGGGATGACGTCAGAATGACGTCATATCAACGTCGATGCGACGTCATGACGCATCGACGTCGATCTGACGTCATGTGCCTGCTGGGTGAGTGCCCAAATGTATATGTAACCAGGGAACTGTTATAACAGTTCTCTGATGTAACAGAGCAACTACATGTTTGTGATACTGAGTAACAACATGTATATGCAAACTCGGGGCAGAGTAACCGCGATTACATGCAGATAAGTACCGTCTCCACGTATTTATGCACGTGAGTAGCCACATGTGTATACATGCAGCTGAAAAACAACATGTACATGCACCTTATTAACCACATTTATAAGCAACTGAGCATCTAGCTTCTGAATAACTGAAGAAATGATTGTGCAGGAAACGTTATATAAATGCAACCTAGTACAATTATGCTACCCATTCCGGATCAAGTTCATGAAAATTGCTGCGCATACGCATAGGAATGATTTGAGTATTATAAACTTAGTATTATCTTGAAGCCAATTTAGTTCCTCATCAACTGTAATGGTATTCATTTTTGATCAAGCACATGACTGTAACCACTGGACCGTGAAAGTCTATGCATGATTGAAGTCAAAGCGAATCAGTTGGACGTTTTCCGAATCATGGACTATATATCACCACCGATGGGTTTATTCTTCAAATTCTTTGCATTAGTCATACAGTGAACCCTTATGAAATATTCGGAGGACCAAAACATGTTCATTTTTCGGCGGCATTTTCCCACAGCTATGTTTGCTCAACCCCTCCCCACCGAAGACACGGTGTTCCATGGGTGATCTGAATAACGTCGGAATAGTATAATTATGATGCTTGTTAAAAACGCAGATTATTTCACTGTTTACACTTAATTTTATAATATAAACACCCGGAATGTAAAAAATATACCTTTAGTTACAAACATCAAACAATCTAAGTCCTTTGCGCGCATAAAATGACAGTATGCGGTTAAACGTGATCCGGAGTAACTGCAATGCCACCGTATGGCAAGCCAAATGCACACTAATTCGAGAAACCTAGGATATGTCCGTTAAACCTGGTTTATCTATTACACAAACCAGGTTTAACAGACATAAACCAGGTTTAACGGACATATACTAGGTTTCTCGATCGTTATCCTAAGTTTCATTACATAAACCAGGTTTAACGGACATATACTAGGTTTAACTACAAAACCTATGATAACAGTTGTTAAACCTGGTTCATGTGATGATACCTAGGATACCGATTGATAAACCTGGTAGATCTATATGTCCGTTAAACCTGGTTTATGTGCGATAAACCTGGTTTAACAACTGTTATCATAGGTTTGGCAGTAAAACCTAGTATATGTCCGTTAAACCTGGTTTAAGTGCGAAAACTTAGGATAACGATCGAGAAACCTAGTATATGTCCGTTAAACCTGGTTTATGTCCGTTAAACCTGGTTTATGTCCGTTATCGTAGGTTTTTCTGCCAAAACCTATGATATCAGTCCATAAACCTGGTTTAACGTACATATACCAGGTTTATCTAGTAAATGTGGAGATAAACCCGGTTTTACAAACTTTGTCATATTCTTTAATATAGTAGGCAAGCCAAATGCACAATAATTCGAAAAACCTATCCTACGCCTAGGTTTAAGGAAGGAAACCTATCCTTCGTCACGTGATTACATATACCAGGTTTCTCGATTTTTCATTGGTTCTAGCCTAGATATCGCCGAAAACGTTAAACCTGGTTTCTATGAATCCGATTGGCTAGCTATCTGTTCGGGAAATCTGCGTCATATTTGAGCCGCCTCGTGGGAAAACCAACAATTTGCATAGGCGAAAACAAAGGCGCAGATCAGCTTCACAGTAACTGCGAAGCCGATCAGCGCATTTGTTTTCGCTACTCGGATAGTACATTTCCTCTCCTTCCTAAGTCAAAAATTTCAAGCTTCTAGCTCTTTTCTTTGCTTGTACAGGTCGATTTGTGTCGGACATGTTCGGAAACCACATTGTTGGTTTTCCCACGAGGCGGCTCAATTTTTGTTTTTGTCCCCCTGAGCTAGCCCAGGTAATCTCCGGTAATTTTAACAGGAGCCGCGTAATTTACACCGTATCGAAATTTATTTATTTATTTATTTATTTATTTATTTATTTATTTATTTATTTATTTATTTATTTATTTATTCTTTCTTTCTTTCTTTCTTTCTTTCTTTCTTTCTTTCTTTCTTTCTTTCAAAGAGTTCATTGATATATTTTGTAAAGAATTCGCAGGGACAAGCACATTGACCAATCAGATTGTGAGAAATCTGGTTTAACGAAACACGTGACATATTTACCTGGATGAACGATCCAAACAATGGAATACCGAAAAACTTGTGATATGAAAACACGTGACCTGGGAGAAAAACCTATGCTCGGGATAGGTTTATGGAAACCTATCCTCCGCACAGGTTTAGGGAAGGAAACCTATCCGGAGGACAGGTTTAACAGAATTAGTGTGCATTTAGGCCAATGGAATACCGAGAAACTTGTGATATGAAAACACGTGACCTGGGAGAAAAACCTATGCTCGGGATAGGTTTATGGAAACCTATCCTCCGCACAGGATTAGGGAAGGAAACCTATCCTCCGCACAGGTTTAGGGAAGGAAACCTATCCGGAGGGCAGGTTTAACGGAATTAGTGTGCATTTGGCTTGCAGCCTAACTAGAGATTTTATGAAAGGGTTGTTAAACCAGGTTTAACACTTTTTTACCTGTGATATCGCAAGTTTTAAGTAAAACTTATGATAACAGTCCATAAACCAGGTTTAACGCACATATACCAGGTTTAACGCACATAAACCAGGTTTAACGGACATAAACCAGGTTTAACGGACATATACTAGGTTTATGGGTCGTTATCCTAAGTTTCATTACATAAACCAGGTTTAACGGACATAAACCAGGTTTAACGGACATATACTAGGTTTCTCGATTGTTATCCTAAGTTTCATTACATAAACCAGGTTTAACGGACATATACTAGGTTTCACAAAGAGAAAACTGGTATAACGATCGAAAACATAGGTTTAGGGAAGAAAACCTAGGATAACGATCGAGAAACCTGGTATATGTCCGTTAAACCTGGTTTATGTCCGTTAAACCTGGTTTATGTAATGAAACTTAGGATAACGATCGAGAAACCTAGTATATGTCCGTTAAACCTGGTTTATGTCCGTTAAACCTGGTTTATGTAATAGATAAACCAGGTTTTACGGACATATCCTAGGTTTCCCGAATTAGTGTGCATTTGGCTTGCCATACCACCGTTTCAATGTTTCTAATTAAATATGTCGTAATATTCGATTTTAGGACGGAAACTTCGTCATAATGACAGAAAATAATTGGAAAACATATTAGCAACCAAAATCGAAAGATAACTTACATGGTACATGTACCTTTCATTTTTGGGAAATTCGGCGAACCGCCGTGTGTAAAAGAACGCTTTTTCCATCGTGTTTCTGTATCATTATGAGCCGGGAAACATTGACGTGAACAAGATGTTGACGTCGATTATCCACGATCATTGACCGATGGAATGAAACATGTTTGAATTAAGAGTCAAGAGGCCAAGTTCGTTTTAAAAAATATTTTGTAAAATTCTTTTGAAAATTATTTTGATCTGGATCATCTACAGATCCGCTATGGCTACAACAAGTGTAATAAAGTTTCCTTTTAAAAGGAAAGGCTTGCCAGGTTTTAACACATGAAAAGAACAATATATTTTTTTTCGACCTGTCAGGCACAATACTGAGTTTACTGAGAGAAGGTTGAGTAATGGTTTACTCTTGATGACGCAGGCTGTGCCGTGGAAAAGAAGTACAACTACATGCCAGGCTTTTTTCGATGCAGCAGTGTAGTCAATGCAACTTGTTTGATATGAGTTCCGGCAGATGTCAGAGCTGACCACTTGTCTTGGACGCCTCATGCAAAAGGAGACTAAGTCTGATTCGGCTCGTCTGTAAACAAAGCAAGCTTGCTGCAATTCTTTCGACCGGCGCCGGTCGCGTTCTTCTTCCACACCTAAGTACAGACTCTGGTAGTCGATCTGGCACAACCACATTTGATAGCGACGAAATTTTGGCCCTGTGGACACTGAAACAGGGGCACTGATGGTAAAGACAGCCGTAGTACTCGGAGGGAAATCGGAATACTCGGACGACAGCAATATATGCAGTAACGTCTCGGACGACAGCACAGGTGGTATCAATTGAATCACCCCCGTGTTACTGGGAGGCGCTGTGTAGCCCCGATAACTGTCCATCAACGATAACTGTCCACCATGGACACTTATCGTTGCAGCCGCAACGATAACTGTCCACTGGACAACTATCGTTGATTTTTCAACGATAACTGTCCACCATGGACACTTATCGTTACTGTAGTTGATATGACCTGCAGTGTCAACGATAACTGTCCATTTTTGAAAAGAAACAAAAAAAACAAAAAAAAAACACAAGGAGTCTATATCTTGACAACCAGTTAGCAGACAAGATTTAAACTTGGATCATATGCCCTCTGTACGGTTGGTTTTTAGCTCGACTGCTCGAAGTGAAAAGGGCTGTTGTAGTAACCTCGGTCGTACGCGTTCCCGTTCTTGTTCGTGTCCGTGTCCGCGTCACACTGCAGTATATATTTTAGAAGTCCAGATCTTGGCAACTATTCATCAGAGAGATTTCAAACTTGGCCCATAGGTACCCTGTAGGGTTGGCTTACATTCCATGACATCGGGTCCCTGGGTCCATGCTTGGGAGTGGGGCTAGAGGTTAAAATCTAGGAAACCTTTATAAATTGGTTGTATTGCGGTATAGTTTTCTAGAAGTCCAGATCTTGACAACTAGTTATCAGAGAGGATTCAAACTTGAACCATAGGAATCCTATAGAGGTGGCTTTCATTCCATGACATCCGTCTTATGGGTCCATGCCCAAGGTTAAAATCAAGAACACCTTCAAAGATTGTGGCTGTACTGTGGCATAGTTTTCATAAAGTCCAGATCTTGGCAATTATTTATCAGACAGGATTCAAACTTGGAGCTGTAGGGTTGGCTTTCATTCCATGACATCCGGCCCCTGGGCCCATGGGTGGGGCCAGAGGCCAAAATCTAGAACACCTTCAAAAATTGGCTGTACTACGATATAGTTTTCTAGAAGTCCATATCTTGACAACCGCTTTCCAGAAAGCATTCATACTTGGGCCACATATACCCTGTCGTGTTGGTTTCCATGCGCTAGCATCAGACTCCTGGGTTCATGCTTGGTGATGGGGATAGAGGTTAAAATCTAGAACACTTTCATAAATTAGCCCAAGTTTACATTTTAGTCTATATCTTGACAGCTGTTGATCAGAGAGCATTCATACTTGGGCCAATGGTGCACTGTCAACTTAGCTTTTATTGCATGACATCCGATACTCAAGGTCCATGCCTGGGGTGGGGCTAGAGGTTGAAAACTAGAACATCTAAAATGTTTTTCTTTTATACCTTGAAACTCAGTTGATATAAAAACATACTTCTTTCAGATAATGATTGAGTATGACCAGACCTTTGACCCAAAAGTAGCCATAGGTCAAAATGACCTAATTTCATGGTCCAGTGATTTTGCCTTTTATCTTGGCACTCAGTTGGTATATGAACTTGCTTCTTACAGATAATGAGCGAGTATGACAAGACCTTTGACCTGAAAGTAGTTTTAGGTCAGTGTGACCTAATTTTACGGTCCAGTGATTTTGCCTCGTATCTTGACACTCAGTTGGAATAGGAACATGCTTCTTTCAGATAATGAGTGAGTATGGCCAGACCTTTGACCCGAAAGAAGTCATAGGTCACAATGACCTAATTTCATGGTCCAGTGATTTTGCATTATATCCTGACACTCAGTTGGTATATGAAGATGCTTCTTTCAGATGATGAGTCAGTATGACCAAACCTTTGATCGGAAAGAAGTCATAGGTCACAGAGACCTAATTTCATGGTCTATTGATTTTGTATTATAGCTTGATATTCAGATGGTAAAGGAACATGCTTCTTTCAGATAATGATTAAGTATGACCAGATATTTAACCCAAAATAGTCATTGCTCACAGTGACCTTATTTCATGGTCCAGTTATTTTGTCATAGCTTTACACACAGTTGGTATATGAACATGCTGCCTTGAGATAGTGAAAGAGTATTACCAGATCTTTGACATGAAAGTAACTATAGGTCACAGTGACCTAAGTTCATGGTCCAGTGATTTTGCCTTATAGCTTGACACTCAGTTAGTATGTAAGCATGCTTCTTTCAGATAATGAGTGACCAGACCTTTGGCCCCAAAGTCCTAGGTTTTTGTGACCTAATTTCATGGTCCTGTGATATTGCCTTATTACTTGATGCTCAGTTAGTACATGTACATGTATGGCCAGACTTTTGACCCGAAATTAATCATTGGCAATCTATGGTGCAGTGATTTTGCCTTCTATATCTAACAGCAAGAGATGTGTGAAAAAGATGCTATTTGATTGTCAATTATTACTAGCCCACATTTGATCCCAAAATAAATATGGGTCACTGTGACCTATATTTCATCGTTCAGTGATTTTGTTTTATATTTTCTAGACCAGCAGATGTTTGAACAAGACGTAAATTGATAATGGGTCGATAGCACCCGATTTCTGTAAACGGCTGACCGTGTGGCTCGGTAGCTCAGGGGTTAGAGCACTCGCACGGTAAGCGCGGGATCCTGGGTTCGAGTCCTAGTCGGGCCAATTTCTTTTTCCTTTCCTTTGACATTTGGTGGCCAGTGTGGGTCCCTCCTCGGGGACTGTCTCGTCAGTTTCCGACATGGTTCCGAGAAGACTTGGGGACGAATCTATTAAAGCAGGGACAAAATGTAACGGGCTGACCGTGTGGCTCGGCAGCTCAGTAATTAGAGCACTCGCACGGTAAGCGAGGGACCCTGGGTTCGAGTCTCGGTCAGGTCACGTTCATTTTCCACTTATTTGAATGATTTAATCTGTGGTGAACAGTTATCGTTGACAATGCAACCGCTCCTGTCTGTAATGAAGACTTACCATTGCAAACCATACCTATTCTCTCCATCATGTACAATAATCTTTGAATGTTTAATGCCTGAATTATACGGCATCATTTCAAGTACTTTAGTGTTTCAGGAACAGACATTGTTTAAAGTTTGGCTGTTTTGAATCATTTTACCTATTGTGAACAATTATCGTTGACAAGATGTTGTTTAAACATTTTTCTCTGATTTGAATAATTTCATCTGTGGTGAACAGTTATTGTAGAAGGTTGGCTGTTTTGAATCATTTTACCTGTCGTGAACAATTATCGTTGACAATGCAATGTACAATGAACTTTAAACTTTTAATGACTGATTAAGGCAGCCTCTTTGCTTAGAAATTAGTGTATCATGAATAGTTACTGTTTAAACATTTTTTACTTATTTGAATGATTCAAAACAGCCAAACATCAAACGATTACTGCACCTGAGACGCTCAACTATTTGAAAAGTGACTGTCTAATTCAGTCATTAAACATTCAAAGATTATTATACATGATGGACAGAATCGGTTGGCTTTGCAACGATAAGTGTTCATTAAACCCAAAAGCATAAAATGGATAAAATGATTCAAAACAACCAAACATCAAACGATTACTGCACCTGAGACGCTCAACTATTTGAAAAGTGACTGTCTAATTCAGTCATTAAACATTCAAAGATTATTGTACCTGATGGACAGAATCGGTTGGCTTTGCAACGATAAGTGTTCATTACAGACAGATGCGGTTGCCCTGTCAACGATAACTGTTCACCAAAGATGAAATCATTCAAAAAGGTGAAAATGTTTAAACAATATCTCTTCCTGATACACTTATCTATCTGAAAAGCCTTGTCCTGGATGTGTGAATCAGTAAATGCAATTTTCAAATATTATTGTACATGATAGACAGAACCGGTTGAGTATGCAACGATAACTGTTCATTAAAAGACAGATATGGTTGCATTGTCAACGATAACTGTTCACGACGGGTAAAATGATTCAAAACAGCCAAACTTCAAACAATTACTGCACCTGAGACGTTCAACTATTTGAAAAGAGGCTGTCTAATTCAGTCATTAAACATTCAAAGATTATTGTACATGATGGACAGAATCGGTTGGCTTTGCAACGATAAGTGTTCATTACAGACAGAAGCGGTTGCACTGTCAACGATAACTGTTCACCATAGATGAAATCATTCAAATCAGTGAAAAACGTTTAAACAATATCTGTTCGTGATACACTAAACCATCTGGATGTGTGAATCAGTAAATGAAATATTCAAACATTACATGATAGACACACCCGGTTGAGTTTGCAACAATAACTGTTCATTACAGACACTTATAGTTGCATTGTCAACGATAACTGTTTACGACAGGTAAAAGTACCCATGATCAGGACGAAAACTTGATCACACTAAACTGTTATGAAGTGCATGCAATCAGATATAAAATCACGCAGTCCAATCTATAGTTCGATAATGAGCGGGTGGGAAAAGAATACACCCATTTTAGAGACGGTACTTGCAATTTTACGACAAAAATGTCGTTTTTAAACCCATATTATGCTATTTTTGATCCAAACGATATAGCGCATACAAACGGTTATATCACACTGCACGTTCTGGTATAAAAATTATGTCGCAGTCAGGTCTCGTGCAGCACGCAAATATGCGCCAGTATAAATCAGCCCGTGAAAATTGTGGGTTTGAAATCAGACTACGTCATTATTTTGGCCAGATTGTTTTCCGGTATTTTGCAATCACTTGTGAAGAGGTAAGTGCTGTTTGGACTACGTATTATTGTATACTTTAAATTACTATTTTTGTTTAAAGCCCCACACTTTTGAAAATATGTTGATATGAGTCAATTACGTCGTCTCCTACGATGGAGGGGTTGAGTATACGTATACTTTTACGGAGGGTCATTCTTGTTTCATGAATGTTATTTTGATGTGGCTATGCGTTTTCGTCCAAGTCAACAGGTTTTTCAGTCATGTCGGGACGAAACCACTGATTCCTTGGTGCTACACAGTTCCATGGAGGAGATTAAAGTGTCTTGTGTATAGGTAGGTATCGAACCCATTATTTCTCGATCCTGACCCCTGAGCTCTAAATAAGGCACCCCACTCCCCAGGTGCATGTTAAATTCAATGTGAAACGCATAAACACTAACTAAGGATTGTCCTTTCTCATTGTAAAAACAACAACAAAGGTTCTGATAAAATCATTTGAGCCTGTCCATGGGAAAAGGTACAAGTTGGCCACAAAATTCAAAATTTAGTTTTTTGCATAAAACAGTAGTTGAATATCATAAGATTAATTTTTAGGTAATTTTATAGCCATATTCTCTATATAACTAGTAAATGACGTCATCAAACGAGATCACCATGGTGACGTTTTACGACGTTTTATGAAATTGTAAAGAATACTTTAAAACAGTATGTTTCAGATGTCAGTGACCTCATTGGAACCATAGATGATGTATTATAATTGTCAAGTTCGATGGTGGAACCAATTAGCTATTGAAACATTTGACAATTTCATTTGAAATCTTATGGTTTCCATGGCAACACTGGTTAATTTAGGAAAATTGGTAGAAGTTTTGGTATAAAATCGGTATCTATGTGCCTATTCAATACTCAAGCTTCATTGGAACTGATTTAAAGCAATTTGCACAGGCGTCACCACTGTCATGGTTGATATGTTTATGAAAATATACTTATTTGAATATTCGTAAAGGTATTGTCAAAAATATTCATTTAATCATTTTCCGACCTCAGTTTTTCTGACAAATGACATCATACTTGAATCACACAAGAACACACTTTAGTGTTTATTTTATCTGCTTGCATGATGCTTATGGTAACACTAGTCTTGTTTCAAGTAGAAAGCGACAACAACAACAACAACAACAACAGGATTAACTTATAGTTTATTTACCTGGCTGTTTCCATGGTAACCTTATATTGTCATTATACAAAAGAAAATCTCATGAAAGCTGTAAATGTACCAGTCTTATCTAGTGTTAAAAGCACCCTAAGTAACAAGACTGATGCCAAAATTAAGCTAAAAATACCCCCCAAAACAATACAAAAATGTAAATGAGCTCATTTGAATAGTCATATATAAGTGTTCCAGTACATGTATTTTTAAAGAACTCACACGAATCTCAATGTTAAAAAGTAAAAATATTAACGAAAAGATTAAACGCAATGGAAGTACATTGGTTGTACTGAATTAATGGAGGATTGCGGCCAAAAATGTTTATTGTCTTTTTTGTTGAAAGGATCTGTTTTATTTTTATGTACATGATATCTCATTATTACCATGGCAATCATTGTTCAAGGCAAGGTGCTGCTTAAACATCAACAGTACAGATAAGGTCATGTCGGGGCAGCTGGCTAGCTTTGCTGGACTTTTGCCTATCACCAAGATGACATCTATCTCTCTGATCCCTTGATCGATAATCACCCCCCCCCCCCCAAAAAAAAAAAAAAAAAAAAAAAAAAAAGTAGAGTAGATAAATAAATTAATACAACTTGACCTCAGAAACAGGGTAGGGTTTTCGTCACAAATATACAAAACTCTGGTGGCATAGGTCGGCAAGACATGTTGTCTTATCATTAATTCCAGGCACTCTTTGATGCTCGTAAAACCCTTTAAAGACGAATATTAGGTGATTCTCATTCTTTGCATATGATGTAAATCTGTCAGACGTACAAACCAAACGTATATGGCTTATATGCGTAATATTTTGTTGTATTTATAATGCGCACCAGAATCTCACGGGAGGGTACATGTGTATTTCACTAAGCAAATATCACTTGTGCTGCTTTATTTGTGTGCTTGGTATCCTTCTTAATTCTCTATGCTCTTGCATATACAAGCGTATGATTGTTATTTTATTAGTAATTTGCTTTTTAGATGTACATGTATTTATCTGTGTAACTCCATGCAGAATTGTGCATAACTGGCCGCAGTTTGCTTTGTTGCGTGATTTCTCGGGTCCAAATTGATGTCAGAGCAATTGTCAAATAAAATGCAACTTCAGATTTTCAGTGATGTTGTTTAGCGTCCAAAGATCTATATCGTCGGGCAGCTTATCATTTGTGGGTCACCGTTTTTGATTCATCATGGTGGTTATCATGATTTTGTTTGTCCTTGGTGATTCATTGACTAGTTAGATTCACCACGAGGGCCGAACAAGTACAGCTCCTTTTCATAAGTTTAGTACATAGCGATTTGTTTCATAAGTATTAGCATAGCAGTACCAAATTTGAATCTTGGCAAAATTTTTATTGAGTGTTTGCAGATTTGAACGGATTTCGCTATGTTTAACCTAATACATAGAACTATTCACTGATTGTAACATTTTAGATTTTGATCGATCAATTTATAAATAGTAACACATTAAAATGACAGGCAAAATATCATAACTTCTGGGACACAAATATCAACTTTAACATTGATTTCATACACTTTAAGAAATATTTAACCAAAAACAGATTATATTGTTACATTGGCATATCACCCAGAAGACTACACCTAACATAATATTTGATCTACCCTTGGTATATTCAAGTTTATTGAAGCTTGACATATTGTACCCTACTAGCCATGGTACACCATAGTATACAATCAGTCAACGTTTGATACGTAATAACACGTACAATCGTTTGTATTTACACATAACACTGGTCAAACAGTTGCATGTAAATATTTAATCCCAAGGACGGCGCTCGAAAAGGTGCTGTGATACAAAATGGCGAAAAGACAGTCCAAACAAGGTACGGCTGTCTCGTAGGATGCAAGATTTCAAGCTTCGATAACCTCAACTGAACACAGGGTAGACCAAATATTATGTAAGGTGTAGTCTACTGGACGCTCTGTTATTTCATTGAAATAATAAATTTGTAGTTCAAACTTTCCTGTAGTGTGAGAAATCAATGTGAACATTGACATAGTGTCACAGAAGTTATGTTATTTCGTTTATCGTATTTTATGTGCCATTATCTATTTAAAAATCGATCAAAATCTGAAGTGTTACAATCAGTGAATATTTCTATGTATTAGAATTGGCATAGCGAAATCCGTTCAAATCTGCAAACATTCAATAAATTTTTGCCAAGCTTCAAGTACAGGCACTGCTATGCCAATACTTATGAAACAAATCGCTATGTACTAAACTTTTGAAACGGAGCTGTAATTAGAATGTTGTGAACAACTGTTGAGGATGAGGGTGAGGTTAGGCGCCTGTGAAACCAGCTCCCCCCTGTTGTGGTGCTAATTGTTTTATGCTTTGGTTTTGAAATGTTTTGCATTTTCATATTTTAGTTAAGTTTGAGTAACTGCATGGTCCCGTATTGGGAAAAAGCTGCTCACTCGATTTACAATATGTTTTCTTTGTATAATTACCTGATTGGCAATTTGGTTTTTCCCAACCTCGGTTTTTGGAGTGGGAATTTCTTTCTGATTACGAAATTGCCTGATCATTACCTAAGTAAACTTTTTCATCCACCAGCTTATAACGATATTGAACGATAATCACTAAGTTTTTAGTATATAGGTTGTTCTAGCGCATTGCTGAGCCTATAAAACAAATGTCTTCCTGAATGTTTGCAAATCTATGTTAGGGTTATGCATCAACATACATGTATATAAATCAGGATTGGCTAGGTCTTATGTTGGTATTAACTTTCTTTCTTTTATCAATACTTATTATTATTGATAGTATTGCTTTAATCAGCTAATTTATAAAACACATCATGTCACAATCTGATGTGAAAAGGTATCAGTTTATACTTATATGCTTGCGCTTTTCAAAATTTCATAGTTTCATGAATGCCATCTACCTTTATGAACAAGGATATCCCTAATGCATCTCTCTGTAATTTGAATATTTTGAGTGTAATGCTCCAACAAGTTAAGAACTTCTCAGACGTTTGTTCAAGAATTCTTCAAACTTGTCTTGTGGGAGACCAAACCTTGCTTTGTTTTTTTACATACTCTCTTGCACGCATCACAGCATATAATACTCAAGAGATAAGGATGACATAGATTAGTATCTAAAAATAAATACATAGGAATTAATTAAGTAATGATTAGATAAAACGTTGCCTTTAAAAATTGAGGAAACAGTAATATCTTTACTTGGTATAATATAATACTTATTTGGAAAATCCATTGAAAAAGATCTCTATGAAAGTTGATAATGTATCGGCTTTGTAATACAAAGTGAAGAAGGAAAATAACAAGTAGCCATTTGTATCGTCAGCACGTCTTATGAAACATTGGTTGCCATGGAAACATAAATGCTTTAAAGCTGCTAAGTTGCTAACAGAAACATTTATTCATTCTCTTGGTTTGCATCATAGGCAACTTTTGAATCTTAACATTTGGACGATTCCATACAGCATTATGGTATGATGTTTGCATTTTATTAATAGATCTTATCTATTTAAGTTAAACTTATGACTAAAAATGGTAAAAGTGCTATGTTGCAATGAATATTCATGATTATGCAAATTAGTTTATTTGTTTATGCCGACACAATGAGAAAGAAAACATTAGCCTCTTTAATCTGACACCAGTTTTGCTAACGTGAGTTGAGCATTAGATAAGTTATGGTTTAATAAGCATTGGCTATGTCAGCTCTTTCTTTGAAATATTGGTTACCATGGAAACCTAATTCTCTAAACATGGTATATTACCTATCTTGAATTTCTTGAACTTTGCAATGGACAATGTCCTTAGTTATTTATAGCTGGTATTTAAGTACTGACGGCTTGTACTTGACATTGCATTTATGTCTAAAGTCAAAATAATATGAAAAAGTTTCAAGAAAAATTGAATTATTGATGAATATTCATGAATATGCAAATGAGCTAATTCAAAGTGACTATCAAAATAATAAAGGACAGTTACTGACCTTTCATTTGATACTATTTTTAAGAAAATACATTAAGTACAAGTAAAGATATCACAGTTTATTATGTGCAAGATCACTTCTAAAATTGTGCTACTGGTTGCCATGGCAACAAAAATGATCTTGTGTTGCTATTAGTAACAGACCTAATATCACGCAGACTGACATGCTGAACAATATCTGCATCAATGCAAATTAATCTGCTAAGCTGAAAGGTATTTTTGATAAATATATGACCAATAAATAACATAAAATCTTTTGAAATGAACTTTCCAGAAAATGTGGATTTGTGCCAACTTGTACCTTTTCTCACGGACAGGCTCATTTGATCTTAGATCAGGAAAGTAAATTTCACTCCGCTCCGCTTCGGTATCTCGTTCTACTACCGTGTGAGGTTCGGGTAATTACGAAACAGCGACGGGAAATAATGAATGAGAAGATCTTGTAGCAATTTGTCATATTTCAGAAATGTGGCATCTTCGTTTAAATTTTATTATATTATTTTTGGCCGGTCGGGTGGGGGGTAGGGGGCAAATCTACAATCAATGGGCAAATGTACAATTTTGTTAAATCCGATATTTAAACCTCTAGGCTGATTGTGTGACTGTAAAGGTCGGTTTTTATCGGACATGATCGGAAACAAAATTGTTGGTTTTCACATGCAAAGGCTCAGAGCATATCATTACCAAAACTTGCCCATGCAATATACAGATAATTTTATATCAGGTGTAAAAATTGAAGAAAAAATCCGTAGAAAAAAATATTTATAATATATTTGCTGAAACATTGATTGTCGGTACACGTACAACCGCCTCGCCGAGGCGGTTTGAAGGAGTATTCACATTGTATGTTTGGGATCAAATATTGAAGACAAATAGGTATAACCCTGTAATCCCCAATTTACGGGTACCCACAATCTATGTTTTGGATCAAATGTAAGAATAATAGGAATGCCACTGTAGTCCCCAATTTTACTGTATAAAATTGGGGTTCAATGGGGTATACAATTCATAGACATGTTTTCCTGATGGTTTGACTGTTGCTTTGAGATCGATCACGTGACAATTTACATCAATCACTTCAAAGGATGTACATGAAGATTTCTGTCATTGAGCAAAACGTTCAGACAATAGAGTCTGTATACACAAATCCACCTAAAATCCAGGCAATGTGGTTCAAATTTGTGGTTATATCCCAAGGCCCGGACCTGAACGATGACAATAATGAGAATCAACATCTGAAAGTTGTTCTTATGACAAACAATATATTCGAGAGAGGCTTAGTAATTTGCATGTACGTGCACTAAAGTAAGCCCACGGCACATCCCCGGCACATCAGAAGTTAAATCCTGGCACGTAGGCCTCGTTTTCCCCGGTAGATACAAATGACTAGTGCGGAACAAATTACTGCAAAAATAGGTAAATGTGTATTTTGAGCTGTAATAGTCTGTTTTAAGTTCAGCAATGTGTGTAATTTTATACCAATGCCATAAATATACATAGTTCATCAGGAAAACATGTCCGTAATATGAATAACACATTGTTTCTCGCTTGTATATAGTAAAAATGGGGTATGTAGGGGTTAACCTATTTTTCTAATGTTTTGTCGAAAACATAGATTGTGGGTACTCGATAGAACAGCCCCAGAGACGATCTATGTTTTGAGGAAAGTATTAAAAATATCAATTTTTCCTGGTGAAATTTTCAATTTTTACACGTCAAAAAATGTCTGCGTATTGCATGGGCAAGTTTTCGCACAGGCGTTTGAAGTTATAACCATAAATCATTAAAATATGCCCTTATATTTTCGGCATGGGCCATGAAATATACACTGACTGTAGGTGAAATCGACAAAATGAAATGAAAATTCAATTAAGCTAGAATCTCACTGGCATGCGAATTTCAAGCGACTGTTTGCCAATTTTGTCGCGGGCTTTCGCACGACATTCGTGCGAGTGTCGCACAAGTATCTTGAAAATTTTCATGTGTCGCGAACTAGTCGCGAACTGGTCGCGAAGTTTTTAAACAGGTTTAAAAAAAATTATGCAAATGTTTTCGCAAGACTGTCGCGCGACTGTCCTAATAATGAAAATGAAAATAAGCCACATTCGCGGGAAAGTCGTGAGACACTCTCCCGAATGTCTCGCGACTGTCGTGCGACAGTCGCGCGACAGTCGCGAGGTATATTTTCAAAATTAGACCGAAATTCGCGAATTTGTCGCATAAATGTCCATTCAATGAGAATGCAACGTAAAAGCTATGTTTGTCTTATCGTTAATCTTTGTCGCGAAATAGTCGAGAATTATTCGCGAACTAGCCTCCAGTTGTCGCATACCAGTGAGGTAGGGGTCTTAAGCTAGTATCTCACTGGCATGCGAATTTCTCGCGACTGTTTTGCGAATTTTGTCGCGGACATTCGCACGACATTCGTGCGAGTGTCGCACGAGTGTCGTGAGAATTTTCAAGTGTCGCAATCTAGTCTCGAACTGGTCGCGAACTGGTCGCGAAGGTTTTAAACATGTTTAAATTTTCATTTTTCATTTTAGTCAGCAACGTATGAAACCTTCGTATAGGCATTGTGCATTACTATAGCACAAACGTTAAACGTATTTTATATGCTTTAAACAGCTTCACTGAAGATTTCAATATCCATCCCCTCCGGAAGAAAGGTACCTATTACAAATGCCACCTACGAAGAAACTACGTATACCTGAAAAAATCAGCCATGTGGCATCCCATCTTAATTTAGGATAGTATAGATCATTATTCGGCTACTGTGAAGGTCAGACATCATTAAAATTTGTACAGGTTAGATGGAACTGCTCGAAACTTGTCATTTCATGATGCCGCATGACAGAACAGGTAAGGCACAAAGCTTCGAATAAAATTTTGGCGCATCTATCACGCTGTTTCTACGAAGTGTTGCAAGGTCATTTTCATATCAGTTTAAAGCTTATGAGATGCACTTTATACTGCGCATACACATATTACAACAACTATCTACAGAGAAATGAGTAACAATGATCTTACCTGGCAGATTCATTTATCCATAGTTTGTTTACACAATTTATTCATCCCACCTATCCGGAAGTACGCTTTAAACCAACCCCTCCGTTCCGTCGCTCAGTTATTGATTGGACTGCGTGAAAATGTCCTGCTGTGGAGAAGATAGGATAGGTTGTATCGTATCGTATGCTATTGAAACAAGTTGGCTTCTTTAAAAAGAAACCAATGAAAAGGTCAGCAGCCGTTTGTTATAAGAGATTCCCTTTTGCTCTAGAAAAGTACAAGTAGGCAAAGATCAGGAAAAGGCGCAATCAGAAAAAGACTCCCACTCCAAAAACCAAGGTGGGAAAAAACCAAACTAACAATCAGGTACTTATACCATGAAAACATTTCGTTAGCCGAATGAGCAGCTATTTTCCCAATAGGTGGCCACTCAGTTACCTTTAACTTAACTAAAAATATGCAAACATACATAAGGCGCCAACAGCACAAAAATATTTTAAACACCAAGACATAAAACAAAAAGAACCACCACAGAAGTATCGACTTGGAACGATCAGTATAACACAAAGTTACTGGCGGGTTTAAATCGATTTTACACGGCCGTAACCTCACCCTCAGCTTCCGCAGTGGTTCATAACATTTAGTTAGTTCTTCGGTCCTCGTGGTGAATCTCTAACTAGTAAATGGATCATCAAGAACAAACAAATAAATCATGATAAACATCCTGATGAATCAAAAACCAGGACTCACAGATTCAGTAAGCTGCCCGACGATGGAGATCCCTGGGCGCCAAATAACTTACTAACTCCGGAGCTAAAGAAAAACATCAGTTGGACCCCGGTGGGGTAGAGTTCAGTATTGTTGATTCTCTGGTTCGTCATTAATTTCGATTCTCATACGTTTCAGTTTCGTTTCCTATACATAAATGTCGTTTCTTGTAATGAAGCTTGACCAGTGTGTGTATCTGTTGCTCAAGGCAATGACAAAATTTTTTGATGTTATGGAATCAAAGCCAATACTAAAGGGAACACGATTACAATCAATATGTCGATTTGTAGAAAACTATTTTGCAGTGCAGTCAATTTGTGACAGAGTCCTGAATTTTGACCTGCAGCCACACTACCAGAAAAAGACCCATAGTGCGATGTGATGGACGAAGTCAGCCATATAGAGTTTCTGTAGTTTCTGTACCCCTCGTCAGGGTATATACGATGTAAACCTAGATGCGCTATGATAAGCAGCCACCACGATCGAGACTGCTTGCCAGATAGTTAACGCTATTTGACGGGGCGTGTCAACAATTGATAAATTAAATTGATTGTGGTGAACTGTCTAGTCCCTGTAGACGGGTTCACTAGTTTTTAGTAAGCACTTTATGTGACAAAACGCGTAATTGAGGGAGAGCAGTCGGTCATGGGTACAATTTTCTTCATATTCAAAGTAAACACTGTGGAAAAGGTCCTGAGGGACCTTTTCCAATAAACGTTACTAAGCAAAAAAACTCGATATGCCTTTTACAGATTGAGACAATGGTAGGTATTATATCAACAAAATATGTTAATCAAATTTTATTTCTTCTTTTATGAAACTGTAAACACTCGGGTTCTCTGTTTTAAAAGTTTAAAAGTAGTCGATGTCTGTTTACAGCTGTGAGATGCTTTATAGTGCACATAACGGTAAAACTGTCGTCCTCAGACATCGACGATAACACCTTAAAGCAGGTCCTCCGATAGCTATGCTACCTACCTCCGGACACTGCAACCACAGTAAATATGACCCTGCCGTCAAGAACTACAAAAGGGTACTTCATGCCTTAGCAAGGTTTTCAGGATGTCTGCACAAGATATGATAAAACAGGTTAAAGATTGCATCAGTTCTAATAAAATATACAAAAGATGAATATAACCATGCATGTAAACAAATGAATTAAAAATATCTGTTGAAAATTCTGTATTTCCCGATTCAAACGTCATTTAGGGTCAAACGAATACAGTCCAAACCCATTTTATGCAGTGTGTCCGTTGGTTCGTATACGAAAAATGATATTCATAAACGATATGTATGTTTTTCAGATCTCTAAACGCAATCCTATCAAAAATAATAAGAGCTGTCGCATGACAGCGTAGCTCGACTGCATTTGGTTCTGTCAAACTGGAGCCAACTCTAACTCACCACACAGGCATCCCAAGGCCATGATGATATAAGGCAAATTCATTTTACTATGAAATATAGCTATAACTATTTTAAAGTCAAAAATTCGGTGCTATCGACCCATAACCATGTAAAATCTTGATCACACATCTCTTGCTGTAGAAGATACAAGGCAAAATCACTAAACCATGAAATTTGATCTCAGTGACCAATGATTACTTTCTGGTCAAAAGGCTGGTCATACTCACAAATTATATGAGAAAAGCCTGTTCATATACCAACTGAGCATCAAGATATAAGGCAAAATCAATGGACCATGAAATTAGGTCACAAAGTCCCTTGACTGCTTTTGGTTCAAATGTCTGGTCGTACTCACTCATCTGAAAGAAGCATGCTTACATACCAACTGAGTGTCAAGCTATTGTAACGGGATAGTCTCCCTTGTAGAATACGTTGGTGCAACGTATTAGCGGCATATTAGCGGGTAGTAATATGCAAATTAGAAACTCGAAACTTTGTGATTAGAGTGAGTGTTAGGTATATAGCGCAGTAAACCACCCTTGGTGGATGAGCATGCTTTTCCACCGACGGGGTTTAGCTGTGGCTTAGTTCGGCTGTACGTTACATTTGGTGGCAGCGGTGGGATGATGACAACTGCCAGAACGGAGTTGCCTTACCCATGTAGTCCCCAGGCCAAGACTCGGGGCGAGTCTTCTCGGAGGGGGAAGTAATGTAACGGGATAGTCTCCCTTGTAGAATACGTTGGTGCAACGTATTAGCGGCATATTAGCGGGTAGTAATATGCAAATTAGAAACTCGAAACTTTGTGATTAGAGTGAGTGTTAGGTATATAGCGCAGTAAACCACCCTTGGTGGATGAGCATGCTTTTCCACCGACGGGGTTTAGCTGTGGCTTAGTTCGGCTGTACGTTACACTATAAAGCAAAATTACTGGACCATGAAGTTAGGTCACCGTGACCTATGACTACTTTAAGGTGAAAGGCCTGGTCATACTCGTTCATTATCTGAAGGAAGCATTTTCATATACCGACTGGGTTTTAAGATATAAGACAAAATCACTGGGCCATGAAATTATGTTATTGTGACCTATGACTACTTTTGGGTCAAAGGTCTGGTTATACTTACTTATTATCTAAAAGAAGCGTGTTCCTTTACCAACTGAGAGTCAAGATATAAGACAAAATCACTGGACCATGAAATTAGGTCACTGTGACCTATGACTACTTTTAGGTCAAAGGTCTAGTCATACTCACTCATTATCTGAAGGAAGCATGTTCAAAAACCAACTAAGTGTCAAGATATAAGACAAAACCAGTGGACCATGAGATTTGGTCACTGTGACCTATGACAACTTTTGTGTCAAAGGTCTGGACCTACTTACTCATTTTCTGAAAGAAGCATGTTCCTGTACCAACAGAGTGTCAAGATATATTACAAAATCACTGGACCATGAAATTAGGTCGCAGTGACCTATGACAACTTTCAGGTCAAATATCTGGTCATACTCACTCATTATCTATGAGAAGCATGTTCCTATACCAACCGAGTGTCAAAAAATAAGGAAAAATCACTGGACCATGAAATAAGGTCACTGTGGCCTATGACTACTTTTGGGTCAAAGGTCTGGTCATACTCACTCATTATCTGAAGGAGGCATGTTCAAATACCAACTAAGTGTCAAGATATAAGACAATTAGGTCGCAGTGACCTATGACAACTTTCAGGTCAAATATCTGGTCATACTCACTCATAATCTATGAGAAGCATGTTCCTATACTAACCGAGTGTCAAAAAATAAGGCAAAATCACTGGACCATGAAATTAGGTCACTGTGACCTATGACTACTTTTAGGTCAAAGGTCTGGTCATACTCACTCATTATCTGAAGGAAGCATGTTCAAATACCAACAAAGTGTCAAGATATAAGACAAAATCAGTGGACCATGAGATTTGGTCACTGTGACCTATGACTACTTTCAGGTCAAAATTCTATTCATACTTACTCATTATCTGAAAGAAGCATGTTCCTATACCAACTGAGTGTCAAGATATAAGACAAAATCAATGGACCATGAAATTAGGTCATTGTGACCTATGACTACTTTTGGGTTAAGGGTCTGGTCATACATACTTATTATCCGAAGAAGTATGTTCTTATACCAACTGGGTGTCAATGTGTAAAAGAAAAAAAAAAACAAACATTTTAAGCTGTTCTAGTTTTCAACCTCTAGCCCCACCCCCAGGCATGGACCCTGGTGTCGGATGTCACGTAATAAAAGCTAAGTTGACAGTGCACCAATGGCCCAAGTATGAATGCTTTCTGATCTACAGCTATCAAGATATGAATTAAAATGTAAATTTTGGCTTATTTATGACAGTGTTTTAGATTTAACCTCTAACTCCACCCCTAGCATGAACACAGGAGCCCAATGCACCAACCCTACAGGATAGATGTGGTACAAGTATGAATGCTTTCTGGTAAGCGGTTGTCAAGAAAATGACTTCTAGAAAATTATATCGCAAACCAGCCAAATTTTGAAAATGTTCTAGATTTTAACCTCTTGCCCCCCCCCCCCCCCCCCCGCCATGGACCTAGGAGCCTCGAATGAAAGGCAACCAACCCTACGGGTTATCTATGGTCCAAGTTTAAATCCTCTCTGATAAGTTATTGCCAAGATCTAGACTTCTAGAAAACTATACCACAGAACAGAAGGTGTTCTAGATTTTAACCTCTAGTCCCACCCCCGGGCATAGACATATGGGTGTGATGTCATAGAATGAAAGCCAGCCTAACAGGGTACCTATGGTCCCAGTTTAAATCTTCTCTGATAAGAAGTTGCCAAGATCTGGACTTCTAGAAGGGTACGTATGATATGATCAAAGTATTTATGCTATCAAGACATAGACACCTTCAAAATTAGACCTCAGAAAAGCCATTTTATGGTGGTCTGTATATTAACCTCAAGCCCCACCCCGGGATTCATTGCCTTGGAATGAAAGCCTGGCATACAGGGTGCCTATGGCCTAAGTATGAATGATTTTCGGTAAGTGGTTGTCAAGGTATGCACTAACCGAAACGGTTTAACATCATTAAGCAAATATCGTGGTGTTCTACGAAAATGGACAGATATCGTTGAAAGTAAATTATAAACCTACATGCTCAACGATAACTGTCCATTTAGCTTGTGGACAGTTATCGTTGCGGCTGCAACGATAAGTGTCCATGGTGGACAGTTATCGTTGATGGACAGTTATCGGTGCTACAGCGCTGTCGGGAACAGCTATGAAAATGATGAAAATGGGTGATGTTAAGGCATAGATGAAATGAATGATCATGAAACTAAAAAGGTCTACATTTACTAAGGCTAAAAGTTAAAACATAAAACTGATGTGATGATTAGAATGCAACAGTGGCCAGCCCAGAAGTGAATTCACCTAGGCTGGAACTGGCCTTTAGACTGTAAGGGAGACTATTCCATTGCCTAATTGTTCTGGGAAAATATGAGTTCATATGGTACCGAGTCCGGGAATATGGATATATGAAGAAATTCAGGTTTTTCGTTTCAGTGAGATGATGGTGATCTACAGCAACTATTGTGTTTAATTTTACATAAAAGAATAAGTGAATTTTGGATTATTCTATTTTCAAGTGTTTGCCAGTTTAAGACTTTTAGCATTTCTGTTACACTGCTGGTGAAGTTGTAATCATTTAGACAGTATCTAGCTGCTGCTCTCTGGACCCTATCTATCTTATAAGTAAGTTTCTCCTGCCATGGATGCCATACCTATCATGAGCCAAAACCTAAAAAAGCTCCAGCCAAACCTATCATGCTTATCGAAGCGAAAAATAAATCTGGATGTACAAACTGTGAAAAAGCACGTTTTTGCGATGATTATGATGGATTTAACGCATTTAACATATGAACTCAGCCAAAAAAGGTATTTAATACATGTAGCTCTGAATTAAGTAATTGACTGAAAAATAGATATTTTGTCAGCTGGTCCTTTCATACACCTGACGATGGTGAAAATGAAAATAAAAACATATTTCAGAAATTAAAGAAAATTCCACTGCTGATGCTTTTTGTGATAGGAATTACCGAAAAATGTCTTTGGTAAAATCCAAATCTTAACTTTGACAAAAATACGAATTCAAAATATCCAACTCGGCAGAGCAGCTCGGCTCGGATGGGACTTTCATACCCCACCAACGACGAAGCATTCTCGCGAGATTAGACGATACCTCATCTTGATCTCTCGCATTTGACGCTTTGAAGTGTGGGATGTAGCCGATTTTGGCTACAGACGACACACGAAGAAAGCTGGGGCATCTCGCATGAATTTCCCAGATCCCATTGGCCAACGCGTGAAGCGCTACCTGTCAGCGACAATGACGACGAAGAATTAACAAAGCTACACCTAGAACGGTTGACGGTAAATTACCTACAAAAGCATGAGAAGTAACTTCAAAATGCAGTCTAAACAGGAAATAGAAGTCCAAACAACATGGCTTGCGCAATAATAAGGTACAAGTAGGCAAAGATCAGGAAAAGGCGCAATCAGAAAAAGATTCCCACTCCAAAAACCGAGGTGGGAAAAAACCAAACTAACAATCAGGTACTTATACCATGAAACATATCGTAAGCCGAATGAGCAGCTATTTTCCCAATAGGTGGCTACTCAGTTACCTTAACTTAACTATAAATATGAAAACATACATAAGGCGCCAACAGCACAAAAAATTTTTATACACCAAAACATAAAACAAAAAGAACCACCACAGAAGTATCGACTTGGAACGATCAGTAACACAAAGTTACTGGCGGGCTTTAACCGGTTTTACATGGCCATAACCTCTCTCTCAGCTTCTGCAGTGGTTCATAACATTTAGTTAGTTATTCGGTCCTCGTGGTGAATCTCTAACTAGTAAATGAATCATCAAGAACAAACAAATAAATCGTGATAAACATCCTGATGAATCAAAAACCAGGACTCACAGACTGAGTAAGCTGCCAGACGATGGAGATCCCTGGGCGCCGAATAACCTACTAACTCTGGAGCAAAAGAAAAACACCAGTTGGACCCCGGTGGGCCAAGCAACAGACAAGAAGCTCCGGCCCCAACCAACTAAAATGAATAGCTTTATGTCGGGGCCATCATAGAGTCTGACGCCCGACCCACCGGCGTGCAATTAAAGAAGGCAGCATAGTTATCAACCATGATTGGGTTAAAAACTAAGCATGCAGACTGTCGCATAACATTCAAGTTATAACCTATACGTCTGTAACGTGTTATGATTTTTCTGAACTGAAAAGAAAAATCATTAATTCCTTTAAGTTTCTTAAATTTGTAAACCAAGTCACCATAAAATTCAGGTTCCGAAAGGCCCTCACTTAAAAGCGTCTTTAACCCAACATTATATTTGGAAATCAATTCATAGTGTCTACGATAAAATTTAGAAAATGTTTTTCGAAATTTATGATACCGATATCCCTGTTGGAGAATTTTTGCCGTTAAACATTTATTTCGAGCGTTGAAGTCTGTAACATGATTGCAGACTCTAGCAAACCTAATAAGTTGCGAAATGTATACACCATAAGAAGCACGACGAGGAACGTCACCATCCAAAAAAGGAAAATTTACTGTATCAAAATCAAAGTCATCGCGCTTATCATAAATTTTAGAAGAAACAAATCCATTTGCAACAGAAAGATGTAGATCCAAAAAGGGGGCTTCATTATCAGAGATATTGGCTTTGTTCAACTGAAGTTCAGGTGGATAAATTTGACTGACCATACCTTCAAAATAAGGGTTGTCAATGTTCAAAAGGTCATCGAGGTACCTAGATGTGGAATTAAAAGCCTCGATAACATCAGCTTGATTATCATGGTTAAGAGAATCCATGAAATCTCTTTCGTAGCAGTATAAAAATAAATCAGCTACGAGAGGTGCGCAATTTGTACCCATCGGAATTCCAACAATTTGTCTGTATAACTTGGTCCCAAATCTAATATAAATATAAGATGTAGATGTACATGCATTTCAGTAATCACATGCACATGCAATTCAGTGACCACATGTAAATGCAACAAAGTAATCGAATGAAAATGCAGCGGAGTTATCACATGTATATTCATCTGAGTTACCAGGGGCGGATCCAGGATTTCGGAGAAGGGGGTTTAAATGGAGGAAAGGGGTTTCGTTTGCCTAATTTCACACAAAATGTCTTGAAATTCCCCATGAAAATGAAATAATTTAGGTCCAGAGGGGGGTTCGAGCGAACCCCTTGAACCCCCTCTAAATCCGCCACTGGTTACGGTCTGTTTTGTGGCAGGGGAGCGCTTGGCTTAAGTGGTAGACTCGTAGTTGGACTCGTAGTTTCGAACCCCACTGACGACGGCTTGTAGCCTGGTTCCCGTCGTCAAACCGGAAACCGTTCCGAGAATGATAATGAAGGAGTCGGGTACCAGACTAGACGGCTTGTGACTTTGATCCCGCTACTGGTTCCCTAGTCCATTAGTTTTCCAATATTCCGAAGTAATGCATACCATGAGTACTGGAATCAGACCACAATTACTTCCCCTGATTCGTTGTACATGATACGGATATACTTCCACACAAAATAGTTCCCATATTTACTGGGGTATAAAGTTGACAGATCATGATAAATGGCTGCTATTTATGTCATTCTGGTTAGAATATTGTCCTAGCTTACAGAAAATGTTAAATTAGTAGAGATATCTGGTAATTTCAAATATCTAAGTGTCAACCGAACCACTCCTTATGCGGTTGCTCCAACACAGGCGGATAATTCACGAAAACACTGGTAGGGATATCTCCCAAACGAGCAGGCCAACCCATAACTTAATCAAGGAACCACTCCTTATGCGGTTGCTCCTATATAGGCGGATAATACGAAAACACTGGTAGGGATATCTCTCAAACGAGCAGGCCAACCCATAACTTAATCAAGGACATAACTGAAAAAAGTATTAACTGGGACGTTAACCCTTAAGAATGGTTATCAGCATACCAAAGAGTGGAGCTAAAACTTTATTTGGACCCTGTTTTACATCGTAGGCATACTCAATGCTATTGAACGAAGACAAACATTGCCGTCTTTAATTCTCAGAAAGTTTTTTGTACTCAATTCTAGTATAGAGTGGATCTAAAGCCGGTCTGATTTCCAACACTGGCGCACCATTACTAAAATTATCCCCGTTTCGCATCAAGATCAGCCGTACATCGCCGACGGACCCAACCAAAGCCGAACCAATCGACTTCGGTCGCCCGTAGACTATCCTGTTGGGATTCGGTTTCTTAACCCGTGGCTTGACAGAATTAAAGTCCGTCAGCGCAACCTTGTAGTTTCCATTTTTCTTGAAGCTTCTGTAATTCATCGAGTCTGTTTTGACTTTCTTGGCCCCCGTGAGAAGTTTTTCAACAGCAGCCATTCCCTTTGCAGTTTTCGCAAGAGCCCGCAACCTTCGGACAGTGTCCTGTATGTTCCACACTTGCTCAGTCCGCGGCATTAGCATGGCATCGGGCTGCGAGTCCCTCAGTCTTTGGTTGAAGTGACTCTCCGCCGGTGAAGCCATGCCAAACACCAATACGAAGCTAAAGGTGAGAAAGAATGGTATCAACCCAGTCATCTGAAATTGGATTAGGTTTCTTGTTGGAATGTTCATAACGAAAACACGCCCATGCAATATACAGAAAATATTTTGGTTGTAAAAATGAAAATTTTAAGTAGAAAAAAAAAATGATATGTTTTTTATATTTGCTCAAAACATAGACGAGGCGGTTCTATGTTTTGGAGCAAAAATAAGAAAATAGGTATACCCCTGCAAACCTCTGTTTTGCAATATAAAAGTTGGATATAAGGGGGTATATATTTACATGGACATGTTATCCCTGTGACAGCTGTTATAATTGTAGGTTACGTTTAAAACCTATAACTTAAGGAATTAAAATACGCAACACAGTACATTTCAATTTTTACGTTTGATAAAATCCTGTGGTACCAAAATGACCTACTGACTACTTTTTGCACGTAATGAAATGAGAAAACGTCATATTATTTTATACTTTACAGTGAAAACCAAAGTATATCAAAACTTGATAAAATTGGTATTTTCATTGATATGAAATTTCACTGATATCAAATCTAGATCTCACTGATATCAAAAGTCACTAGAGACTGATATCAGCCTATATCTTCACCGTAGATTTTGCATTTACTTAACGTCATTTAATGTGTCTCACTTCAGAAATTCAAACGCCTATAACTCCGTTATTTATGAACGAAAACATAAAGTGTGTGTATTCATTTTCTTAGTTAGAACGTAAGGAACAATGTGGTACCAAAATTATTTGCGGTTTCAAATATTTTTGGTTTTTGCATTTTCACCGCCTGCCTTGTGAATTGGAAAATGCCCGTGTATTGTATAAAATAAAAAGAAAAAAAAAAATATTTTTTTTCGGTGAATACCAAATATATTTCATCTCGTGAGTTGAAAACATAAAAATTTTCACTCGTGCTGCGCACTCGTGAAAATTCTGATGTTTTCAACTCACTCGATGAAATATATTAATTTTGGTGTTCACCTCAAAAAAAAGTAAATATCCTCTATTTATTGACAAAATAACGACAAAACGTCAAAAAGAATGAAAAACGCAAATTGTGACGTTAACGTCGGGGCGAATTGTGATGATGCCAAATTCATTGCATGTGGGTTACGTGACGTCGACTTGATAATGTGCAATAAAGACTAACATCATTGTATACTTAGGTTCCGTCCCATGTTGCGTTAAATCTTGTTAACGGAATGCTGAAGTTAACAATAACGAAGAATGAGTTGTTAACGTCATTTTAATTATTCGATTTTGGTCATTTGTACCTAAACGGTGTATATCGAAACGACATACGACACGACGTGCTTTTTAATCAACAGTGACGTCACAGGCACCGTAGAAATGGGTCACCAGAACGTTTGTTTTGGCGTTCGTTTAACAGAATATCACGTTATGTAAAGAAGCGAAACGGATTATATGCTTTGAGTCAACACTCGATTTACGCACTGTAATCAAACGTTTGGCAATTGATCATTTTGAAATCCGAAAATTTGAAAAACATAATGGAAGTCATTAAAATACAGGATGTTGGATTTTGACGTTATTATGGACGTTTTATTGACGTCTGAAGTTCAAAGGTCATAATGTTTACATAAATAATCATTTTATTGAATATAACGCATGCCGACTTTTGACACATTTTTTCGATTGACGTTGATGACGTTTAACGTCCCATAACATAACCAAACGGTACCAACTGATCAATGGTTACATCTGCAATCACTTTTATTTTTTTTTTTTTTTTAAAAAAAAATAAAATATTGGTTTTGATTTCAAATTGGACATTTCCTGATCATGGTAGCAGGGTGTGCTAAAGTAGGTCAGTGTGGTTACGCGTACGCCATTAAGAATGCGTAACCGACATTGTGGCTCAATCTGTTGCAATTTTACGTTTAGATATTGCTTTCATATACATACTGTAATAAGCTCAGTAACACCACACACTTGCAATACAAAGCATGCTTTTAGTGACCCAAAGTGTTTGTTGCATTTCTTAATTCCTTAAGTATATTATAAATAACGTTTTCTTCGGTCCGTAAGTATAAGTATCATTTAAACCAAATCCATTTTAGCGGACATATTTCGAAAATCAAGTCCATTAAGTTCATACGCGTGCCTGAAATGTATATCACAGATAAGGAGATGCCAAAAAATCTAAGTGCTAAGATCTATAAATCACACCCATATCATTTCTTCTCGTTATTAAAAAATCTCACTAAAAAATGCCATACCTGCCCGTGTTTAAACCTTGTCAAAATCTGCAAACTGTTTGTATCATATGTACTTTAAAATTGATGAGCTACACCACATTGAAGTATACATTACATGTGATATAGATTTGCAATGTCATTCTTATTTGCCTGTCCCCATATCACAATATTGGCGTTTCAGATGTCCTAAAAAGTGCAAATACATATTACTGTGAACTTTGAAAAAAAAAAAAAAAGACTTTCTAGAAGCTTAATACAATTTGAATTAGGAAATACTGTCAAAAATATCGGGCCACAAACTTCATGATTCCTATTAAAAGGACCATTGGTTCTGAGAATGCTCACTTGAATTGGTCTTTGAAAAATAGCCTGTAGGCCTGTACAGCTCCTTTTCATAAGTTTAGTACATAGCGATTTGTTTCATAAGTATTAGCATAGCAGTACCAAATTTGAATCTTGGCAAAATTTTTATTGAGTGTTTGCAGATTTGAACGGATTTCGCTATGTTTAACCTAATACATAGAACTATTCACTGATTGTAACATTTTAGATTTTGATCGATCAATTTATAAATAGTAACACATTAAAATGACAGGCAAAATATCATAACTTCTGGGACACAAATATCAACTTTAACATTGATTTCATACACTTTAAGAAATATTTAACCAAAAACAGATTATATTGTTACATTGGCATATCACCCAGAAGACTACACCTAACATAATATTTGATCTACCCTTGGTATATTCAAGTTTATTGAAGCTTGACATATTGTACCCTACTAGCCATGGTACACCATAGTATACAATCAGTCAACGTTTGATACGTAATAACACGTACAATCGTTTGTATTTACACATAACACTGGTCAAACAGTTGCATGTAAATATTTAATCCCAAGGACGGCGCTCGAAAAGGTGCTGTGATACAAAATGGCGAAAAGACAGTCCAAACAAGGTACGGCTGTCTCGTAGGATGCAAGATTTCAAGCTTCGATAACCTCAACTGAACACAGGGTAGACCAAATATTATGTAAGGTGTAGTCTACTGGACGCTCTGTTATTTCATTGAAATAATAAATTTGTAGTTCAAACTTTCCTGTAGTGTGAGAAATCAATGTGAACATTGACATAGTGTCACAGAAGTTATGTTATTTCGTTTATCGTATTTTATGTGCCATTATCTATTTAAAAATCGATCAAAATCTGAAGTGTTACAATCAGTGAATATTTCTATGTATTAGAATTGGCATAGCGAAATCCGTTCAAATCTGCAAACATTCAATAAATTTTTGCCAAGCTTCAAGTACAGGCACTGCTATGCCAATACTTATGAAACAAATCGCTATGTACTAAACTTTTGAAACGGAGCTGTACATAGATCTCTTATACGGTTTGTACGAGTATCTATGAGTTTTCACCAGTTTTCACCAGTAAACCATTCAGATTCAGAGGTTCCAGACGGGACTGTGGCTTAATTTTGAAAAGGGGTTTTCGGGGTTTTGTCACTGGCAACAACCTCTATATGAAGCGCCGGTTTTATCATTTATCGGATAAAAAAAAAAAAAAAAAAAAAAAAAAAAAATCGTTTTAAGAAAAAAAAAGGCCAATAACACTCTGTCGAAATGGACAACTTTCTTTTCAAAATAAGAAAAAAAGCTGGCTTTGCAATTTAATAAGAGGAGAGGCATCTAAGGGCAAGCAGCAGGGTATGATATAGACGGGATATTCTCATCGGTGTATCGGGAAAGTGGAACGAGGTACCGAAGATGTGCGGAGTGAAGGCTAGCCAGCTGATCTAGGTATGATAGTTATCTGGCTTGTCAAATGTAATGACTATAAATCCTCTGAGTATAATAAGTCTTGTTAATACATGTGGCTTTTCAGTTATATTTTTGTAATCCACAGGTAACAGGAATGTTCATAAAACTCTCCAAATGTTGTTTGTTGCAGACCATGTTTTTGGCGTCATTTGTATGGAAGGCCATTTTTAGCTCACCTGAGCCGAAGACTACTATTCTGGCGTCCGTCGTTGTCTTTATTTTCTACAATGTTCAAACATTTTCTCCTCTGAAACCGCTGGGTCAATTACGGCCAAACTTTTGGTGGAGCATCCTTGCGAAGGGGAAACCAAAATTTGTATAAATGGGCTAGATCACATGACCAAGTTGATCGCCATGTCCATATATGGTAAAACCTTAAAAATCTTCTTCTTTGGAACCAACTGGCCAAGTTCAACGAAACTTGATATTTAGCATCGCGGGCTCTGATCGACCATAGCCTTGTATAAATCATGATCTTTGGTTGACCCTGACCTATTTTTCGGCAAGGTCAAATTTGGTCATATGGGCTTTTCCGTGAATGGAAAAAAAATGAAAACATTGAACTTTCGTGAAGTTTTGTAGCCACTGTGACCTTAATTTTTGTAGAAACAGACAACTTATTGAGTTCATGAAGTTATGTGCAAAGTCAATGTCATTTCTTGACCTTCACAAACGACCTCAGTCAAAGGTTATTAATCAAAGACCAAATCTCAGGTGAGCGTTCTCAGGACCATTGGTCCTCTGTTTTATGAAGTTGTAACATAAATATACATTACATTTTTATATACAGCATTTTAAAGTTGAAGGAAAGTTGTTTTGTTTGACTGTTTTGTTTGTATTGAGATTTACAATTTTGACGTAGTCTAGACGGAGTCACAGAATCCTGTGTATTATCCAGTACTCTGGCAAATTGATGACGTTGTCAAAACGATGACAAAATTATCAATACTCACTTTGTTATAATGAAAAGGGTAGCTTTAAAACACATGTACATGTATAGAATCAAACGAAAATATCTTGTTATTCGCTTTATTCATTTAGCATTTATGAATGACACTAAAGCGGCGAACCAGAAAAGCAGAATATTTTTGTCTTGTAAAAGTATATGGAATTTCCGACGTTGAGAACATTACGGCTTAAGACTCGGAACGTATGGTCAAGAAGGAGTGTCACAATTACGAAAGCTTCTTCTAAAGATCAATTACAGAAAAAAACTTTATTGTCGAACAATAATCACATCATCATAAACAAGAAAAAAGACAACCAACAACAACAATGTACAAAATATTACATGTAAGATTAATATAGGGGTCAAACATGATTTTCCATTCATTAACATGCGCTAGGTCCCTAGGGGAGTGTTGAAAACCGAGGGCGTAGCCCGAGGTTTTCAACACTCCCCGAGGGACCTAGCGAAAGTTAATGAATGACAAAATCATTTTTGATCGCTATTATTGCATAAATTCTACAGAAACGAAAGAAATAAGGTGCAGAAACGAAAGTAAAATGTTGCACTATATTTTACAGTCTCGTCACATTTTCATACGCGTAAAAGCTTTCGTTTTTATGCTCGTTCCGGGCGGACTTCAGTTTCTCATTACTAGCACGTGCTTTGCGTGGCGTCCGGTAACGAGCATAAGTAAAAGCCATGTATTAACAGCACGTTCGCGCGTGAATTGCAATATGAATGCATGGCTTTCTCTTCGTTAATAAACGGCTGTTAATATCGTGTGACGGGTATTTATGCAATAATATGAGATGGTATGTGGGGATCAGTTTACATGTCATATATCATTACGAAAACTTGCCCATGCGATATATAGAGACTTTCAGCGAAAAAAAAAAATAATCAGAAAAAATGATACTTTTAATATTTTTGTTCAAACCATAGATTGGGGGTACACGTTACGAGTACCCACAATCTATGTTTTGGATCAAAAATAGGTATACCCCTGTAAACCCCATTTTCACTATGTAAAGGTGGGGTATTTGGTAATCCTTGCATAGACATTTTATCCTGATGCAGTTCAGCGGTATTTATTTTCATTGCAACCAGTGTTATATAGTTTTGATGGCCCACCCCTAATGTTTTTCACCCTGGACTTAATGCTTAATTCAGCATGATGATCAGAAATTGATCGACTAAGTAACAGTACATAGATCTGCAGCACCCATATACTGTGTACAGGTGCGTTCACTTATTAATATACCCCTGCGGTATTCAGAAATTTGATATCTTTTCTTGTTTTTGAACAATCGTCACTGGCAAGATGAATTTGCTTATATAATATGTTAAGTATGTCTATAAATATTTACTCTGTATAAAAAAAATCCAGATCTTGTGATGTTGTATGCCTAAATTGATTACATAACATATGGAGCCAAATTTTTAACAAAAAATTCGCTGATATTCGAGTTTCAAATATTCCACAAGGAACCATGGTTAATGGTCTGTAATGTTGTTTATAAATTATGAAAGAATAGCCATTTTTGTACTACGGCTGAAAATTTGGTGTCTTTATGAGTACTATTTACAGAGTTACACCCTGATTTTCATTTATTGTGCATTTTAGTAAAACGGTTCTTACAATGTAAAACTAAGCATGTCAGTGTTATTTTGCAAGTAAACTTATATTCTACCGGACGGTTTTACGAACAAAACTTGCTAGTGGGTTCCTTTATTAGGTAAGCATGCCTTAAGGCATTGTGGAGTCACATATGGCTTTTTATTCTGCCAAAACGTGGGTTGACATTTCACCATACAATTCACGTATTGTTTCTCGGCACAGAATACCATAGGGGACTGGGACTTTCACAGAGAAACTTTCATACTTAGGCTATCTCTCACTGCTCATACTCATGATATTTAGATCCTCTTGTTTAGGCATAAAATCAAGGAACTCACCAGGACATTCAAAGACAGGCTTTCCTCTAATATCAATAATAGGGATGAATACATAGAACATTTGCTTTGCATAAATACCATTTTGACATCCTTTATTGGCATGTTAATTTCCGTGACTTAATCGCTATAGAAGAGGTTTTGAATATCACGAAGAGGAGATGTGAGTCATTGTCCAACAATAAATTTAGCCCACTTAGCCCCTCGGTGCGTAGGAAACAATCATGAATTGTATGATGAAATGCCAACCCACGTTTTGGCAGAATAAAAAGTCATGGGTGACTCCATAGTGCTTTAAGACATGCTTACCTTATGAAGGAACCCACTAGCAAGCTTTGTTCGAATAACCGCCCTAGTAGAATATTTGTTGTGTTGCAAAATAACACTGACATGCTTAGTTTTATATTGTAGCAACCGCTTTATCATGAAATTCTAAAATGTACAATAAATGAAAATCAGGATGCAACTATGTAAACAGTGCTCATAAAGACACAAAATTTTAAGCCGTATTCATCATAATTTACAAACAAAATTAAAAACCATTAACCATGGTTCCTTATGGAATCTTTGAAACTCGAATATCAGCGATTTTTTTTGTTAAAAAAATGGCTCCATTTGTTATGTAATCAATTTAGGCATACAACATCACACAATCTGGAAGTTTTATATACAGAGTAAATATTTATAGACATACTTAACACATTATATAAACAAATTCATCCAGTTGTCTATTTCTTGCCAGTGACGATTGTTGGAAATCAAGAAAAGTTGTCAATTTATTTCTGAATATCGCAGGGGTATATTAATTGTAGTTGCGGCGCTGTCAGTGCAGAGATAAACAGATGTGAAAGAACGATTAAAAGTTGAGTGTTAGTGCAGAATGAGGGTTAAAAGCAGGTTAAAACAGTGTTTAAAATTACGGAGACTGATGATTGATCTGACAGACTCCTTCTTTGAGCCCTAAGAACAAGATCTGCAGGGAGTCTATTCCAAAAACAATGGTAGCCGGATAAAAAGACTCTGATAGTATGTTGCTGAAGTGTGAATCTGCCTAAATGAGAGAGGGTGCATGGATAGATGTATATTATATCTATCTACTGGCAACCTTGTTTGTTTTTTGTCTTTATTTTTCAGTTTTCTTATACACAATCCTGATATACAGGGGATCTAAAGCATGTCTAATTTCTAGAACCGGCAAGCCCTTGCTCTTACGATCCCCGTTCTGCCTCAAGATCAGTCGTGTATCGCCCACAGCTCCTGCCAGTGGGTAATTCTTGTTCGATCCCCGGTTCGATCCTCTCATGTTTATGTAACTTCGATTGACCTTGTGCAACACTGGATTTGCAGCATTAAAATCGGCCAGAGCAGTTGCGTAATCGCCGTCTTTCCTGAAGCTCACATAATTCTTCGACCTTGACCTTACGCGTTTCGCTTCCGCAAGCAATTTTTCAACAACAGCCGTTGCTTTGGTGGCTTGACTGATTGCCCTCGTTCTTAAAATCGGGTTGTTTACATTAAGTACGTGTCCACCTCGAAAGTACAGGTCAGCGCCAAGTTGCGAATCCCCAAGTCCTTGTACATTTTGCCCCTTTAATATTGCGATCACAGCGATCAGAACGCCAAAATATCCAGCAAAACGAAATGTGCTTAAGTTCATCATCTGAAATCAAATGAATAGTGCTGTTTTGCATATGCAAAAAACGAGCATTAAACTATATTCGCAACTGACAATTTTATAAGGTTAAGAAAACAACACATACAGACATTGCCTTGTGATATTATATTTCTCAGCTACCGTTGAAAATATGATATTCAAGAAGATGATGCCAAAGAAAGCAAAAACAATAGTTTGGACGCAATCAAGGCTAAAATACAAATGCAAAAGCCCATCAGGTTATACAGATTTCCATTGCAGATTTTATTTCCTTTACTCAGTAACTGACCTTCTCGATATCATCCAAACTGTTTACTTTGAAACTATATGAGCCTGTGCGTGAGAAAACCAACAATTTTGGTTCAGACCAGGTCCGACAGAAACCGGGCTGTACAGTCACAGAAGATGGTTAGAGGCTGGAAATTTTGGATTTAGAAAGTACAGGGATTGTACTATCCGTGTAGCGAAAACAAAGGTGCTGATCAGCTTCGCAGTAACTGTTACTGCGAAGCTGGTCTGCGCCTTTGATTTCGCCTAGTGCAGATTGTTGGTTTTCCCACGCGGAGGCTCGTATCAAGAAATTCAATTTAAAAGCATTCAGAACTATTGTCTTAAGTAAAATAAAAAATCCATACCTTTACGTAAACTCGTGGTTGACAGCCGTGGCGTCTTTGGTACTGCTGTCCAAGCGAGCACAACAGTCTCGCAGCCAATAGATCTGTCCGACAATACCAAACAAAGGGCAGCTAGCTGTTACAGTAAGGAAACTGTGTAGAATTCGCAAAACAGCAGATAGCGCCTTTTTAAGTAATACTTAAAACTCAGGAGGCTTTGAGTCGCGAAACGACCTTAAAATATTACATTGCGGTAATTTAAAACGAATTACTTAGTATATGTATTTTAGAATTTTAGAAATTTGACCTAAAATATGATACTTTGCTCTCAGGCTAAATATGCTGTACGTATACAACATAATTACAATGATCAGCTTTGAGCGTATCATCAGGAAAACATGTCCATGCAATGAATACCCCCTTATACCCCACTTTCATATAGTAAAACTGGGGTTTGCAGGGGTATACCTATCTTTCTTATTTTTGCTCCAAAACATAGATTGTGGGTACTCGTTAAAACCGCCTCGCCGAGGCGGTTCTAACGTGTACCCACAATCTATGTTTTGAGCAAAAATAAGAAAAATATCAAAAAATTTCTTCTGAAAATTTTAATTTTTTACAACTTTAGAACTCACTGTACACTGCATGGGCAAGCTTTCGTAATGTTTGATCTCTTCTTTTTAATTGTTATGGAAAAAAACATTACAATAACTGACTTTGATAATTATTTTAAGTCAATAAATAATCCTGATGACCCATTTTTCCAGGCCGACGAAGACTGTACTTTATTTTAATGAAAGTTTCCTAAATTCAGAAATTCAGCTTATGTTTGACGAGCTTAATTGCAGCTTATGTTTGACGAGCATAATTGCGCAGTCACGTTGGACGAGATAAAAGAATAATGCAATTGAACAGTTGAAAAATGGGCGAAGTGGTGGCCCTGATAAGTTTTTAAATATATTTTATTCACCGAAATAGTGAATTGCTGATGTTTTTGCAAACTCTATTCAATAAGATCCTTGATTTGGAATATTTTCCTGAAGCGAATATTTTCATGGAGCGAAGGTTTTATCGTATAGTTGGGGAACCGAAATCGCGTATCTGGCAAAATGACAAAAAATTGCACGCGACTTTGATATGGCTGAATTTTTGTATATCGGTAGGTTGAACAGTGCTTGGTATGGAACCACTGTATAGAAATGCGCTGCGAATTGCATTTCGATAAAACAGTGCATTTTGTATGGAACGCCATTGGTGTGTCTATAATAATTATCGTTCATGCACACTCGCTATGTGAGAACGCGTATAACATTGTACACTAGTTTTGAACCTAATACAATGCTGTTATCATCTAAGAACTTTGTAAGAACTAAAAATGCATTTAAAGGTATGGGCAGCCGTTTGTCATCCAGACTTTAGTTAGCTGTTATTTCAAGGTATTTTCACGTTTTAAACTTTGTTTATAGCTCACATGAGCCGTCCGGCTCACACGTTGAGCTTATAGAATAGGCAAATACCCAACATTCGATCACCCATCAGTCGCCCGTCCGTCGTCGTCCATCATTTTAGCTCACCTGAGCCGAAGGCTCATGGGCAGTTTATAGGATGTTACTCGAGTCGGCGTGCGTCTTTGCGTCCGTCCACATTTACAAAGTTCTCTCCGAAACCACTTGGCCAATCAAAGCCATATTTTATATGAAAATTAATAGAAGGCAATGATCAGGAAATGGTTCAAACAGAAAGAGATTCCAACTCCAAAAATCCAAGATGGGAAAAAAAACAAAATTAACAATGATCAGGTACTCATACTAAAAAAACATATCGTAAGCCGAGTGAACAGCTTTTTTCCAAAAAGGCGGCCACTCAGTTACCCAAACTTAACTAAAAACAATGAAAACGTACGTAAGGTACTAAAAGCACGAAAATTCAAACTCAAGATATAACACAATAGAACCACCACAGAAGTGTCGCCTTGGAACGATCAACTGACAGGCTTCGGCGCCCAGGGATCTCCATCGTCGGACAGCTTACTGAGTCCTTTTATTTTATTTTTTTATTGTAAAACTAGTTTACAGGATCCTAACCTCACCCTCAGTTTCTGCAGTGATTCACAACTTTTAGTTAATTGTTCGGTCCTCGTGGTAAAACTCTAACTCGTCAATGAACTCGTCAAATTTTATATGAAGCCTCTAACCATTTTATATATAAATAATGCAGGTCACGTGAACAAGATGGCCGCCATGTCCATATATGGTTAAAACCCTAAAATCTTCTCCGGAACCGGTGAGCCGATTTCAAATAAATTTGGCATGAAGCATTGATAACTCAAGTATTACAATGTATATATAAATCATGATCCTGTGATGACCTTGACCTATTTTACGGCAAGGTCATTTTAGGTCGGATAAGCATTTAAATGGGGAAAACTGTTAAAATGCCATTTGAAGGAAAAATCTTGCAGGAAATGGGCAGTAGGACTGAATATCGATGATTCTGAATATAAAATTTGACTCCAGGGGCTCATTTGCCCCCACCTCGGTACAATATACATGTATATTACCATAATATTCAAACATCATTTCCCCTGATAGCGCTTGGCCAATTAAAGCCAAATTTCATAGGGAGCATCATTAGGAAAGCGGAACCAATATGTGTATAAAGTCCAGGTCACATTCCCAAGATGGCCTCCACACCCATAATTATAATGCCAAAAAAAAAAAAACAATACCAACTTCCTTTGGGTCATTGACCGTTCTCTCTAACTCTCAAGTGAAAAGACGTTGTCCTTGGGCCACTTGTGAAAGATCTTCTCCCCTGAAACTGCTTCGTCAATCAAAAACGAAATTCATGTCGAGCATCCTTAGACAGGGAGAACCAGAAATTGTACACAGTGTCCAGGTCACGTAACCGAGAAAGACGTCATGTCAAGATAAACCTTTAAAATTTTCTTCAGAACCATATTATAAATTATATCGACTGCAGTCACGCCACTTGAGCAGTCACGCCACTTGAGGTTGATAGGAATTATATATGTATATAGAAAAAAAAACAAAGCAGGATGTGTTGTATGTTTGTTTGAATTGATGCTTTGCGTCCCAGTCAACAGCTAAGGTCATGTTGGGACGTTGTCTCCATGTTTTGGGACTTTAAGCCACAAAAGGCTTATACGTATGGATGGTTTGACTTGAACCACGTTTCCTGGGCAGGCTCAGGCCAGAGCGGTTAACCAGTAATCAGATGACCAGTCATTAGTATATATAAGCTTTGCCTGGAGGCATATGCAGCCCATTGTTTTTCTTTAGGCCTCAATGGGAGGGATCCCACTGACGTATCTTTTTCCTCTGAGTATATATAGAGACAAAAAACAAAACAGGATGTTTTAGAGATTGATACAACTTACTGAATTGTTTTTATCTCCTCTCTGACTTTTCATGTAAAATAACGGCAAAAAAATAAAAAATGTAATACACAAACGATATTTTTCCACAACTTGACTCTCACTTATTGCCACAGTTTTGTTAAAAAGAAACGTGATTATTTTATATAATACTCACAAACACCATTCTGACGATGCACGGTGTTCAAACTCGTTAAATTTGGAAGACACACAAATTGTGTTAAATAGTGTCTTTTTGTACATTTTTGTGGAAAAAACATCAAAGACTTATCAATCTGAATTCTTTTTGTTATTACTGACTTAAACATATTTAGAAATAAACATAAAATGCGCTTTCGAGCAATAAATGCATTTTAGATGGACTCAGAGGCAAATAATTGTATAGGTAAAGTTGCAAAATCGGGGCTCGCTCAATCAATTGTCTATAAAACAACAACCACTGCATGAAAAGAACCATCCTTGATATGAATGTTGATACAGATGTTATTCATTATATCTGCCGAATTTTAGCCGATTTACTTGATTCTGGTAGAAGTTATTTGATAGTTTATCAATCTTATTTTTCACAAGTACTTAATGGGCTACCATAGAAAAACGCATGCTGTGTTGTTATGCAAGTCGATCGTGATTTCTATACAGTGGTTTCAGATGCCCCATATAATTACCTTTTCAACCATATACAATTTAGCCGTATTATTTTCGGGTGCAAGGGTTAGCCAAAATCTCTCCTTGGTTCCCCAACTAGTACCTTTGCACAAAAAGGGACCACTCGATAACATTAACAATTTCCGTGGGATCACCTTATTAAGTACTCTTGGCAAACTTTTCACTCGCATTCTTAATAACCGTTTAACCAGCTGGACGGAGGATTTTGGCGTATATATCGAGGCTCAAGCTGGATTTAGGGCAGCAATGGGTACGGCAGATAACATTTTTGTCTTACATGGAATTATTAATCATTTACTAAACAAGGGTGAAAATCATTTTTGTGCATTCGTCGATTTCACGAAAGCGTTTGATTATGTGGTGCATGATATAATTTGGGTTAAGTTAATTAGATTAGGGGTACGAGGGAAGATATTGAATGTAATTAGGTCTATGTATAGCCATGTCAAATCAAAAATAAAAGTTAATAATGACTGGTTTTGAATGTCAGTTGGGAGTAAGACAAGGTGAATGTTTATCTCCTTTTTTATTTTCAATGTATGTGAATGATATAGAACAAGAATTTCAGCTGAAGGGAAGTGAGGGTATAGATATGGGTATGTTTTAACTGTTTATGGTAATGTACTGTACGCTGATGATATTGTTATTTTTGCTTCTTCAGCTCAAGAACTTCAAAGTGAATTAAATATTTTGTCAGAATATTGTAATAGAAATAGATTAAAGGTAAGTACAGCGAAGACCAAAATTATGATATTTAGAGGGGGTGGTATTTTGCCTAAGGATTTGAAATTTTATTATAATGGTATAGAGTTAGCTATTGTGAGTAGTTTATCTTATTTAGGTATTCAACGGGTGGCTCTTTTTCAGAATGCCACAAAACGTTAGCTGGTCAGGCACTAAAAGCTATCTTCAAGTTAAACAGGTATCTTTACAATTTTACAACTATAACCCCAAGGCACAAACTTAAATTATTTGATAAACTTGTCACACCAATTTTGGATTATGGAAGCGATGTGTGGGTTTTTGCAAAGGCAACTCAGGTTGAACGAATACATGTACGTCATTTTGTAAACAATTGCTAGGGGTTAAAACTGGTACGCAAAATGAATTTATCTATGGAGAACTCGGGCGTACAGACTATTATACAAAAATAATATATATTATCATTAAGTACTGGTTCAAAGAATCAGTGACTATTTGGCCTGTATATGCCTATACTTTAGCAGCCCAGAACACTGTAATTAAGCGCTTGATGCTGATTCTTTATGTTGAGGACAATACTTCCATGTCTTATGAGGAAATTCATGCATAGATATTTGCATATTTTATCGTTGTTTGGTAGAAATATCATTTCAAGAGGGGGTGGGGGTCTAAATTTCGTAAAAACTAAAGATCGAAATTTTGAGTTTTTTTTCCGCATGCTCACATTTTTATCACTAATGTTTGTAAATAAAAGTGTTTAACTGACAGACACATGCAGGAATCAAGAAAAAATCATCAAAACTGTTTAATGTCTCTACAATTGGAAATGTTATATGGAAATTATTTGGGAGGTACCTGTACAGTATTTGTACTTTTGAAATTTTAGATTACCATATTTGTTATAAAGTTATAAATGAAAGTGGTACAAACTGATGTTTCCTGTCTGGAATCAACTCAAACTCTTACTTAATTTTTTAAACCTGCATGTGGCTTGAAACATGAGTTATTACGAAGGATTCTTTTGGCATTCTTTTACATGCAAAATACAATTACCCTGACCCAAACTTTATGGTAAATTCTTACAAGATTGTCATGGCCAATGTTGCATAACAGATATACACATGTCCTGTTTTATCTAACACGGCTACCTATCTCCACAATTCAGTATAACATATATATGTACAATCATTGCTTGTCATTTTGCTACTATATCTGTGAAGCAAATAATGTAGTTTATGTTGATTTATTAATTGAATTAATGCTTAACATCCTAGTCAATAGCTATGGTCACGTGGGGACTTTGTCTCCATTTTATGGGACATTTATCCAAAATAAGGACATCATGGCATCTACAAAATGCTTCAAATATAACCCCCCTACTAAACCGACAGGGCTTATATGTAAGGTTGGTTTGACATGAACTTCTTTTCCTGGGCAGGCTCAGACCTGAGCGGTTAACCAGGACAGCAGCATAGAAGCTTAGCCTGAAGGCACCAGCAGCCCACCTATTTCTTTAGGTCCCAATAAGCAGGCTCATATTCCCACTCGACCACCCTTGGAAATCTATCTTGTGGCTGTTTGTTACAGTGCTGAACTGAAAACCATGTGTCCTCATGACTGATGAATAACAAGCATAATTAGCAACTATGTAGGTATCAGGGCGTGAATAAATCAAGGGTGTATTTGTACAGTATGTTGCCAAAATATTGTAACACATATTTGCCAAATCATTTTTTAGTCAATGTCGAATGGGCACAAAAAACCGTCCCGTGGGAATTTCATGACGATTTGTGACGACCTACCTTAAATCAAACTTTGGGGTATATGCAACAATTTAAACCAGTTCGTCGCCCTGAGACCCGCGTCTGGGCTGAAATATGACGTCATCAAAATGGCGACCAGCGCACTCATAATATGCATTTTACACAACCATTTTCATACTATGCTTGTCATATAAAATTTGATTTCCAGCTTCTTGTTGTTTTAAAATGGATGGATTTTACCAATTGTATTTATAAAAGCTATTTTAGCAAAAAAAAAAAAAAAACTCTCACAAGAAACATAGCACTGAAAATATGAGTCACGTCACGACAAAATCTGCATACAAAGTGCTAAACTATGCATAGTAAACAAGGAGCTAATTTGACCTACCTTGCATCCCCCAAGACTTTTTTCATAGGTGCCAAATCATTTCTTGGGACCCAAGAAATGAAAAAACAACAATTTTCCCCAAAGATAAGCTCAAATGCACTATGAAAAAATGCACGGTTTCCATGGCAACCGTTAACGTGATTCTTGAGGATGGGGGTATACATACAAAATTAATCATATCTCCACTGTTTATTATCCTAGATTATTAAACATGGCCTCATTTTAAAGCTACGACATAGTCCTTTCTTTCTATGGTAATTTAAATTATTTGAATAGCATATTCATTAATTTTCATGAAAACTTGCAAAATGGCAAAACAAATCTTTAAAAATCCATTTTCAGGCCAAAACTGTCATTGTGACACTTTGGTATTGAACCAGTAATATCATATGACAAATTTATTGATGACCTGTTCCTACATAAAAATTATCGCGTTTGCACATATTCATGAAAATTAATAAAAATGTCAAAAAGTGAAGAAAAACGAGAAAAATTATATCCATTGCATGGTATTGGATAGGTTATAAGATCCAATCTATCTTGCATCCCTGTGACAAACTCCTAAGACTGTCAGTGTTTTCAGAGGGACCACCTTAATGCCATCAAATATTGTCCTCCGCAATGAAAAATCATTTGCATGATGTAAAATTACATAGCTTCCACACCATTCCTCATGCGATTCTAAAGAATAGGATGTACATACAAAAATACATATATCCCACAAATGGAATACTATAATTGGTCGGATAGTGATGCATGAACCGAACAATTTAACCTTGATAATTGATATTTAAGCTATTGAATTTACCGTTCTTATTCATGAAAATTAAAAATGACTTATAACTCGGCAATAAAAAGTCATATGGTGCTGAAAAATGACATCGGGCATTATACCATCATGAACTACAATTTATTGGTCACTTATTTTTATTTATTTTTTTTTTCATTGTTTTAAGAATACAAACAAAACTTTTTCAATTTAGAGAAAAACAAAACGGAACAATGAAGGGGTATACGTAGAAAAAAGCACGTATCTGGGCTTATGAAAGACCTATGGGGCTATAATAATTTGGTAATAAATGATTGCTAGGACAATGTTCTGTAACCATATAATCAGATATATAACGTAAGATAAAGAGTAAAACTGAGATCCTTTAAGAGCAGTTAACATATACATGAGAAAGTATTTGGGTCATACCGCGGTTTCGGCTACTCAAACTTCAGCTATATTTTTTTGTATTGATATTGATGAGATCTTAATAAATAAGCGCAAAATCAATGAAAAATGAAGGGGCACATCAACAGCATTGCTTATATCTCAACTGCCAATAGCCGTAAAGAACTCAAAATGGCATCAATTTATTGCTAGGGCAATGTGTTATTGTTATGTGCTCAAATGTATAAATCATACTTTTTGGCAAGCAAGATTTAATAAATTTTTGTGAAGTACAGCCTTCAGTTTGCTGTTATTTTCACATTTTTCGAAACTTAATGTAACGTTCAGAAAATTTAATAACATGTGGTTAAGCTATCGTACTACATGACATAAGTGCAGTCTCCTATCATTCTGTTGGTACCATTTTCAGCATTCTAAGGATATTGTCAGTGTAAACTGATATGAGCGATTTTGTTTGGTGCACCCGTTCATTTTTCGTTGATTTTTCTCTTATTTATGAAATAATATCCATACAACAAAAATAGCTGATTATATGGTTACAGAACATTGTCCTAGCAATCATTTGATGCCAATTATAGCACTTCTACGTATGCCCCCTTAATTGTTCTGTATTCCCCGCCCCCTAAATTCAAATGGTTTTGTTAATATTCTTAAAACTAACACCAAGTAGTTCAGGATGTTATAATATTGCCCTAGACATTTTTGATGCCATTTCCAGCACTATAGGACTTTTGATTGCCGTGACACAAGACATTTTGTAGGTTTATTAATTTATTTATTTATTTATTTTTTTTTTTCATTTTCTTTTCTCTAAAATTTCTTTAGTTTTCATTAAAATTCATGATATTGAAAATCAGATTATTTTTATATCATACTTCATAGTACTTTGCCATAGCTTTCAAGCATGTTGGGTTGATTAACAGCTCTGGTACAAGTGATAAGATACTTATACCGCCTATTTTACAACCATTCTTCTCCATTTTAATGTTTTTGTTGTTATTTGTTATTTATTTTCATGAATTAGTAAATTGAATTAATCAAATATTAGGTATCAATGTTAAATTGTTCAGTTCATGCACCACTATCAGACCAATTATAGTATTCTAAAGCATTCTATTGGTAGGGTATGAGTATTTTTGTAAGTCGCCCTATTCGTTAGAATCGCATGAGAGGTGGGCGTGGAAACTTAGTAATTTTACAATTATGCAAATATTTTTATGGCTGAGGACAATATTTGATGGCATTAAGGTGGTCTCTCTGACAACAATACTATCCCAGAGAATTCGTCCGAGGAATGCAAGATAGGCCTTATAACAAATGCAATACCTTGCAATGGGTATATTTTTCCCTCGTTTTTTCTCACTTTTTGACATTTTTATTAATTTTATGAATGTGCAAATGAGGCAATTTTCATATATGACCAGGGCATCAATAAATGTGTCATATGATATTACTGGTTCAATAACAAAGTGTCACAATGACAGTTTGGGCCTGAACTTAGTCTATTTATGGATTTTAAAGACTTTTTTGTCATTGTTCATTAAAATTAATGAATATGCAAATTAGATAATTTGCACTACTTACAATAAGAAGAAAGTGCAATGTACAAGCTTTAGAATGAGACCATGAACAGAAGTCTGGGATAAGTAATGATAGAGATATGATCATTTTTTATGTACACCCCATGCTCAAGAATCACGTTAACGGTTGCCATGGAAACCATGCATTTTTTCCAATAGTGCAATTGAGTTAAACTTTGAGGACAAAAATTCTTTGCATTTCTGGGGTCCACAAGGAATGATTTGCTACCCATGAAAAAATTCTACTGGGGCGCATCAAATTAGTTTCCGGGGTACTTAGGCTGTGGGCGAGTTTTGAAGAAAAACGTATGTCCAACGTATGTACGAACGAACATATGACCGGATAAAGCAATATCCTTTAACCCATCGACTTAATTCGTCTATCGTGTGTATAATCAGATGCATTTAATATATTTTCGTCGCAAAAAAGCACTAATGCGATGTTTTCAATTTATTTTAATGGAAATGCTATTAATTCATATATAGTTAGATAGCCGCCATATTGATGACGTCATAAATCGACTCTGACGCGGCTGTAAGTGCGACGAACAGGTTTAATAATATACATATACCCCATAGATAAGTTTTATATAGGTCGTCATAAATCGTCAAAAAAATCGCACGAGATTCCTATTCGACACTGACTATTTTGCCTGCGCCCAAATTATGAAAATTGATTTTGCAGCATCCCAGTTCAACTTCACTGCAGTTAAACTATTGTATATGATAGCCCTTTTATATTGCTTCAATTTTGATAACTGTATATCTGCTAGTTTTTCCTGAATGAGAAACTAGGACTGATAATCATATTTGGGCTCTCGTTTTGGGGCTCTAGAGTATCGTTCGCCCCCTAGAGCCAGCACGCCGCTTTCATATATTGTGCGGATAATGGCAACACATTAGCAGGCAAAAGCTTTTGTTGGCTCTCGGGGGGGAACAATACTTTATAAAACTTTTCCTGATTTCTATATATTTCATAACAAAAATGAATGTTTCAGCTCAAAATATACATCCTTGGCCATCGATAATGAAATAATAAATTCTTCTATCACACAGCCCCTTATTCAGGGAAGCTAACACGTGAATCAAGAGAACAATGACCAACTTTTATTTTTCCTTCACCATAGGCATTTGTAAATAGAAATAGTCACTGATTCTTAGTGTATGCAGATGAAAGAAAATGTATTAGTCAAATCTATAAAGTTATGTTAAACGATATAAGAGACAACCAAAACATAAAGTATTAGGCATCTTTAGTAAAAAAAATACATTAGCGAATCTTGGGTTCCTCAATGTATCGTCAGCCCAAGGGGTGGGGGATGTTAGCAAATTTCTTACGCTTTTAAAACAAAGATTGTCAGATCATTTTCTTCAAAATCGGAATTACAGATTAGCTGAATCTAGCAGAGCGTCATTTTATAGAGTTATAAGCACATTTAAATTTCAGCCATATTTAAAGTAACTACAAGAAAGTATAGTCGCATTATCAAAGCTTATAGTGTCGTCATTGAGGCTGGCAGATGGAATAGACCACAACGTTCTCCTAGGGAACAACGTATATGCACTGTCAGTATTCTACTAGAAGATGAGTATTTCCTATTTGAATGTAGATTGTACAATGCTGAAAGAACAATGTTTCTAAAACCTTATTATCTTCGGAATCAAAGTGTGTATAAAACGATTGAATTGGTGCAGGAAACAAATTCAAAAACATTAAAAAAGTTGGCAATGTCTGTTCATAATTGTTTTAAAATACGTACTGATTACATATTACACAACTGATGTATGCTCATAAATGTTTTTGAATACGTACCTTTATTTTATTTCTCAGTTACTGTGTTTAATTAATAAGTACCTTATGCCGATATTCTTACACGTGCGTAGATATATGTTTGTATAACAATACTGATGTCTGATGAGACTCAAAAAAGTATAATTTTGGGTTGTACCATCAATTCTTACATAGTTATTTAAGCTTTATACATTTGTTCTTCAATCTGATGTTTCTAAAGATAAGTATATATTGTAATATATGTTTATACATTCTCTGTGTTTCAAAAATGAAGAGTGCTTGGTCATGAGATGAATGCATTTCGATATACTATGAACATGCAGATACATATACATTGTGCTTACGAAAATATTATGTTACAAAGTCTAAGCTACTTTTGCATGATGATAAATGTATATGCTTTTATATTTGATACGATTAGGTAAACATCAATATAAATAGCTGATAAACATAATCACACTGTGTATTGAATAACATCACACTGTCCGCCATACTTAAAATTATTTTTGTATATATGCTTATTTGCTCAAGGGGCATGTATGACCTATTGCAGATAATATTTGTCATGTTTGTACGGTGAATGGAGGATGCACTCCATTCACCTATTACGAGGATAATAAATTTCTTCTTCTTCTTCTTCTTCTTCTGACCCGGTGTAAAGGACTTGGGTATTTAACGCCTGATTTTGGCCTCAGATTTTGCTGAAACATAAATTTTGAAATTAAGGTAAGAAAACTATTCCTTGCAACAGTCATATGTCTCCTCTATTAAAAACAAGAACAAGTATTTCATTTATCCTACAGGCGTTGTCATGGCAACGCCCAGAAGAACCATGGATAGGGCACATTTTGCAATTTTTGGTCTATTTTTGACCATTTCTGAACACATTTTTTTAATTTTTAAGTGCCGGCCCACATGACGAACAAAATGATACTTAGCATACAATATCTCTGGATGATACTTCATAATTATTTCATAATAAGAAATTGTTCGTCGCGTGGGCCGGTAGTTGAAAATGATGTTGAATGGTGAAAAATGGACCCACAATTGCAAAAAAGTGATATTTCCGTGCTTTTCGGAACGTTGTCATGGCAACATGTGTAATTTGAATATGATATTTGTGCTGGAATTTATAAGCGGGGACCTATACCTGCTATTGGCAATACTCCTCTCCTCAAAATTCCAAAATTCACTTTTTTACCAACACATGAGGCCGATATCAGGCCTTAAATTCCCTAGGCCTTTAGCTTTTTCCACGAAAATTTGCAATCACTGGTTTTAAACTTGTTGACCGTATAAAAACCAGTCGAGTCTTCAAATTTAAAACTGATGTTTTTGCTGGAGCCATTTGACGCTTTGCCACCACAATACAGACACACTGGACATGTGCATGAAGAAATATTATTGTGTAAAAATAATTTTTAACAAATTTGCAGCTTTGACTTTACAATACAGACACATTTGGCATGTGCATGAAGAAATATTATTTTGAATAAAATATTTTGACAAAATTACAGCTGTTTGAACTTAGACAACATAGACAATTTTTATGAGCATTTGCTATGGTAGTGCTTATACGGGCTGATCAACTCCTACCACAGTTTTTGCTGGAGTTATTTGATACTTTGCCTTCACAATACAGACACACTGGTCATGTGCATGAAGAAATATTATTTGAAAACAATATTTTGATAAAATTTCAGCTGTTTGAACTTAAACAATTTTTGTGCAAGTTTTCAACATTTATTCTAAGGTGTGCAGATATGGGCCAATCAACTCCTACCACAGCATTTGATGTAGTGATCTGATACTTTACCTTCACAATAAAGACATGTCAGACATTCGCATGAAGAAGTTTATTGTGAAAAAATAATTTTTGACGAAATGGCAGCTTTGTGAACTTAGACAATTTTTGTGCATGTTTGAACAGGCCGGTTTGTGTCAGACCTAAAATATTAAACACCAAGACATAAAACAAAAAGAACCATCACAGAAGTATCGACTTGGAACGATCAGTAACAAAAAGTTACTGGCGGACTTAAATCGATTTTACACGGCCGTAACCTCACCCTCAGCTTCTGCAGTTATAACATTTAGTTAGTTCTTCGATCTTCGTGGTGAATCTCTAACTAATCAATGAATCATCAAGAACAAACAAATAAATCATGATTAACATCCTGATGAATCAAAAACCAGGACTCACAGATTGAGTAAGCTGCCCGACGATGGAGATCCCAGGGCGCCGAATAACTTACTAACTCCGGAGCAAAAGAAAAACATCAGTTGGACCCCGGTGGGCCAAGCAACAGACAAGAAGCTCCGGCCCCAACCAATTAAAATGAATAGCTTTAAGTCGGGGCCATCATAGAGTCTGACGCCCGACCCACCGGCGTGCAATTAAAGAAGGCAGCATAGTTATCAACCGTGATTGGGTTAAAAACTAAGCATGCAGACTGTCGCATAACATTCAAGTTATAACCTATACGTCTGTAACGTGTTATGATTTTTCTAAACTGAAAAGAAAAATCATTACTCCCTATAAGTTTCTTGAATTTGTAAACCAAGTCACCATAAAATTCTGGTTCCGAAAGGCCCTCATTTAAAAGCGTCTTTAACCCAACATTATATTTGGAAATCAATTCATAGTGTCTACGATAAAATTTAGAAAAGGTTTTTCGAAGTTTATGATACCGATAGCCCTGTTGGAGAAGTTTGGCCGTTAAACATTTATTTTGAGCGTTGAAGTCTGTAACATGAATGCAGACTCTAGCAAACCTAATAAGTTTTGAAATGTATACGTCATAAAAAGCACGGCGAGGAACATCACCATCCAAAAACGGAAAGTTTACTATATCAAAATCAAAGTCATCGCGCTTATCATAAATTTTAGAAGAAACAAATCCATTTGCAACAGAAAGATGTAGATCTAAAAAGGGGGCTTCGGTATCCGAGATATTGGCTTTGTTCAGCTGTAGTTCAGGTGGATAAATTTGATTGACCATACCTTCAAAATAAAGGTTGTCAATGTTCAGAAGGTCATCGAAGTACCTAGAAGTAGAATTAAAAGCCTCAGCTTGATTATCATGGTTCAGAGAATCCATGAAATCTCTTTCGTAGCAGTATAAAAATAAATCAGCTACGAGAGGTGCGCAATTTGTACCCATCGGAATTCCAACAATTTGTCTGTATAACTTGGTCCCAAATCTAATATAAATATTATCCAGGAGATAGGATAATGCGTCGCACACATTCTGACATGACTAAAGTGTATATCTACTTTGGTCAGAGGAAGTGTAAAAAGCCTTTCTGTCATTACATGCCAAATAAAGTGAACCATAGTTTTAATGCCCTTTTGAAGGTCCACTCAGCTTACTGAATCTGTGAGTCCTGGTTTTTGATTCATCAGGATGTTAATCATGATTTATTTGTTTGTTATTGATGATTCATTGACTAGTTAGAGATTCACTACGAGGACCGAAGAACTAACTAAATGTTATGAACCACTGCAGAAGCTGAGGGTGAGGTTACGGCCGTGTAAAATCGATTTAAGCCTGCCAGTAACTTTTTGTTACTGATCGTTCCAAGTCGATACTTCTGTGGTGGTTCTTTTTGTTTTATGTCTTGGTGTTTAATATTTTTGTGCTGTTGGCGCCTTATGCATGTTATCATATTTTTAGTTAAGTAAAGGTAACTGATTGGCCACCTATTGGGAAAATAGCTGCTCATTCGGCTTACGAAATGTTTTCATGGTATAGGTACCTGATTGTTAGTTTGTTTTTTTCCCACCTCGGGTTTTTGGAGTGGGAATCTTTAGCTGATTGCGCCTTTTCCTGATATTTGCCTACTTGTACCTTTTTCTATCAAATCCAATTAAATTATGTGGTAATGTTGTATACAGAGTAGAAAAATCATACGAGGACAAGCTCGTCACACGGAACCCTCGACACTTCAATTTACTGAGCACCTCACCAGAATTTTTATTGACCAAAACCAATTTTTATTTGAAGTTTCATACACTGTCTCACAGTATCTTATAACATGAGATTTGATAGCAGTAAGACAGGAAGTTAATAATTTAGAAAGTTCAGTAGTAGTACAAGAGCTAGAATTTGCAATAAATCTAGCTTTGTATCTTACGTAACCAGTACATCGTAGGAAGTTTGTCTTGGCCTTCATTGACACAAACAGAAAACTTAACAGGTAAATCGTTTAAGTGGGCATTAACTACAGACATTTCATCAGTATCTGTCTCCAGATAAGCCCTGGTGCCATCAAGCTCCTGTTTTAAGGTGTAAACGTAGTGTAGCCTACAAACGACGACAACATTGTTTGCGGCTTTGTCTGCCGGAACCAAGACATACTTTCTGTGAAATTCTTGGATACCCTGCTTCAAATGTCTAAATGACGATTTGGGCTTAGGAGGTAAAAGATTAGTATTTTGTGAATAAAACTTTATACGTTTATCCACGATAGTGAAGATACTTCTTTTTCCATTCTTTAAGAGCATTATCCTCAACACCCTCTCGTTTACACCATCGATTACCGAAATCATTCAATGCAGATGCAATTTCCTCTCTACATTTGTCGAAATTAGTGTAGGAAGGGAATCTATATTTCGGACCTTTAGAAACAATTTTGCGAATTCTAGAATCCGAAATTATTTTTAAATTTCCTGTAACTATATGTCCGGCTGGTTGATAAACAAATTTTGAATCTTTACAATCTCAAGACTTAGGAGTATTTGCATGGATATCAAGATCAGAAACAAGTTTATTGAAATTAAAAATAGTATTTCTGATTGGTTTATTATATTTGTAACAAATAATAAGTCTGGTTTCAACAATTTAGCATTTTCATACTTGTAGCAAAAAGGTCAAAGTAGTTTACGAATGACGACAAGAGGACTAGAAAAGCTTCTGTCAAATAACACCACAGAGACATACTTGATTACGTAACAACAATCACGTAATCGTCAACAAAAATAACGACAGCCAACAGCAATAATATAAAAAATGTTACATGTAAGGTTAATATGATATGACATGTGGTGATCAATTGACAAAGGATTATTAAAGTCATTTATAGTTCAACATTATCATCATACATGTTACGTGTTCACATGTACCGTGAATCATCAGTGTCTGTTTTATTCTATTTTTCGGTTTTCTGATACACAATCCTGGTATAAATGGGATCTAAAGCAGGTCTGATTTCTAGAACCGGCGAGCCCTTGCTTTTCATATCCCCGCTCTGCCTCAAGATCAGTCGTGTATTGCCCACAGCCCACAGTGGGTAATTCTTGTTCGATCCTCTAATTGTTAAGTAATTTCGATTGATCTTGTGCAACACTGGATTTGCAGAATTAAAATCGGCCAGAGCAGTTGCGTAATCGCCATTTTTCCTGAAGCTCACGTATTTTGTTGACCTTGACATCGTCATGCGTTTGGCTTTAGCGAGGAGATTTTCAACAACAGCTACTGCTTTGGCAGATTGACTGACTGCCCTCTTACTCAAAACTGGTCTGTGCCCAGCTCGAAAGTACTTGTCAGCCCCAAGTCCCTGTACATATTGTCCTTGTAAAATTGCAGACAGAAGGACGAAACAAAATGGGATTTGGAACATCATCTGAAATCAAATGAACAAAATTCGCAATAGAAAAAAGGTTAAAATAACAACAGAAGCAGACATTGTCGTGTGATGTACGTTACTCTGCTACCGTTTAAAAGATATCACGAAAACATGTCCATTTAATGTATACCCCATTGAACCCCACCTAAATATAGCAAAACTGGGGTATGCAGGGGTATACCTATTTTTGCTCCAAAACATAGATTGTGGGTACTCGGCGAGGCGGTTCTAACGTGTATCAAAATATTTTTAAAATTTTTCAGCTGACAATTTTCAATTTTTAAAGCACAAAAAGTCTCTGTTTATTGCATGGACACGTTTTTTTAATGTAACACACAAGAAACCAAAACCAATAGCATAGAATAGAGTAAATGCGACCAGAAACCTATGCAAATATCCATCAGATTTTAAATACCTAATTCTATTACAACTTTTATTTCCTCAGTACCAGGTAAATGACCTTCCATGCATTATCTCAACTATTTACCGTGGAACTATTTCAAGAATTTCAGTTATAAGAATTGAGATCTTTTGATGATAAAATAAGTATTTCATACTTTTACTTAAGCCAGGGCGTCTTTGGTAACAGCATAAGCTACTCTGCTACCGTTCAAAATATGGTATTATAGAACATTACGAAAACTTGCCCATGCAATATACAGACATTTTTAAAATTGTAAAAAATGAAAATTTTCAGTAGAAAAATTTGATATTTTTCTTATTTTTGCTCAAAACATAGATTGTGGGTACACGTTAGAACCGCCTCGGCGAGGCGGTTCTAACGAGTACCCACAATCTATGTTTTTGAGCAAAAGCAAAAATAAGAAAAATAGGTATACCCCTGCAAACCCCAGTTTCGCTATATAAAAGTGGGGTTTAAGGGGGTATCCATTGCACGGACATGTTTTCATTATGTGAAAACAAAACCAGTAGTTGGGATGCGATCAGACATCAAGGCTAATGCAAATGCTCATCATCAGGTTATACCGAATTCCATAATTGCGACTTTAATTTCATTTACTCCGTATCTGACCTTCTTGACACTTTCTCAGCTGTTTACCGTGGAACTATTTCAAAAAATTAGAATTCCATACCTTTTTACGTAAACACGTGGTTGACAGCCAGCGCGTCTTTGATACTTTTATCTTCAGCGAACACAACTGCCACGCAAACAGAAGATCAGTCTTCGAGTTTCCTTTCCAACAGCACCAAACAGAAGACCACTGGTGGTAATTATGTTACGTCTACACTGGACCACGTTCTCACCACGTCCTTACCACGTTCTGAAAATTCAAGAAGGTGGCGAGGACGGGGTCAAAATGAAACAATTTCGGATTTTTAAGTTCCCACTACGTCCTTACTACGTCCCCGCTACGTCCTTATTACGTCCGCACCACGTCCTTACTACGTCCTTCACGTTTCCACTACGTCCTCAATACGCGCTCACCAAGTTCATCCCGTTTCCACTACGTCCTTGCTACGTCCTCACAAAGACCAAGCAGTTCATACCACGCGCGAACTGCGTTTCCAGCACGTTCTAACTGTAAATATATTAATCAGTTGCGAAACAGCTTGAAATTGCAGGCGGACAACATTTCTGGTGGCGTACGCGTGAAATTGAAGAATGACTGCTGGTCCTCTATCCTCAACTCCGCTAGTAGTCGGTCGTAATGCCCATAATGAAGTCTTCTTTCAGCTGATAGCCAAGGGCGCACCCAACAAGGTCTTGTCCTTCTATTCCCCCTCCTGTGAAATAGCACAAGTGCAGAGTGTGCACCAAGTAAGGCATGATGTCCTTGAAGGAGAGCAAGTTGCAAGAGTACTTCTGTTCATGTTTCGATTTCGATACGATTTAATTAAAAGCGAAAGCAATTGCTTGAGAGTACGGGACAATTAAAACAAAATTAATAAAACGTGGAGGACGTAGTTCGAACCTGGTATGAACGTGATTAGAACCTACTAAGGACGTGTTAGGAACCGCTAGGACGTGATAAGAACGCAGTGCAGTCTTCTAGGACGCGGTAAGGACGTACATGTACAAGAAGCGTGGTATGGTCTTGTCGAGAACTTGATGGACGTAGCGAGGACGTAGTAGAAGCGTAGCGAGGTCTTGATGGTCTGCAACAAATTTGCATCGCGTCCACGAAGACCGCACTGCGTTTGCGCCACGTTCTTTCTACGTCCTACAAGTTCCTACTACGTCCTTACCACGTCCTTACTACGTCCTTACTGCGTTCTAATTCCACCCCGTCCTCGCCACGTTTCTTTTGAGCATGTTCAAAATTTGACCAAGACGACCTCCGCGTCCATCAAGACTTCGCTACGTCCTTACTACGTTCCTACCACGTCCTATAAGACCGTACCACGTCCTCATTACGTCCTTAATTTTTAGGACGTAGTAAGGACGTAGTGAGAACGTGGCCCGGTGTAGACGTAACATAAAGAAACTGGAGAATGCGCAAACCAGCAGATAGGCGCCTTTGTCAAACAAAAAACAAAACGCAGGAGGCTTTAAGTCGCGATACTACTTGCGAAAGCATCACATTGTGGTAATATAACACGTACTAGAATCTAAACAATTTGACCCAAAACATAACACTTTGTACTCAGGCTATATATGGTGTGCATATAAACAAGGACACTCTATATAGTGTCCTTGATATAAATGATCATGGACGATCAGCTTTGAGACTTCCAGTATATTTGATCACGGGAAAAAATAACAACAACGGCTGACTCGGTTGTGCTACGATAATTTACAGTGCAGTGGCTTCTAATTACTGGCTCGAAAGCAGTCGAGACTTGTACAATGTTTGGTGCCTTCGGTGGCTCAAAATGCAAAAACAAAGACGCTTCTCAACAGCCTGGACATAGAGTATCAAATTTTTTGCTGTGATATGATATACTCTAAATATACTCCTCAAAAGAAGTTTAGCACCATTTAGATTTTTTCGTATTTTTAAGTGACATTTTGACCATTAAATTTTAAACATAACCTTTTGAATTTGTACAGTCTGAAAGAGTTTGATAATGTGTGGTATGAGACCAAAAACGTTGCGGAAACGATTTTAAGAAAACTTGAAAATTCCCATTTTCTGTAAATACTGAAAATTGGAAAGTCGAAAAAATTCTACCTCAAAGACCACCGTGTTGAGAACACATGTTTGTTTCCAAATTTACACACAAGAGCTCCAAAGCAAAATTTGGGTAAAATTGTATTTTTTGACAAAATTGCACTTTTTTACTAAAAATCATAAATATTAGAGAAAATGAGTAAAATCAAAATTCATTTTAATTTTGGATCACTATGAGATGTTTTGACACCAAACCCTATCGCCTATTTTCTTTCTGTTAATGGCAACCCCATATCAAAGATACCGCATGAGCATTTTTTTTGATATGCAGCATTTCAAAAAGTCGGAATTTGAATGTGTTGAAAAGCAGTACATCCAGTTAAACATTAAGGGGTGCTACATGCTGTGCTTGATGGAAAAACAACCCATTATATTGGAGGGAGGAGTTAGTAAGCTTTATCTGAGAATTTAAACAAAATCTCAAAAATCGTTACTTTTGGTCAAAAATGGTGTTTTTGTCCGAAAAAATAATTTTTTATTTTTTTGCTTTAAATGATTGCTTTCAATGTCTAGAGTGAGGATATGAAACGAATTCAGGTTTGGAAGCCCAGAAATAAAGGTGTGGGCTTTTTGCTGCATCCCAAATTTTGGTGTTTTCAAAAACATGCATATTTGCACATTTTTACTGAAATTATTGCGTTGTTATTCACGAAGTCCAGCCCTTTAAGATGATACCAAGTTTTTAAAGTTTATTCAAAATGTCTATACTAAACACTATTTAAAAATGAGAAAAATATTAACTGGTGCTAAACTTCTTTTGATGAGTATATATGCAGTTTTGTGGCAGTTTTCAATGACAAACTGGCTATGACAGGGTGTAGATTTTGCAACCGAGATTTTGTCTAGCCGGAATAGTGATACGGTACGGAGGTCCCATTTTATTTGTTACTACTAATAAACTGTTAAAGAATCTGAATATTCCGGCTGTTTGCATTATCGACGTCCGTGGGTACCATAGCTACATGTACTAAATGGTACGCATGGTCACAAAAATATTCGATAAAACGTTAAATTTTCATAGAAGACATCCATTCAAAGGAAAATTCTCATTTTGTCATATTTACTTTTCGTGTAATGAAGTTTGTTTGTTTGTTTTGAGATAAAACTTCATAGTTAACAATTTTTCAGTCATGTCGGGACGAAGCCATCGCTTCCTGAGCATTAGGCAATACTTTGGGGAGTTAATATGCCTTGCTCAAGGATACAGTACGGTGTCACCAGTGGGGAATGAAGGGTGAACGCGAGCTCGTCCATGTCAACAGGACTTTGTTAATTATGCGAAACATTACGAAAACTTGCCCATGCAATATACAGAATTTTTTTCAGAAGCAAAAATTGAAAATTTCATCGGAAAAGCTCATTTAAGCTCAAGACATACATTGTGGGTACACGTTAGAACCGCCTCGGAGGCGGTTCTAACGAGTACCCACAATGTATGTTTCGGATAAAAAATAATAAAAAAAAATAGATAACCCTGCAAACCACAGTTTTTTTCTATATAAAAGTGGGGTTTGAGGGGGTACACATTTCACGGACATGTTTTCCTGATGAAGTATCAAAATATGACATTCCAATCTGATTCTGTACATGTAGTTGTACAACAAACTGGTCAGATCAATAAAGCAATAATACGTCATTTGTGTGCATTTATTACGAAAACTTTCCCATGCAATATACAGAGAATTTTTTCAGCATAAAAAAGTGAAAATTTCATTGGAAAAATTTGGATATTTTTCTTATTTTTGTTCAAAACATAGATTGTGGGTACACGTTAGAACCGCCTCGCTGAGGCGGTTCTAACGAGTACCCACAATCTATGTTTTAGAGCAAAAATAAGAAAAATAGGTATACCCCTGCATACCCCATTTTCACTACTTAAAAGTGGGGTTTAGGGGGTATACATTACACGGACATGTTTTCCTGATTGTACAACAAACTGGTCGGATCAACAAAGCAAAAATACGTCATTTGTGTGCATTTAAACACCACATGTTTCATACTCCTATAATATAATTGCAGTCCTAAATTGTAGTCCTACACTTATTTCAGATGGCGAGGCATTTTCCATTTTGGTTCAGTATATATATCATCTTTATGGTGGGTATAGTGGTAATAGCGGAGACTCAGACAAACAAAAAATTCACAGACGAACAGTCCGATGCGGGGCTGACTAATGGTGCTCAATTCATAAAACCGCATAGAATGAAAATGTCAGCGGGGCTTGGAATGACCGCTGCTCAAAGGCTGCTCAGGGGAGCGGAGAAAATAGGCACAAAAGATAAACAATTCAGAACTTACATTAAAACTGGAAACTATGATACCGCACTGGCTGATTTCAATTCTGTTAAGCCAGTTTTGGAAACGGTGAACCCTAAAAGGATATACTATGGTCGCCGGAAATAAATCAAAACATCATTGGTGGCCACGGTTGGAAATACGCGACTGATCTTGAGAAAGACTGGGGACAGATACAGCGAGGGGTTGCCTGTACTGGAAATAAGGCCTTTCTTGGATCCTCTATATACCAGAATCGTGTATGAGACAAAATGAAGCTGGTGGATGTTCAGACAAGCTTACCGAATCATAGGCAATACGCGACTGATCATGAGAAAAACTGGATACAGCGAAGGGTTGCCTGTACTGGAAATCAGATCTTTCTTTGACCCTCTACAGTATATACATTGTACCAGAATCGTGTATGATAAAACGAATTGAAAATAAAAAGGATGTCCAAACTAACTCCAGCTCATATTTTTATCGAAATATAATGTATTGCATCATCATCATCATCATCATCATCATCATCATCATCATCATCATCATCATCATCTTTTGTTCTTCTTTCACCCTTTTTCTTTCGTTCTTCTCCTTCTGTTTTGATAAAAAGTAAAATCGTTTCATATCTGTTGTAATATGGGCCCCATCATCCAATCGCATGCACACCCAAACATCGTCCACAGAACGCAAGGAAAATGAACACGTTGAACATTTGCCAGTCTTACGGCGTCCCATCTGTGGTTATGCTGTTTGCTTACAGGAATTTCATCTAAAAATGAAATAACATTTTGAAAATCACACATGGAGCCCTTAAAATGAAAGTGGAATCGCTCAAATGATAACGATGGGAAAGTCCATCCGTCATATATGGGTTAAATTAAATCGTTTAGTTTAGTTTAATAGGTGTTTCTGAGATAACATTTACATACATGCATCCATAATTAGCTACTCGAAAAGGATAAGACTTATTTGAGGTATTTATTACCATGGTATTTGTTCATAGGCAAGTTTCGTTTTACCAGCTATGTACAGGTGCGTTCAGTTTTTGATATACCCCTGCTATATTCAGAAATAAATTGACAACACTCTTCTTGTTTTTGAACAATCGTCACTGGCAAGAAATGGACAATTGGATATATTTGTTTATATAATGTGTTAAGTATGTCTATAAATATTTACAATGTTTATAAAACTTCCAGATCTTGCGATGTTGTATTTTCTAAATTGATTACATAACATATAGAGTCAAATTTTTAACAAAATTTTCGCTGATATTTGAGTTTCAAAGATTCTACAAGGAACCATGGTAAATGGTTTGTAATTTTGTTTGTAAACTATGAAAGAATAACCATTTTGGTACTAAGGCTGAAAATTTGGTGTCTTTTACCAAGTTACACCCTGATTTTCATTCATTGTACATTTTGGAATGTCATGGTAAAGCGGTTGTTACAATATAAAACTAAGCATGTCAGTATTATTTTGCAAGAAAATTAATATTCTACTAGAACGGTTTTATTACCAAAGCTAGCTAGTGGGTTCTTTCATGAGGTAAGTATGTCTTAAAGCACTGCAGAGTCACCAATGACTTTATATTCTGCAAAAACATGTGTTGGCATTTCATCATACAGTTTCATGATTTTTTCCTACGCAGTGAGGGGTTAAGTGGGCTAAATCTATTGTTAGACTCACATCTCTTCTTGATATTGCAAACCTGTACTATAGTGTTTAAGTCATGGAAATTAACATGCCAAAAAGGATGTCAAAATAGTATTTATGCAAGGCAATGTTCTTTGTATTTATCCTTAATCCGCCAAACACTTTATTGATATTAGAGAAATGTCTGCCTTTGACTGTTCTGGTGATTCCATTGACTTTAGGCCTATACAAGAGGTTTGAAATACCATGAAGATCAGCTGTGAGAGATAGCCTAACTATAAAAGTTTCTCTGTGAAAGTCCCAGTCCCCTATGGTAATCAGGCTGTGCAGAGAAAACAAACCATGAATTGTAGGATGGAAGGCCAACCCATGTTTTGGTAGAATTCAAAGCCATAGGTGACTCCACAGTGCTTTATGTTACGTCTACACCGGGCCACGTTCTCACTACGTCCTTACTACGTCCTAAAAAAATTAAGGACGTAGTGAGGACGTGGTACGGTCTTGTAGGACGTGGTAGGAACGTAGTAAGGACGTAGTGAGGTCTTGATGGACGCGGAGGTCTTGGTCAAATTTTGAACATGCTCAAAAGAAACGTGGCGAGGACGGGGTGGAATTAGAACACAGTAAGGACGTGGTAAGGACGTAGTAGGAACTTGTAGGACGTAGAAAGAACGTGGCGCAAACGTAGTGCGGTCTTCGTGGACGCGATGCAAATTTGTTGCAGACCATCAAGACCTCGCTACGCTTCTACTACGTCCTCGCTACGTCCTCGCTACGTCCATCAAGTTCTCGACAAGACCACACCACGCTTCTTGTACGTCCTTACCGCGTCCTAGAAGACTGCACTGCGTTCTTATCACGTCCTAGCGGTTCCTAACACGTCCTTAGTAGGTTCTTATCACGTTCACACCAGGTTCGAACTACGTCCTCCACGTTTTATTAATTTTGTTTTAATTGTCCCGTACCCTCAAGCAATTGCTTTCGCTTTTATTTACATCATATCGAAATCGAAACATGAACAGAGAAGTACTCTTGTAACTTGCTCTCCTTCAAGGACATCATGCCTTACTTGGTGCACAGGCTGCACTTGTGCTATTTCACAGGAGGAGGAATAGAAGGGCAAGATCTTATTGGGTGCGCCCTTGCTATCAGCTGAAAGGAGGCTTCAGTATGGGCATTACGACCGACTACTAGCGGAGTTGAGGATAGAGGCATTCTTCAATTTCATGCGAATACCACCGGAAATGTTGTCCGCCCGTCATTTTCTTACTGCAGTTTCAAGCTGTTTCGCAACTTACATGTATCTGACTGATTAATATATTTACAGTTAGAACGTACTGGAAACGTAGTTCGCGCGTGGTATGAACTGCTTGGTCTTTGTGAGGACGTAGCAAGGACGTAGTGGAAACGGGATGAACTTGGTGAGCGCGTATTGAGGACGTAGTGGAAACGTGAAGGACGTAGTAAGGACGTGGTGCGGACGTAATAAGAACGTGGCGGGGACGTAGTACGGACGTAGTGGGAACTTAGAAATCCGAAATTGTTTCATTTTGACCCCGTCCTCGCCACGTTCTTGAATTTTTAGAACGTGGTAAGGACGTAGTGAGAACGACGTAACATAAAGACATGCTTACCTCATGAAGGAACCCACTAGCTAGCTTTGTTCGTAAAACCGTACTGGTAGAATATTAGTTTTCTTGCTAAATAACAGTAACATGCTTAGTTTTATATTGTAATAACCACTTTACCATGAAATTCTAAAATGTACAATGAATGAAAATCAGGGTGTAACTTTGTAAATATTGCTCATAAAGACAGCAAATTTTCCGCCGTAGTACAAAAATGATTATTCTTCAATAATTTACAAACAAAATTACAAACCATTAACCATGGTTCCTTGTGGAATCTTTGAAACGCAAATAGCAGCGAATTTTTTGTTAAAAATTTGGCTCCATATGTTATGTAATCAATTTAGGCATACAGCATCACAAGATCTGGAAGTTTTATATACAGAGTAAATATTCATAGACATACTTAACACATTATATAAACAAATTTATCCAGTTGTCCATTTCTTGCCAGTGACGACTGTTCAAAAACAACAAGAGTTGTCAATTTATTTCTGAATATCGCAGGCGTATATTAATGACTGAACGCACCTGTATTGTTGGCCTAAGTACTGTTTTACTATTCCCGCTGGATATGTATTCAGTGTACATGTATATAATTATTCATGAGGCAATTAAAACTATTTTTGATTCTGATCAACGCTGATGGCAAGGACGGAAGCACCCTTTCCCCACGGTCACCAGTCTCTGAAAGTGCCACCTGTAAAGCATTTTTATACTTGTACAAAAAGTCAAAAGAGTATCACAGTGACGTTAAGATGGCTCAAACGCTTTTGTCAAAAATAAGTCACAGAAAATTTAACTTTATTGAAAACAATAACATCACCAACAACAGCAATAACAACAGTCAACAACAATAAAGTACAATACGAAATATTTCATATAAATTTAGGTTATTATATGAGATTATATGTGGTGATCAGTTTACATTTCAGCAGTATTTATTTACTTTGAAAGGCTTATACATAAATATTATACATGTAACGTGTTCAACCATCATGTACGGCTAGTAGGCCTACTGAGGGTCACTCTACATTTCAGTTTTCTTATACACAATTCTTGTATAAATGGGGTCTAAAGCAGTTCTGATTTCTAGAACTGGCGATCCCCTGCTTATACCATCCCCATTTTGTCTCAAAATCAATCTTGTATCATCCACAGTCCCTGCCAGTGGGTCATTCTTGTATGATCCTCTCAAGTTTATGTAACTTCGATGGACCTTAGTCAACACAGGATTTGCAGAATTGAAATCAGCCAGGGCAGTTGCGTAATCGCCATCTTTCCCAAAGGTCACATAATTCTTCGATCTTGACCTTATGCGTTTGGCTTCCGCGAGCAATTTTTCAATAACAGCCGTAGCTTTGGCAGATTGACTGACTGCCCTCGTCCTTAAAATCGGGTCTTTTAATAAATTATTTACACAGCCATCTCGAAAGTACAGGTCAGCCCCAAGCTGCGTATCCCCGAGTCCTTTTACATATTGCCCATTTAAGATTACGATCACACCAAACAGAACGAAGAAGCGTCCGGTGAAACAAAATAGGTTTAGATTCATCATCTGAAATCAAATGAGCATACATTGCCTTGTGATGCTACCGTTGAAAATATGATATTCAAGAAGATGAGGTCTAAGAACTCAAAATCAATAGTTGGGATGCGACCAGAAAACGAGGCTAAAATATAAATGCAAATGTCGATCAGGTTATTATAGCAAGTGGTAGAGCATCGACCTCCGAAACGAGAGGTCCTGGGTTCTGGGACCTGGGTCCTGGGTTCGATCCCGAATGCTGGCACCGTGTTGTGTACTTGAGCAAGACAAATTAACTTACTCCCCAGAGAACTGGATAAAACCCAGAAATTGGTGGCTCGGTCCCGACATGACTAACATTGTTGACTGGGTCGTTGAACATCACTAAAACAAACAATTTCCTTAACTCAGTCACTGACCTGTTCGGTATTATCTCAGCTGTTTACCGTGAACTTTAAAGAATTCCGGTAAAGCACTCCGAACTGTTATTTAAAATAACATTAGAATTCCATATATTTACGTAAACACGTGATTGACAAACAGGGCTTCTCAACAGCCTAGACATTGCGTATCATTTTTATGCTGTGATATGATTATGCTCTATACAGTTTTATGATAGTTTTTCAAACTGACATTCCGATCTGATACTGTACATATACATGTATTTGTACAACAAACTCTGGGTCCATAAGCAATAATACGTCTTTTGTGTGCATTTAAACACCACATGTTTCATACTCCTATAATATAATTGCAGTCCTAGTTTTTTTGTAGTCCTATACTTATTTCAGATGGCGAGGCTTTTTCCATTTTGGTTGTGTATGTATTTCATCTTTATGGTGGGTATAATGGTAGTAGCGGAGACTCAGCCTGACAAACACAAAATTCACAGGCGAACAGTCCGATGCGGAGCTAACTATTGGTGCTCGGTTCATAAAATCGCAAAGAAAAAAAATGTCAGCGGGCTTGGAATGACCGGTGCTCAAAGGCTGCTCAGGGGAGCGGAGAAAATAGGCACAAAAGATAAACGATTCAGAACTTACATAAAAACTCGAAACTATGATACCGCACTGGCTGATGCATGATTTCAATTCTGTTAAGCCAGTTCCCTAAAAGGATATACTATGGTCTCCGGAAATCAATGAAAACATCACTCGTGGCAACAGTTGGAAATACGCGACTGATCTTGAGAAAGACTGGGGACAGATACAGCGAGGGGTTGCCTGTGCTGGAAATAAGGCCTTTCTTGGATCCTCTTTGTACCAGAATCGTGTATGAAACAAATTGAAAATAAATAGGATGTTCAAACTAGCTCTATTTCATATTTTTATCATGCGAATTATAATCTATTGAATAATAATAATAATAATAATAATAATAATAATAATAATAATAATATTTTGTTCTGCTTTCTCCCTTCTTCTTTCGTTCTTCTCCTTCAGTTTTGATAAAAAGTAAAATGATTCGTTTTATACCTGTTGTAATATGGGCCCCATCATCCTATCGCACGCACACCCAAACATTTTTTTTTTATAAATTTCCCTAAAGTGTAACTTTAATTCAGAGTCAAGCTATTCTCTAAATGCAATTTTCTCCAGTTGACTTGGCTGAGTTTCACACGTTTTTGAAATTTTAGAGCATTTGCAGAATCACAAAATAATATCATAATGTTCGATTCTCATGTTTGTCCCTCAAACACATACAGCTTTCCGACAACATTGATTTAAATCGTAACTTTCTTAATGTTTAGTTTAATAGGTGTTTCTGAGATAGCATTTACATATGCCATAATTAGCTGCTTGAAAAGGATAAGACTTATTTGATGTGTTCTTTCTTATTACCATGGTAATGTTTCATGGGCAAGTTGCTTTTACCAGCTGCCAAGCAAACGGGGGCCTAAGTACTGTTTTACTATTCCCGCTGGTACATGTATATAATTATTCAGACTTAAATGAGGCAAAAGCTATTTTGATTCCGATGAACGCTGATGGTAACGACAAAAACACCCTCTCTGAAAATGTCAGTAAAGCATTTTATGCTTGTACAACATGTTAAAGGAGTTTCACAATGACAAGAGGGCTCAAACGCTTTGTCAAAGACCAGTCACAGAAAATGAAACTTTATTGAAAAATTGAAAACAATAACATCACCAACAACAGCAATAACAACAATCAAGAACAATGAGGTACAATACAAAATATTGCATATAAATGTAGGTTATCATATGAGATTACCTGTGGTGATCAGTTTACATTTTAGCAGTATTATTTACGTTGCAACCAGTGTTTTAAAAGGCTAATACATAAATACATGTAATGTGTTCACATGTACGGCTAGTAGACCAACTGAGTGTCATTCTAATGTTTCAGTTTTCTTATACACAATTCTTGTATAAATGGGATCTAAAGCAGGCCTGATTTCTAGAACCGGATATCCCCTGCTCGCACGATCTCCCTTTTGTCTCAAGATCAGTCGTGTGTCGCCCACAGTTCCTGCCAGTGGGTAATTCTTGTTCGATCCTATCAAGTTTATGTAATTTTGACTGGCCTTCAACAACACTGGATTTGCAGAATTGAAATCAGCCAGGGCAGTTGCGTAATCACCGTTTTTCCTAAAGCTCACATACTTTTTCGTCCTTGACCTTATGCGTTTGGCTTCCGCGAGCAATTTTTCAATAACAGCCGTAGCTTTGGCAGATTGACTGACTGCCCTCGTCCTTAAAATCGGGTCGTTTAATAAATTATTTACACGGCCATCTCGAAAGTACAGGTCAGCCCCAAGCTGCGTATCCCCGAGTCCTTTTACATATTGCCCATTTAAGATTACGATCACACCAAACAGAACGAAGAAGCGTCCAGTGAAACAAAATAGGTTTAGATTCATCATCTGAAATCAAATGAACAGACATTGCCTTGGAATGCTACCATTAAAAATATGATATTCAAGAAGATGAGGTCCAAGAACTCAAAAACAATAGTTGGGATGCGATCAGAAAACAAGGCTAAAATACAAATGCAAATGCCCATCAGGTTATTATACCAAACGCGGTGGTAGAGCGTCGTACTCCGAAACGAGAGGTCCTGGGTTCGATCCCCCAGTTGTGTACTTGAGCAAGACAAATTAATTTACACCCCAGAGATCTGGTTAAAACCCAGGAATAGATAGCTCGGTCCCGACATGTCTAAAATTGTTGACTGGGTCGTTAAATCTCACTAAAAACAAGCAATTTCCTTAACTGGTTACTGACCATAAAAAAAAATACATACCTTTACGTAAACACGTGGTTGACAGCCAGTGCGTCTTTGGTTCTTCTATCTTCAGCGAACATATATGTAAGAGCTCCGCAGCCAGACAATCTGTCTTCGAGTTTTCTTTCCAACGACACCAAACAAATGGCGACTAGTGGTAAAAAAAAAAAAACCTGGAGAATGCGCAAAACAGCAGATAGGCGACCAAAAAACGCAGGAGGCTTTAAGTCAAGATTCTTTTTGAAATAAAATTAAAACTGAAATCCTTTAAGAGCAGTGAACACATTAATGAGACTGAGAAAGAGCCGTCTCGTGAGAAAACCAACGTGGTTCCGAACAGGTCCGACACCAACTGGGCTGTACAAGCACAGAAGATGGCTAGAGACTGGAAATTTTTTATTTAGAAAGTAGATGAATGGTACTATCCGTGTAGCGAAAACAAAGGCGCTGATCAGCTTCGCAGTTACTGCGAAGCTGATCTGCGCCTTTGTTTTCGCCTATGCAGATTGTTGGTTTTCCCATGCGGCGGCTCAAAAAGTATCACTTTGTGGTAATTTAAAACGAATAATGTATCCGAATGTTAAAAATTTGAAAGATTTAATGTACATACACCTGTACATGATCTTGGACAAGCAGCTTTGAGACTTATTGTATATTTGATCTCTTCTAAATGATTGTTAAAGGAAAAATCGCTACAACGGCTGACGCGGTTGTGCTACGATAATTTACAATTACTGGCTTCAAAATTGTTGGGAAAAAGAGCCGAGTCTGTAGGATGGTCTTTCGTACTTGAAAATAAGAAAGGAAGCTTTTTTTCGGTCCATATAGAGTATCAAATTTTACAATAGTTGTGATTTTATATGCTGTATGTGGAATACGCAGTTATGTGCAGTTATGTATCATTTTTCGTAAGTAATTTTAACAGTGTTAACAGATATCTAATGATAAGGTACGTTTGGATGATTTCATTTTTTTCTGGCTTGACATTTAAGGTTTTGGTAGACCATCAGGAAAACATGTCCGTGTAATGTATACCCCCTTATACCCCACTTTTATATAGCAAAACTGGGGTATGCAGGGGTATGCCTATTTTTCTTAGTTTTGATCTAAAACATAGATTGTGGGTACTCGTTAGAACCGCCTCATCGAGGCGGTTCTAACGTGTACCCACAATCTATGTTTTGAGCAAAAATAAGAAAAATATCAAAAGTTTTCTACTGAAAATTTTCAATTTTTACAACTTAAAAATCTCCATATATTGCATGGGCAAGTTTTCGTAATGGTTTAAAGTTTCATCTGAAAGGCTACTTCTCATTGAATTAAGGATGCCAAATAAATTTTGTACAAAGTTTTGAACAATACAAAGGCAAAAGATTCTCTAGACTCTATATTACATTATTCATGGCTAGCAAGCTCAATCCAGCTTGATGAAGTAAAGTGAACATCTGGGGCCAGTTGTTCAAACTTAACGACACCGAGTTAACGATTCGTTAAAATTTCAAACATTAATATTACAAATACACTGTTATTTGTTGTTGAAAAAATGTCAGCATCTTTTTCAGCAAAAAAAAAAAAAAAAAAAAAAAAAAAAAAAAAAAAAAAAGACAGTGTATTTGCTTATGTGGTCGGCATTTACTTAACGAGTTATGGTCTTAACGTTAGCGTAAAGCTAATGAAGTTTTGAACAACTGGGCTCTGTAACACATTTAACCCATTAAACGTTCATGAATTGCAACTGATAACGTGCTCAGATGACCAACGTCGCATGCTCCTATAATTGCTGTCTTTATTCTAGACTCTATGGTGGCCTCGACTTAAAGCTATTCATTTTAGTGGGTTGGGGCCGGAGCTTCTTGTCTGTTGCTTGGCCCACCGGGGTTCAACTGGTGTTTTTCTTTTGCTCCGGAGTTAGTAGGTTATTCGGCGCCCAGGGATCTCCATCGTCGGGCAGCTTACTCAATCTGTGAGTCCTGGTTTTTGATTCATCAGGATGTTTATCGTGATTTATTTGTTTGTTCTTGATGATTCATTGACTAGTTAGAGATTCACCACGAGGATCGAAGAACTAACTAATTGTTATGAACCACTGCAGAAGCTGAGGGTGAGGTTATGGCCATGTAAAACCAGTTTAAGCCCGCCAGTAACTTTGTGTTACTGATCGTTCCAAGGCGATACTTCTGTGGTGGTTCTTTTTGTTTTATGTCTTGGTGTTTAAAATTTTTGTGCTGTTGGCGCCTTATGTGTGTTTTCATATTTTAGTTATTAAGTTTAGGCAACTGAGTGGCCGCCTATTGGGAAAATAGCTGCTCATTCGGCTTACGATATGTTTTCATGGTATAAGTACCTGATTGTTTATTTAGTTTTTTCCCACCTCGGTTTTTGGAGTGGGAATCTTTTTTCTGATTGCGCCTTTTCCTGATCTTTGCCTACGTGTACGTTTTTATTGATTTCAGATGATGGGGGTCATCACATTTCGGTTCTGTGCGTATATCAACTTTATGGCGGGTATAATCACACTGGCGGAGGGTCAACATTTGAGAGACGAACAGCCTGATGCGGAGCTGAATGTTGGTGTTAGATTCATAGAGGCTAAACACTTGGTTAGAAGAACAAGGGCAGCAAGGTTAGGAATGGCCGCTGCTCAAAGGCTACTCAGGGGAGCGGAGAAAATAGGCACAAAAGATAAACAATTTAGAACTTACATTAAAACTGGAAACTATGAAACCGCACTGGCTGATTTCAATTCCGTGGAGCCAGTTTTGGAAACGGTGAACCCTAAAAGGATATACTATGGTCGCCGGAAATCAATCAAAACGTCACTGGTGGCAACAGTTGGAAATACGCGACTGATCTTGAGAAAGACTGGTGACAGATACAGCGAGGGATTGCCTGTACTGGAAATCAGGCCTTTCTTGGATCCTCTATATACCAGAATCGTGTATGAGACAAACTGAAGTTGAAGGATGTTCAAACTAGACCCAACTCATTACGAAAACTTGCCCATGCAATAAACAGAGAATTTTCGAACTTTTATAGTTTCAGCTGAAAAAGTTTGATATTTTTCTTATTATTGCTCAAAACATAGATTGTGGGTACACGTTAGAACCGCCTCACCGAGGCGGTTCTAACGAGTACCCACAATCTTTGTTTTGGGGAAAAAATAAGAAAATAGGTATACCCCTGCATACCCCACTTTTACTATATAAAAGTGGGGTTTAATGGGGTATTCATTGCACGGACATGTTTTCCTGATGTTGTACCGATTCACAGTGTAATTGCATCATCATCATCATCATCATCATCATCATCATCATCATCATTCGTTATTTCTTGTTTCATTTTTCTTCTTTTGTTTGTCTTTTTTTCTTCTCCTTCTTCAGTTTTGATAAAACGTAAAATGATTCGTTCTTATATGAGCCAGTGCATGATAAAACCAACAATCTGCATAGGCGAAAACAAAACAGTAACTGCGAAGCTGATCAGCGCCTTTGATTTCGCTACACAGATAGTACAATTCCTCTACTTTCTAAATCCAAAAATTTCCAGCCTCTAACCATATTCTGTGACTGTACAGGCCGGTTTGTGTCGGACCTGGTCGGAACCCAAATTGTTGGTTTTCTCAAGCACAGGCTCATATCTGAATCATTAACTAATGTTTCGAAATATGGCCCCCATTTGCCGTAAGACGTTGTGTCAGCTTTGCGATGTTGTGATGGTCGTGCGGCATCCGAAAGAAACCACGAAATATTAAGATCGCAGATAGTCGTACGGCTGCCTCCATTCTGTGTGAAACAGGCTGAAGCCACGACATCTATTTTCCAAAGGTGACCACTTAATCTACCTGAACTAAACAATATAATATTTTAGCACCAAAAGGCATAACTTGACAATTTTTCATTCCTAAATATATCTTCATTCGTTTTGAATTATAACAATTAAAAATATAAAAGTTTGATCATTTGGAAGCAGTAAAAACGTTCAAAGGAAGGTGGAATGGGCCACATTGCGCAATTTCGCTTATCTACTGGAGTGTGCCTCTAATACGTGTCCGAGAATAAAGCGGCATGTTAAGCGGTCCATGTAACTTAATCAACTTTCGAGTTATCTGTTCAGGCTTTCATTAAATGCACAAAATTGGCGTTTTCGAGACAGAATATTTGAACACGCTTAGCGAATGACCACTTATTGTCCGACAAAAATGCTGCCCGATATTTGTTCAGTTTGTTTTTCAGGATGTTAAAATTGCTTTGCATCGAAATTACCTCCATTTGAAATAAACCAAAAGTAAACATTAAACGTTTCTGAAAGCTTTTTTTAAATGTACATGTATCAATCTCATTGTGAATCGTTGGGGCCTCAGTTGAAATGTGTGGCAACATTGGCTGGTCGATTCGAAAGACAAATGGCAGATGTAATGGGATTTTTCATTGAAAACATTGTTAATGTCGCAAAACAGGCCTTGGACAGGAAAACATCACTCCAGTGTGTTGTTCGAGCAGGAAAATTCGAGTTAATCTGAACTTACATAAGCAATACAATAACATCTCTTAAATACTTGGTCTTCAAACTTTAAAATTGATTATTCCTAAAACTACAGTAACACATCAAAAGTGATGTGATTTGGAAAAACGTTATTTTGTCCCCTTGCATGCTTTATAGGGACGTGTGGCAACATTCTGTCATTTTCGCATGCCTAGTGCGTAATTGACCGGATTTAATACGCTATCCACTGGAAAAAACAAATACGTCACATGATAAACATGTCTATAGACGCCTTACCTCACCTTTAGCTACTGCGGTGGTCCGCAACATTAGTTAATTACTCGGTAATCCCATTTTGATAGTCAAAAATTAAAATCGTGCCAAAAATTCGAGTGCTTCGGATAAATAAGAACAACTCGTAAAATGAGGCATTTTTATTTTTTCTTGTTTAAGTATGCTTTGTACAGCGTATATGTATTTGTGAAGTTAAAATCAAAAGCATATTAGTCTAGATAAATTGTTGGAAGAAACATTTCTGATGCTGTTGCTAATAAGGAGGCTAGATAAATGAAAACATTATGAAAACCTGCCCATACAATATACAGAGACTTTTTCAGGTGTAAAAATTGAAAATTTCATTGGGAAAAAATGATGTTTGTAATACATGTTTATTTGCTCAAAACATTACCCTTCTAACGAGTACCCACAATCTATGTTTGAATTAAAAAATAAGAAAAATAGGTATACCCCTAAATATCCCAGTTTTGCTATATATAAATGTGCTATATATAAAAGATATTCGTTTCACAGACATGTTTTCATGATGTCTGCTGGTATTTGATTATAATAGCTCATTTTATGATGTGGGTGCTCATCATGAATCGCCTAGGAAGAAAAACTAAAAAATATTTTTAAAGCTTTCATATAAGCTTCAAACACTTTTAAACTATTCTGTTGCTTGTTCGTGAAACATTTCATTTTATTACATTTCAAAATGATGTATGTACATGTACATATGTTTTTTTAATCACCAGCATGTATAATGAAACACAATGTTAACACATCTTTCTATAGGTTTGGTGGTTTGTGTATAAATAGAGGATCTTACACGAGTGGTCATTTCATATGAAATTTTTTAAACGAGCCTTCGCCGAGTTTAATAAATTTCATATGAAATGGCCACGAGTGTAAGATTCGTTTAATCATATGACTTCTAAAAAACGATTTCATCGCCTCCAAATTGGATATATTTTCAATGAAAATAAACATTGTTGTTACGGACGTCGTCTTTTATGGCGTTACGTATTCCCGCAAAAGTGTCAATACACGTGTGTTCATAACACTATTTACTACATGACGTTAACCACTGGCAAACAGCGACGTCATATGATAAATGTGGTTACTTTTGAGACAAAACTCAGATGCATTGAATGTAAAGAATCACACATGAAAACATTTGACTATACAGCCATACAGACTTACAAAAAGACAATAATAATTGATATGTATCATAAAAGGGAAGACAAAATTGTCCGTATAAAATATATATATATTAAAGTATAAAATATTTGTCATCACAATTTTTTTTCATGACAAAAATATACTTGTCAAATGGAAACATATTATATACAAAATATACAAAATAAAAACATCATTGGATGCTTTGCTTAAGACAGTTTAAGTACAACCATCAGACTGCGAAGTACAATCACTGGGTGTTTAAAATGAGCAAAAAGGAAACATTTTGATAAAATATCTTGTGCAAGACAGTTTTGTTTTGAACTTTCGCACAAGTGACCATACCATCGAATCCAAAAGTTCGAGCTTAAACACGAGTCGAGACTAATATTAAGGAATACAGACTAAACATCAAACGTCAAAACAGTTAAACGCCTTTTCATCAAAAAGAGGAGCAAAGTGCGAAAGAGAATTACCACGTGTACATATTGCCGATATATCAAACTATACACGAAACACAAATTCAGGCAGTAATTCTGATAAACTCTACATATATTCTAGTCTGTAACATGTATTAAAATTTTCTCATTGGTCACGTTGCAAAGACGTATTTTGCCTTGGTCGATGCGAAATTGATTGGTTGCACGTGACTCATCTTAAACGCGAGAATTGCATCACTGGAAACACAAGAAAGACCTCTTGAAATTTCTTGTGAACAAATTGCTCGAAGACAATATCATCACCCCTGACAATACAACCAAAAGGTCACATTTCTTGCATTTGGTCCTGCTATAGCCATCTCGCCATTACACCCAAACGTTGTTTAAAACTTATTAGATAATGATAATATCATTTACAGAAAGGTTAAACCTACTAAAATGCGAAGCAACTACATTTGGAGATGTCATTTTCTTTGGAGATGGCATTTCCTTCAAAGAGTACATGTATACGTTCTGGGTTCTAGGCCAAAAAGCTGTAAAACTTTCCCGCCTTTTAAAAACATGTCAGTATAATAGCATTCAATGGAATTCGAAGTTTAAACTGTTTCGAGATGGCTTGGAATTTTGACACCTTTTCACATCTGGATGTCTGTTTCCAGGTCTATTGGAATATCTGGGCCCAGTTGTTCAAAACTAACGACGTCGTTACTTAACGTTTCGTTAAAATTTCAAACATTAATATTACAAATGCATTGTTATTTTTTGTTTAAAAAATGTGATAATCCTTTGCACTGCACTGCAAAGGATTCTCACATTTTTTCAACAAAAAAATAACAGTGTATTTGTTACTTTAGCTGATATTTGCTTAACGCATTTATGTCTTAACGATATCGTTAAGCTAACGTTGCTTTGAACAACTGGGTCCTGGTTGTTATACTTGTTGTCCTGAAGGGTGGCTATATAAAATTCAACGGCCATGTGTACCAATATACAGAGAAAGTTCAAGATTATGTTGTGGTTTTGTTCAACAATATTTCCGGGAAAGTATCCAGGTCGTACATGGGTTTTCCCCAGGTATTTATAGCCAGTGTTAGGCATCCTATTGCAATGGCGTTCATTGGTAGTCCTGCCACAGCCTGCAACAGAAAAGCAAATTTCTTGTCCATGTATTTGATTTTACTGTAATACAGAGTATTTAATTTTCTTAAACAATTAAAAATTTCCTGCAATAAATATCCTTTCTTGGCTCTGGGCCAAAAGCTGTAAAACCTTCCCGCATTTTATAAACCTGTCATTGCCTACTTGTACCTTTTTCTTATTTTACTGTTTGCTTTGAATTCCTATCCATTGTCATGTGCCTGCTGGCACAAAACGTATGGAAAAAAGGTTAAAGAAGGTATTGCTCGGGAAATGGCGAAATCAGAAGTTCCCACTCCAAAAACCGAGGCGGGAAAAATAAATTGACAATTAGATACTTATACAGAGAAAACACATCGTAAGCCGAGAGAGCAGCTAATAAAGGTAACATGAAATTGAACGAGCATGGCAACTGTAGAAATCATTAGCGTAAAATGACAAGGCCATGATATGCCAGTAAATGTTCTTACCATGTCGGGAATGGTCAGATAGCCAGTGGAAAAGACAATGGCGTTGGGTGGGGTGGCCACGGGTAACATGAACGCGAACGAACATGCTACAGCTGTGGATATCATCAGCGTCAATGGGTTGCTGTTGATCGTGATCGACTGAAATAGAAACGGGTTTGGTTGCCATTGTCAGTAAGCGGTGTTGCAAGTAACAAAAACGCAAACGAACATGCTACAGCTGTGGATATCATCAGTATCAGTGGGTAGCTGTTAATCGTGATCGACTGAAATAAAACGGGTAAGGTTATTTGGTTGCAAATTCTGATCCATTGTCAGTAAAGAATTACAGATGTACAACGTAGGCGAAGTAGCATGTAATATGATCGCGAGCGAACATGCTACAGCTGTAGATAAAATCAGCGTCAACAGTGATGCTGTTGATTGTGGTGAAACGAAAGTAGAAAATACTTCAATTTTTCATATTTCCAAACCATTATCAGTGAAGAATTACAAAGGTACGTCGTTGGCTGGGTAGCAGGTACCATGAACACGAAGAAACATGCTGCAGCAGTGGATATCATCAGCGTTAGCAGTGACTACAGATGTACATGTAGATATCATCAGCGTCAACAGGGATGTTGTTAATAGGTAAAATGAAGTTGAAAAGGGTTATTATATTATTTCATATTTCATTTTACTAGTTAGTTGCAAATTACGATCCATTGTCAGTGACGAATTTTAAACGTTGGTCACGGGAAACAGGCTCAAACGTTCATATTACAGCACTGGATTATCTTCAGCGTCAATTAATACGATTAACTTTACGTAGGAGTTGGTGAAAAATTACAAGTACATAATACTTACGAGTGAGAACATGATGGGCAGTAGAAGCTGACATGTGGCTGTATTGCTAGTGACCTCGGTGGCGAGGGCCACTGTAAATGTTATTACGATCATTGTGACCGGCGCCTGACAAACTGAACTTTAATCGGATACGATAGACTATACGTAAAAGTTGGTGAAAAAATACAAGTACAATACTTACGAGTGAGAACATGATAGGCAACAGAAGCTGAGATGTGGCCGTATTGCTGGTGACCTCGGTGGCGAGGGCCACAATGCAACTGATCAGGAATACCATCAAAGTACTGTCGAATTTGTCAAGCACCACTAGTTGATTGCCAACGTACTCCGAAAGTCCTGATATCTGAAATAAGAGGATAGTATAATACATAACATCCTGAATAATGACAGAATCATAAATAATCGGATCAAATACGTTTCTAAGGAAAAGAGGTGTCCGCATAAGGAAATACTGATTTTTTCTCGATTAAACCGCACACATCATTAACGGCTGCGAATTAAAACGTTTATGATAGGTAGCTATTCATCTTCGTGTGTCTTGGAGTAGTTTCTTGGGCAAAATTCGTTTCATAGATTAGCAGGAAAAGTACAAAAGTGGAGTATACTATCGAACGAACGAACGAACATACACTTTATTCACTCAGGTGAATCTTCTTAACAGTATTTTGATTATTTGGCCCCTTTGGGAATATGAGTCTTTGATTTAGACTACACAGATGTAAATTCTTGAAATTGCAGCAATAATGTCTGGCTTTCGCTGCCAGTTTTGTAAAGGGTCACTGATGAAGGTTCATTACCCGAAATTGTACAATATGGCCCATCTTCTTGCTTTAAAAGTTTTACTGCTTCCAAAGGATCTAACAATTATTATTATTTTACAGCACAAATGCGGATAAGACATAAGAAATAAACAAAGGACATGGAATTGCAACTACTGTACAAAGACAAATGTTAGGTCTGTAATCAGAAATGTACACTTTTATCTATATAGCATGTAAGTATTTCTGCTGATGAAATGGCTAATATGAATTGAATAGAAGGAGAAAAAAATCAGGACAGTACCTGGCTGGCTTTGGCAAGAGCGAATCCACCACCGAGAAGGATAAGAACTCCCCATGGCACTCTTTCTTGGGCTGATTTCCATGTCATTATTGGGGAATATCGGGGCATCGCTGAATAGGTGAAAACGACATTAATTCAGCAATTGTTGGTTGAAATAAATATGTTTTGATGGCATAATCTTGCACAAACAACTTATATAGGTACAATACTTTGACCGTGCCGCTTAACCTCTGACATAGATATGCATTCGTTTATCGGACTGCTTAAAGAACTATGTTATCAGCAATGCGACTCTATGACAATAAACAATATACAGTCACATGCTTCTCATGGCACTGGAAAATTTGTAAAACAAATAGGTGCCCCTTTTACCATGTTTACAAAACTTCATCACATGAGTTCGAGCAGCACGGTCAAAATATTTTACCTATAATAATATAAAAGTCATGACGTGCTTGCTTTGTTTAACCTCTTAGAAAGGCAGAAAAAAACTGATTCATTAATTTATTACATTTCTACATTTACAAAATGGAGTAAACCAGTGACTTCTTAAACAAGCTCTGGGCCCAGTTGTTCAAAATTAACGATGTCGTTAGTTAACGTTTCGTTAAAATTTCAAACATTAATATTACAAATACACTGTTATTTTTTGTTGAAAAAATGTGAGAATCCTTTGCAGTGCAAAGGATTCTCACATTTTTTCAACAAAAAATAACAGTGTATTTGTTACTTTAGCTGATATTTGCTTAACAAATTTATGTCTTAACGATATCGTTAAGCTAACGATGCTTTGAACAACTAGGTCCTGATTGTACTTGTTAATTTACATCCACACAATGCATTTTTGTAACTATCAGCATGATCGTTAATCCTTAACACTCTCTTTCAGTGGTGATCCACAGAGAGAGTTTACCAGTATGGCCAATCGTTAGATTCGTAAGACGGAACTCTTAATAACTTACAGTAATTTTCAGCCCAACAAAACACTTGTGGCAACGAGTCTGGTAGAATGAATAGTATCAGGACGAGAAAAATGATGGGAGTAGAATCTGATGCGTAACTCACTTTGCTGTTAATAGAAAAATGGAATGTCGCATCAGATCAAAATAATTGTAATATACATGTTGCGAATTTATGTATGCCATCTACGCCTTTAAAATGCTTAGTTTTAGCTGGAAAATTACAGTTTGTCGATGATTGGTAGATGATTTTCTCGGAATTCCTACACCAGATGTCTGCAGAAAATTTATACCTTTATGTGCACCCTAATTTGCACAAATCCAATTTACCTATGTCAGCAAAATCAGAAAGTCTGATTCGGCAAGTCTCTCTCTCTATATTTATTATGCCTTTGAAGAAAGAAAACGGGTCTAGTAGCAAATATTGTTTGTACATATTAGCATGTTGAAATATGTGTTTTTCCTATTGTTTTGTATGAATTGATAGTTGTATCACAATTGTACTGTATAATTGTATATATGTATGTTTGTGCATTGTTTTGTGTTATGGGCCGGAGGCCTTGTATCACTGAATAAACTAAACTATAATAAACGTCAAGAAACGCCTGATTTGATTTTATTATTAAATTTTCTCAATTGTTTGTATCACATTTTAGGTTGTATCACAATCGCAATCAGAGTCACAAAGTTTTGATGTTGGCGTAAAATCAAAAGTCAATTTTAAGTGGGAGTTGATGGAACATTGATGTAATTTAGCTCTTACGTAAAATCGATCCAATACAACAGGTTAAATTTCAAGGACAATGGCTTGAAGCGATCAACAATACAAAAGTACAAGTAGGCAAATATCAGGAAAAGGCGCAATCAGAAAAAGACTCCCACTCCAAAAACCAAGGTGGGAAAAAACCAAACTAACAATCAGGCACTTATACCATGAAAACACTTCGTAAGCCGAATGAGCAGCTATTTTCCCAATAGGTGGCCACTCAGTTACCTTAACTTAACTAAAAATATGCAAACATACATAAGGCGCCAACAGCACAAAAATATTTTAAACACCAAGACATAAAACAAAAAGAACCACCACAGAAGTATCGACTTGGAACGATCAGTAACACAAAGTTACTGGCGGGATCTATCCTTACTTACTCTTTCACGAAAGCAGCTCCCCATCCATCTGAGTTAGGCGGTGCTCTCGAAAGCCACAACGCCACAACAGCGACGAAGTCAACAGCAACTATTATCTCTGAAAACCTAGAAATATGGAAGCAATTCCTATGGAACGCATCGATGCTATCTACTGTGAACTTTTCACAATGACATTTTACAGTGAAAACAGTGAACTATTCTCAGATACATATGCTTTATATATAATTTATTCATTTATTCTAACATGGAAAGAATGTACATAGAAGCACTCAGTGGATAATTAATTGCCAATGTAATCTTGCAAACAAAGTATACCACTGGTATAAACAGTATCCCTGTATTAAAGTGGGATTCGGTGACCATTTTAATCGGATAGACAACTGACTTACTGAGCATAATAAATGTACAGACATAACTTACTTAATGGGCCCCAGTCCCTTATATTCTTCCAACACGGCACGTTTAATGCCGGCTTTTGCTGCTGGGTCCATTTTTCGACAGCATCTGAACAACACAAAAACATGTGTCTGAATTAAGACATAAAGATCAATATACCATACAGTAAAGACTGTTATAAAGTAATAGAAATTTAGTGTCATAGTAAGTGTGTCATTTTTGTGAAAGCGATTTATGTAATATGTGGTTTTGATGGTGATTTTTGTGCACAAACACAAATACTCATTTAGCCTGATTTGAATTATGTTCAAATATAGGGATCAACCATGGTTTTCAGTGTTCAAACATTCGATGGATCACGAGGAAGGTGTTTGAACACAAGGCCGCAGGCCGCGTGTTCAAACCCCTTCCGAGAGATCCAGCGAATGTTTGAACACTGAAACAAACCATGGTTGATCGCTGTTCTTGCATTTTCACTCTAACCCACTTAAAATCTTTTGAAAATAACATTAACAACGTAAAAACGCACCGAAAACCGCGGAGCTTCTTCAACGTCGGCCATTTTGTTTATATGAAATACATGACGTCACGTCACTTTGACCAATGACGTCGGCCAATACCCATGTTCAAACGGCACGTGAATTTCATGATTTGAACATGGGTTTTGCGGTTTGAACACGGCTTTCGACCAATCAAAAACGGCTTCAAACAGCTATGTGCATAGATATCTATGCAAGAATTCATGTTTGCTTAATATGTTGATGAAGATATTCAGTCTCAAAATAGCTTCATTCCGATTTCCGTTGCCCTTATCGTAGAAATGTTCTCATTGTTTTATACTTACCACTATGTATCTTTCAAATAAAGTGTCTGTGAAGGAATCATGACAACGCGTTTTATTATACGAAAACTTCATTTTCTTACCCACAACGTATAAAAAGAAACTGAAGCCACAACCAGCCGACGATGAGAGTTATCAGGGACAGTGGGAACGCAAACCCCATCCAATTAGCGAAGTTAATGCCAGCGTCAATCGTTTTATGGTCTTCAATCGTTCCAAGAGTCTTAACTCGTTCTTGGTAGTTTCTGTAAAACATATTGCATAGTAATGTATCCGTGTTTATTCATAATAAACAATATAACAGACAAATACATTCTTTTATTATAAAAAATGTGACAGCAGTACCCAGCGTTTAACAAATGTTAATCATTTGTCCAACTGTTAAGCTGCAACTTTTGCATACGCTCTATTGCAACTTAAACCTATGCTGACCGTATCATGCAAATACATATCCACGTCACGGCACCAATAAGGAGTCGTGTAGCACAATCGGTACATCGTAACAAATCAAACTTACAGTAAAAACGGTAATCGGCGTACCGGTAAAAGTATTTTATATCTTCATGATACATCTGTTTATTGTGCCTGCCTCTCTGTTGTGCTCGTTGTCTACGTTAGGACTTTATATTGAATTGCATCGATTGCTGGTCTCTCTATTCTTACTTTACAATCATGTTATACAAATGCCTTTTACACAACTCTGATGTGGTCTCAATGAACAGAGAAAATGGTTTAAATATTCCGTGGCCGGACACACGGAACACTGAACAGGTATTCAGTTTCCGGCAACTTCGATGATTCCGCCATACTCACATATCTGCGGTTTCTCTCAGAACGAGGTTAGGTGGTGTTCCTGTTAAGGTAGCGATACCCCCAATGTTCGCGGCGTAGGCCACACACAAGGCGAATCCCTTTGCAATTCGTTTCTGTTCTCGGGTGTGTGTTTTTTCTTCTTCTTTTGATACACTGTATGTATGTGGATTTCTGCAAAACAGCAACATAACTGTTTAATGAAACGAGGGAGTGAAATTTTGTTAAATGATTTAAGCTCTGTTGACTTTAATACCGTCCGTGCTTCCTGGACCCGACTTTGTCACAAATCAGAAATTGATATTTGTACACTAGATCAGCTGGCTAACTGTCACTCCGCTCCACGTCGGTACCTCGTTCCACTTCCCTGACACCTTAGCATTGAGGTACGGAGAGGTTTAACGGAATACCGATGGAAATATTCTGTCTATATGTACACGTATGTATTTCTTGTTTGCGATTTCAAATTGGTAATTTTAACCCGAAACTAACTGAGCGATTTTTGTTATTTCATTTACCCCCAGTAGGAATGTCATTTGCTTTATAATAAATTAGTATTAATGAATACAGATTTCTATGATAACGTCTGTGCATTTTCCTTAAAGCTGCTGCATGCAATCATTAGCGTAGAATCATCAAGTTGAGCAAGAAGTTTAACACACCTGCCGTGAGAGTTCACACCATCCACCTCTGACTCGACCATGGCAATCTTTTTATCTGGATGAGAATTTTCCATTTCATAACCCATGTTGTCTAAACCTTCAAAGTCATCTGAAAAATCATTTACGCTTGAAAAGAATAGTTTCTGAATCTGCCAAGTACTCCAAACACCTCATAAACAGAGTATTACATGGAGCTCCCATCATTGAAGTTATGATGGTTTGGATGGTTTCGAAATAAAAATTGCATAACAATATTCTAATGTAGCTCTGTCATATATACATGTGGACGCATGATACTGGTAGACGACGATGAACATTCGTTTTGCTTCACGTCCCAGTCAACAAGTTTCAATATAGGTTGGTAGGAAATCGCCACTTCCTGAATGGGTATTGACAAGTGCTACGAGGAGCTAAGGACTTCACGGCGGACAAGTTTTTTTTACAACGTTGCCGGAATTACTCAGGCCAATAGATATGATTGGCCTTTTTGTCCATTGGAACAACTTTCTCTACCGGTGCATTGAAAAAGGTCCATGCTCTACTAAAGAATAGGCAGGTTTGAAGGAGAAGAGGCTTTTTTGAAACATGATAGGCCTTTTAGCACAGGGCCCCTACCAGAACTAGTGCTGTGTCGACATATTCGACCGATGCTAAAGGAATGTCGGAAGTTCTAAACAACTAAAGCCCCGTTTACACATTCACCACGATTCACCACGATTCACCCCGATTTCTCATGATCAGAAAAATCGGGGTGGACCGGGATGAATCGTGGCGAAAAGTGGAAATATTCAGTGTCACTACGATTCCAGTAAGAATGTCTACGATATTAGTATGGTGTCTGTAAGGTATCGCTACGAATCAATGACGATTCATGACGGCAACGCTACGGTCAATGAGGATTAATCACGGTGGCACAACAAATGCTCACGACGCTTGTACGGTTCGATACGGTACTAGTACGATTCACGGCGGTAGCCGACGTGGCCAATCGTGGAGCTCCGTAGCGAAACCGTGGATGATTCGTAGGACAACCGTACACAATTCGTGGTGAATCGTAGGAGTTCGTGGTGTCAAAGAGTCCACGGTTTCGCTACGGAGCTCCACGATTGGCTACGGTCTCTCACGAATAGCCGCGAATATAGCTACGGTGTCAGTACGAATAAGCACGATTCCGCTACGGTTGCGCTACGAATTTGGCCACGCCCTAAAACCACCACGATTCGCCACGGTACGCCACGAATGTTTTAAACAGTTTAAAACTTCCGTAGCGCTGCCGTAGAGTTTCCCGAATCATCACGATTCATCAAGATTCACCACGATTCACCACGGTTCTACTACGAATGACCACGGTACACCACGGTACACGACGATTTTACAAATCGTGGCACCGTAGCCAAAAATCGTGAATGTGTAAACGGGGCTTAACAAAGTACTTATCGTGAATAAAAGGCAGTTTATTGTGTTGGCAAACGTGTAAATGAGCCGCTTCATGAGAAAACTAACAATCTGCTTATGCGAAAACAAAGGCGCAGATCAGCTTCGCGGTAACCGCAATACCGCGAAGCTGATCAGCGCCTTTCTTTTCGCTACACGGATAGTACTTCCTCTACTTTCTAAAGCCATCAGTCTCTAGCCATCTTCTCTGCTTGTACAGCCCGGTTTGTGTCGGACCTGCTCGGAAACCACATTGTTGGTTTTTTCACGAGGCGGCTCAAATAATCCGTACGTCGTCCTTTCTCTTGCACCTCTTCCAGGGTCTTTATGACAGCCCGTATAATAGGAAGCATCATGGATGTCGCCGCAGTGTTACTGATCCACATGGACAGGAACCAAGTGGGAACCATCAGCCCCACCATCAAACTGAAGAAAAACGCAATTCGATATATACAGTACTTTGACCAATTCCGAATCAACAGTACTTTGACCAATTTCGAATCACACTCAGTTTTTTCATCGCGGTCTCTAAATTATTTGCTCAGTACAAATTAAGTTTTGGTCTTTTACTATTATTAAGCCAAAGTACATGCACATTGTATATATGCAAACGTTACAAATGAGCCGCATCGTGAGAAAACGGGATTATTGCCTATGCGAAAACAAAGGCGCAGACCAGCTTCGCGGTAACCGCGAAGCTGATCAGCGCCTTTGTTTTCGCTACTCGGATAGTACAATTCCTCTTCTACTTAAATCCTAAATTTCAAGCTTCTTGCTCTTTTCTGAGCTTGTACAGGCCGGTTTGTGTCGGACCTGGTCGGAAACCCCGAAGACCGGTTTTCTCGCGTCGAAGCTCAAATGGCACGCTGTCTTCAAAAACTTTAAATACCGAGAAATTATAATATGACACCCTGTCATTGGCAAACAATAGTAAAGACTTAAAAATCATTCCCAAAGATATAGAGGATATTTGCTTTTTTGAGGTGAATACCAAATATATTTCATCGAGTGAGTTGAAAACATCAGAATTTTCACGAGTGCGCAGCACGAGTGAAAATTATTATGTTTTCAACTCACGAGATGAAATATATTTGGTATTCACCGAAAAAAAAAGCAAATTTTCTTTTTATTTTATACAATGCACAGGCATTTTCCAATGCACAAGGTAGGCGGTCAAAATGCAAAAAACAAAAATTTTTGAAAACACGAAAAATTTCGGTACCACATTGTTCCTTATGTTCTAACTAAGAAAATGAATACCCACACTTTATGTTTTCGTTCATAAATAACGGAGTTATAGGCGTTTGAATTTCTGAAGTGAGACACATTTTATGACGTCAAGTAAATGGAAACGTCAGAAGTAATCCAAAAAATCTGACGTCATTACAGTGACGATATAGGCTGATATCAGTCACTAGTGACTTTTGATATCAGTGAGATTTGATATCAGTGAAATTTCATATCAATGAAAATACCAATTTTATCAAGTTTTGATATACATTGGGTTTCACTGTAAAGTATAAAATAAAAACACATATTCCACTTGCTCATACAAATATTTGTGCTTCCCATGTATATCCGTCGTCTTGTGGACATATGTGGAAACTAGAAAGTTATCTGGCCACCTCATTCAGTCTCATGGGTTTGTTTTCAAAATGGTGTCACCCGTGTTTGTAAAGCCCTTTGTCACCCGTTTCTGAATTATGCTATGCTGCCAAAGTCCTTACGAAAACACGCCCATGCAATATACAGAGATTTTTTGAGCTTTAAAAATTGAAAATTTTTGGCTGAAAAATTGTGATATTTTTCCTTTTTTTTTGCTCCAAAACTTAGATTGTGGGTACTCGTTAGAACCGCCTCGCCTAGGCGGTTCTAACGAGTACCCACAATCTATGTTTTGGAGCAAAAATAAGAAAAATAGGTATACCCCTGCAAACCCACTTTTATACAGTAAAAGTGGGGTGTTATGGGGTATACATTCCACGGACATGTTTTCCTGATGGTTAATTCCAGGTTAGCTCAATTCCATGAACATAACTTACAAGATTGGTTGTGCTCCGACAAGTCTCATTGTACCCAAAGCTATACGTCTGTGGAGACCTACATTCTCTATAGCAACTGCTAGCAACAAACCACCGAAGAACAGAGAACTGGTATCCTACGGAAAAATGTAACATATGCTTATTGCTTGATGGTCAACGGGAGGCAATTCAATGAGAGGTTCAAATAATTGTGTTATCGACCTTGGATGTTAAAATGTATTAGAAACGAGTCAGTCATGTCGTTCAGACTTACAAAGCAAATTGACCTTTGCTTACAATTCACCTTATATAGCTGTGTCTGCTTATGAAAATGGAAAAATCCATTGTCTAAATTACATAAACTTTAAGCTGAAACATGTAACGAAATATTCATCACTAAGAACTGAAGTTAATTTACTGAAATAACCATAAGACAAAATCTTCGTAAGCCATCATCGTTACCATGACAATACTTACTGTCCACAAATTGCCACTCATGTCCCTAGCTGTGGCTACCCCCAGAAGTGGACACAGCCAGATAGGAAACAGGGCGGTGGCTGAGATGGGAATTGCTTCCGTGAGCCACATAATTGCCATCACAATGATGAGGTAGGCGCATCTTGATTCCTGCGAATTAAAGATTTAACGTAGTTACTTGCATTCTGCATGTAACAGTTGCTACAGAAGAAGAAGAAGAAGAAGAAGAAGAAGAAGAAGAAGAAGAAGAACACCACCACCATCAACAACAACAACAACAAAAGAAGAAAGAGAAGAAGATTGTTATGATGATGATGATGATGATGATGATGATGATGATGATGATGATGATGATGATGATGATGATGATGGCAAAGAAAGGACCCGATGCCATAATCGCTTTTAATAGTATTTTATTTAAAATCTCTTCATCTGCACAAAATACACCCTGGTGTAAATTCTTCACATGAACGCAGCTAAAATGTAGTAAGTTATATTTACATTTTTCTAAAACCTCCTTAGATGAACCATTAGATGTTCATCTGTGTTCATACTTCCATGAACAACATTGTGTCACGCGACGTGACGTAATCCAAACTTGACGTCAAAAAACATGAATCTCGCCAATCTGATTGGACGTTATAAACGTCGACGCCGTTCCGCTGTTTGAACACACACTGTGTGTAGATTCTCTGTTTGCTGGTAAATGTGACCGCTTTGGTGATTTTTCAACAAACGATAGAGAGAAATGAATGTAAATATAAGCAATGAATTTAATTTTTCTGTTGTTCATGGAGCTATGAACCGCAGTGGGTCGCTAGCAAAGCTTACATGAACCCCTTCGGGGTTCATTCACTTTGCACGCGACCCACTGCGGTTCATAGCTCCATGAACACCAGAAAAATGAAATTCATTTCTTAAATATATCAGGCGAATTCATAAAAATTAATGACGAAATAGCACCTACCCTCCATAGCTCACTGTCTGACCCCTCCCCGTCTAGGCAGATGATGACAATAGGCAGGGGTGCACAGAATGCAATTATCGTTATCCAGATCGACTTTAAGGCCCAGATGTTCTTGAGAAATGAGTAAAAGCTCATGATTATTCCGGGGGACTATCGGTTGGGTGGTGATGGTTGGTTGTGTACGTCGTGTCGTGTTCTGATGTGGTTCGCTTACATTTGGTACATGTATATGCTAGCCTTGACTAAACCATCGCTTTTGAATTTCTGAAAAATAGAAAACGCATACTTATGGCTTTCATAGGATTACCAACGAAAATAACATATCAACCAGTTTCAGCGTAAAAGAAGCTAAACATGTGATATGCATTTTACACAAAACGTGTTGACGCCAATTTCATCAAAACATTTGGGATCTGAGCAACTAGGCCATTGTTTGATAAAAGTGGACTCCGAAGAAAAAAACTAGCTCTGCAAGTAACTAAAAGTAGTAAAATCACGGTAATAACAAGTATTCATGAGGTGCTACCGTTAAAGTAACCTTAAAGTAACCTTAATGTCGCAATTTACTTATTTACTTATTGCATTCAATGGTGCATGATTGTACGATAAACACTTTAAATAAAGTTATGATCATTTTCAAAAACTCATGCTGATATGAATTGAATGGTTTAATGCATGTGTGATTTCTTCAAAATACACTATATAAGTGTAATAGTTACGTATTCAAAATTGATATGAGTTATGCAAAAACTTATGGTCTATTTAAATGCATGTTATCCTGCTAAATATTGTACTTTTAAAGTTTGAGTGTTTACTGCATAAGACCACGGGAGTGATTCAAATGACGCTACCTGTGCTGTCGTCCGAGTCATTTGTATACCATCACATGCAAAACCCTGCAGTCGCCCGAGTATATAGTCGGCGGTCGTAACTATGTTACTCTAGTGATTTTGCTGTCGTCCGAGACATGATACGACCGTCGATATACTCGGACGACAGCGAGTTTTAACATGAAGACCCCCACATCAAAACGGTCTTAAAATGTACGGCGCAAAAATCATTACAATGAGTCTTCTAACAACTTTATACATGTATTAACTTCTCTTTCCTGTGTCATAGTTTTTCAGCACAGGACTTAACAATTTACATTCAAATGCCTTTCTTCGTTTTTTATTAAGTAACATTTTATAGTTTCGGCTTACATCTAAAAAATCTTTTATGGGCTACAGATTCACCCGGCTGACTTTGGAAATAAAAGGTAGATGTAACTTAGATGTTGGCCAAACCGGAACGTATTACGAAAACTTGCCCATGCAATATACAGAGATTTTTTTGCTTTAAAAATTGAGCATTTTCAGCTGAAAATTTTGATATTTTTCTTATTTTGTTTTGCTCAAAACATAGATTGTGGGTACACGCTAGAACCGCCTCGGCGAGGCGGTTCTAACGAGTACCCCCAATCTATGTTTTGAAGCAAAAATAAGAGAAATTGGTATACCCATGCATACCCCAGTATTGCTATATAAAAGTGGGGTTCGAGGGGGTGGGTATTCAATACACGGACATGTTTTCGTGATGTTTTTTACCATAACATCCTATTCTGAAAACCATGTGATACAATATGCTGCAAAATGTAAAAAATAAGAGAAAAACATAAGCCAAAAACTGTAAATAACAGCAAGTTAAACCTTGTAACCGTGAGACTAGCGACTATTCAGCCTTACAACATAAGATTGCGACTGTTTCAAGTATAAATAGGTAATTATATGTATGTTTGATTACTCCATTAAGGTTAGCTACGGCAAATTATGAGGCTGAAATCGTCCTTGAACTACGACATGTCTTGAATTTAGATCAGGTTTCAGGCTCGGTCGCTCCGTGTTTACGTTCCCCTTAACAGCTATGGTTATATGAATAAATTATTTTGAAGAGTAGGTGAAAATCTAGCTTCAGGAAGTGGATGTCGCTAGTTATAGAGCATCAGACAGAAGTATCGTATTGAAACGATCAGAAATGTAAAGTTACAGGGGGTGGGGTGGGGGCATAAATAGATTTGACCTCACCCTCAGCTTCTCTCTCCAGTCAATGAATCATCACGGACAAATAATAAATGATAAACACCATGATGAATCTAAAACGGGGACTCAAATATACAATATGAGCCGCCTCATGGGAAAACCAACAATCTGCATAGGCGAAAACAAAGACGCAGATCAGCTTCGCGGTAACCGCGAAGCTGATCAGCGCCTTTGTTTTCGCTACTCGGATAGTACAATTCCTCTTCTACTTAAATCCGAAATTTCAAGCTTCTAGCTCTTTTCTGTGACTGTACAGGCAGGTTTGTGTCGAACCTGCTCGGAAACCACATTGTTGGTTTGCCCACGAGGCGGCTCATATGTTGCCCGGCAATTGGAGATTCCTGGAAAGCCAAGCACCAGTGAAAACTTGGAGCAACATTACGAAAACATGCCCATGTAGTGCCTAATATACAGAGATTTTTTTAAGCTTTAAAAATTGAAAAATTTCAGCAGAAAATTTTTAATGTTTTTCTTATTTTTGCTTAAAACATAGATTGTGGGTACACGTTAGAACCGCCTTGACGAGGCGGTTCTAACGAGTACCCACAATCAATGTTTTGGAGCAAAAATAAGAAAAATAGGTATACCCCTACTCACCCCAGTTTTACTATATAAAAGTGGGGTTTAAGGGGGTATTCATTGCACGGACATGTTTTCCTGATGAAATACCAGTTGAACCTCGGTGGGCCAAGCAACAGACAAACGCCCCGGATCCAACCAACTAAAATGAATAGCTTTAAGTCGGGGCAACCAACTTGCTTTCGATACTATTCAGAAACTTTATTATGACTTTTGTGGTTAATTTTCAAGAGTATCATGCTTGGGTTTATTATACTTTACTTCTTATTTAGATTTTCAAACCGGTTTAGCTGTTTAATGCAAGAATCATAATTTCTCTACTGTCTTTTTTCATATCATTTACACAACAAAGGTCAACGAACATGGTTCATTTTAACCATTCTGCCTTACAAAGAATACTTGCGGTCTATCATTTTTACTTGCGGTCTATCATTTTTTTTTTCAGTTTTGAAGTCGAAATCATCGACTACAAAATTTACAGACGTATCAACAATTCAGTTATGTGATTAGATGAGAGTTGCCCTATTCGTACCGAGAAGGAATGTGGGTTAAGATGAAGTCAGCATTCATGCGTGGCACATTCTATTAATGAGCCGTGTGAAAGCTGCATGCATCACAAACTATATAGAAGGAAACAATGAAGTACGATAGGTCCACACATTATAACGATAGGTCCCCACAACAAAAGGAACTCAGACACCCGGATGCAGTAAAGGCGTTCCATAGTATATATGCTCTATATTCAGCGAACGTATTATTCTTCTTGAGCAAAGCCATTGCTTGTCAGAGCATCTCCTCCCTGCCACCCATATATATACTCCTAAAAATAATCTAAGGGCCAGAAATTTAATTTTGCAGATTTTGTGAATATCAAATAGTTTATTTTATTTCATATAATAGATGTTCAATGGGTACCCTAACCAATAAACCCAAATAAAGCTTAAAATCAATCGACAATTAGCTTGTCAGACATCATGGCACAACAATACCCTCAAAAATTCGCTATTTTAGAAATGGTGGGTGGGGTAGTAAATTCTACAAAAAAAAAAAAAAAAAAAAAAAAAAAAAAAAAAAAAAAAATGTTTTTACAAGAATATGGTCGTATACATCAACCCAGTAACGGGCATATAAGCACGAAGCTAAAAAAAAAAATGTTTTTACAAGAATATGGTCGTAAACATCAACCCAGTAACGGGCATATAAGCACGAAGCTGTTTAACCTCCGTGCAGTGTGAAAAGGAAGTATAAAATTAACTTCCGGATGCCCGCAAGACGAATCCAACAACACCCTCTTACCATTTCAATTTCCAGACATTTTCGTGTTCCAGATAGAACATTATAGGTAGGTTTGATTCTCTGAAGACGATCCAACAACAGCTCAACCGATTTGAGGCCAAGAGAGCCTGCTCGTCAGTCCATAATACGGTCCTAATGACCATTTTATTGTCAACTTAGCCATCCGACCCATGTTTGACACTGCAAAAACGCTAAAACTCGAGTACATGATGCTTTCGGGAATCATGTTTGTAATCAGACTTTCACAATATTAAAATAGATGCAAGAATGCCTCTTGTACCCTCACAGTGACCAAACAATCCAGATGACTCCGACTGAATTTTGCATATTGGCATCAGGACATTTCTGGCTCATTTGAGACCGCTTCTTTGGTCGCACGGGTCGAAAATCAGCTTACACGTCAATGACGGAAGGCAACGTGAGTCGTGTCAGACAATTGGGTTATGTTGTTAGAACACGATTTGTTTGGCAGACCATATCTGCTTGTGTGGGGTGGGTATGTAATGTTGGTTCTTTGGAGCTGTATGTATTATTCAGAATGGGTCGCTGAATGGTATGCAATATGGCTATGGAGTTTGGGCATCAGTGTTCATCCATTTGCTGGCGCATTGGACCCTGAGTTTATTTAAATGGTCGATAACGACCAATTACGAAGGGCTAGAGGGGTAAAAGGGTTCCTTGGAGGCGAGATAGTTCAGTGTGTGGGGTGGTTGGCGCGTCCACCTGACATGAACCCGATTGGGCACGTGTGGGATTGTCTACATAGAAGAATCGCGGCCTCTAATGTTCAACGTGGGACGCAGGAAAGTCTGGAACGTGAGCTGTTCGACGATCGGGGTATGATTCAACTTGTGGACATCCGGAAGTTGACTTTGCGTTTCCGGTCGCATTGCATTGAAGTTATACAGGCCCATGATAAAATCTGACATCTACGGCCATGATGTTGTGAAAAGAAGACAATTTCTAAATTTTACTACCCCACCCACAATGTGTAAAATAGCCAATTTTGGACGGTGGTGCATTGACATTTTCACTGACAAGTTAATTGTCGATTGATTAAAAGCTTTTGGGGGTTAGTTTGTTAGAGTGCACATTCAAAATTTATTATACATCATAAAATAAATTGAATTGTTATCTGCGAATTTTAATTTCTGGCCCTTAGATTATTTTGAGGAGTACGTGTATATTACAACCTTAAGGTTGTTCAGGGAAGCGTCGTTTGCGTTAGTGACTAGACAAGGCTGATTCGTGTCAAGCATCGGTACATTTTTAAGGTAACTTTTAGTGTTGTGTCATCCTTATACAGATGAAAACACATTAAAATGCAACAATAAAATAAGCCTTGAAAAAAAAAGTTGACAAAAGATACCAGGCTATAAACACAACAGGTCTTAATACTTATGCTTGAGCCCTGTACCGCGAAAATTGTCTCCATTGTTCCGACCAGGATGACCCTAAACCGGCACGCGTTACGCAAGGAATATTGCGAAATTTGAATACATGGGTAATTATTCCAAATTCAAGATGGCAAAACTCAATGCTAGAGATCAGCTATACGCAAGTTAAACAAACTTTGCTTAGTTGCTCGTTTGTGTTGGTTTATGTTTTAAGACAGGATATGTTACCTATGATGGGACCCATTTAATTTCAACAAAAGACTATGTAATTAAAGATCATTTAAAACACGAAAAGGCAGTCATTCAATCTAAATTAAATTCAACTTGTGTCTAAGATTTCGTTTTTAACTTAAAAAATCGTATTTTGTGGTCGTTTTTGCAAACACGCATAGCCCGAATCAGCTGAAAAGCTCAGTTTACATCAAGTCAGGTACAGATAAATGCAAACACTATTTATCGGCGGAGCCTGTACCATCAATGCGGTTACTTATTGCAGCTGGCTAAAATCATTTAACATAATTTAACCAGCTACACCCAAAGCAGAAAGGGTTTTCTGAAGATGAAAACTTTAAAAGGAAACATGGTTCTTAAAGCTTTTACAATTTGTGTAAATAATTTCATTTTCAATTGCTAAAATTATAAAATAGTTCATTTTCAATAGCGAAAAAGCGACAAACATTTTACTTTTCAAATGATCAAAATCCCAATCACAGCATGAAATGCATAGTCGTATTGCAACTAAAAATGTTACATGCTCCATAAAAGGTACATGTACCATCATTGCCAGGGTGGGACAACTCGGATGCGGCAAGTGGTTGATGACTTGTTCACATTTATGCCAACGAGTACCCACAATCTATGTTTTGGAGCAAAAATAAGAAAAATTGGTATACCCCTGCAAACCCCAGTTTTGCCATATAAAAGTTGGGTTCAAAGGGGTATACATTGCACGGACATGTTTTCCTGATGGCAATATAAAGGTCAACGGAGCACCATGAAATCATCTATAAACAAGATGATTGAGACTTTATAAAATAGCACGCATGTAAAAGGAAATTCAAAAACATTCTTGTTTGAACAAACTTACCTTGAAAGTCAAGAGCTTGCTTTATGGTTCCAATGTTCCAAAAATATTCTTTTATTTACAAATACGAAAAGAATAAACAGTTGAGACGTCACAACATTACAAATTTTGTATAAAATGACAAATAAGTATAATGGGCCGTGGATAGGCAAAAGGTGCTGAGGAATACAGATTTTAAAACCGACACCAATTTACTTTAATTTTAGATTTGGCATTAAACAAATGCATCTAGTAAAACTTGCTAGATATATCATGTGCAAAACAAAAAACAATCTCAAATACGATTCCAAAATAAGGCAGTCTGAAGTAATAGATGTTGTAAAAGGTACATTTTTGTATTTTACAAGGTCTATCGTCACCTTACTTTATTTTTTGATTGCAAACAGGTAAAAAGCGTATATGAAGTGTATGTTTTTCGAGAGAAATTTCGCTATTTTTAAATTAAAATCTATGATTTTGGTACTCATACGAATCCTAGCATCGAGTCGATTCATCAGATCACAAACAGAAATTAAGGTTTTTATGGAAAATTGACAAAAAAGTCGAAAAATATCATCGGATATGCGCATTGTATGCCCTACGTTCTGCGTCAAATACCACAAAAAACGTACTGTTGCAGAACGGAGGCAGGTTATATGGTGATGATTTTTAAATACGCATTTTAGTTGATATCCGTGTTACTGTGAGCAAACCTACGTGCCCCCTCAGCCGATTGGCAAGTCACCCTGATGACGAATTTTTGTATGCATAAACCCACAAATAAAACAAAAATGTACATTTCAAATCAAATGTACTTTGGGGTGTATTTAATCTGTTTTTACAATGGCATTGGCCGACTTTTTGCCCTACATTTTGAATAGGAAGCATAAAAGATACAGTCATGCGCAACAATGACTCGTATTTCATTTGAGCCGCGACGTGAGAAAACCGGTCTTCGAGGTTTCCGAACAGGTTCGACACAACCAGAGCTGTACAGCCACAGAAGAATGCTAGATGCTTCAAATTTTTTTTATATAAGTAGAAGAGCATTTGTACTATACGTGTAGCGAAAACAAAGGCGCTGATCAGCTTCGCAGTAACTGCGAAGCTGATCTGCGCCTTTGTTTTCGCATATTCAAAATGTTGATTTTCTCGTTACGAGGCTCATTTCATTGAAGTCTGGTCTGTATGAATGTCTCGTCTCATTGAATAAGTGTAGTTCAAACATAAAGAATTATCGCATACAAAATACGATTTCAATTTTCAAATATAAATCAGTAGTTATAGATGGCTTTAAATTAAACATCGTAACACATGACTGTTTTTCTTCTATCTTCCGCATCCGTTAGTCACAAAGTTTAATACTAAGCCTTGAGGCTACAAGCACATGTTTCGTAAAGAATAAAAATTTAAACTGAGATCCTTAAAAAGCAACAAACATATTATGAGAAAGTGGATGGGCCATACTCCGGTTTCGGCCTCCTAAGCCGCTTCAGCAACATATTGCCAAAGAAAATAATTAACTATAATTCTGCAACTTTCAACAGTGTAGTCGATACAAAGACTAGTATTATCCAAAATGGGACCAAATAAATTAAACTTTGGTCAGAAAATGAATCTAAACTAATAACAATTTTCTGATTTCTAAGAATACCATCGCCAATATCAATTTAAGACCAAAAGGAAATGGATGATGTACGGGAAGACTTTTTAGGGCCGCCATGGTAAAAAGGATATTTCGTGATACAGAAAGCACAGTTACTCTGATTAGACAATAAAGACTTGGAAAATATTTCATAACTTAGAAAAATAATGCAAACATATTTTATGAAAAAGAGAGAGAAAAAATAGAATAGTTCATGTATCACAGTTAAAAGTTTAAAAGCAAATGAACGCATATCTAATACTACTTTTTGATAAACCCATCCGATTGGTACTTTTTGATAAATTCATCGTTGGGACTTTTTGATGATTCATCATGGTGCTTTTTGATAAATTCATCGTAGTGCTTTTTTGATAAATTCATCATGGTACTTTTTGATAAATTCATCATTAAAACTTTTTGATAAATTCATCATTGGGACTTTTTGGTAAATTCATCATTGGGACTTTTTGATAAATTCAACATTGGGACTTTTTGATAAATTCATCATTGGGACTTTTTGATAAATTCATCATGGTACTTTTTGATTAATTCATCATTGGGACTTTTTGATAAATTCATCATTGGGACTTTTTGATAAATTCATCATGGTACTTTTTGATTAATTCATCATTGGGACTTTTTGGTAAATTCATCATTGGGACTTTTTGATAAATTCATCATTGGGACTTTTTGATAAATCCATCATGGTACTTTTTGATAAATTCATCATGGTACTTTTTGATTAATTCATCATTGGGACTTTTTGATAAATTCATCATAGGGACTTTTTGATACATTCATCATTGGACTTTTTGATAAATTCACCATGGGCATTTTTGATAAATTCATCATGCGACTTTTTGATAAATCAATCATTGGGCATACCAATGGTTTAAAGATTCTCTATCATCCCTAGGCCTGCTTCGGATTCTTTGTAGTTCAAAGCTGAAGTAAGAACATCATAAATAATCTGTAACATAATTATATTTAGAATCCGTAGCAGAGATAATGAAAAATCACCCGCGCTGTAACAGAGTTGGAACCCTGTGATAATTGTATATTTTGTTTTTACAGCAAAATGTGATGACAAAATTGAATACGGATCTGAAACTGACTTTGGCCATGTGTGGTGATCGGCTGCAGCACCGGAAACAGACTTTGGTCTCCAGTGTGTGTGTGTCGGGGAGGGGGGTGGGGGGCGGCACAACCCAGCAAGCTCTGAGCACCAATTAAGTAAATCAGAAAATCATCATCATCAATCATCATATCCGTTTTATAGTCCGTTGTCTTCTACTGAGGGTTGGACTTGTTTGACAAGTCTCCTTCTTAGACGTCCTCTCCACTCTGAGCGATTCTGAGGATCAGCAGCAGTCATTCCTAGTTTTTTTTTTTTTCTGTCGTCTAACAACACTTCATCCAATGCTTTCCTTGGCTTGTCAGATCTTTTCTGTACAACTACGAGCGATTATCAAAAATTACGTGGACTTTTCCCATAACTTGACAACGGTTCCGGCAAACATATTCAAATTTCAACTGCCGATTAACTAGCTTAACTCCACTAGATTCTGAAAGTTTGGTTAATCTAAAATGTTTTATGAGCATTTGGTGATGGTTTTTCTTACCCCACTCTCCCCATCACGGAGCACGTCAGAAATGACGTTAAGTTTGACACTGCAGTATCGCATTTCTTTTGCATTTTCTTCAAAACGGTTTTGCAGATCACAGCCAAACGTGGCATGTGTCTTAATGAATCCATATTAAAACAATTGATGCTTGCTCATAAACTACAGTGGACCGGTTGTGCACCTACGTTGTTTTGCTTCGGCATACATGTTTGCTTTTTTCATAATTTTTAAGCGATGTCTGAATTTCATGCAACACAGATCAACTGGCAATTTTGTACAATTCCCATTTGAAACTGATCCTAATTTCTTATTTTCCAGTAAAACTTCAAGGTCCTTCGATAAAACATTAAAAATGAAACATTGCGTGCACGTTTGAACAAATTGGACCCAAATAAATATCGAAATAAATATCCGTCATTGAAAATGTTCTAACGTCTCAATCATAATGTTAAAAGTCAGCATCGTTATGCCCAGTTCAAATTTTTTCTCAAATCAAGGCAATTCATTAAACATTTTATACAGATTGGTAATTTAAACCATGCTCCAACAGATAAACAATCTTTTAACATACTTTAAGAAGTAAAACTGTAAAAATCAGTAGCCCTAAAAAGCAAATTTTGTGGTTTAAAATCAGTGTTTTTGCGTCGACGTCACTGACGTCATTGGAGTGCTCCATAGTGGCGAAAGTAGGTGTTTTCATTTCACAATATTTTTGTAACGGATAAAGGGATTGTGATGAAATTTTGCACACTGCTGCATATTACATGGATCCATGTGGACTGAAAATTTGAGTGGAATCGAGTCATATAATCATAAGTTATAAGAAAAGTCCACGTAATTTTTGATAATCCCACGTATGTTTAGCTTGCGTACTTGAGCAATCCAGCCTTTGCTGCGCTCTACTCATTCTGCTGGAGCGAAGCACCACATCTATATCCTGGAGTCCAAGCTTTGAGAGAAGGGAGTCTGAGCTTACTTCATCATTCGCCTTGACATTACAGATCCAGCGGATCATCGCACGGTCATTGCGTCGTAGGCAGTTAAGAGTAGCCACAGTCATGGCCCATGTTTCTGCCGCATGCAGCATTACACTTCTCACACAAGTAAAAACATCATAAATAATGTGTAACCTCTGGTCAAAAGTGGCAGATTGCGGTTGGTGAGGAGGGAAAGTAGCTGTCGGAACTTGCCCCAAGCGGATTTGCAACGCGCTACTGCAGCCAGTTCACAACCACCACCAGCAGAAAGCATGTCTCCTAGATAACAGAACTCTGGAACAGCCTCAACTGTTTCGTCATCAACCTGAACCTCCTTCACTAGTCTTCCATCTATTGGACGTGCAGCGAGCACATCTGAAATCAGGATCAGGGCGCAAGGGGCCTTTGATTCCACTGCATTTCTTGTGGATCCAGGACAAGCAGCCACCACAGAAGATAGCATTTCTCCCTACACCTGTCTGACAGACGCCACAGGGATCCTTTCCAGATTTTTTCAGAAGGTCCAGATTGGGGCCAGAGACCATGATCTTTGTCTTCCCCATGTTCACTCGAAGGCCTTTCCTCTCCATCTCTGCTTTCCATGTTCTCGCCTTCAGTATTCCTCTTTCCAATGGCTTGCCCGCCATGTACCTCTTCAAACCCAGTGGACTGGGAGCCAAGGTGCCCGTTCCAGTCACCGCAAACAAGGAGTCGTTCTGAGGCTGGGATTTTAGCTACCGTGGATTGCAGCTCCTGGTAGAAACGGTCCTTCTCAATGTCACTCAGGTTAGCTTGTGGTGCACACACACGCTTGTGGTGCACACACACACACACACACACACACACACACACACACACACACACACACAAAAAAAAAAAAAAAAAAAAAAAACTGTCTTGCCAATGGTAATTTGAATGAGAATGATCCTGTCTGAGACGTGGACAACCCCAAAAGAGTTTGAAGCGAGAATCTTTGCCGACTATCTGCTTTACGCCTTCTCTTTTCCACCTAGTCTCTTGGAGACAGCACAGGTCTATTCTTCTCGGCGACACAGTCTCCACCACTTCATTAGATTTCCCCCGCATCGTGCCCACATTGAGTGTGCCAACACGGAAAGACTTTGGGCATTCGCTGGATTCGCCACTAGGGCCCGACCCTGCAGCTCCACGCCCCCGAGCCCCGATGGTTGCCGGCACAGCCTTTATTTTGACTTGTCATGATTGTTTGTAGCAAGATTTTATGGTAGGATGCCCTTCCTTTCACCAACTCGGACACTATTCGGCAGTCCAAGAGCGCCACCGTTCCCTACTGACTTGGGCTGTGTGCTCCACCGTTGGCACCATGTTAATGTGCTCCTCGCGCTGGACCACTGCTGCAACACCGGAAAGCCAGTATGTCGACTCCCGCTGCAGAAGCTACTGTCACCCAGGTTGTGACAGGCTAGTTTATGGCATATAGCAGCCAATTTCTAGTTGTTGTTTTTTTGTAGGGACCAGACTAAAGCTCCTAGATGGATTACCTTCCAAGGCTAATGAGCCCTATCTACCCACATGAGCAGGTTGTACCGGATTACATGTTTACCAGTAGCAGAACCAATCTAGAAAAGATAAATCCTGACCTGACTTCAAATCCTGACCGGACTTCAGAAAAGATGTTTTAAACTTAGAAACAAGGGTTATATCACAGCAGGTGATATTGATACTACAGCAGGAATCATGACCAAAATGTTAATTATTGACATCTGTGCGTGGCGGTAAGAATTGTGCCAGCGGTGCACATTTTCCTTAATGTTGTGCCTGCAACTTCTAAAAATGCAGAATATGCCTAAATAAGATATTTAATATTTATGGTGTCTGGGGGCATATTATGGTGTCTGGGGGCACGAGCCTGGAAGCCCACCCCCCCCCCCATATAGATCCGGCTTGATCCGGGCCTGGGCTGGCCAGAATGTTGATGCAGTTTTGGATCACTACCGTTCATCTCGTAGATCTAGTATATGGTAAGAAACGCTGCCTGGGATATCTGAACGAGTGAGAAACAGGATCATGAACCAATCGTCGAGCGTCTTGGTGCGGTCTTACCTCAAGGGTGAAGATCCGCTCGACATTTTAGAGATACGCGTTGGTATCTCATTCAAAAATGGAAATCTACCTGGATTTCCAAAAGGCATTCGATAAAGTGCCGCACAAACGCACTTGAGGTGCATTGCACTTGAGGTGCACTTCAGTTGCGTACAGCTGTTTGAGTTGTTTATAAACTCTAAAGATAACTGTTTTTGGTGGGCACATATAATTTGTTGTAAAATGCATTTTATTTTCAGAATTTAGATTCACTAGTTCAGGTAAACGTATATCAAAGATTTTATAATTAACCTGATACACTTTTTAAGTTTAAATTGTGTCATTTGCAAGGAAATCCCATAATAATATACAAGGGAAGTAACAAGCCAATGAGATCGCAAGTATATGTTTTATCATAAATTCACCACTTCCATCAGTATTGGAAAAACAGGTCTGGTTACATGCATTTCCAATATTGACTTTTTTAATTCCAATTTAGAGTGTTTGGTACCGTTTAACAACCAGATTTGTAGATGAGTAATGAGACAAAAGTGTCTGATACATGTACTATACACATGTGTACATGTAAAACCTTATGGAGATTAAATGATGAAGGTGATTGGCTTCTGTCTCTTTTCGTTTTATGAAACATTCTGGCTAGAGATACGGTACCGTACCTTTACCCTGCATTTATAAGCCGATTGCCAGTGGGGTCGAAGGAACATAGCCATTTACACTAACCGGTGTTTTTCATTTATATTTCGCATAATCATGATACAGGTTGCAAGAACCACACTTGGGTTCACGATTTTTATCAAAGGGGACGTGTTGATCGTTCTTGCACCATGACACGAACCTATAAAATATTCCCTACGGTGCTTTATGGCACCTCTGTATTTCATAAAGGTACCGGCTAAGGGTACGGTACCGTTTCTCTGGCCACTGCCTATATATTTAGCCATGATGACAGTACATTTCCAGGTAGGAGGATCTGGATGGGGGGTCCTGGTATTCACCAATCACTAAAAATTTAGCCATTTATTCACTGTCATTAAAATTTTGTCTTATTCATTAAAATTTGCTTGATTATTCATTGAAATATGATACTTGCTAGTCACGCCTTCTTTTCAGTCAGCTAATATCCATAAGCAAATAGGTGTTCCCCACCTAATATCCCTTATCTCAAGCCACAAGGACTAGTTCTATGATATTAAATTGTAGACTGCTGAGAGCAACCTTGATATTAACATATTTTTACTCTGCTAGATGACAAAGCTTCATAGAAACTTTCCGAAATAGTATACTGATTCTTTTTTTAGCAAATCCCCTTTTAAATCTGTTGGAAGTATAATTCCCCCACCTTAAATACTGAATACGCCCTAAGTTTTACCCTGAACCTTTCTCTTTCATTATGAATACCAAAGGTTATTTTAGAAAAATTGTAACTTCAGGGGTAAAAGTTAAACGATGTTGTTTTTATTTAGTAAACTATAGGAGTACTATGTGATGTATGGATTTGTGCTGGTGCCTGAATGTACAATACATTTAATTAATGTCTTAAATACCGAGCGAGCGAAGCGAGCGAGGAAAAAAATTATGTAGCACCATATAAATTGCCAGACGTACTTAGTGCTGTTTTGTTTCTGATTGCAAAAGACACTATAATTATGTTCTGTCATATAAAAAAGCAAGATAATGTCCATCCACAGAAAAGAATATCATTATAGGATCGGAACATACATAATAAGGACAAAGTGGGGTAATAGAATAAAAAGAAAATACATATACATAAGCAAACAAAACAGAGAAATAGTATTTGGCTCAGTAAACATCCAGAATGATTTAGTTTTCTCTGCCTTCAAATTACACATTTGTTTTTCAATTAGTCCATCAGGTGAGCCCCTACATGCTTGGCTTCCAGACATATACATGTCTTTCCAAACATTCAAGGATTTTTGAAATATGAATACAACATTTGAACCAAATCGGGTCTGGGGGCGTGACAGTGACAGAAAAAAATGTAAATTCTGGAAATAGCCAAATTTTAGGATAATCATTATTCTTTAAAATGTTATTCACTATTCATTCTATTACTCTGCTATTCATTAATAATTTACATTTATTCATTATTCTTTAGGACCTCATTATTCACTAATCATTAAATTTTTTGCTCTTTATTCACTCTCATTAAAAATTTTAGGCCATTATTCATTAATCATTATACCCCATCCAGACTCTCAGGTAGAGGCGTGGGCCTACACTGGCTTGGCTACCTTTGTACACGACAGCACGATGATCATGCGAATAGATCCATGAAGTCGACTTTGCCCTGCATACTCCCAACAAAACTCTTGTGAAAATGTCAACAGAATTGCCTGTCATTAAAATCGATACGCATATACCAGATCTCCAAGAAATTCAGAAAGGTAGGGCTCGCTTATAATTTGGTTTGTTTTCTTATTTCGGGGTAAAAATGATCCAAGTACCAGTGTAATTTGCTACAAGTTAATGCTTTTCTAAAAAGCTTGCGCCCTTTCATTGCATTGCTGTCTGTTTAAACATTATAGCTAGTGGTCAGTCTTGATAGGTGTGTGCTTGTTTTAACAGACCGGGGCTGTCAGCTGTTTGTAAAATTGTGGTAAGTCAGGTTGGCAACTGTACATGTGATCAGAAATCAATATACAATTGTACTTACTAGCCACTCTAGATGTCCTACATTTCCTCACCCCAGTGCCAGAAAACAAAAAATTTTCCAGCTGAAAAAAAAAAAGATTATTTATTTGTTGTTTGTAATCTGTTTTTAGGCTGAGTGCTCTAGACCTTAATTGTCACTATTGTCATGATTGTGGCAGTGCATGATCGCAAAAATGCAGGATTGTACCAATGGAAGTGAGCAAGTTTGCTTACATTTAAGAGTGACACCTCTTGATTTTATTTCTTGGACATGAACACTTGGTTGTCACGCATGTAAAAGATTATTTTGTTCTAAGATTTCTGAGATGGTACAAACCAGCAAATTTTAATACCCAGTCTCTACACAAAAGTCATATTAATAATAATCCCCTACCCTTCCCTTAAGGCAGAGTAGAGACGTTATTAGATATAACAGACTGGTTGAGTATTTACGTAGACATAGAGAGGGCATTACATTAACAATGCTGAGGGGGAGGAAGGAGGAATACTTAAAACAGTCTGTTGAAGTAGATTTTGCCTAGGCTAAAGGTTATAGATTGATAGAATGGCACTCGTCGATTGATAGAATGGCAGTTGTCTGGGGGAGTACAGAGGCTCTCCACCGCTGAGTGAGTGGTCCATGATTCAAAGCCTACAGCCTTCAACCTGACATGAACAAGCAAAGAATTATATATGACTATCACTTTTGTCATTTTTCAGCGTTGAATGATGGATTAAAGAAGAATTTTAGCAATGTAGAAGTGAATGTTGTGGACTGTCCTGATTTAAGACAACCCCCTTTCCATTTGGCAGCTGAGGGTAAGTGTAATATTCAAGTAATTGATAAATAAAATAGGCCACATCATGAGATAACTGGCTTTTGCATATGCGAAAAACAAAAATGCTAACATATTATGCAACTTTGATGGCTTACAAATTCATAGTTCTCATCAATAAAATGCCACTGCAAGCTTCATAGATGTGTACTAACTCTTGAATTCAGAAACTTTCTAAAGATTTGAAAATTGAAAATTTAAAGGTCATGCAATTTTTTTCTGAATTTACTGTCTTTCAGGATCTTTCAGGGCTTCTTAACATCATGCAAACATATCCATGTAATGAATACCCCCACAAACCCCACTTGCATATAGTAAAACTGGGGTTTGCAGGGGTATACCTGTTTTTCATCCAAAACATACATTGTGGGTACTCGTTAGAACTGCCTCGACAAAGCGGTTCTAACGTGTAACCACAATGTATATTTTGAGCCAAAATAAGAAAAATATCAAATTTTTTTCCAACAAAATTTTCAATTTTTACTGCTGGAAAAATTCTTTGTTTATTGCATGGGCAAGTTTCCTTAATGATTGGAAGTCTTTGCACATTATTTGTTGCATGTACTTTGGATATCCATTTTTAGCAAGATGTTGGTTGACTGATTGTTTTTTGGTCATTGTTTCAGGTTTAGGTGGCAGGCCAAGACTGGTTGATATTGGTGGACCACCATACTTACTACCTCTAGTACAGAGAAATAAGGTGGGATTTCTTCAAAGTATTTTAACCAATTAAATAAAATTGTGTTTTTACACACAGAATTTTATCATTCCAATCAGAAAGGAGGTTCTAAAGAAAATTACGAAATACATGAACTACGTAATTTCCAACTGCCCCTTGTAAATGTGTAAGTCGCGGATGGACAAAATAAAACTTTCCCTAAATTAATAGATGAATGAATTCTATACATGTACCTTTGGTGAATCTTCTTTACTTTACTTTCAGATTTTTGGTTTCAAACAGATAGCAGAACATGCTGAGTTACCTGATGCCTTCATGATAGGTGCTGGGGCAGGGCCTGCACATGTGATTGGGGTCAACAGTGAGGTATTATATTGAGCCTGTGCATGAGAAAACCAACAATTTGGGTTCTGACCAGGTCGGACACAAACCGGGCTGTACAGTCACAGAAACAGGTTAGAAGCTTGAAATTTTGGATATAAGTAGAAGAGGAAATGTACTGTCCGATTAGCAAAAACAAAGGCGCTGATCAGCTGTGCAGTTGTGCAGTTACTGCACAGCTGATCTGTGCCTTTATTTTTGCCTAAGCATTTTGTTGGTTTTCTCATGCAGTGGCACAGATAGTATCTTGCCACCCACACCTTAAACTTATGGTAAACACTCTAAAACACAATCAACAATGCCTTCAGTAGAAGCAGGAGGTTCTATTTTACATGTACATGTAGTTTTAAACAGATAGCAGAACATGCAGAGTTACTGATGCCTTCATGATTGGTGCCGGCACAGGGCCTGCACATGTGATTGGGGTCAATAGTGAGGTATAGTGTATAATTATTCAGAGTTTCAGTCATGTATTTTCATTTGGCCAGTAGTTGGAAGGCATGGGCATACTACTTGCTTAACTGATATTCATTCAAGAATATTCAATTTAACATATGTGCTGTATCATGAGATCTGCTTTTTTGCATGTGGACTGCATGAAAAGTAAGAATAGAGGGACCAGGAATCGATGCAATTAAATTTAAAGTCCCAACATAGACACCAGCTGGGAAAGAAAATACATAAAACACAACAAAACATTTTCCGACAACACACTCGAAGAGCAGAATGACTAGCTCTTTCCCAACAAGGTAGCCATACGGCTAAGTTTCAACAGGAACAAAAGGGAACGAGCACGACAGAGAGATAGGCACAATAAACAGTAGTATAATGAAGATAAACCACTTTTCCTGGGACACCGATTGTCAATTTAACTGGGGACAAGTATGATGAAGACAAACCACTCTATCTGGAACACAACTTAACGTTTTTACCGGGCACAACGCCGAAAACCACTTCTCCTGGGGATGTCCTCGAAATCATAAAGAAAGAAAGCAGTGTAGTTGATCAGTATGTATTTGATACATAGACAGTGCAGATTGTCTGAAATTTCGAGTCAACTATACCTTGAGCCGCGACGCGAGAAAACCGGTTTTCGGGGTTTCCGACCAGGTCCGACACAAACCGGCCTGTACAAGCTCAGAAAAGAGCTAGAAGCTTGAAATTTCGGATTTAAGTAGAAGAGGAATTGTACTATCCGAGTAGCGAAAACAAAGGCGCTGATCAGCTTCGCGGTTACCGCGAAGCTGATCTGCGCCTTTGTTTTCGCCTAGGCAAAAATCCGGTTTTCTCACTATGCGGCTCCCTTGCAAGCAGCAATTGTATTGCCAAGTTTGTGTCAGACTCAAACATGGTGCAGCTCTGCCAATCTCTAAAAAATCTAACAGCAAATGTTTATGTCTTTGTTACAGCTGATGAACAATGTGAAGTTTGAGTCTAATGGCAGCTGTCTCAACAAAGCATACATATCCAAAGTGGACACAAAGGTTAGTTGAAGCAAACAGAATATGTATATTTATGAGTGAGGTAGGAAATGTTTAGATACTTCTTTAGCAGCCTCTGCCTGAAATGGTTAAGCCATCTGCCTTGTAAACCAGGGATCATGTGTTTGATGGCTGGCATCTGGAATTTAACTCTTTCATAATTATGAGAATTAAATTACCTTATCTATTCTGAAAAAAAAGTGCAAACACTACACATATATTCTAACTTAAATTTCTGTCTCGCATTTACGAAGGGTGGCCCAGTAAATCGTGGACTGTGCTTGCTGTATAAAAACTATTCAATGCACAAGCTTCCAATTTACAAATATACTACTTGCACATGTTCTGGGTATGCTTACAAAATTTCAGAAAAATACACCGGAGAATAAAATCTCAGTACACAATACAAAACTACAAGTCATGCAGACCCGGCGCACGCTGACGACGTCTTCTACTGATATGCGTCAACTTCATGTACTACATGTACTTACCGTTTACTCTTTATAGAGGTACGCTCCGTTGTTTGCGTTACACAAGCGATGTTTGTACCAACTTTTGAAACATGCCACTGAACCATAGACTATGTAACGACCTGTTGAATCGCTTACATGAACTTCTCTCTGCCCTGAAAACTTTTACACTGAAGATGCGATTCCTCATCAGAAAAAAATAACGTTACGGACATTCATGAACGGTTTCTGTCCATGCTGTGTACTTTCGGTCCACCCATCGCTAAATCAACTATGCCATTAAAAACAAGGCTCCTCAAAATACCACTGTTTATCAGATGCTTGAATGAATCATTTGAGGTCATAAAGGTCTGCACAAAGAACTGGATTGCCGTTCGTCGCGTTTTCTCTTCCTCTAACGTCGCCATTTTCATTAGGTTCTAAGTTTAACAGACAACATTTAAATGTGTGCCATTTTCAAACAGATGATATGTAACATTCGAAATTTTCTCTGGTGATGTTAAAAGAATGTTGCTATGAGCAGACAGCTCGTTTTGGCGCTAAACACTGAAATGGCTGAAATATATCATTTTATTGAACACACGGAAGATTATTTAAATGTGTTTGTTTGGGTTGCGCCGGGTTCGCATACACTGACCTAATCAATCATGCACATTTTACAAGTTGTACATAAACTTATACTTTTATGCACCTCTTTTCACTGAATTTGAATTGCGGAAGGTATCTGAAAAGTTAAATGGCAATAGGGCGTCAAAAAATGAAAAATCAACAAAGTACACGATAAACCGGGCCACCCCTCGTATTGCACAACTTTTTATAACACAGAAATGTCATTTTTTGGCTTTAGCTTGCACTTTGATTTGATTCTGTGAAAGCAAACAGAGGCATACTACATGCATTTTAACATGTAAGGGTTCAGAAAAATGACCATGTCATTCCTATTGAGTGTGAAACCGAACTTGACAAAGGTTTTCGGAAGATTTCATAGGTTTCCCACCCAAAGTTTGAGTGTTTCTGGCAGCTTCTGTGTGATTTGTACAGAAAATATGTTGCATTCTCCGTAAAATTCAACATTTAATCAATGCAACAACATGGTGGGAACCTCTTGGTGTTACATACATGCAGCATAAATCTATGTCAAAGGGGGAGGGGGTCAGAATTTTAAAAAAAAATATTTTGTCAGAAAACATATTTTTTGCAATAGATTATCAAGGAAATGCTACAATATGCTTATTGCAACCCAAAATTTTGGGTAGAAACTATCTATCCACGAATAACAGGTACACCATCTTTATTAGATTTATAACTGTAAACAGCACTGCCCATCACTTATGCAAAAACCTGTACCTTAAATATACTATGCCAGATAAATTAAGCAACTTTTACTTTGAACAGTGACTCGATATGTTTTGTAGACATTAGGGAAGTTCTTCTGACAATCAGACAATGGCTTGCATGTATCAAATTATGGTAGAACCAGTCTTTGTGTGATGCTGAAGTGACATTTGATTTTAAGCCCACGGAGGCATATCTGAAATAAAACATAAACCAACAAATAATGATATACATATTTTGCACAGTATATCTATATGCGTTATAAGTGTACACTTTGTGTATACCTATTTAAATAGGACAGTCAGTCTGTTCATTCAGGTAGAACATACATATACAGTATATTTCCATAGCCTTGGCGAATTACAAATAATGGACCTGAACCCATTTATCGGTTTAGGGGCTTTTTGACAGCCTTCCCCCCCTTGCCCAAACATGGCATTTGGATATTATATGTCATTTAAAAAATTACAGCTTTGTTCAAAATATTTTAGTTGGGCAAGGGGGGGAACATGGTCTTATAACAGGTTTCCTATTTCCTATATGATGCTATATTAAATTCAAAGATTTTGTCCAGTTTTTAAAGAAGTCACTGCTTGAGTTACACACAACATTACATGCCTAAATACGATAGAAACTAATTTTTCGACTGCAATAAACGTAATTTCAGTGCCTGGAATGTGAGATTTTGAAAATTTCTTGGGCATTTCACATAAGAAATCTTCCGAAAACCTTGAGCACACAATATCACCAATGCATGGAGGCTGCCAACCATGGCAGATTTCATGCGCTCATTTTAGCGTGTTCTGTTACACGTGCTACTGAATTGACTTTGTCTTTTTTTCTGACCCAGAACTTCTTAAAATGCATTTAGGATGGCTTGTTTTGCTGGGATAGAAACATATCAAAGTGCAAGTTATATCCAAAGAATGAAATTCTTATGTGTGATAAAATATTTCACAATAATTTTGTGTACAGAAAAAATAAATACATGTAATCTGTAGCGTTTTCAATTTTGTTCAGTATATTAGTGGACTATTAAACTCAAAAATATTAATTTTTTCTCTGCCCTCTGTCTATTATGGCATGGTAAAATTGATATGCTGCAAGATGGCTTCTTTCTTCTATATGAGGCACACACAGCCCATCTATTTCTCACGGCCCCTATGGGCAGGGGCCCACCAAACATTGTGCCTCCTAGAAAGTATACCGGTACATGTTTGATGTTTAAGATTCCAAATGAAGAAAGCAACTTATTCTTTTACTTTGCCTTTGGTTCTTTTCAATCCCCTTTAGGGAAATCCTGAAACCACCCCTGCCTTAAAGGTCTTTTTAAATAATTATACAGTTGTATTAATCAGTTGTTTTTCTCTCTATTTAGACAGGTGGCTGTATATTAGAGAAGTTAGCAGACAAGAACACAGAGGAATTCTGTCTCATGGGGAACTTTCTAGTCTGTGAGGGAAAACCAGGCAAGGTAAATACAGTGGTGTTATGGCTAAAAACCCAAATTAGCAGTTTTAACCGCTAATTTGTTAACGGCTAATTGTAAAATTTCGCGGCGGAATTGTTTGTAAAACAAAAGTCAGCGTGGAATTCCGCCGCGGAATTCCGCCGCGAAATTCCGCCGCGAAATTCCAGATTTTGCGGCGGAACACGGCGGAAAAAGTAAACCTGTCATTATGCATAAAAATCAATTGACTGGCGTTTCGCGGTGTTTCGCGGCGAAAAAGACGACAGTCACAATTGTTTTTTGTTGTTTAAATATAATTTTAAATTGGATGTTTTTATTTCAGTTCAAGTTGTATCAATATTTTGTTTGCATCACAATTTTGTATAATTATCGTTTTAGTCCCGACAGTCACAACAGTTTTATTGTTTAAATTTCATTTTAATTTGTATGCATCTATTACTTTTCAAGTCGTATAAATATTTTGTTTTCTTTTCAATTTTGTATAATTATCATATTTTATTCGTGTCTTAACTACTTTGAAGTTTCTGAGACCCTGATTATCGGCTTTGTGTTTTTTTCATGCTTCTTTTTCAGATTAATCAGACTTACCCGATAATATTAGATCCTGTTATCTAGCTTAATTAACAGAAAAATGCTCATAGCGACATAAGCAATTTTCATGGTATGATTGCCCACAGATTTGTTTGTTTGTATTGAGGCTGAACGTCCCAGTCACCAATTTTTTAGTCATGTCTGGACGGAGCTACTGTTTCCTGGGTATTAAGTAGTACTGTGGGTAGTCAATGTGCCTTGCTCAAGGACATAACACGGTGTCGCCAGTGCGGATCGAACTCAGGACCTCTCGATTCGGAGTCTGATGCACTACAACTATGCCACCGCGATGCCAACCCACATATTAATGCAAGTCTTTGGATTCAACATGATGAAGCAATTGGCTTCAACTCTGTTTTGGACATTTAATCGCCTTTGGCTAATGACATTGCTCAAAGCATCAATGATTTTCGATTACGTCATCGTTGAAATCAATTTAGTCTAAACGATATTTGGTCGCATACGACCTTCACCGGGTCCATACGATATTCGGTCGAATACGAGCAATACAGCAACATACATGTACAAAATTGTGTCGAAACTGTCGATTGTTGCTAACCGTGTTGAGTTAAACAGCGTGTTGTGTTCCTTCCAAAACCCACACGTACGGATGGCTTGGAACACGTACATGCATATCAAATGACAAAATCTCATTGTATACATAGCACAATACACTAAAAAAGGTAGGATACTGTGTTTAAAACAAAGTACTGACGTCAGTATATAAAGTTTTCAGTTTATTTTGGAACACATATATACAGTAAGGACCGTGTACGCACCGTGGCAATATGAGCGTATGCCGCATTAGATTAATTAGAACAAAGTTGAGCGCAGAAACCTAGTGGTGTTTTAAAGGAATTGACCGTAATCAAAATGTCCTGTGTTCGATTCCTATATTCGTTGGGTTTCGTACTTGAGCAAAACCGGTATACATATATTACCCTGAAAGTGTTGTCACCATGTTAAACTGATCTTCGCTAGTTGTACCTCTACAAGGCAAGTATAATGTATAAATCGATATGATTGCGATAAGTCTTGTGCTGGCATTTATAGAGGGTGATCAGAGTGGTAACCAGCAAGCCCAAATGTCAATATGCCTCTTTTTGTTTTGTCGTTTTACATGGTTGAGCTCAAATTAAGTTTGTAGTTCACACCTTAAACGCTATAAAGTGAAGCAATTGAGGAAAATTTACAAAAAAGAAAGCAAGGAATCTAACTGTTTATTTAGCATTACCATTTAGACAATGTTTGTGCTACAACAAAAGGCACAAATTTAGATGGCCCCTGCCCATTGGGGCCTTAAGAAATATATAGGCTGCTTGTGCCTCCAGGCAAAACTTATACGCTATTGACAGATCATCTGATTACTGGTTTACCGCTCAGGTCTGTGCCTGCCTAGGAAAAATGGTTTCAAGTAAAACCATCCATACATATAAACAGTATTGGCTTAGAGAGATCGTTATATTTCAAACACTTGTAAGATATCATGACGTCCCATAAAATGGAGGCAGCGTCCCGACATGACCATTGCTGTTGATTACGACGTAAAGCATCCATTCAAACAAAAAAACAACAACAAAGTTAGATTCAACGAGCTGGCGCATTACGTTATAAATATTTTCGTCTATCCGTGATTTCGCTATCGTACCACCTACGTAATACCAATGGAAAAGTCGCGTAATGCATGTTTTTCATTTATATACATGCATAATTGTACATATTATTATGTGCACGTAAATAACGATCTATACATGGAACAGATGAATCATAGTGTGGTCATTAAATTAAAAATAAATAATTTTATGTTAACATTTACAGGTATTTCGCCGTGTTTCGCGGCGAAATAGGAAATTTTAACTTACCTGTGGTAAACGTTAAAAAACGAATTTCGCCGTGAAACACGGCGAAATTTCACCGCGAAAATCGGATTTTCGCAGAGAAAAAATTAACCGATTAAACGTTTAAATTTTCCCTTGGCCCGTGAAATTTCGCGGTGGTTTCGCTGCGAAAAATCACAAGTGATCAGCGCGAACTGTGCAAAAGTGGGTTTTTAGCCATAACACCACTGTATATTTCAATCAGGTAATCATGAAAAGTGTCTGGCCTGCACAGACAGTATCTAGGCTAAAGACTTCACCATGCAATCCCAAAAATTTCCCTGTTTACCAGTAATATGTGATAGTAGAATTTTAGGGATATTTGCTGACAGGAAAAAGATGATATTGTGTTATTTTTAGAAAATCCCTGAAAGATTTCTATGGTGATAGAGTGGTAGGGCTTGGTGGTGTGTTCTTGAGAGGTTACAGAGTGAGAACAGGGAAAGATGACTTTGTGTTAAGTTTGAGGAAATTCCTGAAGGATTTCTATTGTGAGGATTTGGGTACTTTGAAGCTGTATTCTAAAAACGTTATTTCTGAGGTTTTCCATGATGTCTTGATATTACAGGTCGTGGAGGTGAAGACCAGTGTGCGGACAGGGAAAGATGACTTTGTGTTAAGTTTGAGAAAGTCCCTGAAAGATTTCTATGGTGATAAAGTGGTTGGACTGGGTGGTGTGTTCCTGATAGAGAAAGGGTCTGCTCATATACATATCATGGTGGGTATAGTTTGCCTCTCTGTTTGATCAACATTAACAGGATCTTTTTGCATATACATTTATTGACATAGCTGTTTGAAGCCTTTTCAATGAGGCTGAAAGTTGTGTTTAAACAGCAAAAACCATAATCATATGAAATTAAAGTGCTGTTTGAACATTCGTATTGCTAAAAAGCATAGGCATCATTGGTCAATATTACGTGATGTCATTGTTTTTCATAGAAACATAAATGGCCAATGCTGAAGAAATTCTTTAGTTTTTGCCGAGTTTTACGTTGTTATAGTTATTTTCAAAGACAGAAAAAAATAGCTGTGAAATGCAAGATTAACAGTCATTCAAACATGCTTATTCCAATTAACATTTTCTGACCTCTTTAACTAATCATTAATGCACCAGTCATTTGTAACCCCCCCCCCCACACACACACACCTACAGTAAGGGTGGGGGATAGCGGGGCTAAAGTGCAGGGCAATTACTTTTCGAGTGTCCTCTCAGTGCAGGGGAAATGACATGATTTTGACAATAGGATCCTTACCCCAGGGAGATTTTCTTTTGGAAAGGGCGGGGCAAAGAGCAAAGTTTTGAACTCCAGTTTGCCCCCTGTGGGTGGGGCTAATAGCAGGGCATTGAAAGCCCCCTCCCTTCCCCGTAGGTTGGGGAGCAGTTACAAATGACTGGTGCATAAGTAACCTGTTGTGTATAAAATTTCAACTGCAAAGCCATTTATAATATTTATTCAAATGTACAGGTGAGCACGTAATGTCTATATGGTTCTCTAGAAAGCACAGCAAGTTTTGCCTATTTGCCTATTCTTTTCAGCCTGACTTTTCTGATGTGCCATTAACTACAGGTGAAGAGGTGGATAACTGGCTCAAGTTTTACAACATGAAATCAACTCTAGTCTGTGTGGGAGAATTGGTCTCACATGATCCCGTAAGTCAAATTGATGTATATCAGCATCTAAATAACACTATTGTAACAGATTTTGCTTTGTGGTTTGTAGTGAAATAAACATGTTCATCTGGCTTGCAGCCCTGGTCTGCTTGGAATACTCTGTCAAATGTTGCATACATTTTTTTTTTTGCATTCACCATAGTTCTGGAAATTCCACAGTAAAGCCTTTGCTGTTTATTTTCTTACCCTCCTTAAACTGGGACTGAGCAAAGTTCTCTGACAATAACAATCTTGAGTTTATATTTATCAACTGAATGAGCCACTGTATGAGAAAACCAACAAAATGCTTGGGCGAAACAAAGGCGCAGATCAGCTTCGTGGTAACCACAAAGCTGATCAGCGCCCTTGTTTTTTGCTACACGCAAAGTAGAATCAGTCTTCTTAAATCTGAAATTTTAAGCGTCTAGTCTGCTTCTGTGACTGTACAGGGCTACAGGCTGGTTTGTGTCAGACCTGGTCCGATCCCAGTGTTGATTTTCTCACACACAGGCTCAAATAATAGTTATGTGCTTGCTGAGTTACATGAAGTGTATAACACAGTTCTGCAGAATTTTATAGAACTTAAAATTGTCTTAAGATTTAGGACTGTTACTTTATATTTGTAAAATATCTTTACAGGGTTATGACCTGAGGGTGGAGCATTTCCACTGTTTCAGTACGCACGGTGAGGGTGGTCATTACCATTGGGACACAACGCCGGATGAGGTGGTTTATAGAGGGTATTTCACAGTCCCCGAGACGCTGTATAGGATAGATAAACCCCCTGCTCCAAACCAGTCTTAGGATGAAATACAGTGCAATTAACTTGTTATTTATGGATTCCAGGCCCTGAGGTTATAAAACTTTTTTCATGCTCAACTTGGCTGAGCATGAAATTTCAACAGCTCATTAGTAATGAACCAGCCCAAATAAATTGAAAATTCAGGTTTAGATCACCAAAGACTAATTTATCCTGCTAATAAATGTTAAATGTTGGCATTTTAACATTTATGATCAGGATAAATTTTAGTATCAGCTGAGCTGAGCATGAAAAACATTTTATAACCTTGGGGCCAGGATTTTTGTTTTATCTAGGCAGTTAGTATTATCTTGACATAGTCAGTGAACAATGCAGGTCATGTGGTTCATAGAGGGTATTTTACTGTACCAGCATTACGAAAACTTGCCCATGCAACATACAGATATTTTTTCACAATTAAAAATTGAAAATTTTCATGAGAAAAGTTTTGACAATTTTCATAGTTTTGCTCAAAACATTGATTGTGGGTACACATTAGAACCACCTTCTGAGGCGGTTCTAACGAGTACCCACAATCTATGTTTTGGATCGAAAATAAGAAAAATAGGTATACCTGTGTAACCCACAGTTTTGCCATATTAAGGTGGGGTATAAGGGGGTATAGATTGCAGGGACATGTTTTCTTGATGAGGGGCAAATGATAGAGCAGGGGGTTTGTATGTACAGCATGTCTATATATCTATCTTGCGATACAGTGATCGATTTCTGATCTACAGAACACCTGAGGTGATGATCAGAAATTCATCGACTCAGTATCAGAAGATAGATAGAGGCGCTGTATAGAACCCACTGCCCTCAGTCTATCAGTGCTCTGAGCCCCTGACACATTATTAGCTCGCCTGCACGAAGTGCATAGAGCTATTGTAGTCACCTCGGTCGTGCGCGTTTACGTTTACGTGTGCGTCCGCGTCACACTTTCGGTTAAAGTTTTTTATAAGTCTATATGTCTTGACCATGTTGATGGATCAAGTTGATACTTTGCATGTTGCTAGATATTGGTCTGAAGTTTTACGCAGTACCACCATGACCCACCCTGGGTGACCTTGAGGTCAAGGTCACGGACTTAGAAATTTTGTGTTTAAGTTTTTGGTTAATGTTTTTGTAAGTCTATATCTCTTGACTTTATTGATGGATTGAGTTGATACTTTGCATGTTGCTAGATATTGGTCTGAAGTTTTACGCAGTACCATTATGACCCACCCTGAGTGCCTTGAGGTCAAGGTCACGGACTTGTAAATTTTGTGTTTAAGTTTTTGATTTAAGTTTTTGTAAGTCTATATCTCTTGACCATGTTGATTGATCGAGTTGATACTTTGCATGTTGGTAGATATTGGTCTGAAGTTTTATGCAGTACCATCATGACCTACCCTGGGTGACCTTGAGGTCAAGGTCACAGACTTAGAAATTTTGTGTTAAATTTTTAGTTAAAGTCTAAATCCCTTGAACATGTTGATGGATAAAGTTGATACTTGCATGTTGATAGATATTGGTCTCGGGTTTTTATGCTGTACATCACAACTCACCTGGATGACCTTGAGGTCAGGGTCACGGACTTGGAAGTTTTGTGTTTAAGTTTTGGTTAATGTTTTTATAAGTCTATATCTCTTGAACATATAGATTGATCAAGTTGGTACTTTGCATTGGTCTGAAGTTTTATGTTGTACCATCATGACCCACCTGAGTGACCTTGAGGTCAAGGTCATGGGTCATAGATTTTAACAGATGTAGTGGCAAAGCACAATTCAGGTGAGCTACGCTGTCCTGCGACAGCTCTTATTTTTGCAATATTTTCAAAACAAAAAATATTCTATACATAATCAGGGAGACTTAGTACTCAACCCAAAAGTAGAACAAAGACATTTTATTGGTAGAACAAATTGAATACTTTGCAATAATTTGGCAATATGTAGTTCGTATTCAGTATTCATTTTTATTAGCATACATGCTGCAGTAAGTGCAAAGTCAGTCCTTTTTTTAGATTTCATAAAATCATTCAAATTTATAACACTCACACTTTTGTCATGTAATTTGAGCCGCCTCTTGGGAAAACCAACAATCTGCATAGGCGAAAACAAAGGCTCAGATCAGCTTCGCGGTAACCGCGAAGCTGATCAGAGCCTTTGTTTTCGCTACTCTGATAGTCCAATTCCTCTTCTACTTAAATCCGAAATTTCACGCTTCTAGCTCTTTTCTGTGCTTGTGCAGGCTGGTTTGTGTCGGACCTGTTCTGAAACCACATTGTTGGTTTTCCCACGAGGTGGCTCATTTATCAAAAGAGAAGAGTGTGCACTTATTGGAGCATGTGTGCTTATTAGATTGAATACAGTATTTACAATATAAAGCTAATATTGCTATGCTTATAATTCTGTGATATTGTATTAGCAGCGACGCGAGAAAACCGGTCTACGGGATTTCTGACCAGCTCCAACACAAACTGGCCTGTACAGTCACACAAAAGGGCTTTGTATTTAAGAAGAAGAGGGAAAGTACTATCTGTGTAGCGAAAACAAAGACGCTCATCAGCTGTGCGGTTACTGCACAGCTGATCTGCACCTTTGTTTTTGCATAGGCAAAAATCTGGTTTTCTCACGGTGTGGCTCATATGTCAATAGCCTGGAAATAATTTTCAGTATTTGATTTTTGATAACATTTTATGAATTTTTGCTTGAATATTTAATTTGATGTAACTGTGTATAATTATCTCTGTGATCAGTGTATCATAAACATTACAAAATTATGTCCATGTTCTTAAGTTGTAAAAATTGAAAATTTTCATCAGAAACTTTTTGATATTTTTCTTATTTTTGCTCAAAACATAGATTGTGGGTACACGTTACTAATGTACTAATGAGTACCCACAATCTATGTCTTGGAGCAAAAATAAGAAAAATAGGTATACCCTAGCATACCCCAGTTTTACTATATAAAATTGGGGTTTAAGGGGGTATTCATTGCACGGACATGTTTTCCTGATGAACTTACTGGTTATCTGGAGACGATCAACACAGGTGAAACCAATAAGATACCATATGGAGTAAATACCTGCTCGGGAACAACTTATCATGGGTCAGTTATTCCCAGACAAGTATTTCCTTCTTACTGTAGTATACTGATTTCATCTTTATTGGTTGCTATCTTTTACTTTGGTTACAAATTGGTGTGATAAAACATACTCAAAGAGCTTAGAACAATACAAACCATTTACATATTTTTCATTTTATTCACTGAGAAGTTATTGTTATTTAAATCATTTGATTTACCTTTTATTGTTTTATGGTTAGAAATATTCATTGTATGGTAGAAACGTTTGTGCGTGTGTGTATGAGGGGGGGGGGGGGTGATATATGACTATACAGGCTGGCTTGTGTTGGGCCATTTAGAAGCTTGAAATTTCGGAAAGGGAGATTATACATCTGTGGAGCAAAAACTAAGATGTACATGTAGATCAACAATGCAGTTTATGCACAGTATATCTGCATCTTTTTTCACATATGTAGGAAGCAGCTTTTTGTATGATGTGGCTCAAAATAAGAAGTATTTTATTTAAGTATGATTTTTTTTATTGGAAAAAAAATAATCTTTTATTGTACCATTAATTCATTACGAAAACATGCCCATGCAATATACAGAGATTTTTTAAGTTGTAAAAATTAAAAATTTTCGGTAGAAAAATTTTGATATTTTTCTTATTCTTGCTCAAAGCATAGATTGTGGGTACTCGTTAGAACCGCCTCGCCGAGGCGGTTCTAACGAGTACCCACAAGCTATGTTTTGGAGCAAAAATAAGAAAAATAGGTATACCCCTGCATACCCCAGTTTTGCTATATAAAAGTGGGGTATAGAGGGGTAAACATTTCACGGACATGTTTTCCTGATGTGATCTAGTCAAATGTACTTGCTCATTGTTTTGAAAATGTATGCATGTTCGTAATGAACTAGTGCTTGTATTACAGAATTTTCAGCTTAGCCCATGTAAAGATTTAAAGATTTTTTGTTTTTTGTATTGAGGCTTAATGTCCCAGTCAACAATTTTTCAGTAATGTCGGGAGGGAGCCAACGCTTCCTGGGTTTAACCAGTACTGTAGGGAGTTAATGTGTCTTGCTCAAGGACACAACACAATGCCGCCTGTGTAAAGATTGTTGAATTAAAATTACTGATTAAAGAAACCCAAATTTCAAGCTTTGAGTTATCGTCTGTGGTTGTGCCATACAGATATGCTGGGTTTACAATTTACATGTGTGTACTATTATACAATTGTTGCCCTTGAGTGAGGGTGACATGACAATTTGTTCACCAGAGGCAGGTAATATTGCCCGAGGGCTTAGCCCTCGGGCAATATTACCTATCAAGGGTGAACAAATCATCATGTCACCCTCACTCAAGGGCAACAATTGCTTTATTATACCGAACCCTTTTTGAAACAAATTAGCGATATACCACAGGACAAGCACAAGTGACTACAAGTGCAACTGTGCATTTGGTGAATATGACGTCAGAGGGCAATATGATCATGCGACATGACAGAATAGCACCCTCCACGTGCGCTGTAAGCAAACGCATGTGACTACAAGTGCAGCTGCACGATTTTAGGCAGATATGACGTCAGAGGGTAATATGACTATGCGACATGACAGAATAGCACCCTCCGCGTGACCTGCTCTGGACCAATCAAAATTCACACTCAGCCAATGAATATTAATGAGGTATAATAATAAGCTAAATTTCCACAGACAATTTTTCTTTGACAAAGTGGGTTTGTCACAGAAAAATATGCTCGTGTAAATTCAATCTGTGACAAAGGTGAGGGAGCTAAGTAATACAAGTAATCTTTGCTGTGTGTGGACGCAAACTCATTGCCAAAGTTTCTGTGACAAATAATCTTTGTCAAGAAAAATTGTCCATGGAAGCTTGGCCTTACATAACTACATCAGGAAAACATGGCGATGTAATGTATACCCCCTCATACCCCACTTTTATATAGCAATCTGTGGTATGCAGGGAATATACCTATTTTTCTTATTTTTGCTCCAAAACATAGATTGTTGGTACTCGTTAGAACCGCCTCGGCGAGGCGGTTCTATAGTGTACCCACAATCAATGTTTTGAGCAAATATATTAAAAATATAAAAAATTTTCTAATGAAATTTTCAATTTTTACAGCTGAAAAAAAATCCCTGTATATTGCATGGGCATGTTTTCCTAAAGTAGAAATATTGTTGAGAGACGAAAAAATCACTGAGGTAGGGTTTCATTTTGTGTGAATATTACATGTGATGAACAGCTTGATAACTATATTTTAGATATAATTTTGATGATTTGTTATTTATTTGATCTTTTTACAATATTTTAGTCGGTTGATATACATGTACAATCAGAGAGAACAAATTGAACAATATACCTTATTTACTATGCTCTCCTTTTCATTTTTCAGCAAAACCAAACATACAGTCAGTACAAAAAGAAGTGCAAACTGCACAAAAATGTTTCATTACTAGAGTAATTTTAAAGCTAAACATTTTAAACTTGGAAGGTACTTAGATTGGTCTGTCTTGAAACTATAGTTTGATTTTCATAGAGAAATTTTAGCCACATGACATAAACTTTTTGTTCATCATGCAAGGGTACCCATAAACTGAAAAGTCTCAAAAGGAATATGAAATAAACATTTCCGTATTCTTTCATTGACAGATTTTCCATGACCGTACATCCCTGTGGCCGAGCGGTTAAGCGCTCTGTTTCTTAATCACTCGATCATCTTTTCATGTATGTTGTCGGATTTAAATTCATTTACTTTATTTTCAGCTCACCTGAGCCGTAAGCTCACAAGGTGAGCTTGTAAGATAGACAGGTATCAGGCATCCGTCGTCCACCATTTTCAAAGATGGCCACCATGTCCATATAATGGTAAAAAACGCTTCAAAAATCTTCTCAAGAACCGCTGGTCTGATTTCAACGAAACTTGGCATGTAGCATAGGTTATTAAAAGTACATTATACTACAATGTGTACATAAATCATGACCCTGTGATGTCCTTGGCCTATTTTACAGCAAGGTCAACATAAGTTACATGTGCATTTGAAAGGGTAAAACTGTTTAAATGTCATTTAAAGAGGGAAAAGGGATTGGGCAAACGGACAAAATATTAATGAAAAAAAAAAAAAAAAAAAAAACAGAGGGTGGGGCAGACCCTAGAGGTTGGTCATCCCCACCCGGAGGCAATATGCATGTTTATTACCATAATATTGAAACATCTTCTCCTCTGAAACTGCTTTGCCAATCAAAGCCAAAATCCAAATTAGGGAACCAATTTATACATAATCCGGGTCACATTACCAAGATGGCCGCCATGCCAATATATGGTAAAAACCTACAAAAATCTTCCGCAGAACTGGTTGACAGCTTTAAACAGAACTTGACATGTTGCATCTGCTACTGGAGTTCTTCAATGTACATGTATATACATCAGACATGACCCTGTGTTGATCTTAAGTTACATGTAAATGAGACACCTGAAGATGAGACTGAAATTTTGATGTAACTCAATCATCAGTCCAGTCACTAATTTCTCTCTTGGGTTTAGACAATTTGTCACAAATTTTTTAAATGAAAATGTGCATGTACTTTCAAATTTTAACTCCAAATCATCAAAATGATTTAAAATCAGACTGGCATACGGCACAATGGACCTTTACTGTCTCTCTTTGCTCAGACACGAAGCTGACTTTCCCATGATATCTCAATGCTGTAATTCGATAGACTCATGCTCACATGATTCGCTTTGACTAATAATTGAACCGCGACGCGAGAAAACCGGTCTTCGGGGTTTCCGACCAGTTTTAACACAAACCAGTCTGTACAGTCTCAGAAGAAAGTTAGAATCTTGAAATTTTGGGTAGAGGTAGAGGAGGAGTTGTACTTTCTGAGTAGCAAAAACAAAGGCGCTGATCAGCTGTTCAGTAACTGCACAGTTGATCTGCGTCTTTGCTTTCGCATAAGCAAAAGTCCGGTTTTCTCATGACGCGGCTAAAATATCACTTTTCCATTTTTGAACCATACATGTAGCTGAAATGATTGTATCAATTTATCTGTTGCACCCTGGACATTAATTGTGATGATGGATTTAAAAGTAATAGTAACGGTACTTCTATTTCTCTCAGTTTATGTTGCTCTTGCTGCCAATCAACGGGGAGATAGCCCCTCATCTGACATTCATTATGATGCTACCCTGGATAACGCTGTTGGTATCCGTAGTAAACGGGGCTTGTTGAAAGAAGGGGTTGAATTTGGTTCCAAGTTCATCACAGGAGCTGGAAAATTTATCACACGTTCTAGATTACGGGTACAACAAGCAGAGGAAGTTCTCCTGAAAGATGCAATTCATGTTAAAAGAATTTCTCCTACTGCTAATGTCTACACAAAACCAGGTGGTGTAGAAAGAGCAAGAAAAGACTTCTTGAACATGAATGTTTACCGTGGAACGGGTTCGGAACGCAAGAGAATTATGTTGGCAACGACGGGAAAGTACGCCGTCGTGTACCGAAAAGCTGATCCAAGGTGCCAGCCTCCGAGTCCCAGTATAGACATGTGGAGGCCCGCTTCTTCTGGGGATGGGTATCACCAGAGATATATACTATACAGAGATTTGAAACTGCTATTGAACATCGATATTTGCCCCCGCTATGACTGTCGCTCAGGTAGACAGGTAAATCGAGGGAAAAAATCAATATTTTTATCGGCCGCTGAATCTGTTCTGAAAGTTTGTATATTAGCAAAAATATATTGTTAATATTTTCTTCGTTTGGTTCGCTATTATCTAGATGATAGTAGAAATATTTATTTTTGTTAAATAGGCCTTCGAATTTCCAACAAATAGATACTAAACACGCCCGGTATCTTTGTTAAAAAGAGTTATTTATTTACGGTTGATAATTTATATAATTATTATCCTTTGTCCTACGATTTGTTAAAGCCGTTGTTGTTGTTTTTTTCTCCCACAAATTAATACGTTTTTAATTATGCTTATTATCTACGCGACTGGACACATTTGAAACAATTATTTACGGATTATCTTTAGACACAACGGGCATTTCTTTGACACATCGAGTCTATCTATCGAGTTCAATGAAGAATACCGCCAATATAATTCAATTTTGCACTTCATTTTGTTGGTCTTATTTTACACTTTTCTTTACAAAACGGGCAGTGGCGGGACGGATTATGTGAATTTAATGGACTCAGTCAGGCATGAACTCGAACATTCTTCTTTTTTCTCTATCTTTCATTCTTGCATTCATGTATATTCTAAGAAGTCGCAGCCGGATTTCAAAAGAAAAAATGACACTTACCTACCGTATTGCACCAAGCAATACCTGTTGATTCAGTGACTATTTTGTCACCACCGGATTTCAAAAGATAAAATGACACTTTTACTACCAGCTACCTGTATTGCACCGTGCAATACCTGTTGATTCGGTGACTTGTTTGATCAAAATGCAATCCGCATATCAGAGCGCCATTTTTGAAACAATTATTTACGGATTATCTTTAGATTAAAGAAATCGCCGACTGATTAATCTCGCCGTCATACTAATCATATTTAACGCCGAAAAAAGAAACGATAATTAGTGAACAAGGCGCTAATTAAAATAAAATGCATATTCAAGCTTTAACTCCGACAGTTCAAGGCATTTCAAATTCGCAATTTACGTTAAACGCGCGTCAGAATGTCTTACGGAAAAGACGATTTTTTTACATTGGGATGATGATATTGATCTTGATTCTTTGCTAGGTGATTATATACGTGTAGTGAAATTGAACTCACGGACGATGATGAACCATCGACAAAAAACAGAAAGCAAAAAAAAAAAAAAAAAAGTGAAAAGTGACAATAGTGAAAATAGTGCTAAGGCTAAAACGTACAATTGTTCCGAGTGTACTAATTCGTATGCGTCGATATCTGGGTTGCGCGGTCATCTACGAAAAAAACATGGAATTACAAATGCAAAAGGTAAGGAGGCCATTCAATATTTTGATCTTGTATATTTCATTGTTCGATTTTTTTTCTCTCGATTTTCCCAAAAATGACTTTTTATCAGGTGTTTTCCTGCAATGTTTTCACAATGTTTAACGAATTAAAATAATTATACACAATTTTTATCTATCTATCTTCATAGCTATACTGAGTCGATCAATTTCTGATCATCATCAGTTTTAAGCTCCTTTTAGCCACAATTTAGCTAAATTCAGTTCAGAAGCTAACATCTAGGATGTCCTGTAAAATCATTTGTCATTTTTTCTTTCAAAATGTAACTTTTTCATCTTATTTGCAATGCCAAATAAGGTGTAGAAAATATCGCCATTTTAAATTCAAAAGCGCGAAAAGTTGTGAAAAACAGCTGCTTAATTCGGACGATTTGACCCTGTCAAAATACCCAAACAGTATCAAAGGGCAATAAAACGATTTGTAAGACATTGTTCTTTAAGAATATTAATGATGTTTATCAAAAAAATGTCATTCATGGAAGCCTTATAATGAAAAATAAAACGCATCGTTTTGAGATCGGACGGAACAGATTTTCCTAAAATTACAAAAATAGTCAATATTTATACGATCATAACCCAAACGCAGTCACGCGCTGAGTGCTAATTTACAAATAAAACGACTTTTACATCTTTCTTCTTTCATATTTTGTTGATTGAAAATTACCTAGCCTATTAATAACAACGCGTTGCAGTAAAAAAGTACCGACTATTTTACGCTTGGTCGCCATTTTGAAACCTTCAACAAGGATTGCATCGTTTTATCAACGTAAAATACACGAGTAAAAACCCAATAAGAACACTACAAATTCCAGAATCTGGTTCATAAATGAAAGATAAAATGCTTATCATTTCTTTAGGACTAAAATATTGCTTCATCAGATGTATAAAATCGCCGATGGAAGTTGATTTTTATAGCGTTGAAATTGTCTTCGTTTAGAGTAAAAAAACAAAATGGCGGAAGTAGGTGGAGCCACAGGTAGAGGCGCGTCAATCAAAAGTGACCGCTAGGTGGACTTTCTTATCTCTTCATCTTTATCTCAGGTATCACAAAGTGTTTATAATATATACAGACAAGCCTGTTTCGAAGTTGGACTCGTTTGAATATAAAATTAAACTGTAACTTTGAATAGTAACATACTGCTAGATGTGATTATGCACTAGTCATTAGTAACCACGCCCCCACCCCCGGGGGAGTGCCGGGGATAGCCGTGGAAATGAGCGGTGCTTTGACCAAAATTTTGCCGGGAAGATACCCGGGGTTTGCTTTATATAGACAAAAAGGGCAGTGAAATGAAAAATAGCAGGCTGCGGGGAAACAGCAGTTGTTTTACCAACGAGCAGTCCCCGCAGGGTCGGGCTTTTAGCGGGGATTTGCTGGACCAAAAGTCAAAGTCCTCACTTTTCGCCGGGGCTGGGGGCCATGGTTACAAATGACTAGTTGCTTTACTTTTATGTGGGTCCAATGGCTGTGCTTGTATTAATGATGGAAAATGTCGGAATAGCGATGTAATATGGCATTCATTGAAAGGTGACGGGCCCTGGACCTCTGAAAGAAGGTGATACCTTACTGTTCCATATCATTAGGAATCAGACTAAAATGTTAATGAAACAGACCTTTAAATGATTTTTGGACCAAACTTGTTAATTTTTTTTTTTTTTTTTTTTCCAAAACCAGCTCAGTGTCAAGGTCAAGTTTTCGGCAAAATTTTGCCATAAGCTTCATTAAAGAGTTGGAAAGCCACTGGCGGATTTAGAGGGGGTTCAAGGGGTTCGCACGAACCCCCTCTGTAGCCAAATTATTTCATTTTCATGGGGAATTTCAAGAAATGTTATGTAAAATTAGGCATTAGAATCCCCTTTTGTACATTTGAACCCCCTCTTCAGAAATCCTGGATCCGCCACTGAAAGCTTATTAAATAAAAATGGTTTTGCGAACGCCATTTTCAATCCCCCAAAATGTACTAACTTTACAAAAATACACGTTATACGATCAGAATATCTGAATATACATGTATCAAACGTAACAAATACTGGATCATCAATAGTGTTTCAATGGCGCACATTCAAACCCTTGCCCCAGGGGCACCTTTCTTAGCCCTGGGATTATATTCACATACACTGATGATGTATACCCAGTTTGCCTAACTGAACCCCGTCAATATGATACTCCTGCTGTAATACTGATATAGTGCATAACGTTGTTACCTCCCTTTGATCCTTGTAACCATGAAGCGCGTTGGCCCAGTGGTAGTGTAAGAATCTCAACGTTGGAAATGTTCTTCTTCTGGGTTGTGTCATTGAACAAGGAAACTTGGCACTGTCCCTACATGACTGAAAAGTTGTTGACTGGGATGTTAAATGTAAGCCTTAAAGTTAACAAATTAACATGCATTGTGTGAGAACCAAAGGTTCAGATTAACTGCAGTTACTGCTAAGTGAGTTCCTGTGCCACGGCACAGCAGATATCACCTTTGTTTTATGTCTACCTTGATCTTGTTAGTAAAAAGCCTCTGTGGTACATTGGTAAATCTTGTAAACCAGGGCTCATGGGTTCGATCCCAGTCCTTTTTCAGTTTTTGCCATGTTGAGTAGGATGTCAAAAATCCTTTCATTTTTAAATGTCTGGCTATACGTGTTGAATATTTACAGCTTTGTGGAGGTTTCTTCCATGAGGTGTTCATTACGAAAATCATAACGAAAACTTGCCCATGCAATATACAGATTTTTCCTATTTTGTTAAAGTTGAATTTTTTTCTTCAGTTTTTTCCCCCTCAAAACATAGATTGTCGACGTGGCGGTTCTATCGAGTACCCACAACCCCTGAAAACCCCAGTTTTTCTATATAAGATTGGGGTTCGAGGTAGACATTTCACAGACATGTTTCCTGAGGCTCGAAAATTTTCATTGAAAAATTTTAAATTGTTTTTTATAATGCTAAAAACATAGATCGTAGGTTCTAACGAGTACACACAATCCGTTTTGGATGAAAAGTAGGTATGCCTGGGTAAACCCCAGTTTACTTATATGAGGGGGATACATTTCACAGACATTTTGTCTAGATGAGTAGTAATTCAATAATCAAGTCAGTCAATAATTTAGCTTCTGACTCCACCCCCTCCTGAATAATGACCTCTGTTACAGATTTTGGGTGCTCGTGTGAGAGCTAATTCGACCTTATCATGATGATGTTTTTTTCCATTTTTAAACATTCTGAGTGTCTGTTTCAATGTACATTTACATCTTGACTTTTTACATCCCTTGTCAGTTTGCAGCAAGCCTCCGATAGGGGCATAGTATTTTTATAAACACCAACCAATTATTATTTCAAGCCTAAGGAAATACCATTGGAAGTGTAGTGTGAATGTTTTCTAATTAGTTTGAATATTTCTAGAATTCCCACCTGGACTCATTAATGTTCCCTGATGTTTCAAAAATTCCTGATTTTCATTGAGAAAGATTAGGAAGAGGTGAGCAGCTTCATTAGAAAAGCTGCGTTTTACACATCCAAAACTAAGGGCATAGATTAGCATAACCAGTAGCTGCGTGCCTGATCCGGCCCCTCCTTTTGCTGCATAGGCATTAATTAAATTCCTAACTTAAAGAAATACCAAGCATTTGGCATATTTCTCTGACTATACATGTACATGCTCCGTTTTGGAATCTCAGAAATTCCCGGTCTTCCAATGTTCTGCTAAGATTGGCAACTGCCTTTTCTGAATGTGATAAGCTTGCCCAGGAGCATTGCCAAAATGCGAATTTTTGTCATCAAATGTTATCTAAAATTTATGCAAATACCTAGCATCAGCATATAAGGCGCTGTGGTAATAAAAATAATAATGCCACTCAACTCAGATATTAAACCCGGTATGACTGTTGAAAATTTGGGTTGCAGCTTCATTCAAAAGTCAGCCAACAGGAAAATTTTTGGTCAATATTGATCTAAAGTAAAAATGAGGGTTGTACGTGTATGTACAAGAAGTCGTTAATTGCTATACCATATGGTAACCAACAAAAATTTTATAACAGTGGCACCCGGATTCAATTTGTCATTGAACTTTTATATGACTATCTTTCAAAAACTCGGAACGTTAAATGTACAAAGATCAAAAAGTTCATGCAAACAATGTTGTAGACTCTGGTTTAATAGTGTTTACAAAGATGACCTGCGCTAAGATATTCTTAATTTTATTCAAGTGTCAAATGACTATGCTCAGGTATTTGAGTTGTTTAAGGAAGTCGTTAGTACATGTAGTAGTTCTTTGTGGATAAATGAGCTGTCCATTACGAAAACATGCCCATCCAATTTACAGAGATTTTTTCAGCTGAAAAAATAGAAAATTTCAGTAGAATTTGTTTGATATTTTTCTTTTTTGCTCAATACGTAGATTATGGGTACACGTTAGAACCGTCTCGGCGAGGCAGTTCTAACGAGTACCCAAAATCTATGTTTTGGAGCAAAAAGAAGAAAAATAGGTATACCCTTCATACACCAGTTTTGCTATATAAAAGTGGGATTCAAGGGGGGGGGGGGGAGGGGTATACATGTCACGGACATGTTATCCTGCTGTTTAGACGAAATCCACAAAACTGAAAAAGTAAATGTAATAGTTACCCTGGTCATTTTGCTGGCTGGCTGTCTGTTTTGCAGAAAAGAGAGTTTGATTTTCGTTAGTGCTTAATATTTAAACTGTACGTCCACGGTCATCAGGAAAACATGTCCGTGAAATGTATACCCCCTCAAACCCCACTTTTATATAGAAAAACTGGGGTATGCAGAGGTATACCTATTTTTCTTATTTTTTGCTCCAAAACATAGATTGTGGGTACTCGTTAGAACCGCCTCGCCGAGGCGGTTCTAACGTGTACCCACAATCTATGTTTTGTGCAAAAATAAGAAAAATATAAAAAAAAATTCTGATGAAATTTTCAATTTTTGCTACTGAAAAAAATCTCTATATATTGCATGGGCAAGTTTTCCTAATGGTTAATAGCTAACATCATGTCGGGACAGTCATTTTTTCTAGCCTCTGTGTTCCTGGGCGAGCCTTACCACTATTAACAAATGCTGAAAAGGTCCTGATGAAACACTTCATTGCGTAAACATTCCCATGCAAATACACAAAGATTTTTTTTTTCAGCTGGAAAAAAAATGTATCCCCGTATACTTCAGTTTTACAATATAAAAGTCACACCGTACAACCGGCGCCTTTGATGACAGATTATTAACATTGATGACAGACGAATTGTTTTGGTTCATTTAGTAGCTGGGTGATGTTTTTTGATTTTTAAACATTCTTAGAGAAATCCTTTGGTGTTCTGTGACTGGTAATTTAACTTGTAGATGTCTAAAGAGTTTACAGACGCATGATGAATACATAACTGTCAAAAACTTGGTCATCGTTTCAGCGTTTTCACAAGAAAAGTCACGAAAATTGGTTACCTGCTCAGGGCTGGCGCCTTTCTGTTGGTTTTTTGCTGAATTTACTTATATACAATAAAACATCTATCATTTAACTACATTTCTGCCAAATCTGAATCCCCAGTTCGACAATGTAAAAAAACTGGATGCCTTCAAAGATGACAGGTACTTGCAAAACGGCTGCCTTTGTCTACAGATGGATTTTGACATGGCTGTCTTTGATGACACCAGACAAATTTTAGTGGCTAACGTTGTAGACAGATCGGAGTTTTACGAAGATACTTGAAAAAAGACTATTTTCACTGAGGATGGTCGCAATAGAGAAGAAAAATCAATTTCCACGTTGAGTCAAAATCATACTGGACTCATATTGTCGCTTTGAAGAAAAATACCGGCTCATATGCAGTTCTGGTGCACCCACAGCCTCATTTGAAGAATAAACACTCCTTGATGTTTTAACCTTATATCAGCTGGCCAACCTGCACTGCGCTACACTTCGTTTTCTCGTTCACTCTATTGTGACTGAACAATCGAACACCCTGTCGGTACATCAGGATAGCATGTCCGTGAAAATTATACCCCAGTAAACTCCACTTTTATATAGTGAAAATGGGGTTAACATAATCATATCTATTTTTCTTATTTTTGCTCAAAAACTTAGATTGTGGGTACTCGTTAGAACTGCCTCGCCGAGGTGGTTTACCGTGTAGCCACAATCTATGGTTTGAGCAAAAATAAGAAAATATATCGAAATTTTCAACTGAAAATTTCATATTTTTACAGCTGAAAAAGTTACTGTATACTTATTATGGGCGCGTTTTCGTAATGTAATATCCTTTGAATGATGGATTTTCGTTTGGTGAAATAGCAATATACATTTAAGATTGTGATTGACAACTGGTCAGAATCAGAATAGTTTACTGGTGAAACGCCAAAATGAAAATACCTCACCAGGGGGTGCGCTTGGGGGAAAATTAGTCCCTGGCTCTCACAAGAGATTCCAATTTGGACACACAATCATCTGACATTTCAGCAGAGGAAAACAGTGATTCAGGGAGTTTATTCCAGTCCCTGATAGTCTGGGGAAAGAAACTATATTTGTAGGCATCTTTACTAACTGGGGGTATCTGAAATGACAAAGAGTGTTGATTTCTGCAACGCCTAGTCTTGTGGATAAGGTCATCCATTGGCATTCTGGCTTTACCTTTCAGACCTTTGAATAACAATATAAGTCTACTATCCTTCCTCCTTTTCTTAAGAGATTCCCATTTAAGTTGTCCCAAAATGTCAGTCATACTCCCGGTTTCCAAAACATAATTTCCAGTCACAAACCTTGCAGCACGGTTTTGAACCTTTTCTAATTCTTCACGGAGACACTGAGTGTGAGGATCCAGAACAGAGCTACCGTATTCCAGTACCGGTCCTTTATAAGCTGCCTCCTTGACACTTAGGGGACATGAATACCGATTTCTTCTCAAGTAAACAAGAGTCCTATTTGCCTTAGTACATACATTGGTGATATGAGTGTTCTGTAATAGTTATACCAAGATATTTGATACATTCCAGGACTGTGCCCTCAAGGGTATAAGTAGCCTTGATTTTACTAATGCGCTTAATTGTCAGCTGCATCATTTGCATTTGACAGGTTGAAATCTCATACCACATTTACTTGCACAACTTCATAACCGATCAATATCTCTCTGCAGTTTCAATGTATCATCTTCCTTCCTAATTTCATGGTAGCAAACACAGTCATCAGCAAAAAGTCTGATTTCTGACGGTACTGGTTTAAACATATTAGGTCCGTAAGTGCACTGAAGAGGCCACGTCTGAAGGATGGTCGCTAGTTTCATGTGACAAGATGTGAGCATAGAGAGCATGGACAAACCATAAAAAAAATATGGCTGTGCATTATAATACAGGGATATTTACAGGTGCAAAAAGGATAATTTTCTGTTGAAACATTAGTCTTAATTTTACTCAAAACATAGATTGTGGACACGCGTTAGAAGCACCTCGATAAGGCGGTTCAAGCGAGTACCAACCATCTGAGGTGGTTCTAATATGTACCCGCAATCTATGTCATCAATGTTAGCCACGAAAATTCCCATACCGTCATCAAAGACAGCCACTTAAAAATCCATCTGTAGACAAAGGCAGCCATTTTCTGCCTACCTGTTGTTTTTGAGGGCATGCCATTTCTTTATAATACAGAATTGCGAATTCAGATTTGGCAGAAATGTAGTTAAATGATAGAAGTTTTATTGTATATAAGTAAATTCAGCAAAACAACAACAGAAAGACGCCAGCCCTGAGCAGGTAACCAATTTTCGTGACTTTTCTTGTGAAAACGCTGAAACGATATGACCAAGTTTGTCCTTGATAGTGACAGGTATGTATTCATCATGCGTCTGTAAACTCTTTTAGTGAGGGTCGAGATGTATTCCCGTGCGATTTTCGTGCTAAAATTGATTTCTTTGCTTTAAATGATTGTTTGTGTGTTATTATTATGAAAAATGATGGGGTTCAATTTTTCCGACTCCTCGAGCCAATTCTGCGGGCTCTTTTTCTAGGCCACGCCCATTTTTGCGCATAAACTACACTGTTGATACATGTTGTGTTGTTTCTGCTACTAACACTAGCTTTTTACCTTGTATTTTGCATCTGAGATCCCCTTTAGTAGGCTATGTAACAATAAAACACATTTATGGTAGGTATTGGCGATGCCGGTAAGCACAATATATCTCTAAAACATAATGGGTGGGGTAACTTAATGGGAGAAGTAAGTATGAAAATTAACAATACTCTATCACCGGCATATAATGACACTGAAAGAAAACAAAAATACATCAAGCAGACGAATATTATGTAATAAACAATTGTAAACGTGGTATTATCTTTGCGGCGCCCATAATTAACTATATACGGGGTCATTCAATAAGTAATGCGAATTGGCGTGCAATTTCTTCTACGTTAAAATGTTATGCCTTTAACTCTGTTCCTGAATATGATAAGCTAAACTCGTTAGGATAAAGCTATTGCATGTTTGATGATGTCTACGCAGTGCCTATACATATTATACACAAGGGTCGTTAAAAAAGTAGTAAAGATACAGATGTAATTTCGCGCATTGCACTGTACATGTAATGCATAAAATGCACACATATCATTATTACAATATAACTGTGCTAGAATCTATCTTAATGGCTAATATAATGTAAGATTACACACTTCTGGTGAATTAAATAGTGCCATGTAAAACGCGATGCTGTTGTGATTTTAATAACTGTATGATAGTTTCAAATAATGGATAAACCGAAAGCCCATGCGTTTTATTGAATAAAGTATCGTTAATAACATCCGACAACGATTTAAACATCATACAAGTTAACAAAAATAGGCAATGACTACGCATAAGAGTAATCTTGTTAGCTGAAAGCATCAAAGACGTCCATAATTAATAACTCTAAGTGATAAATAGTAATGTATTGCAGGGTATAGCCTCTTACATCGACATCGGTAATAACTTTGTACTTTCCATAATATGCATCTGAAAGGACAAATATCTATGCAAAGGGCGGTCGGTTGGGATATGGTTACCAGCCTATTTGGGCCTAAAGAAATAGATGGGCTGCGTTTGTCTCCAGACAAAGCTTTTACGGTAATGACTGACCATCTGCTTACTGGTCTAAGCTGCCTCGGAAAAGTGGTTCAAGTAGAATCATACATACATAAACCTTAGTTGATTAGTTGTTCGGTTATATTTGAAGCAATTTTTGGTTGTCATGACATCCTCATTTTGGGTAAAGTCTCATAAAATGAAGACAACGTCCCGACATGACTATAGCTGTTGAACGTTAAGCATCAACTCAAACAAACAACACAAAATAGATAGTCCAAAAACACATAAATAGTGTCGTTTTGATGCAAAGGGTGTTTCTTTGGTCACACCATTTGCACAGTTTGTTGTCTCATTCACTTCAAGCAATTTTTGGTTGTCATGACATCCTCATTTTGGGTAAAGTCTCATAAAATGAAGACAACGTCCCGACATGACTATAGCTGTTGAACGTTAAGCATCAACTCAAACAAACAACACAAAATAGATAGTCCAAAAACACATAAATAGTGTCGTTTTGATGCAAAGGGTGTTTCTTTGGTCACACCATTTGCACAGTCTGTTGTCTCATTCACTTCATTACAAACATTTGAATTGTACTTTTGCATTAAAGTGATTTGTCTAGATTACTGGCAGAAATATGCGTGGATAGCATATTTGATAACAAATGTACTTGTCACCGCTGCGGTACAGTTTCAAATCCGGGTCAAGGCATGTGACAGGCGTCGGTGGTCTTTGTCGCAGATTTCATCAAACTTCCTTTCGACATTTGGGTGAAATGGCACACCATTTCCCTTCAATACCGATCAGTATTACATAACCAATTTTATTGGACCGCGGCATTTAGACCCTCTAAGCGGTTAACAATTGCTCATGTGGTCAGGTATTTAGCAGCTCTGTGCGGGAGACATCTTGTGACCCATCAATTTCTTAAAGCCCTGATGCTGGAAGGCAATCCAAATATACCCATTCAGTCGCAAACAACCATAACTGTAAATGTGACGCTAACCGTCGAATCAGACAAAGCAAACTACATTATTGACCTCTCTAGCACCCTCTCCAACTCATTCTAACTCATTCTCTCTGTATTGTATTGCCAGTTGTATTTTATCAACGTATTACTTTGAAATTAAGGAGATTAAGAAGCATAGTCGTCATCAGGTGTTCATCTTTATTCTCATACAACACCCTTATTTGGACGCTGATACTGACCAGTCAGAATTCAACACCGGAATATCTTACTGGTACTGGAGAATTGTTCTCCGAAGTTGACCGAAACGTAGTCTGCTGCGATTACGATAGTACAATATTGGGTGGGAGTGATTACTCTGTTATATTATTTCAGAGGTTTCACGTTTAGAAACATACTTCTAAACCATGTTTAAATTATTCGACCCCGTTAAGGAATAATTTTCGAAATTGCAGTACAATAGTCTGGCTATTGTTGCCGGTTTAAAAAGGGCTACTGATGAGGGTTTATTACCCGAAATCGCGCAATATACTATCTCCTTTTGATGTTTTTAGTGCTTCCAAAGGATCAAACCTTTATATTTTATTCATGTTTCGTGATAAATAGAGATCACCAAGGTTTCTGCTACAGCAAGGAATTTAGGTTTAACCATTAATTTTATTCTCGGGCTGAACACGTTCTGGTCATATTCGAGATCACCTTTTCTTTCCAAAAGAAACGAAAAGTACCCCAGGACACATAAACATGTACGAAATGTCCATTCCGGACGTCAATTCAGGTAATTTAGATCCATGTCTGTTAATATGCGCTTCACCAAGACCTTAAATTGTGATTAATTCGTGCCGCGTTAACATTTGCCGTGATGATGACTCATACGAAAGAAGTAACTTAATACTTAAAGCAATTGGACTTAGGATGGCGTTTTCAACACTTGAGCGCTTGTTCTGTTTCGGTCTGTTTCACTTTTCTTCATATGCTTTTGCATTACTTATTAAACGACCCTCGTGCATTATCTGTATAAGTACAGCTAATAAAGCACTGCGCACACACGCCTGCTTTACTCTTAAACATTTATCTATAGTTTTGTAAATCAATATATAAGAGTATTCTCCGACATGTCAGTGGAAAAATGCATGTGAGTTCGCACTACTTATTGAATGTCCCTCATATAAAAATGAAATAGTAGGTTTCTTCTTAAACAATAACACATGCAACTTTTTTTTATATTTGTTCATCTGATTCAATGTCGGTTTTTTACTCTGCCAGTATATGTAAGCGAACATAACGAATTATTCCATTGAATTTACCCATTAAATTACCCTACCCACTTTCAATTAGAAGAAAATGAAGAAAATATAAACAACAACTGTAATAAATTGGTTCTCTGGCATTACATAAGCCACAAAATGATACATTCGATGCAACATACCACACAAAAGTAAAGTTTTCATTCAGAAACAGCTTTATTATTGTCTGCAGTGTAGAAAAATCATAAAATGGGCGTGGTCTTAAGAAAAAGCCCACAAAATTGGGTCAAGGGGTCGAAAAAATTGAACCCCATAATTTTTCAACAATATAACCCATAAACAATCATTTAAAGCAAAAATATCAATTTTAGCACAAAAATCGCACGGGAGCAATATATCTTACTTCTCGACCCTCACTATTTAGACATCTACAAGTTAAATTACCAGTCACAGAACACCAGAGGATTTCTCTGAGAATGTTTAAAAATAAAAAAAACATCACCCACCTACTAAATGAACCAAAAGTGGGGTTTAAGGGATATACTTTAATTCTTGGACACGATGTCTTGATGTCTGAGAGAAAAAATGTACTTTTTTATTGACGGTTTGTAACTATCATTCATTAGCATACTTATCAAGTTATCGGGTGTCACCCCCTTTTCTCTTAAGACAAAGATCAGTGAAAGACAAATTTTTAAGTGTCACAAAAGCACAAAAGCAACTTTTAGTATAGTCTTCTATAGTGTTCTAACGTTATTGAACTTCGCGTATTGCTAAAACACTTCGAATTATTTTAAGCCACATCGACACAAACCAGCACTTAAATGTTTGCACAGTGATATCAGAGTCTTCAGTAAGCACACCGTGAATGGAAAACTATGGAAGAATATTAATGTTTCTCAACACAGAAAGCGGAATCTGGTCTATCTGAACGCCGTATTGGTTGATTTTAGTATTTGCTGGATGTGCCAGTTGTACCATTTTTCATGCTTCGTTCCTTTGTTGAACTAACAATGAAAGAAATGGTGACTTGAAGAGCCTTCTGTTTTCATTATTAAAGTTTAAGCCGTTCTGGTATAGCGATATATGGGAAAATAACAGAAGAATATTGCGCACATAGTTTATCCCTCGAGATAGATAATGATATATTATGAAAACTATGCGCTGATTCAAAGGTGGGGGGTGGGAGCGGGGGGGGGGGGGGGGGCAGTGGGTGCAATGGCCAGATTTTTTATAATCGATTTTTGTAAATGGTTAAACACTTTTGTTGGCGCCTTTCCGATAGTTGAAGCTTCATAGAAAAAAATGCTGAATCCGCACGTGAACGAATCAATTTGCCCTTTCTGTTAAATGTTTTCAAAAAACACTTTTAATATATTCACCTGTAACTTTTTATTATTTAAATGCCCTGTAACAATACAAGTGTAATTGAAAAAGTTGAAAATCGAAATCTAAATGCATGTCTATGAATTTTAGATCATTCAATGACAAAAGAAACTATTCAGTCATTGAAAGATCACTTCGTACAATTTCAACAATAGCATGGTATTTTTTTCGGCCTCGACCTCAATATGAGAATGAAGTTTGGCTTGAGAAAAACTGTCGGTTTTTTTAAAGAGGCCCTAACTACTTATAAAACTGGCCCAAAATAATCTTTGTTAAAATGGTCATTTGGTATTAAAATATGTTTTCGATAATAAGTTTCGGTCCCTAATACATGTAACAGGGTGTATGGAAATATATATCTTTATTTTTGTTTGATATCATCCACGATGAACTGCTAATATCAAGGCGAGGCATTCAGCTATTCTGATGGATAGGTCATATTGGCTGTTATTCGATAGACCGTGCCTATTCTTTCACCAGTAATTGATGAGGAAACGAATGTTATTGCTATCTATACCGAACAATTTGATATATTTTATTTGGTCACTTTGAACTAAACTTACATTAATTTTTCATTAAGATTCATGTAAACCTTTATCTATGTGTGATATATGACGATTTCGCATGTCCTTGTAACTTATTGCGACATGATGTTAGGCGAACTCATTACGAAAACACGCCCATGTAATATACAGATTTTTTTTGTTTGAAAAAAAAAAAAAAAATGAAAAATTTTCACAGGAAAAAAAATGATATTTTTCTTATTTTTGCTCAAAACATAGATTGTGGGTACGCGTTAGAACCGCCTCGGCGAGGCGGTTCTAACGAGTACCCACAATCTATGTTTTGGAGCAAAAATAAGAAAAATAGGTACACCCCTGCAAACCCAAGTTTTTCTATATAAAAATGGGGTTAAAGGGGATATACATTACACGGACATGTTTTCCTGATGTAACGTCCGTTTTGGCAGAACACTTCAATAGATAAACCGTAACAATGTATTTCTAATCGAAATGGAACTGATTTTATGCCTTTAATCCTGAATTAGATTTTCCCATTTTATCAAGGAGCTTTTCACATTTTCACATTGAATATCGACAAGCCACAATTTATGACAAGCGAGGAAATAAATTACCGCCTTTTCTTGTTTAGATCGATGGCAGGGCACCAGTTAAGGCGGAATTTCGCGGACAGTTTAAGCTTAGGACGGTCTTTGAAATGGGTAAATTTGTTTTTGTTTGGAAGCTGAATACATAAAGAGGGCATATGAAAGCCCGTCTTATTTGGGGAAGAAATAAACAATGACAAAAAAGAACAAAAAGAGTCACCAAATAGTTTCGTGACAAAAATCCTTTAAGGTTGATAGATCAATATGAAAGAGAACATAGGTAAAATCGTAATGGCAAGTTGTAGAATCGAGCTTAAATGTTAAGTATTAAGTAGCGATATGTAAAATAGTTTTATGTTTGTGTATATAGTTCGCTTCAGTAATGATTTGTGAAGCAATGAGCTCGCATCGAATATTGAGAAAATTGAACACAGTAGTAGCAGACAGCAGCTGATAATGTATTTTTCAGCATGTCTTATTCAAAACACGTGTGTCTTCTAAGAGATCGGTAGCATTTGTGTATTCGGAATTAAAGAAAAACGGAAAATGTGAAATAATTGGAATTAAGAGCCGAAATCCCTTTTAAGGGATCGAAAGGGGAGAAAGGGAATATGGAAGCGGGCGAGAATGGCACTGGAGAAGAAGTAGGGCTCTTGGTTTTAGAGGCTAAATCCCTACGACCCTTCAAAACAAAGGATGAGTATCTATACGCGATGAAGGAGGATTTAGCGGAGTGGTTTAAGTGCCTATATGAGGATATATTCATAAACGCGGAAAATTTCCTGGAAGTGTTAGAAACGGGGGTCCTTTTGTGCCAGCATGCAAATGAGGTCCGAAAATTCGTGGCGGAACAGAAGGAAAAGGGCGATTTCGAAATGAAGTCGAATTTTGTCCGAAATATTACAATCCCACAATATGACGTTCAGTTCAGAATTGACGTCAAACCGGAAACGTTTCTTGCACGTGATAATGTTTCTAATTTTATCACTTGGACCGTGAAAATGGGAATTCCCGAGGTGCTAAGATTCGAAACGGATGATTTGGTAATGAGAAAAAATGAGCGTAGTGTTGTGTTGTGCTTGCTGGAGGTGGCTCGAGTAGGGGCCAAATTTGGGATGCTGGCCCCTACTATAGTACAAATGGAAGAAGAGATAGACGCTGAAATTGCTACTGGAGAACCCCCACCACAGATCAAAACCTGTGATGTTAAATCTCTTGATGAAATGGTGAGTACGCACCTTAGCCCAGGGCTCTCCTCCACCCCCCACCTCAGATCAAAATCTATTATTCATATATGAAATGTTGAAAACAGCACTATCCCCACCCACTAAAATTACCCCACCCTCTGAGCATTGGTTTATGCTGTGACTGTCAACGAATCAAATATCATGATCATCATCAGCTTGTGGTGAAATAAAAGTGCACTAAGTGCTGGCAATACTTCTCAGGCGAAGAGGCTTGACCAGGAACAGTCTGGCTTATAGGACAACTTCGTCTAATCATGACCTAAGCTGTATAATCGAATTAACAGAGTTACGTATAGGATGTGACAAGCAACGTTATGTTATACGCGAGGTCATTGTACATGTATGTACCAAAAACGTCAAAATGTTATATGTCGAGTACTCAAAATGACAGAAAGATGATATCTGGGTCGTAAAGTATCAGCAGCCATGATTTGTGTGTCAAGTATACATGTGTATTTAGGTCGCAAATGTTTTTAAAGTGTCAAAACATGCGTCTGCCTCCGAGCTGATGAATTAGTTGTACACGCTTCACGTCGCTAACCGTAACATGCCATTCTAGTATATCAGTCCATTCTCTTATGGTTAGCCGTAACTTTTGAAAGAATAGACTGGTGCAGTAGCTAGCACATCTCTCTGGCGGTTAGCGGGTGCTCGCGCCAGCATTGCAGGATCTTATTTTGATATTTGATATGAAACAGTCGACATTTAAGATGAAAAAGACATTATTAATCTGATATCAAAAATAACATCTATGTTGGTGTAATGTGATGGCTATCCATGACACAACTATTGTCATTTTATGCTCTGCGGTCTTGCCATTAATGATATTGAGATTTCATCTGATAACCCTATAAGTTGAAGGATTTTTGTATGTCTGCTTGTTTGTCTTCAGGGTCTTATTCGTGCATGTGTACAGCTTAAGAAAATGTGACCTAAAATTTGAAAATCGTTTGCTCCTGGGTACACACAGTATCGTGTGAAAATTTGTGAAAGCTAAAGCTTGAGAGAGAGAGAGAGAGAGAGAGAGAGAGAGAGAGAGAGAGAGAGAGAGAGAGAGAGAGAGAGAATCAAGGGTAAAGGATAGATTGGGACTGCTTTATAGTACAGATAATTGATCGATCTATTGCACTTCTTTGGTATGATTCATTCATAGGTTATCATATTAATTGAATATACCCTGTTAACAGTCTTTTATCAAATTCCACGAGCATGTATGCAACGAACGTCAATATCTTCATAATTCTTCTGCATAATCAATTATCAAATATTAGCTGTTCGATAAGTCATATTGTCAACATTTGTCTATCTTAGAAACAAGTTCATATTCATAATCGATGCCAAGTGAAAAGTTCTCAGTTTTCACCATAGACGGATCAAATGAGCCGCCACATGGGAAAACCAACAATCTGCATAGGCGAAAACAAAGGCGCAGATCAGCTTCGCGGTGACCGCGAAGCTGATCAGCGCCTTTGTTTTCGCTACACGGATAGTACAATCCCTCTTCTGCCTGCTTCTGTGACTGTACAGGCTCGTTTGTGTTGGACCTGTTCGGAAACCACATTGTCGGTTTTCTCACGAGGCGGCTAAAGCCAGACGAGTCTGTAAAGTCCAAGTAGCACATGGAAGTCAAAGCTGGATTGTATATGTAACATCTAATATAGAGAATTATATCAAGAGTTTCAAGCACAGACAATATGTAGGTACATGTACCTGTTGACAATCTGAATGGACTTTTTCACGTGCTACTTAAAAGTTGACGCCTCCGACCATTAATCCGTCTGAGGTCAGAACCGAATGATAGTGAAATGTTTCTGATACGGAAGATGTCTAAAATAGATTCATTATTTACAATCATTATAATGTTTAGAAATTACGTTCAATTTCTATCACGTAAATATATCCATGATATCAGCAATGATCGATCTTGTTAATGATTCTTATCAGTTTTAAAGGTTAATGGAAGTTTCCCTATCTCTTTGAAGTGTTAAGCTTCAGTATTCGATAAGCAATTTCTTAAATTCGATCTAATCTTTTTAGAGAAAATGATGTTTAAACAACATAAACAGGAACTGTAAGAATATTATTGAGTTTAACATGCCTAACATGAAGCCACTTTAAATTGCTAATTATCATAAGTGTATGCTAAATGGTAACGATTGGTCTTAAGAGTTATCTACTTCGGTTACATATTGAATCATGTCATGAAAAACAGCTACAGCATAACACACCGTTAGCAGCAAATTCGGGACGTGGCTTATATACTAATACCCCCGTATGCTTTATTTATGTCAAAAATGATGTACTGGATTGCAAGTACTGTCATTATTAAAACGAGGAATTGGCAGGTCGGGTTCATGCGTACGTGGAGTCCTAACGTCCATGAACAGGCAATTCTTTTCCTGGGTACAACTTTAAACTATTATCCCATTGGTTTCTATGTGTGCACCAATTACATCAAAATGTCTATAAACCTACATATGCAATTGAGCCGCCTCATGAGAAAACAAACAATCTGCATAGGCGAAAACAAAGGCGCAGATCAGCTTCGCGTTAACCGCGAAGCTGATCAGCGCCTTTGTTTTCGCTACACGGATAGTACAATCCCTCTACTTCCTAAATACGAAATTTCATGCTTCTAGCTGTTGTCTGTTACTGTGCAGTCCGGTTTGTGTCGGACCTGGTCGGAAACCACATCGTTGGTTTTCCCACGAGGCGGCTCAATTATCAGGGTACATTGATTTTATTCTGTCGTCTGAATTAAAGCATTAGCTTTGACTATAGAGCTTTAGATTCTCTATACAAAGGGGTAAGAAGATTAAAAGCAGGCTTAAAATATTTAATTGCGTACATGCATTTTTATGAGCAAATGAATATCAAGATTCCTTCTGCAGTGTTTGCATACATACATGTACACTGTTTAGTAGTTTGTTTTTTTTCTGTGAGTTTTTCTCCATCTTCTCTTGGAGTCACATAAAATGGTGGCAACGTCCCGACTTGACCATAACTGTTGACTGGGGGCGTTAAGCATAAATTCAACCAAAGATACCGTCATTCATACATGTATCAAATGGTTTATATCAAAATATATTTTCTACTACACCTGTGCTGGAATAGTATAATAAACCCAGGACGGGGGGCATTTGTGAGTTCATGACTCACATAGTCAAATACACTGTGTCTACGGTCTTGCACAAGTAAGCATGAAGTATTTGAGCCGCCTCATGAGAAAACCAACAATCTGCATATGCGAAAACAAAGACGCAGATCAGCTTCGCGGTAACCGCGAAGCTGATCAGCGCCTTTGTTTTCGCTACACTGATAGTACAGTTCCTCTTCTTCTTAAGTCCAAAATTTCAAGCTTCTAGCTGTACAGGACCTGGTCGGAAAGCACATTGTTGGTTTTCCCACGAGGTGGCTCATTTTATTGCAGTCTATTGTTCTATATTAAAGTCCGCCACTTCAAAGCTTTTAAGGACAAAGCACTTACATACTTTACTTACTGTATTTGGTATTTATATTGACAATAAGATCATATTACAAAATTTATACTTTTAGTCATAAGAACATATTCTTGTATGAAAAGTCAACACGAAAGTAATTTACGAAACATGTTCTCACTCTGAATAAACAATCAAAAAGAAAAGAACTTCATCTGTAGCATCAGCCTGATTCTGGGTCGATCCTTATTCTGAAGTCTCTAACAATCCTGTCGGATGTATTCTTTTTTAAAACTAGTCACTGTTCAAGCACACACAACATGATACGAAACCACGTCCATGTTTAAGCAGTTTTTCCTAAATTGTAAAAAATAAAATTTTGATATTTTCCTTATTTTCACTCAAAACATAGATTGTGGGTGCTCGTTAGAGCTGCCTTGCCACGATCTATGTTTTGGAACGAAAATAAGTAATTTAGGGGATAACTGTATTCAAATTTTTCATTTGGGGCGGTATATCGTCGGATATACGGTCGGAAATTTTGTTTTACGGCGACGCGTTAGCGGAGCCGTAAAACATGATTTCCGACCGTATATTCGACGATATACCACCCCAAATGAAAAATTTGAATATTGTTATCCCCATTCTAATGTACTTTTTAACTATAAACATCGAAAAATGCTTTGTTTTTCACGAAATGTGAGCGTGACGAGCGACGTATAACCACGACGTTAACCAATCAGAAGCGACGTTGCTCATGACGTTAGGTTTCCGACGGTACATCGCAGAATATACTGTCGCAAATTTTTGACGTTATCCAGTAAGACGTCGCGTAACATTCTCGAGTGCATTAGAATCTGTATTATACCCCTTTACACCCCAGTTCAACTATACAAAATTTGGGTTCAAGGGGTATACTATACATGGACATCATCAGGAAAACATGTCCATGTAATGTATACCCCCTCAAACCCCACTTTTATATAGAAAAACTGGGGTATGCAGGGGTAGGCGGTTCTAACGTGTACCCACAATCTATGTTTTGAGCAAAAATAAGAAAAATATCAAACATTTTCCAGTGAAAATTTTCATTTTTACAACCAAAAAATTTTCTATATATTGCATGGGCAAGTTTTCGTAATGTGTTTCCTGGTGTACTAGTTTCTTTGACCCTTGATGATCTCAGTTCAGATCTCAGGTTTATCTCCTCAAAACTACACTAGCTTGGTCCTATTAACTCTAGGTTTACCCGTCTTTGAGCCTCAGCCACGTTCATGTGCAGAATTTGCAATTATGCACATGAACACTGCTTTAGCCTTAGTTTATAGCTCGATTTTGACCTCTGTCACTTCAGAAGTCAGACAAGTCCAAATACACTACTGACAATCACGTGGTATTGTTTACATACAAACAGGTAAATGATCGGGTGACACACACTACAATGAGAATGAATTTGACGTTAGATTTTCGAGTTTTCACCTACAGCGTTTCTTCAACTGACTGATAGTAGGTGCAGTCAATACAGAAATTGAACATGTATTGAAAGAAACTAACATAAGAAATCCCGGTTATTTCGTTTTCGCAAACACTTCAATACTACTGTATGGGAAGTACTATTTGTTCATGGGACAGAAGTGTTTGTGAAAACGAAATAATCTGGATTGCATATGTTACTTTCATTCAATAAATGTTCAATTTCTGCATTGACTGCACCTATCTATCAGCCAATAGACTAAGCGTAATGGGAGAAAACTCAAATTTTTCATCTCAACATTGAACAGAATTTCATTGTGCGTCACCCGATCATTTATCGATTTGTTGGTATACAATACCACGTGTTTCTCAGCTGTGAAATACATGTCCCAGCACATGAAAGGGTATTCATATTGTAACAGTACAAATACTTACTGCCCGTGCAACCGAAGCGGAACGGAAAACTTGCAGTGTGTTGTCCTGATTTTCCTATCTCGTGATACTGCGTGGACTCGCCTGACGCGCCAGAGGTCAAAATCGAGCTATACCTCTATATGAGTCTTGTCTTGGGGTCTAGACTATGGGTTTATCCAGTTGGAGCCTGATTCTTGTTCTGAGGTCGGCGGTTCGTCTCTATATCACGCCGGGTAAACGGTCAATTTGTACACCGAAGGCGTACAATTATGAAATAATTTGACCAGTTCCGGAGTACAAGTTGACCGGTATAAATAGGACGGAAACATCAGGACTATCGCAATCAAAGTAAGATAATTTCTTCTATTTTAGTTTTATACAAAATCCGAAAATGTCATATGATGGGCTATAAATTTGCGGCTTATAAGACACCGAGACTTCATAAAAAAGTCATAAGATTATGTAATTATCATTTTTGGCGTATACAATATTTTAATTTTAAAATCTAGACTGAGCTAAAATTGTCTGAGGAAAGCATTTTTAACAGTCCCAAAAACATCTTAGCAATGAAATACCAAGATTTATGAATACTCTTTCAATTCAAGGCATTAAATTTGAAAGGGTTGCCCTCAGTTTTGAGAATGGGTCCAAATTTTTGCGAGCGTACCGATTGACTAGTGGTGTACAATTTAACTTATGACATTTGCAATGCTATTTGGCCTAGTTTAAATTCGGGTCATCAGTATTTTCGCTACGTTGTATTTCGTGTATGTTTATGATAAGCTACTATTTTTACATACTATCAGTTTCATACGTCTAGATATCATAAGATTTTCTTGCTTTTTTCTGTTGCAAACTCATGGAAGTGACTGAATGGTGGTCAGTGCAACCAGGTATCTAATATTAAGTGGTTGTCAGTATATTTACAATGTAGTATAGATGTGTATGCACAATAAATATGGGTATCAAGCGCGAGAAATTAGAATTCTTTAACTTTACCCTTAGATTTTATAGGTGTGCTATTTGACAGTGGAGCGTCCAATTTGACTCATATAAATCCAGCCACAATAACTGACGTGTCTCACTCTTCGACATTCTTTCTCATTTATACTGCCTTAAAGTGGGGTTTTGATTTTATTGGCCACCTTTGACTACTCCTAACTGACTGCGTTACACTATAGTAACGAGAACAAACTTTACAGTATTTAGTATGTAGTACTTCGAAATTAACAATTTTTATTTAAGTGTTTTCACGATTAGATATTCTTCATTCAGTTCGTACCTTTCAAGATTATTTCTGCTATATGGAGATGAAACAATCGGTATAGGTTTTGCGAAACCTAAAGACACACCCACAAGCAGAACTTGGTTTTGCCACGTTTGAACGAGCGACAATGGTTAGATGATCAATGATCAAGACCGCTGTTGTCAGCCACCAAGGAAATTCGCCTGTCAACGTGTCAATATCTTATTCGGGCAAAAAGAACGTTGAAAAGATCAAAATAATTAAAAGGTACAAGTAGGCAAAGATCAGGAAAAGGCGCAGTCAGAAAGAGATTTCCACTCCAAAAACCAAGGTGGGAAAAAACTAAAAGAGCAATCAGGTACTCATACCATGAAAACATATAGTAAGCCGAATGAGCAGCTAATTTCCCAATAGGTGGCCACTCAGTTACCCAAACTTAACTAAAATATGAAACACACATAAGGTGCAAACAGCACAAAAACTTTTAAATACCAATACATAAAACAATAAGAACCACCACAGAAGTATTGCAGTTTGCAGAGTTCTGACGTCTAATTAAAATATCTCAAGGTGCCTAGAGTTACTCATCAAATGAGCAAAAATGCGGTTTGGGCATTTTGACCAGATCAGGTTGTACACTCACAGAAGATGGCTATATATTGAGTACTTCTAATATAGAACGAACACTAATTGGGCTACATGTCTGACACTATAGAAAGTGAAGTAATTGGACTTTCTTGGTGCTGATCAGCTACGCTGAAAAAGGTTTTCTAACGAGACGGCTCATATTCCTTATCGCAATGGTATTTATTGGGCACTTGTCCCCCCCCCCACCCCCACCACCACCACCAATAGTGTGGTACCAGCTGCACTTGCCAATCCGAACCTGGGAGGTACATATCAGCTATAATGTTTTTTCCATATGTCAAATTTTACACCAAGCTGTCAAATGGTACACAAATAAGTAAAAGATACATTCCTGCAAGTTAAGCATCTTTTCCCTCGTTTTTTCTCACCAAATTTCTTGCCTGATAAAATATGACACCTCCAGATATAAACATAAAGAGACATGCAGAGTCTCAAAGGGAAGTACAAATGAACGTTTCTCTTAAACGTTCGTGTCATTTTTCTTTTCTTTTTTATTTGAATTGTAACATATATTTAATAATCAAGAAAATTCAACTGTATTTCAGTTCTGGAGTTTGATATGTTCCATGAAAAACGCTTAAACATTTCAAACACATTTTTCTATTAGTTAAATTGGGCTCCGCTGGTCAATTAGTACGCTTTGGAAATACGGCCCCTCCGCAGATTACACAAACGCATGATTTCCAAAACTGCATGATTAATAATTATTTCCCAATATTATTGGCATCCCTGGCATATAAAAACCTAGCCAGACTGTTTAGATTGGAATGCCTGGTTGCATTTCATCTCGATGCAACATTTTTCACGTAGTTATTTTCCACGCCGAAAAAGATTTTGGCAAAATGCATAAGCTTTTGGATGTGCTTTTGTGCGTGTATGATCTTTATTCAAATACCCATCATATGACATTCTCGGATTTTTAAACAAAAGTAAAATAACAAAATAAACTTACGTTAGTTTAACTCTCTCTCCTTTTTTGCGGTTTGTTTACCAGGTCAACTGTCACTCCGGAAATGGTCAAATTATATATACGATTTACTCCGACGGTGTACAAATTGACCGTTTAGTGGGTGTGTATATGTATTTGACTCTCGATCAGCATGAGTATCTCAATCCTTAAAAAACAAAATTTGCGGGTTTATTACTGTGTAGCCTTCTCCTCGCGGGTTTATTTCTGTGTAACCTTCTTCTCGCGGGTTTATTACTGTGTAGCCTTAGCCTTCTCCTCCAACCTTTGTCCCCAGTTGATCCGGTCTTGTGTTTTAACACTTTTTTTTAGGTATAATTCAATGCGAAAATGTACCAGTTAAGCGTCATGAATCTGTAATCAGCTGCACACACAGAAGCAGCAATTAGTCAGAAGCCTTCAAACTATAAATAGATAACTTATGATTAATTGATCATAATTTCCGTCTGCTTCACGTTCAAATTATAGCTTAAAAATGCATAACGCATTTTATATTCCAGGCGTAGTTGTAATTTATGGTTTTGATTGTGCAGATTTGTTTTTAATGTTTTACTGAGTCGACAAAAATCTGAATGCCTCCAACATTAAATCATACTTTGTTCCAAAACATAAATTGTGGGTACTCGTTAGATCCGACTCGCCTCACGTTACATGTAGAACCGACTCACTGAGGCGGATCTAACATGTACCCACAATTAATGTTTTGGAAAAAAATCATCCTAGTAACATTTCCGATTTTGCATGGGCATGTTTTCGTAACGATAGCAGCGTATCTCACAGCAAAGCAAGACATCAAGCGAACATCATTATTTGAGCTGCCTCGTGGGAAAACCAACGTTGTGGTTTCCGACCAGGTCCGACACAAGCCGGACTGCATAGTAACAGAAGACGGCTAGAAGCATGAAATTCCGTATTTAGGAAGTAGAGGGATTGTACTATCCGTGTAGCGAAAACAAAGGCGCTGATCAGCTTCGCGATTACCTCGAAGCTGATCTGCGTCTTTGTTTTCGCATATGCAAATTGTTGGTTTTCCCATGAGGTGAGGTGGCTCATTTCTGCCAACATTACCATTACTATTGTTATTGTTATGATTATTTTTGTTAGTTTTTTCATTATCGTGGGTATTAGTTTGTAAAAGATAAGTTATTGCACTCATTGGTATATGTTTTCTAGACTGAGTATGGCCTATTTCATTTGACCGAGGACGTTAAAAAAGAAAACACGCATCGCAAAAATGAACGATAGCTTACTCTACTGAAAGTGGTAATACATGTAATGTTGATATTTGCCTAGTGGTTAGTGTGTCGGAATCTGGATCGAGAGATCTGGTGGTTCGATCACCACTCAGCACTGGATCCTTGTAGTTTTATTGAGCAAGGAGCTTTTAGCTCCCCTGGTTAACACCCGACCATAACTTAAAAACTGTTGACTGGGACGTTATCATGTCATAGAAGCACAAACTTTAAGCAAACAAATAAATGTTGATGGTTACTGGTCCTCTGGTATGCACCTGATACAGTCTTTGTGCCAAATATTAGTATTTTATCATAGCAATTTATCAGAAAAATATGACGACTGCTGAGAGTCTGATGAAAATATTTGAACCACATTGCGAATAAACCTGTCTACTACCAGACCAGGTAAGTCTCAACCGATCCTACATCATAAACGACTTCCAAATTTTGAGGGCAATGTATAAATTGTGTCGATGAACTCGAAGAGAGCGGAGACGGGGCGGGGGTGAGGGCGGCGAAGATGGGCGCAAACGCCGCCTATTCTGTACGTCTATTCTTCGTTTTCTTATTGAGCGGCTCATTTGGTTGTGGTAATTATTTGTTTATCATGATAGGTGTATCATGCAATTTGGCATGGATACGCCTCGGCAAGATCATATTGGTTAAGGCCGTGTGCGAATATCATTTGCAGCAAAATCGAACCTGTTATTCCTCACCCTGTGTAGCTTTATTTTTGTGTCGCAGATGTACAGAAGAGCTAGCGATCTAGCTAACCAGTCTCGTTATAAAATGGGCTGTTTAACACCAGTCTTTTCATCAAACTTATGCTTTATAATGCAAACATTATTTGCTGATCATACCTACTACAACGTGACCTTGTGTTTTATGGACGCAATTTTGTCCTGGCATACTCATAATCTCATTACGAAAACTTGCCCATACAATATACAGAGATTCTTTACAACTGTAAATCAGGCAATTTTTGATAGTTTTAATAGTTTAGCTCAAAACATAGATTGTGGGTACACGTTAGAACCGCCTCGGTTCTAACGAGTACCCACAATCTATGTTTCGGAGCAAAAGTAAGAAAAATGCATACCCGAGTTTTGCTATACAAAAGTGGGGTATAAGGGGGTATACATTGCACGGACATGTTATCATGATGTTACTCCCTACTTCTGTCTATGATGAATATTTCTGCATCGTTGTCTTTGAGCTCATTGGAATGAACTGAATCAACGAAACTGTTTCGATTTTTGATTGATTTGCTACTCTAGCCTTATAATACCTTTAGGATACGACATTGTTGCTGCACTGTTACAGAGATATTACTCAATAATCGCAGAAAATCGATGGCAGAAAAATCAGGAATTACATGTACTTGGCACCTCGCTGGAAAAGCCATGGCGACAATTAGTTTGTTGGCGTCATTGAAAATATGCTTACATATATGTAGGCGTTGAGAGAGAGAGAGAGAGAGAGAGAGAGAGAGAGAGAGAGAGTTTTGATACTGGCTAACGATACTTTGTTGACTGGGTCACTATAAAGCCTTACACAAACCGACCTTTGAACTAACTGGTCAATCACCAGTCAAACCAAATTAAGACAAATTGTCTTAATTACGATGTGTGTAACTTTAATTTGATACTATCAGCAACATGATTTCATTAACATGTCCGCCAATTTACTCGAAATACAAAACAACTCGTCCGGTCAGTTATTTGTTCGGACGGTTCAATAGTATATTCTGCATTGTTTCTTGTAGCATTCCAAGCAATATGCCAATCATGGAACAACTGTGCAACTGTAACAATATAAATGACAGGAAAATATTGACTTACTGTATGATATAGCCGATAATACAAACATTTCTGAGAACATAAAAAGCTGTGTATTTGCTAGTATTTCAATAACGATATTCGGCATGGCTCCTTTAGACCCCATATTGTAGGTACTCATTGAAATCGTCTCGGTAAGGCTATTCTGAAGGGTATCCACAAAGTGTATATCTATAAAGAAATAAGTGCAATTAAACATAAATTTGATAAAATATTTTAACCTATTTGCTTCTTTCTAGCAGAAAAACCGAGAAAATCAGTCCGATAGCCTGCTCAGTTTCAGACTTCATCATATTCGCTGACCAACTGCACTAATAATCGTATAGCACTAACAGACGTGGATCAATAATTCAGTCTGACAAGATGATCGCATGGTTCATCAGCAACGTCCGCGATAAATCAGTAGGAATTTTCCTTAACTATCCATCAAAACAAAAATTCTCCATAGAATCAAAGAAACCCAAGGGTGAGATATGTTACTTTAGCTTCTGCATTTCGGACTTCTGACAGTAATGAGGTTTGGCAGAGCAGAGCAAGAGCAACAGACGGTACCGTGAGTAGGAATCGAATGAGCTCCTGTATGATTGAATAAGAGTGAACGTTGCCTCTTGACGTTGGTTATTATTTCCATACGTGGGCAATAGAGGACAATTTTGATTTCGATACACTGGTTTGACGAAGAAAAAAATAAGATCCATTATCGGGCAAAAGTTGTCGACAGCATCTCTCTCTCTCTCTCTCTCTCTCTCTCTCTCTCTCTCTCTCTCTCTCTCTCTCACACACACACAATACTTTTCTAGTTCTAAACCACAAAAAGTAAGCCTGGTCTCGAGGTTATAAACTTTTTTCATGCTCAGCTCAGTTGAGCTTAAAATTTCAAATCCTCATAAATACTGAAATAGCCCAAATATATTGAAATTGAAGGTTTAGAACTCCAAAGCCTGTAATTTATCCAGCTCATAATTGTTGGCATTTTAACATTTATGAGCAGTATAAATTTTAGTCTCAGCTGAGCTGAGCATGAAAAAAGTTTTATAACCTCGGGGCCAGGTGTCCTCTTTATTTGCGGCGTCTCATCTGGGGCTACTCTGTTTGCTCAGAAAGGAAATAGAAATGGGATAAGAGGAAAGCCTCTACCGAATACAGGATTTCCCTGGTGTAGCCCACATTAAAATTGATGAAAATATTTCTTTCAATATCTATGTTTAGATACTGCAGACATGCACAGCAGGGTTTTGAACTTAAGCCATAGGATAAAATGTCAATATTTTGATTCATTTCCAATGCCCTACATGTCAAAACTGTTAAATGATATCATTTTCACAAAAAGACACCAGTGTAGCTATACAAAATCGTCATCCCATGAACGATTGCGAGGGACGTGCGCAGCAAATTACATTCATACATTTACATAAAGGAGTGATATTTTATGTAAGCCCATAAGTAATGTAAACCGTGGTGTTATTGTAAATAAATATAAATTTAGTGGGCTTTATTTGCTATAATGGAGATGTACCTGTGTACATGATATACGCATTTGAATAAAATTCGACAGAATGAACGCAGTTCAAGTATACTTAGGCATGTATGCATAATTCGATTGTTGTCCATCATTTTAGGGTCTTGGTCCTGTTTATACAGTCTCTTCAAAATACTTTTTATTTCCTCGTGAATGGTCTGTTCTTTTTTTTCTTGGCAAATACCTTCATTTTTCAGCATTTACATGTGGTTAGGGTCTGGAAACCGAATTACAGCATTGCTTTACACTTTAGGGTTGACCTTAATTTCAATGAGGCTTTGTGATTCGGGGCCGTGGTACTTTTGCTGCTGCTGAAAAATCATTAATCGAAGTGTGCGCAGTATTCGTATAACATTAGTATGTTTGTTGAAAATTATTGTTTTCAGTTGCTGTTAGGTGAAATATTTAACCATAAACATTCATTTTCCTAATCAATCACTCGAGACTTTACGGTCAATAAAGTTAACAATCTTTCAATTAAACTTATTGACTAGTTTAATGTAAATGCAGACAAACCAGCATGTGCTAAACTAGTGGTCGCTGTTGTTCTGTGTTACTTCTCAAAAATGATTCCAAGCGGCTTTATGTGCTTTCGAAAACTGAATGGCCTTTACTCTCTTCAAAACTTGTGTGTAATGTTACTGTTATGTGGATTTGTCTTTTTCGCTAAATAACTTCGTACCTTTTCATTAAAAACTTTGAAAATGTCGTGGCTTTGCCTTGGAACAGCATTATTGTGTTGTGTGGAATGTGGCAATATTTTTTAATCATTTTGAATCGACCCAATTTATAACTGAAAAATATTATTGCGCTTTCACTTTAGTCTTGACCAGCTCAATTGTCAACATGATTGCCACCTGAGGAAGTTAGAAAAGAAATTCCTAACCATGATCTCAAATTCATTCATATCTAAATTGCTGCATTACAAATTGATGGTGTAATCTTTTTTCCTAGTGTAGAGTTAAAGCTGATAATGACCCATAATCAAGGTATTATGACTCACACCTTGAGAAAACTTGTCTTCAGGTTTTACCATCCATTCAAAAACATACCTGAATGTGCAACAACAGGAGAGCTACAGGCATGAAATTTCAGAATTATTAACAAGAGGTCTTGCGCGCTGGTTATCCAGAGACAACCAACGTGACTGAGAATAACCAACGCAGATGGAATCAATTTATGACTATAGCATTCAAATACCTGTCTGTAGAAAGTTGTTCCCAGACAAGTATTTATTACCTAACGTTTCACATTGATTCCATCTGTGTTTGTTTTTCTCAGTTGCGTTGGTTGTCTCTGGATAATCAGTTTGACTTGTGTAATCTATTAAGCGAAAACAAAGATGATGATAAGCTATGTTGAATTACAAATTTCAGGACAGGTCAGCTTGTTCTTGGTTATTTAATAATGGCTTTGTTCTATCCATGTAGCAAAAACAAAAGATGCAGATAAGCATCGTGGTTTTCTCATATGAATACATCAAGAAATTGTTGACTGGGATGTTAAACCTCCATACAATAAAAACAAACCATCATGTTAAGATGTCCGTGAAATGTATACCCCTTAAACGCCACTTTTATATAGAAAAACTGGGGTTACAGCCTTGCAGGGGTATACATAATTTTCTTATTTTTTATCCAAAAACATTGTGCGTACCTCGTTAGCACTGCCTCAGCGAGGCGGTTCTAACATGTACCCACAATGTATGTTTTGAGCGAATATATATATATATATATATATATATATATATATATATATATATATATATATATATATATATATATATATATATATATATATATAATCAATGAAACATGCACTTTTTGCTTCTTGAAAAAAATCTCTTTATATTGCATGGGCATGTTTTCATAATGTAACCGTCAATACTTTTTACATGGGCAAAGCGATTTGATAAAGATATTAGGCTTAACACCGGTGAGCTAACAAGACTTTGCTCTTGTGAGCTGACAATGATCGAACATTTTTGTGTTTCATTACATTGTGTGTATAATCAGTGAGATTATTACTTATTTGCAAAAGAAACCTGATGTATACTTAACGACACTTCCAACGCTACCGATACAGTTTTTGCTATAATTTCAAAACTACACAAGATATTGAAATGAAAATCGCCGGGACGATAGAAAAATTCATGAGACGTGTGCTGAAGGCAAATTCGTGCCAGCGAACCTTTACTAAGAAACAGCCCGAGCGTTTAGACAAACTACACTTCATTTTCAAAAGTCGCAAAACTTGAGGGATTAAACACAGCATTTCAGCAATAAACCTACAACTTTTATTGCCATAGTGTATTTCTTTTTGTATCTTTTATTCATGAAAAAAGACGAAAAAACAAAACAACAAACAAAACAATTGAAACTAATCATCTTTCAAAATATTCATCTGATCCGATCAAATTACCTAGTTAGACCGTCATTTACTAGCCAACAACTACGCATGGAAGCGTACCGCATACAAGTACTACTGGCGCTGCGCTATACCCCTCCACCCATACCTTACAAATTGCTAAAACTGTATAACATTAGCAAGGTACCGTCTCCTTCCTACACAGCTGATAATGTCCCAGATATGAGACAGATATGGTCGATTTGATTTATGTCAGTGATTTGGATGGCTAGATAATTAACTTTGTTTGCTTGCAGAAGGTTTACAGTCTTGCTTGCTGTACGAGACGTCGCACTGTCGTGCGTCAGACGCATACCCCTGTGAGTCCGTGCATGCGATTTTTTCTGAGAACTGTTCTTTCCGTCATGTGGTGTGGCAAAAAGAGAAAACAAAACCAGAAAGAAATACGGAGGAACTGCTGTGAAGATCGTTGTTCGCTACACCTGGTTTTGTGACTTTTGAAAATGAGGTGTGGTGTGTCCAAACGCCCGGAGCGTTTCTTGATAAAAGTCTGCTTGCATCATTTTGCCTTCAGTACACGTCTAATGAATTTTTCTATCGTCCCTGCAATTTTCATTTCAATATCTTGAGTAGTTTTGAAATTATAGCAAAAACTCTATCGGTAGCGTTGGAAGTGTCGTTAAGTATATTTCATCAAGTTGACAGTATCATTGGGTATATATTATATTGGCTATTCAAATGGTAAATTTGCCATAACATTGTCTAATCAGATGTCTTGCTTTATGAGCAAATTATTCATAAGAATTATGACTTGTATTCTTATAATCCATCTTTCATAAGCTCATGTTTTGCCTCTTCAGCTCAGGTGAGCTAACAAGCATTTGCTCAGGTGAGCTAACATTGACAAAATTGCTGCTTTTCAATACATGGTGTATATTATTATCATGGAAAGTATTACATGGTGTAATATTTTTGATATTAGGCAATTTTCTCCCCTTTGACAATGATCTCTTCACACCTCCTATTGTAAACTTGTACACTAGGAATATATTATTGGGGAATTATCTCTAGACCAATTCAATTGATTTACCAACTCCTCAGGTCAAGTTGTGAAAGGGACACCTGATGTATTTCATGAACTTGACAAGGTAATTGCCAATTATATTGGAAACCCTTATTGTGAAATAGCCATAAACCAGTCTGAGTGATGCTAATGCTACATGAATCGCAAACTACATCATACATGTATATATACAAACGTACATAACACACGTGCTATTAATCAAAGTACATATATGCTTCAAAATAATTTATTTAACATGAAATAAAACTCGTAATAACAGGGGAAGAAATCAGTGATTACCAAGATCAGTGCTATTAATCATAAAGCCAATTGCACACTCCAACTGCATGAACTGGCATTTTGTATTATGCTCCGAGTCAATGGCGTACTCGAGTCGTGTTGTACACATGTCACTTGGCACTTTGGTCAATTTGTTCTTTATGTAGAACGAGTTAACTCATATCTACAAGAGATTAACAAAAATGAATCAAAATATCAGGATTGATAAGAGTACGAGTGGATTTGGTGTCGAATTGACTCGAGGGAGAATGGACTCGGTACCAAATATGTTCCGAGTCAATTTGAGTGTTTGTGATTTGACGACGTTTTAAAGTGTTGCTTGTTTGCTCGTATGCAACTTGTATTTAATAAAGTAATGCCACACGCTCAGTACATATGTAGTGAACTTCTGTATTTATAGAAACAGAAAATGAGCATCTTACTGCGTTTAGTAATAATTATTGAAACAGGACTTCACACCAATGTTCAAGACCGGACCTGCCCACCCTTTTTAGTACTTCTGCCAACACCATTAATAAAATGCCGTTGTCTTTAGATCCGGTTTAAACATTCGGTGTTTGACCCTTTTTGAAAAGTATGATTTTGACTAATCCATGGGTAAACACAAAACATTGTGTAGGGAAAACATACTTCGGAATTAAGCAAATAAGCCTTTAATGCATTTAGCTGGTCTGTATTATGAAGGACTTAATGGAATATTAGCAAAGTTTTGCATATACAGTATACCTGAATCGCATAATAAAGTAGGTATGTCTGTCTGTGTCAGGTAGAAGCAAGTAAACTAAAAAAAAAAAAAAAAAAAAAACATGATTTTTGAAGCCCAACTTGGCCATTATAGCCATTTTGGGGCTTGAAGCCAGAATCGGACTTTTCCCGGACCTGAACATGAGCCATCAACTTGTATTTGTAGTGTGAGGAGTGGAAAAAACATGACAACAGAGAGGCCGGAGACATTTAAAATGGTACAGACAAGAAACATTCAGAACGAAGCCTCTGCCATTAGGCCATCCTTAAATGATTCTTTGTTTGCTGTGCTCCTACCCATCAATTTCAGAATGGGTAGGTAGGTAGGGCATTTTTGTTTATTTATTTATTTATTCATTTATTTCATTTTTTTTTTTGATAAACCAGAAAGAAGCACTTTTGCATTATCAGTACATGAATATGGTTAAAACAAACTGTATTTAAAGATAATTCATTGTTGAAACTAAATTTGGAAGCTTTGGAACACTTATCTAAAAGTGAATCATTTTTTTTTTTTAAGAAAAAGGCCAGAGTGGCCATAAATCTTTTTGGGTAGGGCCAATTTTGATGGGAATGTAGGAGCACAGCAAACCAACAATTTTTTACGGTCGGTCTTACATGCAACTTTCCCCTTTCCTGGCTTAATATTGTAACTGCTTTAAAAGGATCTTTTTTACTTCGTTATACCCATTTGAAAGGCATGCAAATACCTTCTTTTCTTTGTCATCTTAAGTAAAATCGAGATATTTAAATGACCTAAATAGTAAAACTAACAAATCTGTGTATTTAGAATTTGACACAACAATGATCACATTGAAAGCTAATGAATCAGTATACATCAAATTTGCTATAATTGTCAATTTTGCGAAATAAGCCTTTGTTTTCTTTCAATCACTTTCACACAATTCTCGATATCGGTTTGATATCAGATTTTGAAATTATACAATTGTTGTGAGAATTTCCCATATTTTCTTTGCCTTAATTTGACAATTACGGCGTAAAAATCAACATTTATGTTTGTGTATATTTTCCATTGAAAAGACCCCACTTGAGTTGACAGAAAAACATTTCCATAAGCCTCGGATTTTAAAGTAAATCAAGTCTTTGTCTAGTGTCACCAACAGAGGCTTTGATATATACTAGAAGATATTGAGACACAAGCGGTTTTTCGTGTCCAACAGCGTACTTTCCCCGTATTAAAAGTTAAGTTAGATAACTCTAGGTATTGCGCGAAGTTATTCCTAGAAACGACTGCTTATCGTTCTTGATTTTTTTCTTTTGTTTGGGTGGCGGCTAGGTGCACTTTGATATACTTTTTTAAAAGTCGTGTATCAGTGTGGACTGTCTTGGTTACGGATGATATAAAAGCACGCAGAAGAAGATATACATGTAGCTCTCAGTCACGAAAACTTTGCAACAAAAAGCCCACTTTCTGCTGCCGGCGATGTACGCCAAATTAATATTGCTGCCATTGTTCATTGTACCTCGTAACCGCCTTGGTCTGAGTTTTTTTTATTTCCCTAGTTAATGAAGCCATGAAATAAAAACGCAACATACTAGGGTTCAAAGGTACATGTAACAGGAGATGATCGTCAAATAACAAGTTGACAGGTCACGGTTTGAAACTTATTTTATCTTAACGATCATGTTAAAAGATTTGTTCGATATATGTGAAACCCACATCGCCTCCGGGTGCGAAACATAAATAAGGAGATTGTTTAATTATGTTCAACTGTTGTTAAAATGTCGTTTATGGTTTAATGCTTCTGTGCATATCGAATAAAAACATAGGTTTAAATCGCCTTACCTGGGTCAATATGAGACATATCGTGAAGTCCAGTTGTTTATGTCCTTGTGTTCTTGAATTGCGAAACAGTCTTTCTGTTTAAGAAATGTGGCAGATATGCTTAGCCAAATGGTCGTCATGCCATTTTTAGCGAAATGTCGGGACGGTACTATGCCCGGTATTTGGTCCTAGGTACCGGGTTTTAGTCTGTAATTCCGCCAATTTAACATGAACGCGCTTTTCTGTCATGTCTGCAACATCTTTCGATTCGGTAGCGTTTTAAGAATACTTCTCAGACGGTGTTCGCTAAATATGGATATGGATATGGCTTGCGAAACTTATCCTGAATCGGCTCATTGAAGAAGTCCGCGACGGACTAAAATCCAGTACCCTGGATCGAAAACCGGGCATAATATGACTAATATCGTCGGGTATAAGCTAAGTTCCGGGACCCATTTAACCATATTTAAACTTTATCAGCCTTCGATTTAATAGGATCATCATTTTTGCATGTTATTGATTTGATGATCTTTTCGATCAACGATAAAATTGACATTATCATTTAAACAGCCATTATTTTAGAATATTTGATGATTCAGTTGTATTTTATTACCGTAACACACGCCATCCAACAACACTTGTCTGTGACAGATCAAAGTGCAGACAATCCTAATTTGTAGCTTCTAAAGGGTCACTCAGAATTCACAAATAGATTTGCGCTAAATAGAAACATACCCTGAGCATTTTCTTAATTATGCATGTAATCGAGAGAAATTGTCACTTTTGCGTTTCATTGACAAAACGTTCCGATCCGGGTTCAGATTGAACTGAAGCCCAAACTGATGGTACATGTAGACTTTTAAATGTTTAAGTTCGCAGCTAGCTGTCAAGGAAATGGACCCAAACATTGGACCAATCTGACCGTTAGCATTCCAGATCTTGGTCAAGTCGGGTCCAGGCTATTTGTCTACCCGATCGCCGTAAAGAAGAAGGTCATCCTTGACCGACAGATTTTGACTTTTGCTCCACCTACGTTATGCTGTGCTGTTCAAACACGTGAATTCATGTACATTTGGCCATCAGTAGCCAAATTTATTAATATTATGTCGTCAAATCCATCTCGATTAATTCTGAAGCTAGCTAGATTTATTAAGTCTGCAAATATTGCACGAGCTCAGGCTCTATCTGCTCTAGTTGTCTCCTGATAACCCGTATGTACAGCATTGTATTGTTTCAATATTTGTTTTTGTACATCTCTGTCATATTATACAATTGTTGCCCTTGAGTGAGGGTGACATGGCGATTTGTTCACCCGAGGCAGGTAATATTGCCCGAGGGCGAAGCCCGAGGGCAATATAACCTGTCGAGGGTGAACAAATCGTCATGTCACCCTCACTCAAGGGCAACAATTGTTTTATTATACCGAACCATTTTTGAAACAAATTAGTGACATGCCACATTACAATGGCATGTTACTACATGTGCAACGTCACATTTAGGTGGATATGACGTCACAGGGTAATACGATCATGCGACATGACAGAATAGCACCCTCCGCGTGACCTGCTCTGGACCAATCAAAATCCACACTCAGCCAATGAATATTTATGAGGTATAATAATGCTGTTTATATGTACTGTACAGCCAAAGGCATTGTGTAACAAATGCTTTGCTTTGCTTTGCTTTACCTCAAAATAAAAAGAAGAGTTTCGTGAGTCAGAGACCTTGACATAATTACTCAACAAAACGCAATTAACAATGATCAGTTTTTGCATATTGATTGAGCGTTTCACCAGATGTTACAATAATTATTATTTGAGCCTCGACGCGAGAAAACCGGTCTTCGGGAGTTTCGACCAGCTCCAACATAAACCAGCCTGTACAGTCACAGAAACAGGCTAGAAGCTTGAAATTTCGGATTTAAGAAGAAGAGAAATTGTACTATCCGTGTAGCGAAAACAAAGGCGCTGATCAGCTTCGCGGTTACCGCGAAGCTGATCTGCGGCTTTGTTTTCGCATAGGCAAAAGTCTGGTTTTCTCACGATGCGGCTCAAAAATTTTTGCTCGTACAAGCAATCTGTACACAATCATGAATTACTACCAATGTTGAGTTCAACGTTCTTTCACAAACATTGCGACAACATGTCCATGCAATACGCAGTATTTTTCAGCTGTAAAAATGATATTTTCTTTCTTTCTTTTTTTCTATATTTTCTTAGTTTTATCTCAAAAGATTGTGGGTAGACGTTAGAACCGGTTCTAAAGAGTAGTTAGACTTGTACAAGTCTCCTACTTATTTTATCTTATTTTGTTATTTTTTTCTATCATCTATTATTTTGCAAATTCTAATGAAATTTTCTCTCCTTTAGACTAAAGTAGGATTCTGAAGCTATCAGAGAGGCATACATTATAGATCTGTAAGGTATTGTGAAGATATACAGAATTAGAGACTGAATATCAGTCTAACGAGTAGTCTATGATACGAATTGTATACCCCTGGTATCCTCATTATACCCCAGTTTTACTATACATAAGTGGGTATACATTTTAAGAATATGTTTTCGCTAAAGTAATCTGATCAAATCTTTGATTTCCCATTTTAGTACCATCTAGACATAGTCCACAAAGAAAAGTGGACGCAATACCGTATAACATCAAAGACGCTTATTTTGTATTTCGAGAATTGTTAGTATTTTGCTTGGCAAAATGAATTGATAACAATCTTTAGAACAACATTTTTATACCCTTGCTCGTAATTGCCTTGGAAACGAAAGAAACGATACTTTGATCCTCTGTGTTTTTGTCGCTTCTGTATATGACCATATGGAATCTCGAAACTGACGGTGCCAACTTAACCCGTCGGTGTTCAGACAATACCGAATGTTACCTGTAGGTGCCATCTGTTACACATGTTACATCATTTAAGAAACGCAATTATCTTTGTTCTGTGTATTTTTAAAAGAATTACATGTATTGTCAATGAGTCATACATGTTACGTCAGGTAAAATATGAAAAATGGAACCTTCGCCTTGTGTAAGAACACGCATCTTCTAGAGTCTATCTTCTATGGCCATCGGATATATGACAGTTCAGATGCTAGTGGCTAGCTGGAAACAGATGCGATCTGGACATGGAAAAAAAAGTCCTCTAACCACAAACTGCGCAAATCGCTTTGAACAATCCTTGCAATGGATTTGGACTTAACAGTTTTACAGGTTTTCTTCTTCACAGCGAGGGCTGTATAAGTTGAAATCTTTGAGTTGCTGTGTTTTTTCAAAAATATTAATGCTGTTCCTACGATACCTGATAAATGTTCTAAAAATCATATTTGATCAAAACTGACAGTTTTATTGTTCTGTGTTGCTGAAACTGAACTCCTGTGCGAACGTACATGAATGCAAAGTCTCCCTGGCCAAGTTGGCGGTTTGCTATCCCACGTTTTGTCTTTGTCTGCTTGTTTACAGTCCCCCCTTTGCCCGCATTATACCCCCAGTTTCCATTCAAATAGATGCAAACCTGCAATTACCAATAATGCACCAGTCATTTGTATCCCCGGCTCCCCCGGGGCCGGGGATAGCGGGGACATAGCGGGGCTAAAGTACCTGGCTTTAACCTCTGATGTGTCCCGGCAGTGCCGGGGATTTGCCAGGGTTATGATTTCCCGCCAATACACTGTCACATTAATTCAAATTAGATTTTAATGATATTTTTAACATTTAATTATCTTTATGGTACTTATTTAATTTCCAAATGCACCTAAACATTTACATGCATAAAATGAGGCCCTTCTCCCATGTTTCAGTTTCATCAGAACAACCCCCAGCTGTTGTTCCACGTTATTGTCAGCCCCTGGGGAGCCGGGGCTTTTAGCAGGGGTTTTACCAAAACTCTTGCCCGGCAGTGCTTAAAAAATTGAAAAGTTAAAAGCCCCGCTATTCCCCGGCCCCGGGGGAGCCGGGGATGCAAATGACTGGTGCATAAACCTTCAGTTATTCCGGAATCAGTCCTTTTTAAGTTTTTATAATTGCTGAAATGCACGAACAGCTCCATTGTTTTGTCTCATTTTTTTCGGAAATGGCAGATGGCACCCGACATTGTCTCGTTTTTTGATGCAAATTATTGTCAATTAATTGTATTTTGCAGTCACCATCAAAATGCTTAGACAAAAACAAAGGCGCAGATCAGCTGTGCACTAACTGCACAGCTGATCAGCGCCTTTGTTTACGCTACACAAATAGTATAATTTCACTTCTATTTTCACCCAAAATTTCAAGCTTCTAGCCTGCTTCTGTGACTGTGCAACCCGGTTTATGTAGGACCTGGTCGGAACCCAAATTGTTGGTTTTCTCGTGCATAGGCTCAATTATATTTCGCAATCAGCAACACACTTCAAGAGACAAATTCAATTTTCAAATCCCACTTAGCAATTAAATCTGCTGCATTCTTTGTCTGGAAGTTTTATTCCAATTGGAACGCTAGAGGTCCCGTGGTCCGGTCAACGCTCGCCTGGTGTACATGTAAATGCGCAGAATTGACAAACTTTTTCATTGCACATCTTCAAAGCTACAGACAGGTTCGCAAAAGCATGAGCCATTTGGTCTGGACAAGATTTTAAAGGTCTGTACTACATGGGGTTCGGTGATACAGCAAGTTTGGTTAATATGCGACATGAATGGGTATTTTACTCGCGCTTTCATGGAGATCTCCTGGTTGGTCATGCAGTTCCAGAAAGAAACCGCCATAGACATGTGATAACTTTCTCGTACAAGTAATTAAAACTTTGCTGGACGCAGGAGGATGGTTATTCTAAATAAGAATTATGAACTTATGAGCATGTTAATTAAAAAAATTTGACTTGAGCCCTTGTTTTAATATATCCTCAAAACAAGCGTTCTGGTTACGAGACGCAAATGAAACACCAAAATGGCACCATCTTGATAAGCAAAAATGCTTTCAGACGCCCTACTTTGATGTAAAACATCTTCTAGCAAGCATATCGCGTTTATTTACGTAATATTTGTTTTGAATACCAACTTTAACATGTTAACAAGTTTTCATTGGCATTTTAGTGTTTTACTCTTATCATCTGATACAGATGAGGCTGCCAGGTATAGAAAAATACCTGACTTTTAGATACAGGTTTTGAAAGATTTTAAGTTCTGAAAAACATAAAGAGAATCCATGAAGACGGAGTTTTATCTGTGATTAATTTCTGTAGATAGAAACATAGGTAAATGAAGATAATAAATTATCATTTTAATGTCAAGTTTATGTAACGATTTTGCTCTGGTAGCTTTACACAAATGTCGTTTAACAGGGGTGGTCGCTAAATACAGGTATTGATTTACTGTATAGATTCCGGTAGTTAGATTCCAAAGCTTACTGCCACAAGTTTTGGTATAGAAGATCTCACTTTTCAACTACAGTGCTAGGCCATTTCTGACGCGACGTGAAGTCGCTAAGTATCACCTTAGGTTTTTTTTAGATCAACGGAAAGCAACTTTAAGTCTGAAGTTCATATCATTCAGAATGCTGACAGATCTCCATAATTCAGAATTCTTCGAAATGCACCAGCGATATTCTGGTCAGATTCCAACCGCACATTGGAATACCGGGAAATAAAATTCTTAAGCATGTGCCAGAAACAATGGAGGAATAATTGGCCTTTGTCTACGGGCCGTATCGCCATAAAACCTTGAACAGAACAACCTGACTTTCTAGTTTAGGACGAGTAATCGGAATGCTCGTAGGTTACATTCAAAAGTTGCAACATTCGCAAAAACTCCAATCACATATTAATGAGCCGCCTCGTGAGAAAACCAACAATTTGCATAGGCGAAAACAAAGACGCAGATCAGCTTCGCGGTGATCAGCGCCTTTTGTTTTCGCTAGACGGACAGTACACTTACTATTCTTCTTGAATCCGAAATTTCAAGCTTCAAGCCTGTTTCTGTTACTGCACAGACCGGTTTGTGTCGGATCTGTTCGGAAACCACATTGTTGGTTTTTCTAACGAGACGGCTCATTTATAGAAGGCTCGGAATGAGGTTGAAAAGTCTGTGATATTCCGGAAGGCTAATTAGCAATGGTCTAACAGATAGACTCACATGACTTTCTGACCGGCAAAACTCGTTAAAACTTCATCACGAAGCTGATGTCCGACAGTTAAGAATGCAGACATGCTTATTACTCCACTTTGATACTGCTTAAATAAAGAGATTGCTGTGAAATAGCTTAGCCGTTGTTGTGATACTTATTGTCAAAACATGTATCGACTGCGGTTTTGGGCTTTTAAATAAGCGATTTTCGGTTTGTACTCAAATTGGTATCGAATCTACACTGAACACATTTCTATAGTCCACCACGCAAACAACAATAGAGTGGACTGGTGCAACTGAAACCGCGAGGATTTTGAACCGAGCGGTCCCTGGTTCGACCGTCTGCAAGGTCGTCTATCGATGAGACCTTGAGCACGCGACACTTTCTCAGCCCCTGGGATAATGATCCGAAATAATATGATCGACTCAAGCGCCAACTGACCACAAGTATGTGGCTGCAACTACATGCTAACTGCAGTATTTTGTTTCCTTATCCAAATATATTCATGTCATACCCGTTTATCAAGCCCAACAAGTTTTGAAAGGGTGTCTAGTTGTCATCTTGAGCAATTGTGTTCGAAATACATTTAGTATTTTGCATTCTAATAGAATCACAAAACGCTTTTATGAATTACATGACATTGAAATCTAATGCTATTTGTTGTTTATGTTTCTGCATTCATGGCAGGGATCACATCCTGAGTAGATGTTAAATAAAATCACACCATGGGAACAAGTATATAGTCAGACAGTATATGTATTTGCTGATTGAACTTAGGTTTGCATGTATTTTGACTTCGTGATCATCGATATTACAATCAATTAATCATCATTATATAAATTGCTGCCCTGGCAGAATGTAACTCGAAGTGAAAATTGTTTTCCAATCGAAGTATCCCGAGAGATAGTGGAAGAGGTACATGTATAGTTAGAAAATGTAAACAGAACGATAGCCACCCAGCAGGCACATGGCATCAGAATGATGTCTGACCTACGTCGATGCGACGTCATGACGTCGCATCGAAGTTGATATGGCGTCATTTTGACGTCATGTGCCTGCTGGGCAGTTCTACTGAATTCAAATTCATTTGAGTAGAGACTTATCATGATAAAGCATCTGATTCTATGTATTTCTCCATATCTGCTTTTATATTTCTTTAACCATGTTAACAATTTGAGTTCTGATCAGTTCTGCTTTTGTGTTCTTTTGTCACTGTTTGTCATGTGGCTGGGTCGGGCGTCAGCCTCTGTGATGTCCCCGACATTCAGCTATTCAGTTAAGATGGTTGTGGTCGGAGCTTCTTGGCTGTTGCTTGGCCCACCATTTAATTGAGCACGAACTGTCCCACTGATTCTGTTTTGCTGTCGTTTTTTTTCGGAAATGGCAGATGTAGCCTGTCCCGTTTTTCATGCAAATTATTGACGATTTATTGTATTTTGCAGTCGCCAACACACTTCAAGGGACAATTTCAATTTTGAAATCCCACTTAGCAATAAAATCTGCTACACTCTTTGTCTCAGAGTTTTATGAATGGATCACTAGAGGACCCATGGTCCTATCAACACTCGATTAGTTTAAGTGCACAATATTACATTACACGTTGCAGTTGAATTGGCCAAGCTCATTTTTTCAATGCTACATGGCAGATTAAAGTATTTGTTCTTGAAAATTTTTGAAAGATTTATTCTGCATGTATTTCGGTGATAGCACGTTCTCGGGGATCCTATGGTTGTCCATGAGAAACTACCATAGTCATATGATTATTGTCTCTTACAAGTACCTAAAATCTTTGCTGGACGCCGGAGGATGGGTATCACGGCTAACAAACCTTTAAATGCGTAACCGCCGGTTAAGAAAGAAAATCCGATTCATGCCCTTCCGGTTGCGCATATGAAGACCAAGAAAAGGTAAACAAAACATACACTACTAGGATCGATTGATGATTATATTTTAGTACAGAAATATATCGATTATCTATGAATGCTATTTTGTCACTTATTTACTATTGTAAGTCAACACCAAAGTAGCTCGCAAAATAATTTGATGGTCTTTGAGTTATTTATTCCCTTCTTCGAACCTGGTGTTCCAACAAGGCCAAAGTCGGCGAAATACAACTAAAATTGGACAATTTGCTGGTAAATAGCAAATTTTAGTAATTGTTCCAGGACAAATTTACAGATATGTATTAACTAAATTGCATCTGATGTCTGTGCCAGTATTTCGTTGTGTTAGTGCCCGGCATTATCGACTTGAAGGGTAGGAAAAGATGGGTACGCATTTAATCATTAAAATATGAAGGATATATTTCAAGATACGTTTGAAAACCTCAACCTGTTCAAGTTATGGTATTTATTTCCCTGTAAAGCGTTTTGAAATACATAAAACCAAGAAAAAACAAATTAAAGTATACAGAATGCTGTAAAATCGTCTTCATGAACAGGAATATCATGCATGTGAACTATTGTATTTTACATGTATTTCATAGACAGTTTGTGTTATTTTATATAAAACATTTTCATTGCAAATATCACAAACACACCAAATTTGAGTCAGCACCTATTAAGAAATGACGAGAGAATGTGACAATAATCTTCAGCGTAAAACAATTAACAAAAACAAAAACTTTAAAACATGTGTTCTATAATGATTATATTGCTATCATTCTAATGATTAAATTCGTAACCGAAATGTTGACACAGCTTTTAACCACATCTGCAAAGAATGCATTGGCCAGAGGCAACGAAACTGTCACCAGACCTCACACAATGTTAAAATCATCTGCGCACTGCATTGCTTTCCGTTAATATGGACGTAATGAGCGGAAATCTAAAAATATCCCTGCGACTGACCAACATTTTTGTCGTGTACAATTCAATCCCAACATGTGTTGTGGGGTAGGGAATAAAAATCATGATTATAAAGAAAAAAATTCTGGAAATCCTTTGGTGTCCAAATATAGCAATGTCTAACTAATAAAATAGCATTGAGAGAATAATAATATTTGTCTTCGAATCGAAATATTTTACTCGGAAACACGAGCTGCAAAAGTTTGTTTACCTTTTGTTGGTCATCTGATGCGAAACCGGAAGGACATGAATCGGATTTCTTTTCTTAACCGCGGTTACGCATTTAAAGGTTTGTTAGCCGTGGGTATGGAATACTAAATGTAGAAGCTGAACTTATGAGCATGTTAATTCAAAAATGTTGATTTGTGCCCCTTTTTTCATATATTCTCAAAACAGGCGTTCTGATTACGGAACGCAAATGAAACATCAAGATCGACCATCTTGATAAAAATATAAAAATAAAAATGCTTTCAGACGCCCTACTTTGATGTGAAATATCTTCTAGCTAGCATATCGCGTTTATTTACGTAATATTTGTTTTGAATACCAACTTAAACATGTTAACAAGTTTTCATTGGCATTTTAGTTTTTACTTTTATCATCTGATATAATATGAGCCGCCTCATGGGAAAACCAACAATCTGCATAGGCGAAAACAAAGACGCAGATCAGCTTCGCGGTAACCGCGAAGCTGATCAGCGCCTTTGTTTTCGCTTCTCGGATAGTACAATTCCTCTTCTACTTAAATCCGAAATTTCAAGCTTCTAGCTCTTTTCCGTGCTTGTACAGGCCGGTTTGTGTCGGACCTGTTCGGAAACCACATTGTTTGTTTTCCCATGTGGCGGCTAATGTATAGATAGGGAGGCTGCCAGGTACAGAAAAATACCTGACTTTTTTAGATGCAGGTTTTGAAAGATTATTAGTTCTAAAAACATAAAGAGAAGCCATGAAGACGAAGTTTTATCTGTGATTAATTTCTGTAGATAGAAACATAGGTAAATGAAGATAATAAATAATCATTTTAATGTCAAGTTTATGTAACGATTTTGCTCTGGTAGCTTTACACAAATGTCGCTTAACAGGGGTGGTCGTTAAATACAGGTATTGATTTACTGTATAGATTCCGGTAGTTAGATTCCAAAGCTTGCTGCCACAAGTTTTGGTATAGAAGATCTCACTTTTCAACTACAGTGCTAGGCCATTTCTGACGCGACGTGAAGTCGCTAAGTATCACCTTAGGTTTTTTTTAGATCAACGGAAAGCAACTTTAAGTCTGAAGTTCATATCATTCAGAATGCTGACAGATCTCCATAATTCAGAATTCTACGAAATGCACCAACGATATTCTGGTCAGATTCCAACCGCACATTGGAATACCGGGAAATAAAATTCTTAAGCATGTGCCAGAAACAATGGAGGAATAATTAGCCTTTGTCTACGGGCCATATCGCCATAAAACCTTGAACAAAACAACCTGACTTTCTAGTTTAGGACGAGTAATCGGAATGCTCGTAGGTTACATTCAAAAGTTGCAACATTCGCAAAAACTCCAATCACATATTAATGAGCCGCCTCGTGAGAAAACCAACAATTTGCATAGGCGAAAACAAAGACGCAGATCAGCTTCGCGGTGATCAGCGCCTTTTGTTTTCGCTACACGGATAGTACACTTACTATTCTTCTTGAATCCGAAATTTCAAGCTTCAAGCCTGTTTCTGTTACTGCACTGACCGGTTTGTTTCGGACCTGTTCGGAAACCACATAGTTGGTTTTCTAACGAGACGGTTCATTTATAGAAGGCTCGGAATGAGGTTGAATAGTGGGGTGTGGGGTGGAGTCTTAAGCCACAAGGATAGTGCATGCAATTTTTCCTCGCAGTAGGCCCTCATCTCCCTACACATGCGAAGTGGGAGACGGGCCTCTGCCTGACATGGTGAATAGGACAGCATGGCAACTAAGGTTCCAAAAAGTCAAATTTAAAAGTCCATGCATGCAAGAGTCCGACTGACCGCTCTGCATCCAAATTACCGCCATTCAAAACCAGCACTTTTACACCATGTTTTTAACAGTAAAACAGACCGACTGGACTATTAACGTCAGGCTTGGTATTGGACCATATTGAGTGCCTGTAGTTAAAAGCTGGTAAACTAAACCCAGTAAGGCGGACTGGGGGTAGCCCCTTAGTACCTCTGGTGCCAGGTTACCTTAAAACAACAACAACAAAAAAAAAAAAAAAAAAAAAAAAAAAAAAAAAAAAAAAAAAAAAAAAAAAAAAAAAAGGTTGAATAGTCTATGGTATTCCGGAAGGCTCATTAGCAATGGTCTAACAGACAGACTCTCATGACTTTCTGACCGGCAAAACTCGTTAAAACTTCATCACAAAGCTGATGTCCGACAGTTAAGAATGTAGACATGCTTAATGCTTATTTCTCTACTTTCATACTGCTTGAAGTGGTTGCTGTGAAATAGCTTAGCCGTTGTTGTGATGCTTATTGTCAAAACGTATATCCACTGCGGTTTTTGGCGTTGTAAATAAAACGATTTTCGATGTGTACTCAAATTGATATCAAATCTACACTGAACATGTTTGTATAGCCAACCACGCAAACAACAATAGAATGGAGTGGTGCACCTAAAACCTAGTATTTTGGGCCGACCGGTCCATAGTTCGACCCTATGCAAGGTCGTCTATCGATGAGACCTTGAGCACGCGACACTTTCACAGCCCCTGGGATAATGATCCGAAATAATATGATCGACTCAAGCGCCAACTGACCACAAGTTCTGCTTTTTTATTATGTGGCTGCAACTACATGCTAAATGCAGTATTTTGTTTCCTTATCCAAATAAAATATATTCATGTCATACCCGTTTGTTTTGAAAGGGTGTCTAATTGACATCTTGAGCAATTGTGTTCGAAATACATTTAGTATTTTGCATTCTAATAGGATCACAAAACGCTTTTATGAATTACGTGACATTGAAATCTAATGCTATTTGTTGTTTGTGTTTCTGCATTCATGGCAGGGATCACATCCTGAGTAGTTGATAAATAAAATCACACCAAGAGAACGACTACATACAGTCTGACAGTATATGTATTTGCTGATTGAACTTAGGTTTGCATGTATTTTGACTTCGTGATCATCGATATTACAATCAATTAATCATCATTATATAAATTGCTGCCCTGGCAGAATGTAACTCGAAGTGAAAGTTGTTTTTCAATCGAAGTATCCTAACATCAGGAAAACATGTCCGTGCAATATAAACCCCACTTTTATATAGAAAAACTGGGGTATGCAGGGGTATACCTATTTTTCCTATTTTTGCTCCAAAACATAGATTGTGGGTACTCGTTAGAACCGCATCGCCGAGGCGGTTCTAACGTGTACCCACAATCTATGTTTTGAGCAAAAATAAGAAAAATATAAAAAAAAAATTTCAGCTGAAAATTTGCAATTTTAACGTATACCCACAATCTATGTTTTGAGCAAAAATAAGAAAAATATCAAAAAATTTCAGCTGCAAATTTTGCAATTTTTAAAGCTAAAATAATATCTGTTCATTGCATGGGCAAGTTTTCGTAATGAGAGATAGAGGAAGATAGAAAATGTAAACAGAACGATAGCCAGGATTACTGAATTCAAATTCATTTGAGTAGAGACTTATCATGATAAAGCATCTGGTTCTATGTATTTCTCCATATCTGCTTTTATATTTCTTTAACAATTTGAGTTCTGCTTTTGTGTTCTTTTGTCACTGTTTGTCATGTGGCTGGGTCGGGCGTCAGACTCTATGATGGCCCCGACATACAGCTATTCAGTAAAGTTGGTTCTTGGCTGTTGCTTGGCCCACCATTTAATAGAGCACGAACTGTCCCACTGATTCTGTTTTGCTGTTGTTTTTTTTCCGAAATGGCAGATGCAGCCTTTCTCGTTTTTCATGCAAATTATTAGCGATTTATTGTATTTTGCACACGTCATGGGACGAGTTCACTTTTGAAATCCCACTTAGCAATGAAATCTGCTACACTCTTTGTCTCAGAGTTTTATTTCAAATGGATCACTAGAGGACCCATGCTATGGTACTATCAACACTCGATTAGTTTAAGTGCACAATATTACATACATGTACATGTAACACGTTTCAGTGGAATTGGCCAAAATCGTTCAATGCTACATGGCAGATTAAAGCATTTGTTCTTGAAAAGTTTTGAAAGATTTCGGTGATAGCACGTTCTCGGGGATCCTATGGTTGGCCATGAGAAACTACCATAGTCATGTGATTATTGTCTCTTACAAGTACCTAAAATCTTTGCTGGACGCCGGAAGATGGGTATGGAATACTAAATGTAGAAGCTGAACTTATGAGCATGTTTAATTCAAAAATGTTGATTTGTGCCCTTTTTTCATATATCCTTAAAACAGGCGTTCTGATTATGGACCATCTTGATAAAAAAAAAAAAAAAAAAAAAAAAAAAAAAAAATGCTTTCAGACGCCCTACTTTTATGTAAAATATCTTCTAGCTAGCATATCGTGTTTATTTACGTAATATTTGTTTTGAATACCAACTTTAACATGTTAACAAGTTTTCATTGGCATTTTAGTTTTTTACTCTTATCATCTGATATAATATGAGCCGCCTCATGGGAATACCAACAATCTGCATAGGCGAAAACAAAGACGCAGATCAGCTTCGCAGTAACCGCGAAGCTGATCAGCGCCTTTGATTTCGCTACTCGGATAGTACAATTCCTCTCCTACTTAAATCCGAAGTTTCAAGCTTTTAGCTCTTTTCCGTGCTTGTACAGGCCGGTTTGTGTCGGACCTGTTCGGAAACCACATTGTTTGTTTTCCCATGTGGCGGCTCATGTATAGATAGGGAGGCTGCCAGGTACAGAAAAAATACCTGACTTAAGATACAGGTTTTGAAAGATATTACTCTAAAACATTAAAGAATCCATGAAGACGGAGTTTTATCTGTGATTAATTTCTGTAGATAGAAACATAGGTACATGTACATGATAAAATTATCATTTTAATGTCAAGGTTATGTAACGATTTTGCTCTGGTAGCTTTACACAAAGTTCGCTTAACAGGGGTGGTCGTTAAATACAGGTATTGATTTACTGTATAGATGCCGGTAGTTAGATTCCAAAGCTTGTTGCTGCCACAAGTTTTGGTATAGAAGATCTCACTTTTCAACTACAGTGCTAGGCCATTTCTGACGCGACGTCAAGTCGCTAAGTATCACCTTAGGGTTTTTTTTAGATCTAAAGGAAAGCAACTTTCAGTCTGAAGTTCATATCATTCAGAATGCTGACAGATCTCCATAATTCAGAATTCTTCGAAATGCACCAGCGATATTCTGGTCAGATTCCAACCGCACATTGGAATAGGAAATAAAATTCTTTAGCATGTGCCAGAAACAATGGAGGAATAATTAGCCTTTGTCTACGGGCCATATCGCCATAAAAACCCGACTTGTTGGTGGTGGTGTAAGACGCATAATGGGAATGCTTGCATATTTCGTTCAAAAGTTTACAAAATGCACAGGCAAGAAAAGACTAGATCTGACCATGCGCAGGGTTACATTGCCTTGGGTGCCACGTAACCACTCACATCACATATTTATAAAGGCTGTGAATAAGGTTGAGCATTGAGTCTATGATATTCCGGAAGACTCATTATCAGTGGTCTAACAGACAGACTCACATGACTTTCTGACCGGCCAAGCTCATTAAAACTTCATCACGAAGTTGATCTCCAACAAATGCTTATTACTCTTCTTTCATACCACTTAAAAAGATTGCTGTGAAATAGCTTAGCCGTTGCTGTGATGCTTTCCTGTCAAAACATGAATCGACTGCGGTTTTTGACGTTGAAAATAACGAATTTCGTTATGGGCTCAATTTGGTACCAAATCTACACTAAACATGTTTATTTAGCCCACCACGCTAAAAACAATAGAATAGTGCACTTGTAACCTATGATTTAGAAAATATGCTGCGGTCCCTGGTTCGAGCCTCAGCAAGATCTTGAGCACGCGACACTTTCACAGCCACCTGGGGTAATGATCAGAAATTGATCGAGTCAAGCGCCATATGATCATGAGTTATACTTTCTTATCATGTGGCCCAGTTTTATTGTGAGTTGCAATGTTCAGCTGCATATTATGTAGCTGAAAATGCATTATTTTGTTTTGTTATCCAAAATAAATTCAGATCATACCCGTTTATCCAGCCCATCAAGTTTTGTAAGGGTAGTTAATTGTCATCTTGAGATAATTTATGACAGTACAAGTAGCAAGTATGTTCGAAATACATTTAAAGTTGAATTTTAATAGAATCACAAAACGCGTTTATGAATTACGTGACATTGAAATCTAATGCCATTTGTTATTTGTGTTTCTCTGCATTCATGGCAGGGATCACATCCTGAGTAGGGAAGCCTATCGTGCAGCAAATAAAATCACACCAAGGGAAACAACTATATACAATATATGTACATGTATAAGAAAGCCGTCAAGAGTTACATTTTATTTGCTGGTTGAACATTGGTTTACATGTCTATTTACTTCGTGATCATCCATATAAATTACAATCAATCAATCATCATTATATAAATTGCTGCCCTGGTAGAATGTAACTCGATGTGAAAATTGTGTTCCAATCGTAGTATCCCGAGAGATAGGGAATAGAAAGTGGTACATGTATTATTAGAAAATGTAAACAGAACAATAGCCAGGTATTGTGAATGTTACAGAGTTCAAATTCATTTGATTAAGAACTTAACATGAATAAAGCCTCTGATTTGATATATTTCTCCATTTTTGCTTTTACATTTCTTAAACAGTTTGAGTTCTGCTTTTGTGTTCTTTTGTCCCTGTTTGTCATGTGGCTGGGTCGGGCGTCAGCCTCTATGATGGCCCCGACATACAGCTATTCAGTTAAGTTGGTTCTTGGCTGTTGCTTGGCCCACCATTTAATAGAGCACGAACTGTCCCACTGATTCTGTTTTGCTGTTGTTGTTTTTTTCGGAAATGGCAGATGTAGCCTTTCTCGTTTTTCATGCAAATTATTGGCGATTTATTGTATTTTGCACACTTCAAGGAACGATTTCAATTTTGAAATCCCACTTAGCAATGAAATCTGCTACACTCTTTGTCTCAGAGTTTTATTTAAAATGGATTACTAGAGGACCCATGCTATGGTACTATCAACACTCGATTAGTTTAAGTGCACAATATTACATACATGTACATGTAACACGTTTCAGTAGAATTGGCCAAAATCGTTCAGTGCTACATGGCAGATCAAAGCATTTGTTCTTGAAAAGTTTTGAAAGATTTATTCTGCATGTATGAATGTATGATATCACGTTCTCGGGGATCCTGTGGTTGGCCATGAGAAACTACCATAGTCATGTGATTATTGTCTCTTACAAGTGCCTAAAATCTTTGCTGGACGCCGGAGGATGGGTATGGAATACTAAATGTAGAAGCTGAACTTATGGGCATGGTAATTAAAATATTGATTTGAGCCTTTGTTTTCACGTATCCTCAAAACACGAGACACAAATGAAACATCAAAATGGCACCATCTTGATAAGCAAAAATGCTTTCAGACGAGACGCCCTACTTTGATGTAAATACGAGCATATTGCGTTTATTTAGGTAATATTTGTTTTGAATACCAACGATTTTGATCTGGTAGCTCTACACAAAGGTCGCTTAACAGGGGTGGTCGTTAAATAGAGGGGTTGATTTACTGTTGGATTCCTGTTAGATTCCAAAGCAGGCTGCCACAAGGTTTGGTATAAAAGATCTCACTTTTCAACTACAGTACTTGACCATTTGACGTGACGTCAAGTCGCTAAGAATCACCTCAGGTTTTAAGATCTAAAGGAAAGCTACTTTAAGTCTGAAGTTCATATCATTTAGAATGCTGACAGATATTCAGAATTCTTCGAAATGCACCAACGATATTCTGGTCAGATTCCAACCGCACATTAGAATAGGAAATAAAATTCTTAAGCATGTGCCAGAAACAATGGAGAAATAATTAGCCTTTGTCTACGGGCCATATCGCCATCAAACTTTGAGCAGAACAACCTGACTTGTTGTTGGTGGTGTAAGACGCATAATGGGAATGTTTGCATTTTTCATTCAAAAGTTTACAAAATGCACAGGCAAGAAAAGACTAGATCTGACCATGTGCAGGGTTACATTGCACTGGGTGCCACGTAATCTTCACATAACATATCTATAAGGGCTGTGACTAAGGTTGAGCATTGGGTCTATGATATTCCGAAGACTCATTAGCAATGGTCTAACAGGTTCACATGACTTTCTGACCGGCCAAACTCGTTAAAACTTCATCATGAAGCTGATGTCCGACAGTTAAGTATGCAGACATGCTTATTACTCTACTTTCATAGTGCTTAAAGAGATTGCTGGGAAATAGCTTAGCTCTTGTTGTGATGCGTTTAGTCAAAACATGTATCGGTATTTTGGAAATAGGCGAATTTCGGTCTGGACTCTATATGGTATCTAAGCGACGTTTGCACATGTACGTGTATGTATACGTATTATATAGCCCACCATGCAATACGCAGTGGAGTTGACTGGTGGAACTGAAACCTAGGATTTTGGACCGAGTGGTCCCTGGTTCGACCTCCCCCCTCCCCCTCCCCCCAGGCAAGGTCGTCGTTCGTTATGAACGTAAGCGACAGACACCTCCACTGACAACCCCTAAGGTTATGATAAGAAATTGATCGACGCAAGCACCAAATTTACCACAAGTTATGCTTTCTTATCACGTAGCCCAGTTTTATTTCGAGTTGCATTGTTCAACTGCATGCAGCTGAAAAATGCAATATTTTGTTTTGTTATCCCCCCGAAAAATCAGGTCATACCCGTTTATTCAGCTCAACAAGGTTTGTAAGGGTGTTTAATTGTCATCTTGAGATAATTTATGACTGTACAAGTAGCAATTGTGTGCGAAATACAATTGTATTTTGCATTTTAATAGAATTTCAAAACGTTCTTTTTATGAATTACGTGACATTGAAATCTAATGTCATTTGCTATTTGTGTTTCTGCATTCATGACAGGGATCGTGTTCTGAATAGGAGATTCTCATGAAGAAAAATGCAGCACAATGATCTGAAAATCGCACAAAGGGAAACAACTACATTCAGTATATACAAGATAACCGTCAAGAGTTACATTTCATTTGCTGATTGAACATTGCTGAAATCATTTCGTGTTACATACACTAGATCTGTATCAATCAATGATCATTATAGGTTAAATGTTACTCGATGTGAAAATTGTTTTCCAATCGAATTATCCTGGGAGATAGGGAAGTTATAATTGAGAAAAATGTAAACAAATCGTTGGGCGGCCCCCGTGGCCGAGTGGTTAAGGTCGCTGACTTCAGTGCTCTTGATCATTCGATCATCTCACCGATGTGGGTTCGCGCCTCGCACGGGGCACGAATTCATATGTGAGACAAGCCATGTTCTGCTTGCGGGTGTGTCAGGTGGTTTTTCCCCGGGTACTCCGGTTTTCGCCCCACCTACCGATTGATTCGTCTCGATATGAGTGAAAAAGCTTGAAAGGGACGTAAAACTGAATCCAAAAAAAAAAAAAAAAAAAAAAACGATTTGTGTACGTAGCTAGGTCTTGTGAACTTTGAAACTTTTTTTTCATATTTCTGGCCAATTCTGGGTGTGCATTTAATATTTCAATTTGTCATGTCAAAATAGGATTCCTTTCGAACTCGGGTACTGAGAATTCATAGCCAGGCACCGTCTTCATAGCATCTCAGCTGTTGAGAGGGACGAAAATCACGAACACTACCAGTCTACCGTCTTCAAAACTACCGTTATATCGACACGCAGGAGGCTTTCTTGAAACCCGACTCGCTTCATTTGGACGCGTGACCATGTCAACCAAAACATTGTTTCATTCAAGTTTTTATTGTTCGATGAATGATTTTGTTTTCTCTTTGTAATCACTTATGAATGTCTTTTGTTTTTCCAAATCTTCAGTCTTGAATCTTATCAGATCTTACCCCTACCCTTAATGCACAATTTCGTTTTTGCGTGTCCATACAAGACATGATTGCACACTTAGCGGCGGTAATTGAATGCGTTTTTATTTCAACTCATATACGTTTATTCAGAGTTTTCATTCTGTTAGGGATTGTCTAGAAATTCTTGAATGTGAAAATTGTGAAATAATGAAAAGAAAATTCGGTATGTATGAAAATTTGGGTGTCACTACTCTGGTTTTGTATTTTTATGATTTTTGTAGCCGTGATTTCCTGGATTTCCGCCACTAGAAACAGTATATTTAGGATTTGCTTTTAGGTTTTGTAGGTCCAATTTAACGTTATTAAACCATGGAAGGTAACCAGTATTTATTATTCGTTTAACACATCGCGTATTGTCCCTTGCATCAAGCGAGAGCAAATTGCTTTGCCTATCGATTTGTCTAACTGTCTGTTTGTCTGTATGTCATATCTAAATGTATGTACCTCACAAGTGGTACATTTTAGTTCTTACTAGAGCTGTATAAGGTATACATGTAACTACAGTAAATGCTTTATTTCTTCACATCGTAATGTCTATATCTATGTATGTTTCAGGTTCGAGAGCTGGTGGGGAGATGCACCTGTCCTGTACAGTTCCCTATCATCAAGATGGGAGAGGGGAAATATAAAATAGGGGAATCAAAAACTCTAGTCTTTGTTCGGGTAAGTGGATATGCATCCGTAAATTATCTCCCCTCTTACAACTTTCTTTCATGCCGATTTTGGTCCTGAAATTCTAAATTTGCTCTCCTCCGACTCAAACCACTAGAGCATCAGTCAGCTGCTGACTACGGAAAGCACTAGGTTTTTGTCCTGATAGCCTGCCAATTCAACACCTGGACTAAATTGTATAAAGTGCCATTGTGCCGACAATGGGCTTTCGTGAACATGCGTGCTGACCATGCTCGTGAAAATTTGGATAGAGTAATTACTTAGTGTCTCCACAAAAGTATACCATCCAAGCAACAGAACGCAGTCTGATCAACTTGTTCGAATGCGCAACTTATATTAATCATATCCATCTTCTACTGTACATACATCTTTTCTTTTGGCGGGATTTGCTTTGGGAAAGATGACATGTTTGTTATGTCCAGTCGGTTGGTCATCATAAATCTTTATCACTTTAATAAGGTTGTTTAACACTTCGCGAGGTGCATTGTCGTTTCAAGTGTTGACAATATAAGGTGAACATATTACACCGTTGTCAGTTTAGGTATTGCACAGCTGTAAGGTATTAGAATATATTTGGGTGTCTCGTTGAGTGGTAATGGTGCTTGACCTCTGTGAGGAGGGTCGCAGATTCGAATCCCACCAGGGAATCGGCGTTTTTTTCTATTTGATTTTGAAGATGATAATTGTATATAAATGATTCCCCATGAAACGTACTTTAAAATTTAAATATTTCAACAATTTTATCGTGAATATACAGAGCTGTGCCCTTAGCTTTAAAAGTGATCGAATCTGTATGTCCGATATCTACCTCGGACGAGTAGTGTCCTTGAGACTATATTTGTTGTTTGTTTGTAGGTTTAACGTCCCAGTCAACAATTTTTAGTCATGTCGGGACGGAGCTATCACTTCCTGGGTTGAGACTATATTGAGCTAGAAAGTACTTGTTGATAACGATAAGGGATGATCAGCGATGTTACTCAAACATTGAATAGTCCAACCAAAATCTTTTTTTCCAGATATTACGGAAGCACGTGATGATTCGAGTGGGTGGGGGATGGGATACCCTGGAGCATTACCTCGACAAACATGACCCTTGTCAGTGCAATTTCCAAGGTAATAGTTTGTTTCCGTAATGTTTAAACTGATATGCTTGTTTTGTATAAAGTGTCCATAGAGGATCATAGAGGAAGTATAGCAGATTTTACTCGACCGCAACGTTTCTGTGTTTATGCTTTGTAGCAACGATAAGTGTCCATCAACGACTTCTGTTCACCATGAACAAAAGTCGTTGCGGCCGCAACGACTTCTGTCCACTAGACAGTAATCGTTGATTTTTCAACCGTTTCTGTCCATTGTAGACAGAAGTCGTTGCTGTGGTAGATATGATCTGCAGTGTCAACGATAACTGTCCATTTCTGAAAAATCCAGAAACTTGATTAAGATGCAGTGATTTTGCCTTATATCTTGACACATAATTAGTATATTTTCATACTTTTTTCAGATTATGAGTATGTATGACCTGACCTTTGACCCCAATAAACTAATAGGTCACTGTGACCTAATTTCACGGTTCAGTGATTTTGCCTTATATCTTGACACTCAATTGGTATATGTTCATACTTCTTTCAGATTATGAGTGAGTATGACCAGAGCTTTGACCCCCAATATACTTATAGGTCACTGTGACCTAATTTCACGGTTCAGTGATTTTGCCTTATATCTTGACACTCAATTAGTATATTTTCATACTTATTTCAGATTATGAGTGAGTATGACCAGAGCTTTGACCCCCAATATACTTATAGGTCACTGTGACCTAATTTCATGGTTCAGTGATTTTGCCTTATATCTTGACACTGAATTAGTATATTTTCATACTTCTTTCAGATTATGAGTGAGTATGACCTTACGTTGGACCCCAATAAATTATAGGTTACTGTGACCTAATTTCACGATTCAGTGATTTTGCCTTATATCTTGACACTCAATTAGTATATGTTCATACTTCTTTCAGATTATGAGTGAGTATGACCAGAGCTTTGACCCCCAATATACTTATAGGTCACTGTGACCTAATTTCACGGTTCAGTGATTTTGCCTTATATCTTGACACTCAATTAGTATATTTTTATACTTCTTTCAGATTATGAGTGAGTATGACCAGAGCTTTGACCCCCAATATTTTTATAGGTCACTGTGACCTAATTTCACGGTTCAGTGATTTTGCCTTATATCTGGACACTCAATTAGTATATTTTCATACTTCTTTCAGATTATGAGTGAGTATGACCTGACCTTTGACCCCAATAAACTTATAGGTCACTGTGACCTAATTTCACGGTTCAGTGATTTTGCCTTATATTTTGACACTCAATTAGTATATTTTCAAACTTCTTTCAGATTATGAGTGAGTATTAGCAGAGCTTTGACCCCAATATACATGTACTTATAGGTCACTGTAACCTAATGTCACGGTTCAGTAATTTTACCTTATGTCTTGACACTCAATTAGTATATTTTCGTACTTCTTTCAGATTATGAGTTAGTATGACTAGACCTTTGTCCCCATTCTACTTATAGGTCAGTGTGACCTAATTTCATGTTTCAGTGATTTTGCCTTACATCTTGACATTCAATTATGATATTTTCATGCTTCCTTCAGATTATGAGTGAGTATGAACAGACCTTTGACCACAATATACTTATACATGTAGGTCCCTGTGACCTAATTTCATGGTTCAGTGATTTTGCCTTATATCTTTGCACTCAATTGGTTTATGAACATAATTCTTTCACACTATGTTTGTGTATGACAAGACCTTTGACCCTAAAGTAGTCCTAGGTCATTGTGACCTGATTACATGGTTCAGTGATTTTGCATTTTATCTCGGTTTTCTTTTGGTATATGAACATATTTCTTTCACATTATGTTTGCGTATGACAAGACCTTTGACCCTAAAGTATTTCTGGGTCATTGTGACCTAATTTCATGCTTCAGTGACTTTGCCTTATATCTTGACACTCGATATATTTTCATACGTCTTTATTATTACGAGTTAGTATGATAAGACCTTTGACCCTAAAGTACTTATAGGTCAGTGTGAGCTTATTTCACGGTTCAGTGATTTTGCCTTGTATCTCGGCACTCAGTTGGTGTATTAACATACTTGATGTACAATATGATTGAGACGTTTAAACCTTCAGTAGTTATAAGTTATAGTTAACTGTCATGGTTGAGTGATTTTGTTCTGTATAACATCAAGGCAAAAAGATGTATGAGCATATTGCTTTGGGTTACAGGTCGAGTTTGGCCCTATATTTGCCAAAGGTCAGAGCAGTCGATATTCAGATTATGAGTGAGTATGACCAGACAGTTGGCCCTAAATTACTTATAGGTCACTGTGACCTTTTTTCACGGTTCAGTGATTTTGCCTTGAATCTCGGCACTCAACTGGTATATGATAGAGTACAAGTAGGCAAAGATCAGGAAAAGCAATCAGAAAAAGATTCCCACTCCAAAAACCGAGGTGGGAGAAAACTAAATTAATAATCAGGTACTTATACGATGAAAACATCGTAAGCCGAATGAGCAGCTTTACTGCTTTCCTTTCACTATATGTTTGCGTATGACCAGACCTTTGACCTACAAGTAATCCTACGTCACTGTGACTTAATTTGATGATTCAGTGATTTTGCCTTATATCACATCACTCAATTAGTATATGGGCATACATCTTTCGCAATATGAGTAAGTATGACCCGACATTTGACAACAAACTAGTCTTACGTCCCTGTGACCTAATTTCATGGTTAAGTGATTTTGTCTTATATCTTAACACGCTATCAGTAAATTTTCAGACTTCTTTCAGATTATGAATGAGTGTTACCAAACCTTTGAACAAAAAGTACGTAAAGGTCACTATAACCTTATTTCATGTTTCAGTTACTCTGATTTTTATTTTATACATTACAGTGAAAACCAGTGTATATCAAAACTTGATAAAATTGGTATTTTCATTGATATGAAATTTCACTGATATCAAATCTCACTGTTATCAAAAGTTACAAGTGACTGGTATCAGCCTATATCTTCACTGTAGAGTTTGGATTACTTCTGACGTTTCCATTTACTTGACGTCATTAAATGTGTTTCACTTCAGAAATTCAATCGCCTATAACTCCGTAATTTATTAACGAAAACATAAAGTGTGGGTTCTCATTTTCTTAGTTAGAAAGTGAGGAACAATGTGGTACCAAAATTTTTTGTGTTTTCAACAATTTTTGGTTTTTGCATTTTCATCGCCTGCCTTGTGATTTGGAAAATGCCCGTGTGTTGTATAAAATAAAAAGAAAATTAGCTTTGTGTATCAGGAACTTAATTGTAAAAGTTTAACGGATTTCATCTGTCACAAACTGGTATCGTTGACAATTTACGATTTCTGTCTGCTGTCAACAGTTATCGTTGAAAACTCTACCGGTTCTGTCCATCATGTACAAAAAACTTTAACTTTGTCTCATATTAGTTCATAAAGAACACGATTACTTGTTTTAAGATAGTTTCGTTCATCTAGAACTTTAAGACGTTCAAGACGTTCAAGGTTCAAGAGACCTGGAATGTACCCTAGTATTTCTAAGTGCAATGCCAAGAAGTGCAACTGTTGCAATCATTTATGCTCTAAGACTACTATCACTTCATCTGTGAATGGTAGGACATTTTCAGTGGTTAATGATTCTGATTTAGACTGAAAATCAATGGATCTTGTATATGTTCTTACTTGAAATACAAACAATTGTAGGATGCAATATGTTGGACAAACTTGTCGAACTTTGCAAAAACGATTTGGTGAGCACTATCGTAGAATCAGAAAGCCCAAAAATAATGATACCTTTCTGTACCAGCATTTTAAGCGCACTGGTCATTCTCCCAATGATGTTAAAGTTCAACCAGTGGAGAAAATCTCATATGATGAAAATTCTTCAGTTAGATTCAAAAATATTAAACGATTTGAAACTGAACTTAAATGGATAAAATTACTGCAAACACCTTTTCCACTGGGATTTAACGACAACATTTACCATGAAGGCAATATTTCCAAAATGCCCGATTTTGATGTACTTACACTTTCAGAGTCTCGTAAACGTAAATCTAGATCTCATGGTATACGGAAAAGGGGTAATGACAAACGTAAACGGTGCGCTGCATTGAAATTGAACATTTCCCTTAATGATTTAGCTGGTAAACTAAGGATTCACGGTCGACATCCAATGCTGTCTTATCTTAGTTCTCTACCTATTGCTGCATTACGTTCCCTGGACACAGAGGCTAATAGATTTTACGATAGAAATCATCAAATGTATGACGCTGCACTGTTAACAAGATGTTATACTCAGCATGCTCTTCGTCCATTTATCGATTCCGAATCTAATCACATTAGAAGTTTTATTAAAATTCCTTTCATCAATAAAGGAATTGACTTTATTGATTTACCAAGCATATTCCAGGATAAATCAGTGATACAGTCTATACCTACCTACTTCCAAAATTCAGAACCTCCTATTATTTGTTACAAATATAACAAACCAATCAGAAATACTATTTTTAATTTCAATAAACTTGTTTCTGATCTTGATATCCATGCTAATACTCCTAAGTCTTGAGATTGTAAAGATTCAAAATATGTTTATCAACCAGCTGGACATATAGTTACTGGAAATTTAAAAATAATTTCGGATTCTAGAATTCGCAAAATTGTTTCTAAAGGTCCGAAATATAGATTCCCTTCCTACATTAATTTCGACAAATGTAGAGAGGAGATTGCATCTGCATTAAATGATTTCGGTAATCGATGGTGTAAACGAGAGGGTGTTGAGGATAATGCTCTTAAAGAATGGAAAAGAAGTATCTTCACTATCGTGGATAAACGTATTAAGTTTTATTCACAAAATACTAATCTTTTACCTCCTAAACCCAAATCGTCATTTAGGCATTTGAAGCAGGGTATCCAAGAATTTCATAGAAAGTATGTCTTGGTTCCGGCAGATAAAGCCGCAAACAATGTTGTTGTCGTTTGTAGACTTCACTACGTTAACACCTTAAAACAGGAGCTTGATGGTACCAGGGCTTATCTGGAGACAGATACTGATGAGGTGTCTGTAGTAAATGCCCACTTAAACGATTTACCTGTTAAGTTTTCTGTTTGTGTCAATGAAGGCCAAGACAAACTTCCTACGATGTATTGGTTACCTAAGCTTCACAAAAGACCATACAAAGCTAGATTTATTGCAAATTCTAGCTCTTGTACTACCACTGAACTTTCTAAATTATTAACATCTTGTCTTACTGCTATCAAATCTCATGTTATAAGATACTTTGAGACAGTGTATGAAACTTCAAATAAAAATTGGTTTTGGTCAATAAAAAATTCTGGTGAGGTGCTCAGTAAATTGAAGTGTAGAGGGTTCCGTGCGACAAGCTTGTCCACATATGATTTTTCTACTCTGTATGCAACATTACCACATAATCTAATTAAAGAAAAACTTCTGGATTTGATAGAGTGGACCTTCAAAAGGGCATTAAAAAACTATGGTTCACTTTATTTGGCATGTAATGACAGAAAGGCTTTTTTCACTTCCTCTGACCAAAGTCGGTATACCCTTTGGTCATGTCAGAATGTGTGCGACGCCTTATCCTATCTCCTTGATAATATTTATATAAGATTTGGGACCAAGTTATACAGACAAATTGTTGGAATTCCGATGGGTACAAATTGCGCACCTCTCGTAGCTGATTTATTTTTATACTGCTACGAAAGAGATTTCATGGATTCTCTTAACCATGATAATCAAGCTGATGTTATCGAGGCTTTTAATTCCACATCTAGGTACCTCGATGACCTTTTGAACATTGACAACCCTTATTTCGAAGGTATGGTCAATCAAATTTATCCACCTGAACTTCAGTTGAACAAAGCTAATATCTCAGATACCGAAGCCCCCTTTTTAGATCTACATCTTTCTGTTGCAAATGGATTTGTTTCTTCTAAAATTTATGATAAGCGCGATGACTTTGATTTTGATATAGTAAATTTTCCTTTTTTGGATGGTGACGTTCCTCGTCGTGCTTCTTATGGTGTATATATTTCGCAACTTATTAGGTTTGCTAGAGTCTGCAATCATGTTACAGACTTCAACGCTCGAAATAAATCTTTAACGGCAAAACTTCTCCAACAGGGCTATCGGTATCATAAACTTCGAAAAACCTTTTCTAAATTTTATCGTAGACACTATGAATTGATTTCCAAATATAATGTTGGGTTAAAGACACTTTTAAGTGAGGGCCTTTCGGAACCCGAATTTTATGGTGACTTGGTTTACAAATTAAAGAAACTTAAAGGAATAAATGATTTTTCTCTTCAGTTCGGAAAAATCATATCACGTTACAGACGTATAGGTTATAACTTGAATGTTATGCGACAGTCTGCATGCTTAGTTTTTAACCCAATCATGGTTGATAACTATGCTGCCTTCTTTAATTGCACGCCGGTGGGTCGGGCGTCAGACTCTATGATGGCCCCGACTTAAAGCTATTCATTTTAGTTGGTTGGGGCTGGAGCTTCTTGTCTGTTGCTTGGCCCACCGGGGTCCAACTGGTGTTTTTCTTTTGCTCCGGAGTTAGTAGGTTATTCGGCGCCCAGGGATCTCCATCGTCGGGCAGCTTACTCAATCTGTGAGTCCTGGTTTTTGATTCATCAGGATGTTTATCATGATTTATTTGTTTGTTCTTGATGATTCATTGACTAGTTAGAGATTCACCACGAGGACCGAAGAACTAACTAAATGTTGTGAACCACTGCAGAAGCTGAGGGTGAGGTTAGGTACCTGTAAAACCGGTTTAAGCCCGCCAGTAACTTTGTGTTACTGATCGTTCCAAGTCGATACTTCTGTAGTGGTTCTTTTTGTTTTATGTCTTGGTGTTTAAAAATTTTTTGTGCTGTTGGCGCCTTATGTATGTTTTCATATTTTTAGTTAAGTTAAGGTAACTGAGTGGCCACCTATTGGGAAAATAGCTGCTCATTCGGCTTACGATATGTTTCATGGTATAAGTACCTGATTGTTAGTTTGGTTTTTCCCACCTCGGTTTTTGGAGTGGGAATCTTTTTCTGATTGCGCCTTTTCCTGATCTTTGCCTACTTGTACCTTTTTATATCAGAGTTCTTGTGGTTGTGCCGTGTGGCGGCCCTAAAAAGTCTCCCCGTACATCCATTTAATGCTCTTATTTTTCCAATCCTCAGGGATTGCTTGCAATCAGTTTGTATTTTCCTATCTTTAACTACCACAACTCTTCGATACCGTATTGAAGGTCATTAGTTGACCGTCACTCGTATCTCGTTGTATAAGCGATTCTTACGTTTCTATCCATGGACTTGTATTAGACATGGACCTGAGATGTGGGTTTCGGTTATACCTTTTTTCTTTCATTCGAAAGATTTTGCATTACGATTAAGTGCATTATTTATTCTATAACCGGTATGAGTGTCGCGCTCCTTTTGGCAGTATCAACACAATACTCCCAACTATGACTATCACAAAAAGATTAGGAATTACATTAACTCCCCTTAGGTTGCATGCCGCGTCTACTGTACGGATTCCTCATTCAACTAACAATTTTCAAAATTTATTACCTACTGTTAGGGTGACACCTCTTAATTTATTTTCGGCATCTACTGTTAATCTACACGGAGCTTCTAATTCTAATATGTTTCGTAATAATCTTCAGATTAGGTTATCTCCGCTCAAATCACCAATTTTACGTAAATATATTAATCCGTTCAAGAGACCTGGAATGTACCCTAGTATTTCTAAGTGCAATGCCAAGAAGTGCAACTGTTGCAATCATTTATGCTCTAAGACTACTATCACTTCATCTGTGAATGGTAGGACATTTTCAGTGGTTAATGATTCTGATTTAGACTGAAAATCAATGGATCTTGTATATGTTCTTACTTGAAATACAAACAATTGTAGGATGCAATATGTTGGACAAACTTGTCGAACTTTGCAAAAACGATTTGGTGAGCACTATCGTAGAATCAGAAAGCCCAAAAATAATGATACCTTTCTGTACCAGCATTTTAAGCGCACTGGTCATTCTCCCAATGATGTTAAAGTTCAACCAGTGGAGAAAATCTCATATGATGAAAATTCTTCAGTTAGATTCAAAAATATTAAACGATTTGAAACTGAACTTAAATGGATAAAATTACTGCAAACACCTTTTCCACTGGGATTTAACGACAACATTTACCATGAAGGCAATATTTCCAAAATGCCCGATTTTGATGTACTTACACTTTCAGAGTCTCGTAAACGTAAATCTAGATCTCATGGTATACGGAAAAGGGGTAATGACAAACGTAAACGGTGCGCTGCATTGAAATTGAACATTTCCCTTAATGATTTAGCTGGTAAACTAAGGATTCACGGTCGACATCCAATGCTGTCTTATCTTAGTTCTCTACCTATTGCTGCATTACGTTCCCTGGACACAGAGGCTAATAGATTTTACGATAGAAATCATCAAATGTATGACGCTGCACTGTTAACAAGATGTTATACTCAGCATGCTCTTCGTCCATTTATCGATTCCGAATCTAATCACATTAGAAGTTTTATTAAAATTCCTTTCATCAATAAAGGAATTGACTTTATTGATTTACCAAGCATATTCCAGGATAAATCAGTGATACAGTCTATACCTACCTACTTCCAAAATTCAGAACCTCCTATTATTTGTTACAAATATAACAAACCAATCAGAAATACTATTTTTAATTTCAATAAACTTGTTTCTGATCTTGATATCCATGCTAATACTCCTAAGTCTTGAGATTGTAAAGATTCAAAATATGTTTATCAACCAGCTGGACATATAGTTACTGGAAATTTAAAAATAATTTCGGATTCTAGAATTCGCAAAATTGTTTCTAAAGGTCCGAAATATAGATTCCCTTCCTACATTAATTTCGACAAATGTAGAGAGGAGATTGCATCTGCATTAAATGATTTCGGTAATCGATGGTGTAAACGAGAGGGTGTTGAGGATAATGCTCTTAAAGAATGGAAAAGAAGTATCTTCACTATCGTGGATAAACGTATTAAGTTTTATTCACAAAATACTAATCTTTTACCTCCTAAACCCAAATCGTCATTTAGGCATTTGAAGCAGGGTATCCAAGAATTTCATAGAAAGTATGTCTTGGTTCCGGCAGATAAAGCCGCAAACAATGTTGTTGTCGTTTGTAGACTTCACTACGTTAACACCTTAAAACAGGAGCTTGATGGTACCAGGGCTTATCTGGAGACAGATACTGATGAGGTGTCTGTAGTAAATGCCCACTTAAACGATTTACCTGTTAAGTTTTCTGTTTGTGTCAATGAAGGCCAAGACAAACTTCCTACGATGTATTGGTTACCTAAGCTTCACAAAAGACCATACAAAGCTAGATTTATTGCAAATTCTAGCTCTTGTACTACCACTGAACTTTCTAAATTATTAACATCTTGTCTTACTGCTATCAAATCTCATGTTATAAGATACTGTGAGACAGTGTATGAAACTTCAAATAAAAATTGGTTTTGGTCAATAAAAAATTCTGGTGAGGTGCTCAGTAAATTGAAGTGTAGAGGGTTCCGTACGACAAGCTTGTCCACATATGATTTTTCTACTCTGTATACAACATTACCACATAATCTAATTAAAGAAAAACTTCTGGATTTGATAGAGTGGACCTTCAAAAGGGCATTAAAAAACTATGGTTCACTTTATTTGGCATGTAATGACAGAAAGGCTTTTTTCACTTCCTCTGACCAAAGTCGGTATACCCTTTGGTCATGTCAGAATGTGTGCGACGCCTTATCCTATCTCCTTGATAATATTTATATAAGATTTGGGACCAAGTTATACAGACAAATTGTTGGAATTCCGATGGGTACAAATTGCGCACCTCTCGTAGCTGATTTATTTTTATACTGCTACGAAAGAGATTTCATGGATTCTCTTAACCATGATAATCAAGCTGATGTTATCGAGGCTTTTAATTCCACATCTAGGTACCTCGATGACCTTTTGAACATTGACAACCCTTATTTCGAAGGTATGGTCAATCAAATTTATCCACCTGAGCTTCAGTTGAACAAAGCTAATATCTCAGATACCGAAGCCCCCTTTTTAGATCTACATCTTTCTGTTGCAAATGGATTTGTTTCTTCTAAAATTTATGATAAGCGCGATGACTTTGATTTTGATATAGTAAATTTTCCTTTTTTGGATGGTGACGTTCCTCGTCGTGCTTCTTATGGTGTATACATTTCGCAACTTATTAGGTTTGCTAGAGTCTGCAATCATGTTACAGACTTCAACGCTCGAAATAAATCTTTAACGGCAAAACTTCTCCAACAGGGCTATCGGTATCATAAACTTCGAAAAACCTTTTCTAAATTTTATCGTAGACACTATGAATTGATTTCCAAATATAATGTTGGGTTAAAGACACTTTTAAGTGAGGGCCTTTCGGAACCCGAATTTTATGGTGACTTGGTTTACAAATTAAAGAAACTTAAAGGAATAAAAAGGTACAAGTAGGCAAAGATCAGGAAAAGGCGCAATCAGAAAAAGATTCCCACTCCAAAAACCGAGGTGGGAAAAAACCAAACTAACAATCAGGTACTTATAACATGAAACATATCGTAAGCCGAATGAGCAGCTATTTTCCCAATAGGTGGCCACTCAGTTACCTTAACTTAACTAAAAATATGAAAACATACATAAGGCGCCAACAGCACAAAAAAATTTTAAACACCAAGACATAAAACAAAAAGAACCACTACAGAAGTATCGACTTGGAACGATCAGTAACACAAAGTTACTGGCGGGCTTAAACCGGTTTTACAGGTACCTAACCTCACCCTCAGCTTCTGCAGTGGTTCACAACATTTAGTTAGTTCTTCGGTCCTCGTGGTGAATCTCTAACTAGTCAATGAATCATCAAGAACAAACAAATAAATCATGATAAACATCCTGATGAATCAAAAACCAGGACTCACAGATTGAGTAAGCTGCCCGACGATGGAGATCCCTGGGCGCCGAATAACCTACTAACTCCGGAGCAAAAGAAAAACACCAGTTGGACCCCGGTGGGCCAAGCAACAGACAAGAAGCTCCGGCCCCAACCAACTAAAATGAATAGCTTTAAGTCGGGGCCATCATAGAGTCTGACGCCCGACCCACCGGCGTGCAATTAAAGAAGGCAGCATAGTTATCAACCATGATTGGGTTAAAAACTAAGCATGCAGACTGTCGCATAACATTCAAGTTATAACCTATACGTCTGTAACGTGATATGATTTTTCCGAACTGAAGAGAAAAATCATTTATTCCTTTAAGTTTCTTTAATTTGTAAACCAAGTCACCATAAAATTCAGGTTCCGAAAGGCCCTCACTTAAAAGTGTCTTTAACCCAACATTATATTTGGAAATCAATTCATAGTGTCTACGATAAAATTTAGAAAAGGTTTTTCGAAGTTTATGATACCGATAGCCCTGTTGGAGAAGTTTTGCCGTTAAACATTTATTTCGAGCGTTGAAGTCTGTAACATGATTGCAGACTCTAGCAAACCTAATAAGTTGCGAAATGTATACACCATAAGAAGCACGACGAGGAACGTCACCATCCAAAAAAGGAAAATTTACTATATCAAAATCAAAGTCATCGCGCTTATCATAAATTTTAGAAGAAACAAATCCATTTGCAACAGAAAGATGTAGATCTAAAAAGGGGGCTTCGGTATCTGAGATATTAGCTTTGTTCAACTGAAGTTCAGGTGGATAAATTTGATTGACCATACCTTCAAAATAAGGGTTGTCAATGTTCAAAAGGTCATCGAGGTACCTAGATGTGGAATTAAAAGCCTCGATAACATCAGCTTGATTATCATGGTTAAGAGAATCCATGAAATCTCTTTCGTAGCAGTATAAAAATAAATCAGCTACGAGAGGTGCGCAATTTGTACCCATCGGAATTCCAACAATTTGTCTGTATAACTTGGTCCCAAATCTAATATAAATATTATCAAGGAGATAGGATAAGGCGTCGCACACATTCTGACATGACCAAAGGGTATACCGACTTTGGTCAGAGGAAGTGAAAAAAGCCTTTCTGTCATTACATGCCAAATAAAGTGAACCATAGTTTTTTAATGCCCTTTTGAAGGTCCACTCTATCAAATCCAGAAGTTTTTCTTTAATTAGATTATGTGGTAATGTTGTATACAGAGTAGAAAAATCATATGTGGACAAGCTTGTCGCACGGAACCCTCTACACTTCAATTTACTGAGCACCTCACCAGAATTTTTTATTGACCAAAACCAATTTTTATTTGAAGTTTCATACACTGTCTCACAGTATCTTATAACATGAGATTTGATAGCAGTAAGACAAGAAGTTAATAATTTAGAAAGTTCAGTGGTAGTACAAGAGCTAGAATTTGCAATAAATCTAGCTTTGTATGGTCTTTTGTGAAGCTTAGGTAACCAATACATCGTAGGAAGTTTGTCTTGGCCTTCATCGACACAAACAGAAAACTTAACAGGTAAATCGTTTAAGTGGGCATTTACTACAGACACCTCATCAGTATCTGTCTCCAGATAAGCCCTGGTACCATCAAGCTCCTGTTTTAAGGTGTTAACGTAGTGAAGTCTACAAACGACAACAACATTGTTTGCGGCTTTATCTGCCGGAACCAAGACATACTTTCTATGAAATTCTTGGATACCCTGCTTCAAATGCCTAAATGACGATTTGGGTTTAGGAGGTAAAAGATTAGTATTTTGTGAATAAAACTTAATACGTTTATCCACGATAGTGAAGATACTTCTTTTCCATTCTTTAAGAGCATTATCCTCAACACCCTCTCGTTTACACCATCGATTACCGAAATCATTTAATGCAGATGCAATCTCCTCTCTACATTTGTCGAAATTAATGTAGGAAGGGAATCTATATTTCGGACCTTTAGAAACAATTTTGCGAATTCTAGAATCCGAAATTATTTTTAAATTTCCAGTAACTATATGTCCAGCTGGTTGATAAACATATTTTGATTCTTTACAATCTCAAGACTTAGGAGTATTAGCATGGATATCAAGATCAGAAACAAGTTTATTGAAATTAAAAATAGTATTTCTGATTGGTTTGTTATATTTGTAACAAATAATAGGAGGTTCTGAATTTTGGAAGTAGGTAGGTATAGACTGTATCACTGATTTATCCTGGAATATGCTTGGTAAATCAATAAAGTCAATTCCTTTATTGATGAAAGGGATTTTAATAAAACTTCTAATGTGATTAGATTCGGAATCGATAAATGGACGAAGAGCATGCTGAGTATAACATCTTGTTAACAGTGCAGCGTCATACATTTGATGATTTCTATCGTAAAATCTATTAGCCTCTGTGTCCAGGGAACGTAATGCAGCAATAGGTAGAGAACTAAGATAAGACAGCATTGGGTGTCGACCGTGAATCCTTAGTTTAACAGCTAAATCATTAAGGGAAATGTTCAATTTCAATGCAGTGCACCGTTTACGTTTGTCATTACCCCTTTTCCGTATACCATGAGATCTAGATTTACGTTTACGAGACTCTGAAAGTGTAAGTACATCAAAATCGGGCATTTTGGAAATATTGCCTTCATGGTAAATGTTGTCGTTAAATCCCAGTGGAAAGGGTGTTTGCAGTAATTTTATCCATTTAAGTTCAGTTTCAAATCGTTTAATATTTTTGAATCTAACTGAAGAATTTTCATCATATGAGATTTTCTCCACTGGTTGAACTTTAACATCATTGGGAGAATGACCAGTGCGCTTAAAATGCTGGTACAGAAAGGTATCATTATTTTTGGGCTTTCTGATTCTACGATAGTGCTCATGATTTTTCTCTTCAGTTCGGAAAAATCATATCACGTTACAGACGTATAGGTTATAACTTGAATGTTATGCGACAGTCTGCATGCTTAGTTTTTTACCCAATCATGGTTGATAACTATGCTGCCTTCTTTAATTGCACGCCGGTGGGTCGGGCGTCAGACTCTATGATGGCCCCGACTTAAAGCTATTCATTTTAGTTGGTTGGGGCTGGAGCTTCTTGTCTGTTGCTTGGTCCACCGGGGTCCAACTGGTGTTTTTCTTTTGCTCCGGAGTTAGTAGGTTATTCGGCGCCCAGGGATCTCCATCGTCGGGCAGCTTACTCAATCTGTGAGTCCTGGTTTTTGATTCATCAGGATGTTTATCATGATTTATTTGTTTGTTCTTGATGATTCATTGACTAGTTAGAGATTCACCACGAGGACCGAAGAACTAACTAAATGTTGTGAACCACTGCAGAAGCTGAGGGTGAGGTTAGGTACCTGTAAAACCGGTTTAAGCCCGCCAGTAACTTTGTGTTACTGATCGTTCCAAGTCGATACTTCTGTAGTGGTTCTTTTTGTTTTATGTCTTGGTGTTTAAAAATTTTTTGTGCTGTTGGCGCCTTATGTATGTTTTCATATTTTTAGTTAAGTTAAGGTAACTGAGTGGCCACCTATTGGGAAAATAGCTGCTCATTCGGCTTACGATATGTTTCATGGTATAAGTACCTGATTGTTAGTTTGGTTTTTCCCACCTCGGTTTTTGGAGTGGGAATCTTTTTCTGATTGCGCCTTTTCCTGATCTTTGCCTACTTGTACCTTTTTATATCAGAGTTCTTGTGGTTGTGCCGTGTGGCGGCCCTAAAAAGTCTCCCCGTACATCCATTTAATGCTCTTATTTTTCCAATCCTCAGGGATTGCTTGCAATCAGTTTGTATTTTCCTATCTTTAACTACCACAACTCTTCGATACCGTATTGAAGGTCATTAGTTGACCGTCACTCGTATCTCGTTGTATAAGCGGTTCTTACGTTTCTATCCATGGACTTGTATTAGACATGGACCTGAGATGTGGGTTTCGGTTATACCTTTTTTCTTTCATTCGAAAGATTTTGCATTACGATTAAGTGCATTATTTATTCTATAACCGGTATGAGTGTCGCGCTCCTTTTGGCAGTATCAACACAATACTCCCAACTATGACTATCACAAAAAGATTAGGAATTACATTAACTCCCCTTAGGTTGCATGCCGCGTCTACTGTACGGATTCCTCATTCAACTAACAATTTTCAAAATTTATTACCTACTGTTAGGGTGACACCTCTTAATTTATTTTCGGCATCTACTGTTAATCTACACGGAGCTTCTAATTCTAATATGTTTCGTAATAATCTTCAGATTAGGCTATCTCCACTCAAATCACCAATTTTACGTAAATATATTAATCCGTTCAAGAGACCTGGAATGTACCCTAGTATTTCTAAGTGCAATGCCAAGAAGTGCAACTGTTGCAATCATTTATGCTCTAAGACTACTATCACTTCATCTGTGAATGGTAGGACATTTTCAGTGGTTAATGATTCTGATTTAGACTGAAAATCAATGGATCTTGTATATGTTCTTACTTGAAATACAAACAATTGTAGGATGCAATATGTTGGACAAACTTGTCGAACTTTGCAAAAACGATTTGGTGAGCACTATCGTAGAATCAGAAAGCCCAAAAATAATGATACCTTTCTGTACCAGCATTTTAAGCGCACTGGTCATTCTCCCAATGATGTTAAAGTTCAACCAGTGGAGAAAATCTCATATGATGAAAATTCTTCAGTTAGATTCAAAAATATTAAACGATTTGAAACTGAACTTAAATGGATAAAATTACTGCAAACACCTTTTCCACTGGGATTTAACGACAACATTTACCATGAAGGCAATATTTCCAAAATGCCCGATTTTGATGTACTTACACTTTCAGAGTCTCGTAAACGTAAATCTAGATCTCATGGTATACGGAAAAGGGGTAATGACAAACGTAAACGGTGCGCTGCATTGAAATTGAACATTTCCCTTAATGATTTAGCTGGTAAACTAAGGATTCACGGTCGACATCCAATGCTGTCTTATCTTAGTTCTCTACCTATTGCTGCATTACGTTCCCTGGACACAGAGGCTAATAGATTTTACGATAGAAATCATCAAATGTATGACGCTGCACTGTTAACAAGATGTTATACTCAGCATGCTCTTCGTCCATTTATCGATTCCGAATCTAATCACATTAGAAGTTTTATTAAAATTCCTTTCATCAATAAAGGAATTGACTTTATTGATTTACCAAGCATATTCCAGGATAAATCAGTGATACAGTCTATACCTACCTACTTCCAAAATTCAGAACCTCCTATTATTTGTTACAAATATAACAAACCAATCAGAAATACTATTTTTAATTTCAATAAACTTGTTTCTGATCTTGATATCCATGCTAATACTCCTAAGTCTTGAGATTGTAAAGATTCAAAATATGTTTATCAACCAGCTGGACATATAGTTACTGGAAATTTAAAAATAATTTCGGATTCTAGAATTCGCAAAATTGTTTCTAAAGGTCCGAAATATAGATTCCCTTCCTACATTAATTTCGACAAATGTAGAGAGGAGATTGCATCTGCATTAAATGATTTCGGTAATCGATGGTGTAAACGAGAGGGTGTTGAGGATAATGCTCTTAAAGAATGGAAAAGAAGTATCTTCACTATCGTGGATAAACGTATTAAGTTTTATTCACAAAATACTAATCTTTTACCTCCTAAACCCAAATCGTCATTTAGGCATTTGAAGCAGGGTATCCAAGAATTTCATAGAAAGTATGTCTTGGTTCCGGCAGATAAAGCCGCAAACAATGTTGTTGTCGTTTGTAGACTTCACTACGTTAACACCTTAAAACAGGAGCTTGATGGTACCAGGGCTTATCTGGAGACAGATACTGATGAGGTGTCTGTAGTAAATGCCCACTTAAACGATTTACCTGTTAAGTTTTCTGTTTGTGTCAATGAAGGCCAAGACAAACTTCCTACGATGTATTGGTTACCTAAGCTTCACAAAAGACCATACAAAGCTAGATTTATTGCAAATTCTAGCTCTTGTACTACCACTGAACTTTCTAAATTATTAACATCTTGTCTTACTGCTATCAAATCTCATGTTATAAGATACTGTGAGACAGTGTATGAAACTTCAAATAAAAATTGGTTTTGGTCAATAAAAAATTCTGGTGAGGTGCTCAGTAAATTGAAGTGTAGAGGGTTCCGTGCGACAAGCTTGTCCACATATGATTTTTCTACTCTGTATACAACATTACCACATAATCTAATTAAAGAAAAACTTCTGGATTTGATAGAGTGGACCTTCAAAAGGGCATTAAAAAACTATGGTTCACTTTATTTGGCATGTAATGACAGAAAGGCTTTTTTCACTTCCTCTGACCAAAGTCGGTATACCCTTTGGTCATGTCAGAATGTGTGCGACGCCTTATCCTATCTCCTTGATAATATTTATATAAGATTTGGGACCAAGTTATACAGACAAATTGTTGGAATTCCAATGGGTACAAATTGCGCACCTCTCGTAGCTGATTTATTTTTATACTGCTACGAAAGAGATTTCATGGATTCTCTTAACCATGATAATCAAGCTGATGTTATCGAGGCTTTTAATTCCACATCTAGGTACCTCGATGACCTTTTGAACATTGACAACCCTTATTTCGAAGGTATGGTCAATCAAATTTATCCACCTGAACTTCAGTTGAACAAAGCTAATATCTCAGATACCGAAGCCCCCTTTTTAGATCTACATCTTTCTGTTGCAAATGGATTTGTTTCTTCTAAAATTTATGATAAGCGCGATGACTTTGATTTTGATATAGTAAATTTTCCTTTTTTGGATGGTGACGTTCCTCGTCGTGCTTCTTATGGTGTATACATTTCGCAACTTATTAGGTTTGCTAGAGTCTGCAATCATGTTACAGACTTCAACGCTCGAAATAAATCTTTAACGGCAAAACTTCTCCAACAGGGCTATCGGTATCATAAACTTCGAAAAACCTTTTCTAAATTTTATCGTAGACACTATGAATTGATTTCCAAATATAATGTTGGGTTAAAGACACTTTTAAGTGAGGGCCTTTCGGAACCCGAATTTTATGGTGACTTGGTTTACAAATTAAAGAAACTTAAAGGAATAAATGATTTTTCTCTTCAGTTCGGAAAAATCATATCACGTTACAGACGTATAGGTTATAACTTGAATGTTATGCGACAGTCTGCATGCTTAGTTTTTAACCCAATCATGGTTGATAACTATGCTGCCTTCTTTAATTGCACGCCGGTGGGTCGGGCGTCAGACTCTATGATGGCCCCGACTTAAAGCTATTCATTTTAGTTGGTTGGGGCTGGAGCTTCTTGTCTGTTGCTTGGCCCACCGGGGTCCAACTGGTGTTTTTCTTTTGCTCCGGAGTTAGTAGGTTATTCGGCGCCCAGGGATCTCCATCGTCGGGCAGCTTACTCAATCTGTGAGTCCTGGTTTTTGATTCATCAGGATGTTTATCATGATTTATTTGTTTGTTCTTGATGATTCATTGACTAGTTAGAGATTCACCACGAGGACCGAAGAACTAACTAAATGTTGTGAACCACTGCAGAAGCTGAGGGTGAGGTTAGGTACCTGTAAAACCGGTTTAAGCCCGCCAGTAACTTTGTGTTACTGATCGTTCCAAGTCGATACTTCTGTAGTGGTTCTTTTTGTTTTATGTCTTGGTGTTTAAAAATTTTTTGTGCTGTTGGCGCCTTATGTATGTTTTCATATTTTTAGTTAAGTTAAGGTAACTGAGTGGCCACCTATTGGGAAAATAGCTGCTCATTCGGCTTACGATATGTTTCATGGTATAAGTACCTGATTGTTAGTTTGGTTTTTCCCACCTCGGTTTTTGGAGTGGGAATCTTTTTCTGATTGCGCCTTTTCCTGATCTTTGCCTACTTGTACCTTTTAATAATTATAAGATTGGCTGATTTCTATGATTTCATCTGCCGTGAACAGAAGTCGTTGACAACGTAACGACTTCTGTCTGCTATGAACAGTTGTCGTTGAAAGCTCAACCGGTTCTGTCCATCATGTGCAAAAACCTTTGAACTTGTCTCATACTAGTCCCGAAAGCCACGATTAGTTGTTTTAAGAAAGATTTTTGTATCAGGAACTTTAATTGTTATACGATTGACGGATTTATATGATTTCATCTGTCGTGAACAGAAGTCGTTGACAACGTAACGACTTCTGTCTGATGTGAACACTTGTCGTTGAAAACACAACCGGTTCTGTCCATCATGTACAAAAACCTTTGAACTTGTCTCATACTTGTTCAGAAAGCCACGATTAGTTGTTTTAAGATAGATTTGTGTATCAGGAACTTTAATTGATATTAGATTGACTAACTTATATGATTTCATCTTTCGTGAACAGAAGTCGTTGACAACGTAACGACTTCTGTCTGCTGTGAACAGTTGTCGTTGAAAACTCAAATGGTTCTGTCCATCATGTACAAAAAAACTTTAAATTTGTCTCATGCTTGTTCAGAAAAAACACGATTACTTGGTTTAAGATATATTCGTGTATCAAGAATTTTCATTGTTATAAGATTGACTGATTTCATCTGTCGTGAACAGAAGTCGTTGACAACGTAACGACTTCTGTCTGCTGTGAACAGTTGTCGTTGAAAGCTCAACCGGTTCTGTCCATCATGTTACTTGGTTTAAGATATATTCGTGTATCTAAAATTTTCATCGTTATAAGATTGACTGATTTCTATGATTTCATCTGTCGTGAACAGAAGTCGTTGACAACGTAACGACTTTTGTCTGCTGTGAACAGTTGTCGTTGAAAACTCAACTGGTTCTGTTCATCATTTACAAAAACCTTTGAACTGGTCCCTAACTTAAATTGTTATACGATTGACGGATTTATATGATTTTTGTATCAGGAACTTTAATTATTATCAGATTGGCTGACTTATATGATTTCATCTGTCGTGAACAGAAGTCGTTGAAAACGTAACGACTTCTGTCTGTTGTGAATAGTTGTCGTTGAAAACTCAAACGGTTCTGTCCATCATGTACAAAAACCTTTGAACTTGTCTCATACTAGTCCAGAAAGCCACGATTTATTGTTTTTAGATAGATTTGTGTATCAGGAACTTTAATTGTTATTAGATTGACTTACTTATGTGATTTCATCTGTCGTGAACAGTAAGTCGTTGACAACGTAACGACTTCTGTCTGCTGTGAACAGTTGTCATTGAAAAATCAACCGGTTCTATCCATCATGTACACAAACCTTTGAACTTGTCTCATACTAGTTCAGAATGCCACGATTAATTGTTTTAAGATAGATTTGTGTATCAGGAAGTTTAATTGATATTAGATTGACTGACTTATATGATTTCATCTGTCGTGACAACGTTCCGACTTTTGTCTGCTGTGAATAGTTGTCGTTGAAAACTCAACCGGTTCTGTCCATCATGTACAAAAAACTTTAAATTTGTCTCATAGATTTATGTATCAGGAATTTTAATGTTTATTAGATTGACTTACTTATGTGATTTCATCTGTCGTGAACAGAAGTCGTTGACAACGTAACGACTTTTGTCTGCTTTGAACAGTTGTCGGTGAAAACTCAACCGGTTCTGTCCATCATGAACACAAATCTTTGAACATGTCTCATACTAGTTCAGAAAGCCACGATTTGTTGTTTTTACATAGATTTGTGTATCAGGAATTTTAATTGTTATTAGATTGACTTACTTATGTGATTTCGTCTGTCGTGAACAGAAGTCGTTGACATCGTAACGACTTCTGTCTGCTGTGAACAGTTGTAGTTGAAAACTCAACCGGTTCTGTCCATCATGTACACACACCTTTGAACTTGTCTCATACTAGTTCAGAAAGCCACGATTAGTTGTTTTAAGATAGATTTGTGTATCAGGAACTTCAATTGATATTAGATTGACTGATTTATATGATTTCATCTTTCGTGAACAGAAGTCGTTGACAACATAACGACTTCTGTCTGCTGTGAACAGTTGTAGTTGAAAATTCAACTGGTTCTGTCCATCATAAACAAAAACTTTAAATTTGTCTCATGCTTGTTCAGAAAGAACACGATTACTTGGTTTAAGGTATATTCGTCTATCAAGAATTTTCTTCGTTATAAGATTGACTGATTTCTTTGATTTCATCTGTCGTGAACAGAAGTCGTTGACAACGTAACGACTTCTGTCTGCTGTGAACAGTTGCCGTTGAAAACTCAACCGGTTCTGTCCATCATGTACAAAAACCTTTGAACTTGTCTCATACTCGTTCAGAAAGCCACGATTAGTTGTTTTAAGATAGGTTTGTGAATCAGGAACTTTAATTGATATTATATTGACTGACTTATATAATGTCATCTTTCGTGAACAGAAGTCGTTGACAACGTAACGACTTATGTCTGCTGTGAACAGTTGTCGTTGAAATCTCAACTGGTTCTGTCCATCATGTACAAAAAACTTTAAATTTGTCTCATGCTTGTTCAAAAAGAACACGATTACTTGGTTTAAGATATATTCGTGTATCAAGAATATTCATCGTTATAAGATTGACTGATTTCTATGATTTTATCTGTCGTGAACAGTCTGTCTGCTGTGAACAGTTGTCGATGAAAACTCAACCGGTTCTGTCCATCATTTACAAAAACCCTTGGACTTGTCTATTACTAGTTCCGAAAGCCACGATTAGTTGTTATAAGATAGATTTATGTATCAGGAACTTAAATTGTCATACTATTGATGGATTTATATGATTTCATCTGTCGTGAACAGAACTCGTTGACAACGTAACGACTTCTGTCTGCTGTGATCAGTTGTCGTTGAAAACTCAACTGGTTCTGTCCATCATGTACAAAAAAAGTTTAAATTTGTCTCATGCTTGACAACTGTTCACAGCAGGCAAAAGTCGTTACGTTGTCAACGACTTATGTTCACGACAGATGAAATCATATAAGTCAGTCAATCTAATATCAATTAAAGTTCCTGATACACAAATCTATCTTAAAACAACTAATCGCGGCTTTCTGAACTAGTATTAGACAAGTTCAAAGGTTTGTATACATGATGGACAGAACCGGTTGAGTTTTCAACGACAACTGTTCACAGTAGACATAAGTCGTTACGTTGTCAACGACTTCTGTTCACGTCAGATGAAATCACATTAGTCAGTCAATCTTTGAACAATCAAAGTTCCTGATACACGAATCTATCGTGGCTTTCTGAACTAGTATGAGAAAAGTTCAGAGGTTTTTGTACATGATGGACAAAACCGGTTGAGTTTTCAACGGCAACTATTCACAGCAGACAAAAGTCGTTACGTTGTCAACGAGTTCTGTTCACGACAGATGAAACCATATAAATCTGTCAATGGTTCATAGCAGTCAAAAGTCGTTACGTTGTCAACGACTTCTGTTCACGACAGGTGAAATCACATAAGTAAGTCAATCAAATAACAATTAAAGTTCCTGATACACAATCCTATCTATAAACAACAAATCGTGGCTTTCTGAACTGGTATGAGACATGTTCAAAGATTTGTGTTCATGATGGACAGAACCGGTTGAGTTTTCAACGACAACTGTTAACAGCATGAAATAACATTAGTCAGTCAATCTTTGAATAATTAAAGTTCCTGATACACAAATCTATCTAGAAACAACAAATCGTGGCTTTCTGAACTAGTATGAGACAAGTTCAAAGGCTTTTGTACATGATGGACAAAACCGGTCGAGTTTCCAAAGACAACTGTTCACAACAGTCAAAAGAGACGTTACGCTGTCAACGAGTTGTTTTCACGACAGATGAAATCATATAAATCCGTCAATCGTATAACAATTTAAGTTCCTGATACATAAATCTATCTTATAACAACTAATCGTGGTTTTCGGAACTAGTAAGAGACAAGTTCAAAGGTTTTTGTAAATGATGGACAGAACCGGTTGAGTTTTCAACGGCAACTGTTCACAGCAGACAGAAGTCGTTACGTTGTCAACGACTTCTGTTCACGACAGATGAAATCAAAGAAATCAGTCAATCTTATAACGACAGATGAAATCACATAAGTAAGTGAATCTAATAACAATTAAAGTTCCTAGTACAAAAATCTATCTAAAAACAACAAATCGTGGCATTCTGAACTAGTATGAGACATGTTCAAAGATTTTTGTTCATGATAGACAGAACCGGTTGAGTTTTCAACGACAACTGTTCACAGCAGACAGAAGTCGTTTTGTTGTCAACGACTTCTGTTCACGGCAGATGAAATCATATTAGACAGTCAATCTTTTAACAACTTAAGTTTCTGATACACAAATCTTTCTAAAACCAACAAATCGTGGCATTCTGAACTAGTATGAGACATGTTCAAAGATTTTTGTTCATGATAGACAGAACCGGTTGAGTTTTCAACGACAACTATTCACAGCAGACAGAAGTCGTAACGTTGTCAACGACTTCTGTTCACGACAGATGAAATCATATAAGTCAGCCAATCTAATAACAGTTAAAGTTCCTGATACAAAAATCTATCTTAAAACAACTAGTCGTGGCTTTCTAAACTGGTATGAGACAAGTTCAACGGTTTTTAATACATGATTGACAGAACCGGTTGAGTTTTCAACGACAACTGTTCACAGCAGACAGAAGTCGTTACGTTGTCAACGACTTCTGTTCACGACAGATGAAATCACATAAGTAAGTCAATCTAATAACAATTAAAGTTCCTGATACACAAATCTATCTAAAAACAACAAATCGTGGCTTTCTGAACTAGTATGAGACATGCTCAAAGTCTTGTGTTCATGATGGACAGAACCGGTTGAGTTTTCAACGACAACTGTTCACAGCAGACAGAAGTCGTTACGTTGTCAACGACTTCTGTTCACGAAAGATGAAATCACATTAGTCAGAAAATCTTTTAACAATTAAAGTTCCTGATACACAAATCTATCTAAGAACAAACAAATCGTGGCTTTTTGAACTATTATGAAACAAGTTCAAATGTTTTTGTACATGATGGACAGAACCGGTTGAGTTTTCAAAGACATTTGTTCACAGCAGACAGAAGTCGTAACGTTTTCAACGACTTTCACGACAGATGAAATCATATAAGTCAGCCAATTTAATAACAATTAAAGTTCCTGATACAAAAATCTATCTTAAAACAACTAATCGTGGCTTTCTGAACTGGTATGAGACAACTTCAACGGTCTTTAGTACATGATGGACAGAACCGGTTGAGTTTTCAACGACAACTGTTCACAGCAGACAGAAGTCGTTACGTTGTCAACGACTTCTGTTCACGACAGATGAAATCACATAAGTAAGTCAATCTAATAACAATTAAAGTTCCCGATACAAAAATCTATCTTAAAACAACTAGTCGTGGCTTTCTTAACTGTTATGAGACAAGTTCAACGGTTTTTAGTACATGATGGACAGAACCGGTTGAGTTTACAACAGCAACTGTTCACAGCAGACAGAAGTCGTTACGTTGTCAATGACTTCTGTTCACGAAAGATGAAATCACATCAGTCAGAAAATCTTTTCACAATTAAAGTTCCTGATACACAAATCTATCTAAAAACAACAAATCGTGGCTTTTTGAACTAGTATGAGGTTTTTGTACATGATGGACAGAACCGGTTGAGTTTTCAACGACAACTGTTCACAGCAGACTGAAGTCGTAACGTTGTCAACGACTTCTGTTCACGACAGATGAAATCATATAAGTCAGCCAATCTAATAACAAATAAAGTTCCTGATACAAAAATCTATCTTAAAACAACTAATCGTGGCTTTCTGAACTGGTATGAGACAACTTCAACGGTCTTTAGTACATGATGGACAGAACCGGTTGAGTTTTTAACGACAACTGTTCACAGCAGATAGAAGTCGTTACGTTGTCAACGACTTCTGTTCACGACAGATAAATTCACAGAAGTAAGTCAATCTAATAAGAATTAAAGTTCCTGATACACAAAAAGGTACAAGTAGGCAAAGATCAGGAAAAGGCGCAATCAGAAAAAGATTCCCACTCCAAAAACCGAGGTGGGAAAAAACCAAACTAACAATCAGGTACATGTACTTTATACCATGAAACATATCGTAGGCCGAATGAGCAGCTATTTTCCCAAATCTATCTAAAACAACAAATCTTGGCTTTCTGAACTAGTATGAGACATGTTCAAAGATTTGTGTTCATGATGAACAAAAACCAGTTCAGGTTTCAACGACAACTGTTCACAGAAGACAGAAGTCGAAATCTCATTAGTCAAATAACAACTTAAGTTCCTGATACACAAATCTTTCTAAAAACAACAAATCGTGGCTTTCTGAACTAGTATGAGACATGTTCAAATGTTTTTGTACATGATGGACAGAAGCGGTTGAGTTTTCAACAACAACTATTCACAGCAGACAGAAGTCGTAACGTTGTGAACGACTTCTGTTCACGACAGATGAAATCATATAAGTCAGCCAATCTAATGACAGTTAAAGTTCCTGATACAAAAATCTATCTTAAAACAACTAATCTAAGCTTTCTTTACTGGTATTAGACAAATTCAAAGGTTTTTAGTACATGATGGACAGAACCGGTTGAGTTTTCAATGACAACTGTTCACAGCAGACAGAAGTCGTTACGTTGTCAACGAGTTCTGTTCACGACAGATGAAATCATATAAATCCATCAATAGTATGACAATTTAAGTTCCTGATACATAAATCTATCTTATAACAACTAATCGTGGCTTTCGGAACTAGTAATAGACAAGTCCAAGGGTTTTTGTAAATGATGGACAGAACCGGTTGAGTTTTCATCGACAACTGTTCACAGCAGACAAAAGTCGTTACGTTGTCAACGACTTCTGTTCACGACAGATGAAATCACATAAGTAAGTCAATCTAATAACAATTAAAGTTCCTGATACACAAATCTATCTAAAAACAACAAATCGTGGCTTTCTGAACTAGTATGAGACATGCTCAAAGTTTTGTGTTCATGATGGACAGAAGCGGTTGAGTTTTCAACGACAACTGTTCACAGCAGTCAGAAGTCGTTACGTTGTCAACGACTTCTGTTCACAACAGATGAAATCATAGAAATCAGTCAATCTAATATCAATTAAAGTTCCTGATACACAAATCTATCATAAAACAACTAATCGTGGCTTTCTGAACTAGTATGAGATAAGTTCAAAGGTTTGTGTACATGATGGACAGAACCGGTTGAGTTTTCAACGACAATTATAACGATGAAAACTCTTCATACACGAATATATCTTAAACCAAGTAATAGTGTTCTTCCTGAACAAGCATGAGACAAATTTAAAGTTTTTTGTACATGGTGGACAGAACCAGTTGAGTTTTCAACGACAACTATTCACAGCGGACAGAAGTCGTTACGTTGTCAACGACTTCTGTTCACGACAGATGAAATCATAGAAATCAGTCAATCTAACATCAATTAAAGTCCCTCATACACAAATCTATCTTAAAACAACTAATCGTGGCTTTCTGAACTACATGTTGTATGAGACAAGTTTAAAGGTTTGTGTACATGATGGACAGAACCGGTTGAGTTTTCAACGACAATTATAACGATGAAAATTTTTCATACACGAATATATCTTAAACCAAGTAATCGTGTTCTTATTGAACAAGCATGAGACAAATTTAAAGTTTTTGTTTATGATGGACAGAACCAGTTGAGTTTTCAACGATAACTGTTCACAGCAGACAGAAGTTGTTACGTTGTCGACGACTTCTGTTCACGAAAGATGAAATCATATAAGCCAGTCAATCTAATATCAATTAAAGTTGCTGATACACAAATCTATCTTAAAACAACTAATCGTGACTTTCTGAACAAGTATGAGACATGGTCAAAGGTTTGTGTACATGATGGACAGAACCGGTTGAGTTTTCAACGACAACTGTTCACAGCAGACAGAAGTCGTCACGTTGTCAACGACTTCTGTTCACGACAGATGAAATCATAGAAATCAGTCAATCTTATAACGATGAAAATTCTTGATACACGAATATATCTTAAACTAAGTAATCATGTTCTTTCTGAACAAGCATGAGACAAATTTAAAGATTTTTGTAGATGATGGACAGGACAGAACCAGTTGAGTTCAACGACAACTGTTCACAGCAGACAGAAGTCGTTACGTTGTCAACGACTTCTGTTCACGACAGATGAAATCACATTAGTCAGTCAATCTTTTGCTGACAATTAAAGTTCCTGATATAGAAATATATCTTAAAACAATGAATCGTGACGTTCTGAAATGGTATGAGGCAAGTTCAAAAGCTTTTGTACATGATGGACAGAACCAGTTGAAGCTTCAACGACAACTGTTCACAGTAGACAGAAGTCGTTACGTTTTCAACGAGTTCTGTTCACGACAGATAAAGACATATAAATCAGTCAATCGTAACACAATAAGAGTTCCTGTTAAAAAAATCTATCTTATAACAATTAATCGTGGCGTTCGGAACTAGTATGAAACAAGTTCAAATGTTTTTGTACATGATGGACAGAACCGGTTGAGCTTTCAACGACAACTGTTCATAGCAGTCGTTACGTTGATCACAGTGACCTATACCTGTAAGTATATTTGGGTCAAAGGTCTGGTCATTCTCACTCACAATCTGAAAGAAGTATGAAAAATACCAATTGAGTGCGGAGATATAAGGCAAAAGCACTGAATTGTGAAATAAGGTCACAGTGGCCTATAAGTATATTGGGGTCATAGGTCTGGTCATACTCACTCATCATCTGATGGAAGTATGAAAATATATAAATTGAGTGTCTAGATATAAGGAAAAATCACTGAACCGTGAAATTAGGTCAAAGTGATCAATAAGTATATTGGGGTCATACTCACTCATAATCTGAAGGTAATATGAAAATATATCAATTGAGTGTCAAGATACTGGGCAAAATCATTGAACCGTGAAATTAGGTCACATTGGCCTATAAGTATATTTTGGGTCAAAGGTCTGGTCATTCTTACTCATAATCTGAAAGAAGTAAGAAAATATACTAATTGTGTGTCAAGATGTAAAATCACTGTACCACGGAAAGTAGGTCAACGCAATCTTACCGTCATGACACACAAGCCATTGTCACAATGTTGAAAGATGAATGACCAACCATCTTAGTAAGTTGTTTCTATTTAGATATAAATCGCCAAAAATATTGTAGCGAGTTCTAGATTTTTACCCCAGAGGTCCGATGCCATGGAACCTAAATTGTATGAAGTAAGATATCTTTCTTCGTACAAGTTACACAGCAGTACATCCATTTTTACAGTGTTCTAGTTTTTAACCTCTAGTTCCATCCCCCAGGCATGGACCCAGGGATCTAATGCCATGCAATGAAACTCAACCCTACAAGGTACCTATGGTTCAAGTATGAAAGCCCACTGATAAAATATTTTAAAGATATAGACCTCTAGAATACTATATCACAGAAAAGCCATCAATAATGGTGTGTTAGATTTTTAAACCTCCAGCACCCCACCCCCCCCCTCTCGGGACTGGACCTAGGGGCTCGATGCCATGGAATGAAAGCTAACCCTACAGGGTATCAATAGTCTAAGTATCAATGCTTTCTGTTGTTGTCAAGATTCTAGAAACCTTAAACGCAAGTGTAACGCCCACGCGCACGGAAACGTGGACGACCGCAATACCATAACTCTATGCCCTTTGTGTAGTCGAGCTAAAAACAATATTAATATTTAGGCAGTTCTAGATTTTGACCTCTAGCCCCGCTCCTGACTCCGACCCAGGGAACCTAATGTGTATGAACTATGAATGTTTTATGATAAGTTGTTGTCAAGATATGAACTCTTTGTAAAAAAAAAAAAATAAGAAGGTACAAGTAGGCAAAGATCAGGAAAAGGCGCAATCAGAAAAAGATTCCCACTCCAAAAACCGAGGTGGGAAAAAACCAAACCAACAATCAGGTACTTATACCATGAAACATATCGTAAGCCGAATGAGCAGCTATTTTCCCAATAGGTGGCCACTCAGTTACCTTAACTTAACTAAAAATATGAAAACATACATAAGGCGCCAACAGCACAAAAAAATTTCCAAACACCAAGACATAAAACGAAAAGAACCACCACAGAAGTATCGACTTGGAACGATCAGTAACACAGGACAGCGCGCTCGACTGCTTCTGACCTTTGACAAACATAAGGCCAAACCTGACCTGTAACCCAAAGCATTATGCTCATACATCTCTTTGCCTTGATTCAACAAGGCAAAATCACTCAACCATGAAAGTTAACTATAACTACCTAAGATTTAAAGGTCTCACTCATATTGTGAAAGAAGAGTGTTCATACACCAAATGCGTGCCAAGATACAAGGCAAACTCACTGAACTGTGAAATAAGGTCACAATGACCTAAAAGCTCTTCAGGGTCAAAGGTCTAGTCATACTTTCTCATAATGTAAAAGAAATATGATCATATACCTATTGAGTGTTGAGCTATAATGCAAAATCACTGAGCCATGAAATTAGGTCATTGTGACATATAAGTATGTTTGGAATAAAGGTCTGGTCAAACTCACACATAATCAGAAAGAAGTATGAAAAGATACCAACTGAGTGTCAAGATATAAGGCAAAGTCACTGAACCATGAAATTAGGTCACAGTGGCCCAGGAATACTTAACGGTTAAAGGTCTTGTCATATGCAAACATATCATGAAAGAAGTATGTTCATATACCAATTGAGTACCGAGATATAAGGGAAAATCACTGAACCGTGAAATTAGGTCATAATGACCTATGACTACTTTAGGGTCCAAGGTCTTGTCATACCCAAACAAAGTGTGAAAGAAGTTGGTCATGAACCAATTGAGTGTCAAGATATAAGGCAAAATCACTGAACCGTAAAATTAGGTCACAGTGACCTATAAGTATATTGGGTTCAAAGGCCTGGTCATACTTACTCATAATCTGAAAGAAGTAAGAAAATATATTAATTGAGTGTCAAGATATAAGGCAAAATCACTGAACCATGAAATTAGGTCACAGTGACCTAGGAATACTTCAGGGTCAAAGGTCTTGTCATACGCAAACATATCCTGAAATCAGTATGTTCATATACCAATTGAGTGCCGAGATACAAGGGAAAATCACTGAACCGTAAAATTAGGTCATAATGACATAGGACTACTTAAGGGTCAAAGGTCTTGTCATACGCAAACATATCATGAAAACAGTATGTTCATAAACCACCTGAGTGCCGAGATATAAGGCAAAATCACTGAACCGTGAAATTAGGTCATAATGACCTATGACTACTTATGGGTCAAAGGTCTTGTCATACGCAAACATAGTGTGAAAGAAGTTTGTTCATATACCAGTTGAGTGCCGAAATATAAGGCAAAATCACTGAACCGTGAAATAAGGTCACAGTGACCTATAAGTATATTGGGGTCAAAGGTCTGGTCATACACACTCATAATCTGAAAAAAGTATGAAAATATACTGATTGAGTGTCAAGATATAAGGCAAAATCACTGAACCGTGAAATTAGGTCACAGTGACCTATAAGTATATTGGGTTCAAATGCCTGGTCATAAGCAAACATAGTGTGAAAGAAGTTTGTTCATATACCAGTTGAGTGCCGAGATATAAGGCAAAATCACTGAACCGTGAAATAAGGTCACAGTGACCTATAAGTATATTGGGGTCAAAGGTCTGGTCATACACACTCATAATCTGAAAAAAAGTATGAAAATATACTGATTGAGTGTCAAGATAAAAGGCAAAATCACTGAACCGTGAAATTAGGTCACAGTGACCTATAAGTATATTGGGGTCAAAGATCTGGTCATACTTACTCATTATCTGAAAGAAGTAAGAAAATATATTAATTGAGTGTCAAGATATAAGGCAAAATCACTGAACCATGGAAAGTAGGTCAACCGATCCTTACCGTCAAAACACACAAGTCAGTCCATCTGTGAATGTTGTTTGCTAAATGGGTGTCAAGGTATGTACTTACAGAACGGTTTTAACAGTAATCAGCATATTTCTCAGTGCTCTATGAAAATGAACAGTAGTCGTTGAAAATAATTTTTATATCTACATGCTCAACGACTATTGTCCATTTAGCTAGTGGACAGAAGTCGTTGCGGCCGCAACGACTATTGTCCATGGTGAACAGAAGTCGTTGATGGACACTTATCGTTGCTACAATGCTTACAACTGAATCAAAAGTTAAACGGTGTTTTTGATTTTTTTCAAATACCACAGCTGCGTCATGAGAAAACCGAACTTTGCCTATGCGGAAACAAAGGCGCTGATCAGCTTCGCAGAAACTGCGAAGCTGATCAGCGCTTTGTTTTCGCTACACGGATTGTACCATTTCTCTTCTTCCAAAATCCAAAATTTCCAGCCTCTACATGGAACCATCTCACTGTACAGGTCCGTTTAGACCTTGTCGGAAGCCCCGAAGACCGGGTTTCTCGCGTCGCGGCTCATCCAGGGCGGACGCTAGTAAATTACCTGTAGTAGGTGATGGGCTATAACGCACTTATTATTCAAAAGAAAGACCATTTTAAGCTAAATTATATTTGTCAAAATAAAATGACCACGAAAGCAAAATCAAATATTTTTTCTATACAAATACATAATAGCATTAAAGATTTTTGACAGGGTCAGAGAATGCGATACTTGGCACCGAACCCATCTAGATTATCAGAAATGAATTCTTGTCATGACTTAAACGATTGGAGGTCTATTAATCATGATTAATTCAACGAAATTAAAAACAAATACGGAATTTCGATAAATCCTTGTTTTCACTACTGGCCCTCATCTTCTTTTTTTTTGTAGTTTTGACATTTTAAGAATCCTACTAACGATGAGAAAAATCTATTTCTATTTACAGGACACCGGCAGGTTGGACGTGGTCCTTCGACCCCTCGGCGTGCCAGCACAGCGGGTGTCACCCAGTCTCAACCAGTCACGCCCAGAACACCACGGCGCCAGTCGGTCACCTCCGTCAACCCACCGTCTCAGCACACCACCCAGGGGCACACCAGTTTCCGAAGTGCGTCCCCGGGACCAAACTCAAAGAAGCTACCTCTCAATCGGAGCAACTCGCAGCCCGGTTCGGCCCTCACGTCCCCAGACTGTTCGGTGAAATCTCCGAATCTTTCGAGCACAGGAACGTTTCTCGGGATGACAAAGAATTCTGTTTCAAATGTCTCAACTGTTTCTAAATCAAGAACTTCTGCTCAATCCACGAACTCTCCACGCTCAGTGAAGAATGTTTCAACTTCGGGACCAATAAACACACGACGCAGCGCATCCCCTGCCCCGGGGATGAGGCGAAGCGAATCCCCCGCCCCAGAGGCTATAAATAGACTTAGAAGTCCGTCACCCGCACCGTCCAGTACAAAGAATACTCCAGGAACCCGAACCCAGTCCGTCCCGGCCGCGATGGCCAAGAGGTGTGCATCGCCGGTGAAACAAATCACAATGTCTGAACTGAGGTGAGTCTTCGTTCCATGGATTTGAACAGACACGGTTAAGTAAGAACATAGTTCAAGAATTTGTTTGTATTGCTGCTTACCGTCCCAGTCAATAATTTTTCAGTCATGTCGGGAGGTAGCCAACGCTTCCTGGGTTTAACCAGTACTGTAGGGAGCCAATGTGTATTGCTCAAGGACACAACACGGTGCTGCCTCAGGCGGCACCGTGTTGTGTCCTTGAGCCATACCAACGGTTGGGATCGAACCCGGCCAGGACCTCTCGATTCGGAGTCCGACGCTCTACCACTACGCCACCGCGCTACCTAGTTCAGGAATTGATACAATTTTTTAAATTTCAAACCGGACACAGACGGGAAAGAAATAACAAGATGTACATGAAGAACAAGGTAACTAGCTCTTTCCCAGCAAGGTAGCCATCCGGCTGCAGAAGCTCAAAATTTGTTTTTAAGCTATAATTTGCTTCATTGTTTACGCAACCCATGCTAAATTTGCTTCTTTGATTACGTAACCCATTATTTTATGTAATAGAATCAGCATGGGAAGAGGATTTTTAATAAGTAAACACACTAGAGACGATAAAAATGCAAATAACAAGTCGTTGTTTCAGCCGTTTTGATTAAAAGTGTTTTACCCATATCATATACTTCGATTTTGAAATCAGATATTTGAATATTTCGAATTTTAAAAGAGGATACGCGTGATTTTAAGTCATAGATTACTTAAATGTCGATGTAGAGTTAATATGACCGCGAAAATTTCAATAGATATGATTAAATCACGACAATTTTTCTATATAAACGTCACACCCGTGTAAACAGATAGACACTTTTCATTTTAAAGACTGAAGTGTCAAAATATTTGATCATGCTAAGGTGATCCGGCAAAGTTTAAGTCAAAATTTAAATGAAGTGGGCTTAATGATGTTAATGGGCTTATACGTATTCTTCATAAATTACATGATTAAGTAAAATTGGTTTAATATTGTAAGAGTGCAATTGTAAGAAAAGGTTTAGTCATTACCGCTAAATATATGATTCAGAACTCATGCGTTTGAGGGGTATGCTAGCTGGGAAATAATGCTAGGCCAAAATTCTAGCCGTCGTTCAAACCATATTAAATTATTAACCCCTTATTTCAAACTTGAATGGCAAATTATTTTACCCATAGGACTTACGGCTTATCAGTTACTAGCATCTAGTAAAAATACAACATGAAGTATAGGGAAAATCCCGCCCACTTTTGCAAACTCTTGGTGTGAGTCTCTAGGGTAATTTCATATTCACCCGAAATTATCATAGTTTCACTAACAACTGAAAAAATAAACGCATCATAACCTGACACTTTCCCGATGCGTCATACAATACTCGTTAAAAATCGCTGCGGGTTGCCACTGTAGCCTTTGAACATAATAACATCTTTTAGTATCATTTGTCTTGTCAGGCATAGGGTCTCACCATCTTTTACATCTTCATTAGAATGTAAGCTTTCGGATCTAAGAATGGGTAAGTTTTTTTTAATAATAATGAAAATGTCATTTTTGTTTTCAATCCGTGCAATGAATACCCCTTAAACCCCACTTTTATACAGGATAACCGGGGTATGCAGGGGTATACCTATATTTCTTATTTTTGGCCCAAGACATAGAATGTGGGTACTCGCTAGAACTGCCTCGGCGAGGCGGTTCTAACGTGAACCCACGATCTATGTTTTGAGCAATAATATTAAAAATATTTTTAAAAAATCTGATAAAAATTTCATTTTTTACAGCTAAAACTGTCTGTATATTGCATGGGCAAGTTTTCGTAATGCCAAATTAATATTTCTGCTAATCCATCCTAAAACATGAAACGTCCTCTGTGAGCAATGAAAAGTTGAAAATGACCCGGAACTGTTTTGCACCGGCGTGAACTATGTGGCTGTAAAAGCATAAAAATCAGAATGGAATCTTTTAGCAGCAAATATATAAAATAAATAAACCCAGTTATTACAAGAATGATTTGAATAATTTTCATTCAGTCACTAATTGGCAGAAAAAGTTTCCACTATCGAGTTGTATATAGTCATAGAATTGGCGCAGACTGTCTTTACAATTTTGTAAACATAAATGTCCTAAACCCAATACATTAGATCTTATTATGTTCGATTTTTGCAAGTTTAAACCCATCTAAATTCGATCCTATACGGGCTAATAATACACGGTAGACTAAAAATTTAAATGTTGACGCGTTTGGATTAAATTGTGTATTAAAATTTAAATAATTCAAAATATCTAGAGCACCATAATAATGGATAATGGCAAAATAATCTAATGTGGAATAATGATTCATGCATTAGCCATAATGTTCAGCGTTTCTTAAACATTTTGATGTAAACTTTAAAGGTGTTTAAATGAAAGAAATGTTCAAATGATCAATATTTGAAATTAGATAAGAGAGGAATTGTGTATTATTTCTTTTCATACTCAAGATTGGGTTAGGAGTGCAGATATGTCCTAAAACCCTCCACTTACTACATCGATATATAAACTTTTATTACACAAGATTTAGATGTTTAAGAAGTTCTCAAGGATTCGTGGATTATTCTGTATATTTTGGACAAAACAACAGCAAAAGTGGCTTGGATGTCAAGGTCACCGTGATTTAAACGAAATGGAAATAAAGAAAAAAAAAACAACAAAAAAAAAACAATTGTTGGACATGTAAACAAACGAGAATACATCAAGTTAACTATTTTTTCACGTATTTCAACAGTTTAAATATGAAGTGGTTTAACTGACAGAATCTTTAAATATAAAATGGAGAAGAGCAAATATTTTTCATCGTACACTTTCTCTTCTGACGAGTAAGTATTTGTTTTTGTTTTACTCAGTTTTGAGCAAAACTTTATATTAGTTTGAACAAAGTACTAATTTAATGATAGCCAGCAAAGCTAAATAAAGGGAAGTTGAAGTTTGCAAGGACATGTAAACTATACTACAGAGCAACAAAAACTTAAGGTTAGCAAATGAAACACTCTTTCCACAAGACTGCCTGGTACTTGTCGAGAGCAAAACTTTTCGTCAAATGTGATATGTCACCCAAAAAGATAACTAGTTTACCATGTACATAAAGACTCTTACATATCATTAGCATCATTGCCTGTATACTGACTTGTTAAGCGGCAAGTGAAAGAGAATAGTACGTACATTTTCTTCACGCACAAAGAATATCTGCAACACGAACCCCATGGGACTAACTGCGGTTTATGCCTATGGTATGCATATGCACAATAGAGAAACTGTAATATCGGTACATATACTGCATAAATTAATTACTAATTATCTAAAAACCGATCTTATCAAAAGAAATGCAATGCAGGATTAATTATAAATTATAAGAGCACAATTGTCAGATTGATAACTTGCAAATAATAATAGCTAGTATCATGTTTCAAGTCCTCTGATTACCTCTAGATACGTTTTGTGCAATTTTGTGCTTTTATTGTGCTTGCAAATTATAATCGTGCACCTAAATTGAAATTGTAGCCCATGTCAAAAAATGTGAATCTCAAACAAATACATTTTATTTGCCACCGTACGCTATATGAGCAACGCATTGTTTACTGGCGTCTATCATCTGTTGCTAAATGTCAACTGATCCGAATCTACATAGCAGGCAAAACTATGCATCCCCAACTATTTTCTACTCAAATAGAGGGTTAAAACAAGGGAGATAATCTACTCCACAACCATTCCACTTGCACTGTAGCATCAAAGTTACTCATGAGCAGGTGTAAACTGGTTAGATCGTACGAATACCAAGATACAGAATACAGACTTGTTATATGTACATTCGTCTTAAACCCCACGTGGCCTACCGCTTCTCATTAGATTTGTCCTCTAACAGTTTCCAACGTTACAAGACCGCACCACGTCCATACTACGTCCTCGACTTTTAGGACGTGGTAAGGACGTAGTGGGAACATGGTCTGATGTGACCGGGGTATTAGTGTTCTTACAACGCTTATATAAAGTGTATAAAACAAAATGACTGCTGCTCAAATGTACTGCAAGAGTTTTTGATTAAAATGTTCATAAAAACGACGATGTAAACCACAAGGAAAATGTAAAAGTCACCCTATATAATTAGGCCAAAGAATAAGCCTTACGGTAGCGAAATGACTTTTTATAATTACAAATATAAACAACAATATTTGGTAATTTTATATTCACGAACTTAATGACTTAACAAAATGGGTAAAAATCTCAACTTCCCAAGTTCCATAGTACCAAGGTCTCATTGTTCGTTATGCAAATGGTTACCTAAGATCGTGCGAAAATAGGTTTTGTTATATTGTAATTTAGTTAACTAGGGGGCAACAAGAGAACCACTAGCTGCGTACAGTATGACTCATTAGAAGTATGATTAAATTCCCCTTCGATTATTGCAAACATGTTCCTTTCAGGGTTTTATTGTGGAGACCAATGTCTCGTTACTGACAGCTCCTGAGGGACATTCTGACAAAACGGTCGAGATAGGGGACAGTTATTTCAGGAAGTAGAAATGAGTAAATTTAGAAATGGGTAAAGTTGGGGGGAGGGGGGCATCATTGTCCCCTCTCTAGACAGTTTTCAGGGAGTCTCTGGAGGCCAAAACGGGTCGAAATGCATATGTTTGTGCGCCAGGATATGTTTGTGCGCCAGGGACCCCCTGTTCTCTTCTTATTTTATTGTCTACGCGCCAGCGCGTAGACTACTCTAAGGTTTGAGATTGACCTACTTATAAGACAACTCATACACCTCTCTACAACTGCAACTGCACGGTTTGAGTCTAGTGGCTTGACCATCGTGTTAGTAGGCTTCCGGGTCGATTCGCCAAGGACCGTGTAAACACCCCCAAACACCCATGCAAACCTCCCTTTGGTTGGTAACATTTGTAACAATGGTGCAGTATGTACCAAAAATTGGGCAAATTGTTAAATTCGTGGAACTGGTGCATGATTGCATTCTATCTAAGCAACAACGGAATGAAATGAACCGACGGTATTGTGACGCTATATGGTCAGGTATGAAAGCTTTGACCGCGCCCCACCTGCCGTGTAGCCAATTACATTCTATCCAAGCCACAACGGAATGAAATGAACCGACAATATCGTGACGGTCGATGCTTTCACCGCACAGCGTTTTATTTCTGTTCAGTCAAATGCACCACGATGAAATGGGAGTACGGTCAGATTCTTTGACATTCTAGTTTATATATGCGAAGCGTAGACCAAGCTTTTTGTTAAAGCTTATACTTGTATAAATGAAGTTCTTGTTTCACTGATTATTAAACAGTATGTTGTTTACATTTATAAATTGATTATTGGTTTGTTCTACCATCAAAGGAATGATTTGCGTGCGTGTTTAACATTTGTGGGCAAAATGTCAAGCTAGATAATGGAACTCAAATTATAAAGTCCTTTATCATGCAGTTTGGATTGATTTCAAGCATTCTATCATTGGACATTCATTTTAATTGGACTAGATTTGGCCTGTTTGTCCATTTTGCATCATCGACAAATATTTGATATTAAATATCATTGCTCCAATGTCCGCTAAAATTTCGACCCACCTCTTATTACCTTAAATACGAGGTATTAGGCTATGATGGAAAATGGCTTGATCCTTGCAGTATAAATGAAGTGAAAATAGTGTTTTATTGCATTCCTTTAGGCAATTTAATTTTACGTCTATACAAATAAAAGAAATAGTTGGGTTTAAATGTTCTTGCCACCTTAATGTTACCAATAAATACAATTAACCTTCAGCAACTTAACTTCTAAGAGTTCATTTTCTGCTCTACCTTTCGAAATAAACTTTTATAATCACTTAACCACGAACAATCACTTTGATGGCAATTTCAACACATGCAAAATATGCACTTTAATTTAAATGAGCCGCCGCATCAGAAAAACAATGATCTGCATATGCGAAAACAAAAGCGCAGATCAGCTGTGCAACGCAGCGCCTTTGTTTTTGCTACATTGATAATGCAGCTCCACCGGTTTGTGTCAAATCAAAACAGGTCCGAGAAATGTATACCCCCTAAAACCCCACAAAAAAAAAAAAAAAAAAAAAAAAAAAAAAAAAAAAAAAAAAAAAAAAAAAACTGGGGTTTGCAGGGGCATTTCTATTTTTCTTATTTTTGACCCAAAACATAGATTGTGGGTACTCGTTAGAACCGCCTCGACGTTCGGGAGTCATATTTCCTCCCCATCGATCTGTAGGTAACATTACAAAGGCCCTACCTGTAGTGAATATTGACACAAAGGATTTTAGAAGTCAATATTATATCAATAAATTGTTTATTCAAAATGACGTGGTTTCAACCTTTGAACTAAAGCACCTGAGTCTTATCTTTCATCGGTAAACTGTAATCTTAACACCCATTGAGACGAGCCCATGGCTTTTGTGATCAGGGCAAAATGAAACTTCTTGTCCCAAAGGCAATGAAAATGCCAAGTAAGCTATCCAGAAAGACTCAAAACTCACTCCTGACCATCAGCTTTAACACTGTCTATATTAGACGGAATATTTCCATCGGTATTCCGTTAATCCTGGAACGAGGTACCGAAGTGGAGCGGAGTGACAGTTAGCCAGCTGATCTATGTCTATATACTATATACAAAGTGTGTGTGGCATAGAATGGACATGTTTCTAGTATCTACGTCAATAACCCAAAATTACGACGTTTATGTACTGATCCTTTCTGACCGCCCAATGGTAGTAAAGTCGAATTTCAGCACGTCCATTTCGATCGCACGAAAAAACTCTAGTGTTTGTCTTAAAAAACAACAACAACAACAACAAACGAAATAATGTATGTTACGCATATATGCTGTTTAAAACAACGTTACCACCAGTATTTAAAGTATTCCATGAATGAGTCTATTTTCATACATTTTCAGGTCATCTCGAGAAGGCAAACCGGGTCTACAAATGTTACGACGTCAGACGTCAGTAGATTCGACAAGCGACATTGACAATGACGCCAGCGGTGACAAGAAATCGTCAGAAACTGGAATCGCAATCGATAAAATCAGTACCATGTCTCTAGGAGAGTTCAAGTCTCTCTTAAACAGTGCTTTATCCGTCCCAAACACGACTGGTTCTCAATGTAGTTCAGATTCACCGCGATCTCAGAGCAGTGTAGATAGCTCGAGAAACAATTCAATGACACAAACTAGGAAAACAGCTGCCAATAAGAGTGTTCATACTTACAAACCAGGCGGTGCCAATAGGACTATTTCAAATATGGAGAAGTCAAACACTCTGCCTAGAACTAAATCATCCAGTTTAGATTGTTCAAGTAGTGGATATTCGTCCTCTTCTGTTGCGTCAGATAAATCGGCAAAGAAATTGTCAGCTAATTCTTATTCACCAGTGACAAACGCGACGTCAACGTATTCACGGACTTCTGTATCAAGACCAAAGACGCCTTCAAATGATTCACCAAGGTCATCACAAACTGTGGCCCCAAGGACGAATATAGCTAACAAACATTCGGTTTATGCCGGTACAGGATTAAATAAAACTCGTTCTCAAAATTCTATAAGCAGTGACACCTCAAATAAATTGAATAATGCGACCGTTCCAAGTAGGTCGAGTTCTCAAAGCTCTTTTCAATCGTACGATTCTATAAATGAGGAAGAACGATATGATCGAAGTGACTTAAGAAGTGTTGACTCCGAAAATTATTTGCCAAAATATAACGGAGAATTACAATCTCCTTCTGAAGTGAATAAGGTTTCCAACGGAATAAATAATGTCTCACCAAATTATACACGATCAAACTCCTATACGCCAAGTGTAGCTGCAGTGGATAAAGCGAAATGGGCGGAACCTAGAAATGAAACGCGTGCCAATAGTGAGCCCAAAGAGGTTGTAAAAAGTGATTCTATGTCTAACATGCAACCGATAAACGTTGGTTATGCTAGCTTTTCACATCAAGATCAAACTATTAATAGTCCGGGAATTCTCAGTCCAACTTATAAATTCGACGAGGAATTAAGTAAAATTGAAAGTGAACTGAAAAAGTATGAATCGACTAATGATGATATAAGTGATGAGATAAACTTTCAGGAAGAAAAGCCAGTTTCAGAAACCCCCAGTGTAACTTCGCAGATATCTGCTCGGAGGCCGTCCACGCCATCGCTAATTCCAAGACCAGCTACCCCTAAAATAAACAGAAAATTGTCTTTAACAACAGGGGATGATAATAATGCTGTTGTGAAACAAACTGATAACAGGGGTCGCCCCCCTACTCCAAAGAAATCAAATATTATTGCTAGGGCTAATTCTGGGACGTCTTCTCTTAAGGCGGCTGATTCAAGTAAGGAGAAATCTTACAAAGATATATTTCAGTCTAAGAGGTCTACGACCCCGGGCCCTGGGAATGTGTCGACAAACGCTGTCTCGGACAATGTTCGAAGATGTACCACACCAGGGCCTACTCTGTCGCGGACGACTAGCCTTAGTACTACATCGGCAACTGTTTCTAGAGATAGACTGAATCAGACTCTTGAGAAAAATAGAGATGCACCTTTGTCAGTGTTCGATGGTAATAATGATGGTGGTGATTCAGTAAAAACTAAACCGAAATCAGGTTCTACTACAGGTGTGATAGGACGTAGACATAGTGTTGATTCTCGTTCATTTAGTAAACAAAATTCCTCAAAGGAACCTGAAACTGTGATAATGGTAAATAGGTCTGGTGAAGGCCATAGTTTGACTGTGCAAGAACAAGCAAAGCCTCCGACCAATACTAGTGCTAAAAGACCAAACGTTCTTGCTCGTGCGCGAACTGATGATGCGCGATCACGAACACAAACGCGCACGAATACTGGAATATCCAGACAGCGACCTCAAAGTGTTGAACCGAGGCAGTTGATTCCTAGATCGAAAAATACACCGGACTCAAACGAGCAAAATGTTGCACTGAGTGTTCATAGGGGTGAAGATGGAAATCATTCCATATATAACAGGACACAAGAGTGGGTCCAAACTGCCGCAGAGCAAACATCGAAAGTTCAGAAAACAAAAGTAATGAAACAAGTGAATCCGAAGGTTAGGCGCGCAATGACACCAAATTCATTCCATAAACGAATTGATCAAGAGGAACCAAGGTCATTAGACGAAATTAAAGCCGCTTTAACTTTGCCAATAAATGGAATGAGTCGAATAGAAATAGACACTGAAGAATTAGATGCGCCACCAGAAGACCCAGAAATGTACGCGCAAATGGAAAAGTTATTTAATGAGTTAAGAAAACAAGAGTTGAAGAAATCTGTGAATGAAACACCTGGATCTAATGTCACGCCAGCTAAGTCTTCTAAGTCAAAATCGAAATCTGGTAGTAGTATTAATGACGAAGAAGCATCGTTAGATAGTAATAAGAATATTAAGCATAAAGCTCTATCATTGTCTACGAGTAGCTCTGTTACGTCACCAACCGTTCAGAAGAAAACACCTGTCAATTCTAGTGTTTCACAGCCTCCGTTTGGGCGACAACCTTCGAGGGGGAGTTCAACATCAAGTGTTAGTGCTAATCCTTCCACGTCAGCGTCACGATCAACACAGCCTTCTACTCCTAGATCGATGCCCCCTCGTGCTACGCCGCCTAGGACGGTCAGTACACCGAGATCCGATCCTCCGAGACCGGCGTCTCCCAGTATGAATAGGTCGGCTCAGCTGCAAAGGCCCGCATCTCCAAGTATGAATCGGACGGCTCAGACACAAAGACCTGCGTCACCAAGTATGAATAGATCGGCTCAGCCAGCAAGACCTTCATCCCCGAGTATGAATAGGTCAGCTCAGCCAGCAAGACCTTCATCCCCGAGTATGAATAGGTCAGCTCAACCAGCAAGGCCTTCATCCCCGAGTATGAATAGGTCTGCTCAACCAGCAAGACCTTCTTCTCCGAGTATGAATAGGTCGGCTCACCCACCGAGGCCAGCATCTCCGCGGACAACCGCCTCTTCCCAGCCATCTAAACCACCTGTTCAACGTCCTGCATCGCCTAGGACGACGTCGACCACATCATCACGGTCCTCTGTCCCGCCTTCTCCTAGAAGCACGCCTGATTCGGGTGTTTCCTCCAGTCAGCTATCTACGTCCCCTCAGACGCCAAGACAGCCACCGAGGCCGGCTTCAACTCCACCCCGGCCATCCACGCCGGTAGGGAGAACTTCAAGCTCTCGATCAAGAGACGATACTGACAGTTCACAGAGTAACGGCACGGTAGCAGCGTCTTCCTTGATTTCGAAAATTAAAGAGATAATTAAGGTCAAACCAAGGAAAGATAAAGTGGAAGGCGTTAAGCAGAAGTCTAGAATACCTGCACCGAAATCTTTAGCTAGTGCTGGTAAATCAAGATCGTTTTCTAATTTAGCTTCGACTGGTAGATCAATGACTTTACCAAACACGAAAGCAAATGGACATCTTGATTATTCTGGTTTCGATGGTGATATGAATGGAATGGATTATGAAAATGACATTAATGGAGGACTTAATGTGACTATGTCTGGTCGTAACGAAGCGCCCAAGCTCAAGATGGCGATGCCTCTTACGACCGGTCGTGCGACTGTGATACGGAAAGAGAGCATAGAGAAAAATAAAAATCCACCGAGACTAACTAGGGCTGTGTCTGTAGAACGAAATATGGGTGGGTTGGCAAGTGATTTTCAGTTTTACCGTGAAGGGGAATATGTTTGATAATGATTGTTTATCAAATAGTTGCACTGTCACAAAACGAGCAATTTCAGAGGAATGCTGGCTCTCCGCTCAAACTGGTTAGACGTCAATGTCTTCTTAAAAACAATGGTCAGTTACATCAGGGTTGCTTGTTTTATAACAATGCAACTTATTTCGTGTGAATGTCACAGGGTATAGGTATATAGCACACTTGTACTGCCTTGCGGTACAAGCCGGCTTTTACAGCGACGTGGTAGAGTGTTCGCTTAGCACGCGGGAGAACCTGGTTCAATCCCCGTCAGGGAAGAAAGAATTTTTCTTCGCCTGTTACATTTGGCGCTCAACGTGAATAAATCCTATGACCCGTGCAGTAATTCCCCGAGTTTGTTTCTACGATAAACTCTATGGCCTGGGACTTCGGGGACGAAGCCCACTTTGGTGGGGGAGAATGTCACAGGGTATAGGTATATAGCACACTTGTACTGCCTTGCGGTACAAGCCGGCTTTTACAGCGACGTGGTAGAGTGTTCGCTTAGCACGCGGGAGAACCTGGTTCAATCCCCGTCAGGGAAGAAAGAATTTTTCTTCGCCTGTTACATATATATATTTATATCACAGCCAGATAGCTTTTTATTTATTTACGTCTCAGTAAACGATTTTGTTTGCAGTTTGAATAATGCTTAACGCCCCAGTCAACAGCCAATGTCATGTCGGGACGTTGCCTCCATTTTATGGGACTTTTACCCAAAATGAGGATGTCATGTCATCCAACAAGTGCTTGAAATATGCATCAAACCAAGCCAAAAAGGCTTATAGGTATGGAGGGTTTGACTTGAAACCACTTTTCCTGGGCAAGCTCCGAGCGGATAACCAGTAATCAGATGGTCAGTCAGTAGCAAAGAAGCTTTGCCTGGAGACACAAACAGTCCATCTATTTCTTTAGACCCCGGGGCCCCAGTAAACGATGTTTCAGTCATTGTCCTGCCGGACAAAGCTAAGGCTCTAGTTGTTAGTTTTAGGCATGAAAGGACACGTACATGCGACCCATTTTCCACCCCTCGGTTTAAGGAGTGGGAATTTATTTCTGACTGCGTCATTTTTTGATTACCTCTCTATCATGCTTCCTAAGATCTGACATGGAAGATCTAGCGATGATATTCGAGTTATAGATGACAACGTTCTCAGTTATCTATCCCGTGATTTCATTTCAAATTTAATGGAAATTTGATGTACAAATGAAGAGAAACCGCACAGTAAAACTTCGTACTCAATTACGTAGTACTCAATATATGTAGTAGTAGACGGTAAGTACTTGGTTTTATAACGCGTTCCCGTAATGGTTTTCATTTGTTTCTCTTTATGTCTATCTGCCTCTCTCTCTCTCTCTCTCTCTCTCTCTCTCTCTCTCTCTCTTGTCTTTCGTTTATCTTGTTATCATGCATATCTTTGTGTCGGTAGGTAAGTTGTATGTGAGGATTACACTTCTGTGTATCATTTAAACATTTATTGGAATAATCAGTATTTTGCTGATTATATTCCATTCATTCATTAGTTTGACATCATTAGGGGTTGCAGATTTGAAGTTTGGTTGTAAATGTCGGGACGCCATTTTCTAAAGAGGGGGTGAATGTCATAGGGACAGTAAATTCTAAAATCTATATCTATTTTAGTGTTTATTTATCGTCCTTTATTGGCCTTTACGTCCCCTTTATGTCCTATATTATGGCGCAGAATTCCAGATATTTTACAGGAAATTGTATATGGCACTACAGGAAATTAGTAGGTATTACATACTTAGGTAGCGTAGTTAGTCTTGGCCAGTATAGGTAGATAGGTAGTTTTAGTGGTATTGTTATGTAATACTTGATACTAACAAGCGTTCACGCATGTAACGGTTCTTTGCATTTGCCATTTACGATACTTTTGAACAAGTTCGTTTTTCTGTGCTATATTTGGAATATTCATAATTATATTATTTCATATAATTACAGGTACGTTGTTTTAAGCCATCTTTTACAACTGATAAGCTGCAGCATCTTTAGTGTCATTTCATCATTAAGAAGTGTAATATTTGATTATGATAACAAGATTTGATGTTATGTTGTAAATAAGCCGTGTCATGGTAAATTGCCAACGTCTGTACAATTTAAGGTTAGCTGCAAGGTAGACTAAATCCATTCCAGATATGTTACTTTATGTCATTTTATGTACTTTGTACTTGGCATTTGCCATTTACGATACTTTTGAACAAGTTCGTTTTTCTGTGCTATATTTGGAATATTCATAATTATATTATTTCATATAATTACAGGCGTACGTTTGTCTTTATACGAATCCACGGGAAGAGTAGAGCAAATATCACCATCTACCAAACCAGCCCGTTGACATGTGTTAATAAATTATTGTAAGCAGTTGTAAAGAAGTTGTGTGCACACGTTATAGTAACCGCTTCGTCAAGAATATTATTGCTAAGACCTTTTCATGATAATCCTACAAACGAAATGTTTTCGAAAAGGAGGAAGCAATCAACAAGGATGTTGACCAGACTGCAGCTGCTAAATGCGAATACAACTTCCTCGTTAAGAGGCTAAAATTTAAGCATTCCAATTAAACGTTTTGATTATTTTGTAAAAATAGATTAGTTAGGCTATATAATGCAAGTGCACGTAAATAAAAAAAAACATTTCTGAAAGTTAGTGCTACTGGTTCAGTAAGATGTGTGTTAAGGGTTCAAATCAGGCAAGGCGTAAACCTATCTGTGCGTCCAATGTTAATGTCTACAATGTTTGTAACTGAATTAAATGATTTAAAGAAAAGTGATATGCACTTAGTTATCATACTTGTCAGAAGCACACCAATGTATATAAACTAATTGTCCATTTTAGTCTTTCATATAGTTTATCATAGATCTGCTTTTAGAATGCAACCCCGATTTAATTTCAGGATAACATATCCACGAAAAGTATACCCCCTCAAACCCCACTTTTATATAGTGAACTGACTGGGGTTTACAGGAGTATACAGTTTTATTTTGTTCCAAAACATAGATTATTTTGTTCCAAAACATGCCTCGGGATACACGTATTAAAGTCATCAATATTGGGATGTACATCCCAAAGTAAACAGTGCTCGAATATCATTTTAAATGCCCCTACCCTATGTATTGCATAATTATTATACGGGAAATTACGATCATTATTAGAACAAGCGCCTGGTTTGTTATAATCGGGGTTGCAAATGTTACGTGCAGAGAAATAAGCACAGGGTGTGAATAATGTGAACAATATTATATTTATTGCAATAATCTTACATTGTAAATCTGTACTTGGAATGTTAAAGATTAAACTCTCTGAACCATGAAAAAACCGAGGCAGACAAAGCGTCATGTCTGATTCATCCGGAAAACAAGTCCGTGAAATAAATCATACCCCCTTATAACCCACTTTTAAATAGTAAAACTGGGGTATGCAGGGAATTACATATTTTTCTTATTTTTGCTACAAAACATAGATTGTGGGTGCTTGTTAGAACCGCCTCGCCGAGGCTGTTCTAACTTGTACCCACAATCTATGTTTTGAGCAACAATAAGAAAAAAAAATCTATTTATTCTACTGAAACATTTCATTTTTTACAACATAAAATATCTCTCTATATTGAATGGATGTGTTTTCATGATGTTTCGTACTGCAGAGCTTTTGGAATATTTGTTCAGACTGTATTTATACTCATAAAGGTTGTTTGATACTGTAGTGCAGCGTATTTTGTTAGTGCTTTGCTTTGATCAGACTCAAATGAATCAGAATCACATGGGAGGAGGCCCAGGAGCGCAGTGTCAAGTGGCAGAGGTTCAAACTTCGTAGCCGAGAGAGGTTGGTGGTAGGAAACATATTGGCCTGTAGACAACTGGTATAAAGCTAACTACGTGTACGGTGGAAACGCTACTGTATACAGGCCATAATATGTAAATGGACTGTTTTGGCATTTGCACTTTATACGGCATCTCTCTTCTAGGTACAAATTCGTTAATCAGTCAATTCACGTGAAATGCACTTGGTTACAAAATCAATCATGTAAATATTATACAAATTTTAACTAGAGACACAACCTGACATAGAAGAATGCTTTATAGCTCGATTTTGACCTCAGGCGCGTCAAAAGATCGACGAGTCTATGAAGTAGCACGTGGAAGGCAAACCAGTGCGAACTTCATGTTGTCTGTTACTCTTCGGTTGCACGCACAGTAAGTATTTGTACTGTTACACTCTGAATTACTAAGTAGACGCGTCGATTTTTTGACGCGCGCGTCTGAGATCAAATCGAACTATAGAAGAATTATTTTATTACAATAACAAAACTTATCTGTGATTAGAATTATTTATTTTATTGCTTTACAAGAAAAATGTACAATTTACATACCAAGAATGATGAAAATAAATACAAAACAACAGACGTATAATTTATTTTTCATATCCGTATATCGTAAAGATGTACCATTTATTCAAGGGAGAGAAGAGTGATTCAATTTTTAGTTTTCTTCTGGCTGAGTTATCACTATTACTTCATAGTCTTATTCCACCGCTCTAAGGACAAAAAGAAAAAAGACTGCCAAATACAAAATACACAAGTTGTCCTGGCGTTGACATGGTATGGAGATTCAACATGCAAATCCCTAATCAGTTAACCAAACTGCAGAATGCAAGAAATACAACCAAATAAAAAGCGCAAGAAATTACTTTGCGATGTCCACTTCTTTTAATTATGTTGAATTTAAGACTTTATGGCTATTGGTGGTGCTTGTATTTGCTGCCCTGGAAATGGCTGTCCATAAGATGTCCATAAGATATGCAAATCACTAATTAGTTTCCACGTTTTAAGCATGCTGCATTTAAAACTTTATGGATATTTTTCATAGGAAGGTGGTGGTGCTTGTATTTGTTGGCCTGGATACGGCTGTCCATACGACGTTTGCGGTGTAACCACTTGTCCACTCGATATGAATTGAACTGAAATAGAAAATTATAAAAGTAAACAATGAGTAGAAACTGGTATAATAAAACCGCCTTTATCACTAAAACAAACTTGAAACCTAGTAAGATAATGTCTGAACTGCCTGGTCCAGTCAAGATCATGCCTGAGTTTGATTGGGCGAGGGGTTCCGATTGCTAATCAGGAAATGATAAATAGACGAATTAGCCAAGAATGCTGATGCACGGATGGAACAGGTATTTCCGTAAAGGTGGCCACTTGGTTATCGTAACCTTAAGAAGACAAAAATAGCATTGTACCATGTAAAATGTACTAAAAACAACACATAAGCTAAGGACGAGTTTTGGTAACTTCTAACCGGTTTTAGTCATCCCTCCTGTACGATTGTCAAGGTTCAAGGTGTGTGTGTGTGTGTGTGTGTGTGTGAGAGAGAGAGAGAGAGAGAGAGAGAGAGAGAGAGAGAGAGAGAGAGAAGGATGGAGAGAAGAAAAAAAGAGAGGAGAGAACTCGTACCTCCCCCTGTACCAGGTGCTGACGTGTGTGGAGGCCGTATGACCTGTCCCACTTGATGTTTGTCCTTATTGCATTGCCTACAGGCTGCTCTACAAATCGCAATCAGGACGGACAGTCCGACTAAGCTTCCAATTACTATTCCAGCGATCGCCCCTCCAGAGAGACCGTTTGATATGGAGATTGTTGAACGTTTGCTGAAATAAAAGCAAATATATAAATTAATAATAATAATAATAATAATAATAATAATAATAATAATAATAATTATAATAATAAATCAACTATCCTTTCATAGCAAACTATACAGCAGGAAATTATGCGCTCATTGAAGGCCAGAGGCTTCGGAGAATTACAAGACTGCTTCGGAGAATTACAAGACTGCTAAAGGGGTAGTCGATACAAATGGGACCAACAACAGGAAACATTAGAAAATGAATTTACAGACAGTCTATAAAAGAAAGTCTTCAAATTTTAAAACTTGGAATGTAAGCGCTAAGAGTGGATGGTTCGGATTATTACCAGCATGTTCTCGAACCACAGCAGTACCATCCAGCATCACAGTAATAGACAGTACCATCCCAACCCGTAGAACAGACTTCTCTAGTGTTAACGTCAACTGCAAGAGAAAACAAAGTGAACTGTTGTCAATGGGGTTCAAACCTAAGATCATTGATCCGGCTTTTACCACTAGGCAATAGCGCTACACATGTTACAAGTTAGCAAGTAACTGGTCCGTCCTCGAAAAAGTGAAGGGTCGAATAAATTTTGTTGACGTTTTTGTTTTAGTGTTCAGTTGAATTTTGTATTTAGAAAATTCGAAATAAATTTTAAAAATGCCTTCATTATCTATATAATCAAACTCAGTTGAAGTGTTTACCACTCTGTAGTTGACGGACGGATGCACATTTACACCCAAGAGTATTGGTTAATTAATACCCAGGAAGCGGCGGTTCCGTCCGGTCGACATGAATTGAAAATTGTTGATGGGACGTTAAACCTAACAATAATAAATTCTCTATTTAGACAAATTGACAAAAGTAGCTGAATGTTTGTAAGAGTACATTACGAAAACTTGCCCATGTTATATACAGAGAATTTTTTGAACTGTAAAAATTGAAAATTTCAGTGGGGAAAAAATGATATTTTTAATTTTTATACTCCAAACATTGATTGTGGGTACACGTTAGACTCGCCTCAGCGAGGCGGTTCTAAGGAGTACCCACAATCTATGTTTTGGATCAAAAATAAGAAAAAATAAGTATGCATGTACATGTACCCCTGTAAACCCCAGTTTTACTATATAAAAGTGGGATATTTCACGGACATGTTTTCCTGATGTATGTTAAAGGGTGGAGAAAAGAACCATGGAAGGGAAGACAGAGGAATTCGTTTGCTTGTTTCACGACACATGAATCCTGATGTGCCATTTTAAACAAGGTAAGAATGAAAGGAAAAGTAAAATGCTTACCGATAGAGCCAAGTAAAATGAAAAGAATTTTAACGCATGGTACCATAACATTATCCATCATGGATGGTGTATACTGGAATAGTAATATTGATTTTTTGTTATTTCTCTATCATTCGATTTGCATGTATTACCAAACGTACAGTGTAAATAAGCTACAGAAAATTTATAGCATAGTCTTAAAACTTTATTCTTACCTTATTTTAACGTACGTGATTCGTCAAAAAGCTAACTCTCAAAGTGCTCAAAGATTTGTTTCAAGTAGCTTTCATACCTACTTAGATGTCATAATAGAAATGCATGTGTTCGTTTTAATGACTGAAAATAATGACATTATCATAAATTAAAGCTTATGCAAATAACATTCTATCGAAGTGAAGTCATGGTACCCATAAAATCTGTTTTAAGACTGCTCACGTTACATCAGGAAAGCATGTCCATGACATGTATACCCCCTTGAACCCCACTTTTATATAGCAAAACTGGGGTATTCAGGGGTATACTTTTTTTTTTAGCTCACCTGAGCCGAAGGCTCACAAGTGACGAGCTTATAGGATGGCCATGGTCCGGCATCCGTCCGTCCGTCGCCGTCCGTCCACAATTTTAAAGATCTTCTCCTCTGAAACCGCTTTGCCAATCAAAGCCAAACTTCATGTGGAGCATCCTTTGGAAGGGGGAACGAAAGCTTATATAAATAGTCCAGATCACATGACCAAGATAGCCGCCATGCCCATATATATGGTAAAAAACATAAAAAAATCTTCTTCTCTGGAACCGGTGGACCGATTTCAACGAAACTTGTTATGTAGCATCGGGGACTCAGACCCATCATAGTTTATATAAATTATGACCTTGGGTTGACCTTGACCTACATGTATTTTATGGCAGTCAATTTTGATTAAATAGGCTTTTCAATGGAAAAAAGTGAAAACATTGAATTTTTTCAGGAAGTTTTGTAGCCTGTGACCAGACAGTTGGTAGATACAGACCAATGAAGTGTTGTATTAAAGGTCAAGGTCATTTCTTAACCTTGGCCAAAGGTCATTTACAAATGAAATGTAAAACTTAATTTTCTCAGTAACACCAAAAGCCTATGAAGGCGCGTCATGTGGAGCATTCTTAGGAAGGGAGAATGAAAGTTTATATAAATGGTCAAGGTCACATTACCAAGATGGCCGCCATGGCTATAAATAGCAAAATCTTTTAAAAATTTCCTTCTCCAGAGCCAGAAGGCCTATGGTTTTGAAACTTGGCATGAAGCATCAGGGAGAGGAGCTCTACAAAGTTTATATAAATCATTCCCTTGGGATGACCTTGACGTATTTTATGGCAAGGTCAACATAGGTTGCCCATGCATTTGAATGGGTAAAATTAGTAAAATATAATTAAAGGGGGGGGGGGGGTGTGAACTTGCTGGGAGTATGCAAATGGACAGAATATTTATGTTGATGGAACAAAATGTCCTCAGGGGGTTGTCTGCCCCCGCCCCTGGGCTATATACATGAATATGACCATAATATTCAAACATCTTGAAGTTCTCTGTGCCGCTTGGCCAATCAAAGCCAAACTTTATGTGGAGCATCATTAGGAAAGGGAAATGGAAGTTATAATAATATAAATGGCCAAGGTTACATGACCAAGATGGCCACCATGGCTATAAATAGCAAAAAACTTTATAAATCTTATTCTTCAGAACCGGAAGACCTGTGATTTTGAAACTTTGCCTGAAGCATCAATGAATGAAGCTCTACAAAGTTTGTATAATCATGACCCCCGGGATGACCTTGACCTATTTTATGGCAAGGTCAGCTGAGGTCGCATATCCCAGATTTCAGGTGAGCGTTTACAGGACCATTGGTCCTCTGGTTCTTATTTTTGCTCCAAAACACAGATTGTGGGTACTCGGCGAGGCGGTTCTAACGTGTACCCACAATTTATGTTTTGAGGAAAAGTAAGAAAATATGAAATAAAAATTTTTGAAATTTTTCAAGTTTTACAACTAATGAAAAATCTGTGTATTACATGGGCATGTTTTCGTAATAATACGAGGGGGATTCAAAAAGTTCGAGGAAAAGTGCTGCAAAATTTGTAATTGTCATGGGAAATTTACGTTCTCTGTGCATGTTGTAAATTAACATATAGTAAACATATGCACAAAATTTGAATAAAATCGGATGAAAATTAGGCGTTAAATCACGTACGTTTCTAAGGTAGAAACAGTAAAACCGGCCCAACGTCATAACAACGTCATGCTGTACGCATTCATGCCGCTGTTGGCTACCTCTTAAGCATTTTTGGAATCTATCTGGCATACGGGCGTCTAATTGTCAGTTCTGTGTGTATAATGCGATGAATTGTGCCGAAACTACAATTCGATATGTTGTGTATTTTACGAATTCTACTCTTTTCTATCACGCCGATCATTTTCGACAGTATGACGTTATTTGACGTTACGCTGCGCGAGTCGACATGGACGCTTTTCTGGCCGTGTAGAAATCATGCATACTACTTGTTGATTGCCGTTTTCTTAATTTCTTTGTTACCATACGCACTTTCTACTCTTAGCAGTGTTTCTTTCTTTTTTAGTCCCTTCCAAACACACAATTTATCGAAAACCGTTGTTACCTTCGCATTTTAGGCATACCCACTAAACAATATGGCCGCTGTACGTCCAAATGACGTCACACACTTATATGACGCCATGTTCTCATCGCAAACATATTGAACTTTGCTCATATAAAGTTTGGTGAAAAAAGCACGGTAAACTATCAAATGCAACGTCATCATTAAACATCGACTTTTTGCAAAAATGAACAAAAGTGGGCCGGTAATCGTGATGTACGGTTTCCATAGCAACCACTGTTAACATTGTATTCATGCCAGAGCAGCAAAATTTGCTGTATACGTACAAATAATGTTTGCCTATATAACTGCAATAGCTTAATTCAGCTGATTGACAAAATAAGAATATGGTGGCACTTTTCCGCGAACTTTTTGAACGCCCTTCGTATGTCATAATTTAAGAGACAATCCATGACGGTATTTTAACAGATGTTGCTCCTCTATGTCCGTTTCTTTTTCTCTTTTTTGTCTATTTGCACCCATCTGCCACCCTTTGAGAAAGAGCATCCATTATTTTATCTATATTCGCATTTATCGATGCTTCATGTAAATGCAGCGATATCCTTTGTTCTGGTTCGACATCATAAATTCTGGGACCGCACATGGGAGCAAAACGGCACCCAACATTAAGCGATGTAGAACGTCTTCTTACCGTTGACGTAAGACTTCAGTACATTTCAGCTGTAAATTAAATGATACATAAAATCATGTAATACAGTATACATTGAACGTTCAATGAACGTAAAAAATCCGCTTTTTTTTGAAACACTCCTCTGATGCTTGTGAATGTTTGACTTTGATTGGTTCCCTATGAAATTCAAATAATGTTTCTTGCGCAATTTTCATGACATGTCTTGAAGTTTGTGGTACATTCAATGACGAACTCGAGTACCATGAAACACTTCAACATTATTTATGGTCTTATTTTTGGTACACGGAACTCAATCGCAGTATAAAAATGTTCAAGGCATTTTTGACAAAATTTGTGCTCGCCCATCATCAATACGTATTACTGAAACACACTTTATTTCATACTTTAAAATCTACATGCAACAAATGATTCACCTGTGTGTCACTGCGACGTATAACATAAGCTTCAGAACTCTTTCGGAATGTGCTATACATGTATGTACTTGTACATAAATGGAGGCCATGAGGAATGTCTTACAAATGACTTAAAATAATGTTGTTTTTTTCTATGTACATGTACCAAGGTAGGAAAAACAAAAATCATAAAATTTAATAAGAAATCATACAAAGTGAACACACGGTCCAACATGTATGCTGCTCTTTACCGAAAGGTGGCAATCAAGCAACCATTGCCAAGTAAAACTACTGCTTTCTTGGTATGTCATATGCTCCTATTGCTGTATCTTGTCCACTTCCCGTTTGGTGTCAGGGAGAATGAGCGCCATTGGATGCCCTAATTTCTTATCTTTTATTATTATTGTTTTTAATTTTCAACGTCTTTTCCTGATTGTTTTTTTATACCTATCAAATAGGAGCAAATAATGAATGTATTGTAAAAGTACATTAATTTGTTGTGTGTTTCTCTCAGATTATATCGGAAGAGAAGCCCTTTGTGTGAGTCTGACAATATCTCTTTGTTGATCGGTAATATCAGAATTTATGTGTCACAGAAGATGAACAAATACTTTTTATCCCCGAAGCAATTACCCTTATCCATGGATCATCCATGCGATATGGTTTCATGACGTACGAATTTGTTCTAGAAAAAAAAAATAAACACAGTTACAATGATACAAATTAATGTTTACTTTTAGATCTTTCAGAAAAGTTACAATGTACCAAACACATTATAAAGAAAGAAAACGTCCCATTTGATGAAACGCTTTTTTTCCTTTGAATTGTGACCGTCTCATGTTTAACGCACGCACACGGTTCTTCACGATTCTAAAGATAATCACATTTCTGTATATTTTAACAAAATTTTCCTTAGAATTTCTGTTCTTACACGAGACAAGCCCGGGGGTTACTTTAATGAATTTTTGTTTGTTATGTGAGCAGTTTTTTATGCTTTTCAAAAAATAAAAGCTTTGCGTTGGAACCAATAGACGTTTTTTGTATAGTTAGAGGTATAGGTCTCCTCGCGGAATGTAAGTGAAGATTCTGCTTGACCTAACATCATTTATTGTATGCTAAGTCACGAAATATAGAAAAATGTTCATCAAATATAATATACATTTGAAAAGTTTATATTTTATATTTCACATATGAAAATATAACATTTTTGGATTACCTCTGCCTTTTCCATTATCTTTCTGCACAACACCTCTTCACTCGGGAAGTGAATAATATGTAATATTTTATTCGTGGCTTCGCCACTCATGAAGAATAAATATTTTTTACTTCACTTGTAAAATAAAAGCCATATTAAACAGAAGACGCATTTCAATATCCTCTTTATTAGCTCACCTGAGCCGAAGGCTCACAGGTGAGCTTATAGTATACCCATGCTCCGGCGTCCGTCGTCGTCGTTCACACTTTTCAAACATCTGAAACCCCTGGGCCAATCAAAGTCAAACTTCATGTGAAGCATCCTTAGGAAGGGGGAAGAAAAAATTATATAAATGATACAGGTCACATGACCAAGATGGCTGCCATGGATATAAATAGCAAAAACCTTTAAAAATCTTCTTCTCCAGAACCAGTGGGCCGATTTCCACGAAACTAGGTATGTAGCATCGGGGACGCGGGCCCATCATAGTTTATATAAATCATGACCCTAGGATGACCTTGACCTATTTTACGGCAAGGTCAACTTAGGTCGCCAATGCATTTGAATGGGAAAAAATGGTAAAATGCTATTTAATGGGTAAAACTTACTGTGAATAGGCAAATGGACAGAAGATTAATGTTACTGGAAAATTTTAGCCCCTGGTGGTTGTTTGCACCTGCCCCGGGGCTATATACATGTATATGCCCATAATATTCAAACGTCTTCTTCTCTGAAACCGCTAGGCCAATCGAAGCCATACTTCATGTGGAGCATCCTTGGGAAGGGGGAATGAAAGTTTATATAAATGGTGAAGGTCACATGACCAAGATGGCCGCCATGGCTATAAAGAGCAAATACGTTTAAAAATCTTCTTCTTCAGAACCAGAAGGCCTATGATTTTGAAACTTGGTTTGAAGCATCTGGAAATAGAGCTCTACAAAGTTTATATAAATCATGACCCTGGTATGACCTTGACCTATTTTATGGCAAGGTCAACTTAGGTCTCCCATGCATTGGAATGGGAAAAAATAGGAATATGTAATTAAATGGCAGAAAACTTGCTAGAAATGAGTAAATGGACAGAAGATTTATGTCTAAGAAAATATTTTGGGCCAAGGGAGTTGTCTACCCCTGTCCCAGGGCTATATACATGTATATGACCATAATATTGAAACATCTTCTCTGAAACCGCTAGGCCAATCAAAGCCAAACTTTTTGTGGAGCATCCTTAGGAAGAGGAAATGAAAGTTTGTATAAATGTCAAGGACACATGACCAAGATGGCCGCCATGGCTATAAATAGCAAACATTTTAAAAAATCTTCTTCTTCAGAACCAGAAGGCCTATGATTTTCAAACTTGTCATGAAGCATTAAGGAACGGAGGTCTACAAAATTTGTATAAATCATGACACTGGGATGACCTTGCCCTATTTCACGGCAATGTCAACTTAGATCGCCCATGCATTTGAATGGAGAAAATTGTTAAAATGTCATTTGAAGGACAAAACTTGCAGTTAATTGGCAAATGGACTGAACTTTTATGATTTGAAAAAGACATTGACTCCAGGAGTTATTCTGACCTTGCCCTAGGGTTATATGCATGCATTGTACCATTCTAGTCTAACAAGTTTATTGGTACAGGTATATATCTCAGGTCTCAGGTGAGCGTTTACAGGACCATTGGTCCTCTGGTATTGATTATAAATGTAGCAATAACACAAATTAACTGGTATAAAAAGTTCCGCTTCCAGAAACCAGAGTAAATGGACAACTATTAAATAGATATGGCCCGTTATAATGATGCATTTATAGTAGCCATCTCATAGGCCTTCATATTGACCATTTTGATTTCGCTAATATGATTAAGGTACAATAAATACATTATGGCAAAGTTAATATACTGTCCAGTTGCTAGATACAGCTACATATACATGGTATTGTACATGTATCCTTTCCAGCTCAATCTTATAAAGCTTAGTCTTATGAACTGCCATTGATTATTTGTATCGTTATTTAATAGAAACGTCAAAAGTAATTTTCATCGCTATGGCTATGGTACATGTAGGACTAAATCAGAGGTCTCTCTAACATGCTTACAAACTGAGTTTGTGATAATGTTAAATTGTGATAGACGCTCTATTTGTTTAAAACAGTTCGACCAGTTTTAACTAGATAATGGTTTAATGATAATCATAATTGGTTAAAATTCAGAGTCCCAACCATTATTACAAAGCTTATTGTGATCGCTGCATTATTGTTGCAATCTGCATTTATACGCATTTGCACAAATGTTCAGTATGGTTGTTAAACACGCAAAATATCTATTGGCACCCTATTACAGTGACTGCGATTTAATCGTAAGCAATCAGGTTGATGCCATTGTTATTATCTTAATATGTCATCATTAACAGTAAATCTGTCAGCAAAATATTGCATTTATGCACACAATTTATATACTTTTAAATTGAAATTTGCCAACAGCTCATATACGGGGTATAATTCGTTTTTATCATCACAGAAAGTAATGATCAAGTGTGTACATATAAGTTTGGTTGTTCGATCATATTGCACTTTTGGTTTTGGTACGAATGCAGTTTACAAGGATTATTTCTTATGGGTAGGGTTATCCCGTATCATGTGTTTAGCAGCTGTGTTGCAGTCAGATAATTTTCTGCTGTACATTATTTGGTGTATATTTGTTGACGGAACAAGCTCGGGAGAGTATGAGGGCGCTAGCCCCTTATACCTTAAACGATAATGTGCAATGAAATAAAAGAGACCCGTCCGGTAAAGTGCAACTGAGCCTTTGGTTTTAACAAACAACAAAAATATCTTCCCGGTTTAATCAAATTACACATGACATTGTGTAATAAATTGGAAAACAAAAACCCAATAACATCGATACCTTCCTCTAAAATTTACCATAAAACATACCTCCAGATGCTAAGTTGTAAAACATTTTCAAAGCATAGACTAACATGTACCCACAATTTATACTTTGCATAAAAAATAAGAAACATAGGTATACCCCTGCATATAATACCCCTGATTTGCTATATAAAATGGGGTATAATGGGGTATAGTTTACACGGAAATGTTATCATGATGATAGAAAATTATATGATAAATGAATAATGTAACTCTGATACATGTATCTGTACAATCAAATTGTACATTGTTCTGTAGCAAACTAGTAATTGCTCCCATGGCGTAAATACACATTTAAAGTACATATGACACCACATTAGTTCATGAACCTTCCTTTAAACTCACACACGAACTTTCGGAAATTCTCCAAACACTTCAAAGAGAGACATGTCAAATTATAAGTTGGCAGTAGTTTGCAACTGCAATGTAACACAATGGCTGCTCCGCGTATGAAATGCTTAATAATGCATTCTGACGTGTGAGGCAAAATAACAAGTTTACGTGTCAGTCGGATCGCGCGCAGCAAGTACATGTATAGCATGTAATCGCATCAAATCAGAAAATTACAATTGAATTGCTATGAACACTTTGCAATGTCGTGTTATCGACACACTGCGTCTCGGAAACAATATGTTTGGATATCTGACATTGCATCAAATAGAAAGCAAATTGCCAATGGTCGTTCGTCATTAAGTATAGGAGAAAGTCCGAGTAACTATCCATTCCTAAAAAATAATGGATCCGAGGCCCCTGTTTCATTAAACTATGTTTGTCGAAAGGACAAATTATGGCCAAAGGTACTGCATGAGTAGTTCTAAAGAAGCCATAGCAGCCAAAGTTGTTGAGCAAATTTGATAAAACATGCTCCGCCTAGCGATCAGATGTGTACCTCGTAAACCAAAATAGTAAACTTGAATGAGTCAATAGGGTTTATAAAACATGAGAAACGTCTCATTCATTGGATAATCCTCGTAGCTCTAAACTATCGGTTGCAAGTAGAGCAAGTCAATGGCGAAGAGAATGGTAATGGCCCATTGACAGGTATTGCGTTCTCTACCTTTCGTTCAACTTCACAGGTTCTTCTTTCTTCATAATGAGCTGCTCTTTTGTTGATGAGACTGCGTCACTTTGATCGGGCCTATGCATCCTGTACCCAAGAATCTATTGGTTTCTTGAAGTTCTTCAGTGAGGCTTTGAAGGTATTTTTGTAGTGTGTTTTCTGGGCATCTTGGGAGCGTTTCGCCCTGTAATTCTCCATTGAAAATTTTCTTTGGAAGTTCCTCATCAGGCATTAGTATGACATGGCCTGTCCACCTTAGCTGTGCTAGCTTTAAGACTGTAAGCATGCTTGCATCCCTGCCCTCTTCAGGACCTGTGTGTCTGACATCTTGTCTTGCCATTTGATAGACTTTCAGCTTGGTGTCAAGCTTGATTCCATTTCGCTCCCAAGCATTTGCACGGAGTCTTCCAAATGCCACAATGGCTTTTGAAGATCTTTCAGTGACCTCATCATCAATGTGCAGTGCTTTGGTTTAAACTTTCAGTTTATGCCTTTTCACAGTGGCGGTTGTTGATTCATTGTACCGCTTTCCATGTGTTAGTTGGTGTACAGCTTCGATCTTTTCTGTAAAGTCAAAGTTATCACTTGATCCATTGCTTCTTGCATTTCTTTTGCCTCTGAATTGACATTCTTATCCATGTAACCAGTATAGCGGAGCTCATGTAGCACATCTTTCTGCATCTTAGTGTTGGCTTGCAACCTTCTTAGGTTGAATAACTTGCCATCAAAGCGGTACTGATTGGGAAACCAGTATCACGATCCTGTAAAGCATCCATGAGCATGGCAGAAAATATCATGCCGAACAGTGTTGGTGCCATCACAAAGCCGTGTTTGACCCCATTTGTCACCTGAAATGGTTCAGAGAACTTTCCACCACACTGAATGCTAGACTGCATGCCATCTTGAAGTTGCTTTACCATTGCTAAGAAGCTATGTGGACAGCCAAACTTGGCCATGATTTTCCAGAGTCCATCTGAGCCAATAACCTCGGAACAATATTGCAAACGTAAAACATATATACAAAAATATAAACTCAAACCCCACATGTAACATGTTTTTCCCCTTTAGCTTGCAAACAAACACGCCATTTTGTCTCTTTCCTGGCAGCTTTAGAGTTGCTACTACACATCTCTTAAATGTATCACGATGTAACATCTTTGAATGTGCCAACAGGTTGTTTGATAATTGGATTTCCATGTCTTGTGAATGGGTACTTGAACCACGATTAAACGGTATTAGAATTTCGTGATGTACCCATCACTTACTCAAAAGTATCGAGTAAGTAGGGGTCCGTGGAATTAACGTAAAACAGCCCAAACCACCGAAAGTCGTTTGACTTGCCAATGAACATAATAGACTTCAAAATATTGCGAGTAAGAAAATATGAAAATATTCGAATCCAGGAATTGCATGCGACTATTCGAATGGAATGCGAATATTCGAACATTCGAAGATTCTTTGAGATCCCTAGTCAGGAACTGAGCTAATAACTCTCATGAACTTTTAACTCTTTCCAAAATTATAAGCCCCTGTCCTGCTTTTATCCTTTTTGCTTATTCATCATGAAAACATGTCCGTGTAATGCCCTTGAACTCCACTTTTATATAGCAAATCTGGGATTTGCAGGGGTACACCTATTTTTCGTATTTTTGCTCCAAAAACATTGATTGTTGGTACTCGTTAGAACCGCCTCGGCGAGGCGGTTCTAACGTGTACCCACAATCTATGTTTTGAGCAAAAATAAGAAACATATCAAAAATTTTCAGCTGCAAATTTTCAATTTTTAAAGCTTAAAAATCTCTGTTTATTGCACAGGCAAGTTTTCGTAATGTCACAACTAACTTATGTTATGATTATTTCACCTGAAAAATGCTTAGTAATACTGTTTTGTCGATTTCTTGGCATTTCATAATATGTAACTACAAATCTCATTATCAGTTTTAACATATCTATCAGTGCGCCTGCTGGTTATGGTTATTGGGATGTTTGTTTAAAATAACAATGGATGTTATAATCTGTTCAGCAAGACTGGAAAGATACTCGATAAACTAGGATTCTCGTTTTATCAATCAAAATCATTTTCGGATTCTTATTTGCTTAACTGACCGCCTTCAAATTTTCTACATGCTGAAAATAATCCTTTTTCAGTCAGACTGCTGAAATTTTATTGCAATCGCTAATTTTTGTCGAAAATAATCGAACGTTTGGTATCCATACCCTTCATTCCAAAAATCGGAAAATTTGAAGTTGTTTGGTTCTTGAAATATTAAACAGAATATTGGGAATTCGGTAAAGTATATGTACACGATTGTCACAGTGCTAAATCACTTTGCTTAGGATAATAAGCTTTCAACAAAGAAAGGTATTATATCCAATTCAAGAACATTTCTCTCTTGTTTCAATAGTTATACTTAAGCTGTATTTGAGTGTCATATTTTCTGCTTGGAAATACACCACAGTCAGGTTCTCGAAATCTTTTTGCAGCTTTAAGAGGCAAATAAAAATCTGAAAATATTTTTTTTTCGAAAAACGAGAATCCTAGTATATGTTTGACCGAATATATTTTAATTCTTGCTCAACAGTTTATAACATCAGTTTTTATCTTTAATAAACATCGTAATAACCATAAGCTGCAGGCGCTCTGAGAGATATATAAGACTGATAATGATATTGGTAGTTACATCTTATGAAATGCCAAGAAATAAACAAAACAGTATAATTGATTAACAATTTTCAGGTGAAAATAACCAACTCATTATTGAGTAGGGATATTTGTAAAGTAAGCAATAAGGGTAAAACCAGGATAGGGGCTTATAATTCTGGAGACAGTTATAAGTTCATGATAGTTACACGTTCCTGACTAGGGATCTCAACGAATATTGGAATGTTTGAATAGTCTTGTAATCAGTTTGTATTTTTGGATTGCTTGCAATCAGTTTTTATTTTCCTAGGATTGCTTGCAATCAATTTGTATTTTCCTAGTTTTTTGAGTGGGAATCTTTTTCTGATTTTCCTGATCGTTGCCTACTTGTACCTTTTTATATCATTCGAATAGTCGAATTCAATTTCTGGATTCGAATATTTTCATTATTATCTTACTCGCAATATTTTGAAGTTGGTTTTGTTAATTGACAAGGGAAGACTCCCGACTTGCAGTGGTGTAATCTGCTTTGCATTAACTTCACAGACCCCTCCTATCTCGATACTTTTGAGTAGGTGATGGGTACATTACGAAACTCTAATACCGTTTAATCGTGGTTCAAGTAACCGCTCACAAGACCTGAAAATCCAATTATCAAACAACCTGTTTGCAGATTGAAAGATGTTACATTTTAATACTCCTAATGAGATGTGTAGTAGCAGCTCTAGCGCTGCCAAGATAAAGACAAAATGACGTGTGTCTTGGTCGAAAACACGTTACAAGTGGGTTTGAGCTTATATAGTCAAGTACCCATTCGCAAGACATGAAAATCTAATTATCGTACAACCTGTAGGCATATTGAAAGATGTTACTTTGTTATACTTTTAATGAGATTATAGCAACTCAAGCGCTGCCAAGAAAGGGACAAAAATGACGAGTGTCTTGACAAGCTATAGGCGTGATAACACGTTACAAGAGGGTTATTTTCTGACTGTTCAGTATTTCACCCATGCAATATTGTTCTTAGTTTCTTAGATATATTGGATCTTCAACTTGGATTTATTTTCAATGTAAAATGCATATTTGAATTTAATTCGTGTTATGTAAATTTTCGAAACAACGTATCCGAGGCGCACTTGGTATTGTGTCTATTACTCGTCAATGCAAAATGCAGTTCTAATTTTCTGGTTTGATCCAATAACAGGCTGCACATGAACTTTCTGTGCACAGACCAGATAACACGCAAACTTGTTATTTTGCTTCACACGTCAAGAGTGCATTATGAAGTATTTCATATGCTATGCATCCATTGCGTTACATGCCAACTGATCGAACGATAAAGCAAGACTTAGTACAGGAACCGTTATAAATTATAATTTGCATGTCTCGCTTTGAAGTGTTTAAAATATTTCCGAGAGCTCGTGGGTGAGTTCAAGGAAGGTTCATGAACTATGGGTTAGGTAATGGCATGTGTACTCTAAAATGTGTCTTTTAAATGGGATGAGATTGTTTGTTTATTGTCATAAACCACCAGTCCAATATGATTCTAGTTTCAAGTTTCAAGTTTCGCCAAACTTATGTTTGTAAGATTGCATTTCCTTTGTTTTACATGTTTCATGTACATGTAACTGAGAGAAATAAACTTTGAAACTTGAAACTTGCATTACATAGTTTATCATATACTGTAAATCATTTTTGAAACAATTATAGATACATGTAATTAAAAGTCTGATAGTTCTATATAAATTGCTGTTGGAAACCATATCATTTGAGAAGATAATTGAAATGCATATCTTGCGGACAGATTTCATCAGGAAAACATGTCCGTGCAATATGTACCCCCTTAAACCCCACATTTATATAGTAAAACTGGGGTTTGCGGGTTTTTTTTCTTATTTTTGCTCCAAAACATAGATTGTGTGTACCCACAATCTATGTTTTGAGCAAAAATAAGAAAAATATCATTTTTTTTTTCTGATGAAATTTTCAATTTTTACAGGTGAAAAAATCTCTGTATATTGCATGGGCAAGTTTTCGTAATGAATAACGCATTAGTAGCAGTGAAAGCACCGTAAATTGCTTACGATTAATCACAGTCATTTTTCAGGAGCCAACGGCTATTTTGCGTGTTATTCAGCCATTTAAACTGCACATGCTACATGCATCAAGCATGTATGCCACAATAATGCAGAACAAGTAGCCCAAGGGCAACGATCGCTCACCTGAGAGTCAACAAGTACAGTCATTGGACAAAGGAATTGGGGTTTTTACCATATATGGGTATGGTGGCCATCTTGGTCATGTGACCTTGAAACCCTACTTACATGTACATCAGCAGAAGAGCTTTTGTCTGGATTGTGTATCCTCTTTTCTGCCATTTTGGTTCACTTGAAAAAATCATCTAACAAGGTCAGGGTCCTATAATGACCCCCGGGTGGGGCCATATTTGACCCCAGGGGCAAGATTGGCAGGATTTATGTAGAGCTCCACATGACAATGTTGTATATCAAATATACAAGCTTTGTGTATGCCATGCTGTTGCAGAGAAGATTTTTCATATACATTTGTATTTCCATTATAAGTCTATGATAGATAATGACATGCCTGGGGCGTGGCCTGTATGGACCCCAGGGGCACCGTTGGCAGCATTTACAAAGGGGAGTATTATACATTGGTCCACACAACATATGAAAGCTCTGGGCCATACGGTTTCGGAGAAGAAGATTTTTTAAAGTTTTTCCCATTGTAAGTCTATGGGAGCTATCTGTTGCCATGGAAACCAGAGTTCTGATCCGACCTGGCCCAAAACCTAACATAACCTTTCCCCCTCCTCAATGATGCTTTAGATAAAATTTGATCACGATTGGCCTTGTTGTCTTGGAGATATTCAAGTTTGAAATTGTGGTCGGACGGACGGACGGACGCACGTACGGGCGGACGGACGGACGCCGGCTCGACTACTATACTATAAGCTCACCTTGTGAGCCTTCTGCTCAGGTGAGCTAAAAAAACTTTCATCTGAGACTCAGACAACTTAGGTCAGTTCTGGGCCAGTTACATCTAGTCGAGCATTTTAAACATGATGAGCGCTAATCTGGGGAGTATAGGACATAAAACAGTGTTATTGCAAGCACGCGTTATGATAAAGATCTCTGATAGTTATTTCAAAGTCGGAACAATGAAAATTTAACGCTTTTGACAAACAGCCAATGACAATTTACGAGATAAAACTTACAAGTAATTAGTTACATGTAGGCAATACAACACTAAAAATCATAACTGTGGGTCAAAGTACCAAAATGTTCGTTCAAACTCATTAACACATACGAACATCCACGCTTGATGATCACCAAGTCTAGTTGTTCGGAACGGTAAACGTCAAAGCTGTCTCTGTGCTTAAATTCTTGCTGAAGGCAAATCTGGCTAGACCGATTGTGTCATGTCTCCCTTAATGTCTACTTAAAGGGTAAAACGATGATAATTTTAGGTTTGTTGCTGCATGATTCCAATTCATGGGATATTAGGGTATAACCTGTAAAAACTGATTTTTACTTGGATTAAAATTGAATGGGAATTTTTTGTAGTCTTAAATAATGCAAATCGGAAAAGCTTTGCTCTGCGCATGCGTACACTTTTTAGACTCCAAATGATCAATAAACAGTGTCAGCTGCCCCCTCTATAAACTTCATGAAAACAGTAAAAAGGTACAAGTAGGCAACGATCAGGAAAAGGCACAATCAGAAAAAGATTCCCACTCCAAAAACCGAGGCGAGAAAAAACCAAACTAACAATAAGGTACTTATACAATGAAAACATTTCGTAAGCCGAATAAGCAGCTATTTTCCCAATAAGTGGCCACTCAGTTACCTAAACTTAGCTAAAAATATGATAACATACATAAGGCGCCAACAGCACAAAAATTTTAAACACCAAGACATAAAACAATAAGTATCGCCTTGGAACGATCAGTAATATAAAATTACTGGCGGGCTTAAACCGGTTTTACAGGATCCTAACCTCACCCTTAGCTTCTGCAGTGGTTCATAACATTTAGTTAGTTGTTCGGTCCTCGTAGTGAATCTCTAACTAGTCAATGAATCATCATGGACAAACAAATAAATCATGATAAATTCCATGATGAATTAAAAACGAGGACTCACAGATTGAGTAAGCTGCCCGACGATGGAGATCCCTGGGCGCCAAATAACCTACTTACTCCGGAGCAAAAGAAAAACACCAGTTGAACCCCGGTTGGCCAAGCAACAGACAAGAAGCTCCGGCCCCAACCAACTAAAATGAATAGCTTTATGTCAGGGCCATCATAGAGTCTGACACCCGACCCACAGGCGTGCAATTAAAGAAGGCAGCACAGTTATCAACAGTGATTGGGTTAAAAACTAAGCATGCCGACTGTCGCATAACATTTTAGTTATATCCTATACGTCTGTAACGCGTAATTATTTTTCTGAATTGAAAAGAAAAACCATTCATTCCTTTAAGTTTCTTAAATGTGTAAACCAAGTCACCATAAAATTCTGGTTCCGAAAGGCCCTCGTGTAAAAGGGTCTTCAGACAAACATTAAATTTGGAAATCAGTTCATAGTGTCTGCGATAAAATTTAGAAAAGGTTTTTCGAAGTCTATGATACCGATAGTCCTACTGAAGAAGTTTGGCTGTTAAACATTTATTTCGTGCGTTGGAGTCCGCAACATGATTGCAGACTCTAGCAAACCTAATAAGTTGCGAAATGTACACGCCATAAGAAGCACGACGAGGAACATCACCATCCAAAAAGTTTGGTGACTTTGTCATTTTAATATTATAATATGACATTGTCATTTAAATCTTGATCACGTTATGATGCTAGTTCCGGCTATGAATAGCATATTTCTATCACCTTTCCAGAATACATAATGAATGCAACTTAAGATGTCATAGACATTTAGATGTATGTTAGTCTTACGATACCAATTTAACTATAATCAGTTTCATCTGTGAGACATACGCCAGAATACATATACGTTCATGGACTTCAAAGTGCTATGTCACTTCATACAGGATAATAAGCTTTCAACAAATAAATTTGGCATTAAATTCAGTGCTAAAAAGGTACAAGTAGGCAAAGATCAGGAAAAGGCGCAATCAGAAAAAGATTCCCACTCCAAAAACCGAGGTGGGAAAAAAACAAACTAACAATCAGGTACTTATACCATGAAACATATCGTAAGCCGAATGAGCAGCTATTTTCCCAATATGTGGCCACTCAGTTACCTTAACTTAACTAAAAATATGAAAACATACATAAGGCGCCAACAGCACAAAAAATTTTAAACACCAAGACATAAAACAAAAAGAACCACTACAGAATTATCGACTTGGAACGATCAGTAACACAAAGTTACTGGCGGGCTTAAACCGGTTTTACAGGTACCTAACCTCACCCTCAGCTTCTGCAGTGGTTCACAACATTTAGTTAGTTCTTCGGTCCTCGTGGTGAATCTCTAACTAGTCAATGAATCATCAAGAACAAACAAATAAATCATGATAAACATCCTGATGAATCAAAAGCCAGGACTCACAGATTGAGTAAGCTGCCCGACGATGGAGATCCCTGGGCGCCGAATAACCTACTAACTCCGGAGCAAAAGAAAAACACCAGTTGGACCCCGGTGGGCCAAGCAACAGACAAGAAGCTCCGGCCCCAACCAACTAAAATGAATAGCTTTAAGTCGGGGCCATCATAGAGTCTGACGCCCGACCCACCGGCGTGCAGTTTCTCAACAGTTTCTCTCTTGTTCCAATTGTTACACACAAGCTGTATTTGAGTGTCATAAAAGTGTCTTGGAAATAAAACAGAGTCAGGTTTTCGAAGTCTATTTTCAGCTTTAAGAGGCAAATAAGAATCTGATAATGATTTTGTTAAAAAAAAACGAGAATCCTAGGAATCTTTTAATTCTAGTTCAACAGATTATATAACATACGTTTTTATTTTAAACAAACATCCCAATAATCATAACCTGCAGGAACACTGAGAGATATATTATACTGATAATGAGATTTGTAGTTACATCTTATGAAATGCCAAGAAGTCGACTAAACAGTATTACTAAGCAGTTTTCAGATGAAAAAAAAAATCAAAATATGATTTAGTACGGATATTTGAAGAGTAAGCAAAATGATAAAAGCAGGGCAGGGCTTATAATTCTGGAAAGAGTTATCAGCTCATGAGAGTTATAAGTTACTAACTAGGGATCTCAACTAATATTTGAATGATCGAACATTCGTATTTCATTCGAATAGTCGCATGCAGTTTGTGGATTCGAATATTTTCATATTTTCTCACTCGCAATATTTTGAAGTTGGTTTTGTTAATTGACAAGGGAAGACTCACGACTTGCAGTGGTGTGAACTGCTTTGCATTAACTTCACGGACTCCTCCTTACTCGATACTTTTGAGTAGGTGATGGGTACATTACGAAACTCTAGAGCAAGACCTGAAAATCCAATTATCAAACAACATGTTTGCACATTGAAAGATGTTACATTTTAATACTCTTAATGAGATGTGTAGTAGCAGCTCTAGCGCTGCCAAGATAAAGACAAATTGACGTGTGTCTTGGTCGAAAACACGTTACAAGTGGGTTTGAGCTTACATTTATTTTATTTATTTATTTATACAATATTTAAAGAGGTCTACACTTTTAGCTGATAAGCCATTCTACCAAGTGGCCCTCTATAACAAAGTAAAACAATTAACATATCATACGATAATATACAAATTTACATTATGTCAATAAAGTGCATTAAGATTTAAAATAATCAAAATCACTGAAACTGTTTGCATTTTGATATCTCTTAAAACATTAACACTGTTGATTTCTGTAGAGGATGCAATAAAACATGGCAAGTGAATTAAGAACTTAAAAGCTAGCCTTATACAGCTCCATAATAAAATGCATGTAATAGTGTTTTTAACATTTTAAAGTTTATCATTTTTAAAACATGCTTTTGATTGATAACTATGCTGCCTTCTTTAATTGCACGCCGGTGGGTCGGGCGTCAGACTCTATGATGGCCCCGACATAAAGCTATTCATTTTAGTTGGTTGGGGCCGGAGCTTCTTGTCTGTTGCTTGGCCCACCGGGGTCCAACTGGTGTTTTTCTTTTGCTCCGGAGTTAGTAGGTTATTCGGCGCCCAGGGATCTCCATCGTCGGGCAGCTTACTCAGTCTGTGAGTCCTGGTTTTTGATTCATCAGGATGTTTATCATGATTTATTTGTTTGTTCTTGATGATTCATTGACTAGTTAGAGATTCACTACGAGGACCAAATAACTAACTAAATGTTATGAACCACCGCAGAAGCTGAGGGTGAGGTTATGGCCATGTAAAACCGGTTTAAGCCCGCCAGTAACTTTGTGTTACTGATCGTTCCAAGTCGATACTTCTGTGGTGGTTCTTTTTGTTTTATGTCTTGGTGTATAATTTTTTTTTGTGCTGTTGGCGCCTTATGTATGTTTTCATATTTTTAGTTAAGTTAAGGTAACTGAGTGGCCACCTATTGGGAAAATAGCTGCTCATTCGGCTTACGATATGTTTCATGGTATAAGTACCTGATTGTTAGTTTGGTTTTTTCCCACCTCGGTTTTTGGAGTGGGAATCTTTTTCTGATTGCGCCTTTTCCTGATCTTTGCCTATTTGTACCTTTTTAAATTAAAACGTCTTAAACTTTGAGTATAGTTGCATATAGATATACAGGACAGATGTATGAAAATATAAGTAATAATTGTTGGATAATATCAAATATAGTTTCTGAGGTAACTCTTTAACTCATTTAAGGAGTCTGCTGTTCTCAAATTAAGTGGTAACAAGCAATAGTTTTGAAGTAGAATAAGAAAATGAGCGATCAAATAGCGCAGACCGTGACCTAGGGATTGACAAAAGGCCATTTTCGGACGATCTCAAGCACCGTGAATGCGTTTGTGAAATCGGTTTTAACAAGTTAGTTATGTATGTTGGTGTCAAATTATTAAGCGCTTTATATGCTAATATCGCTTTGTTATACATTAATCGTTTGGGTATTGATTGTCAACTTAACTGGTCGAACATATCTAGAGATGGTGTCATAAAGTCGGCTTTTAAAATAATACGTGCTGCTCGTTTTTGAAGCTTAGAAAGACGTTCAATATTAGGACCGGATGTTGTGCCCCACGTATTACTACCGTAGTCTATAAGAGGCAGGATATAAGCCTGATAAAATATCTTTTGTACATCTTGTGGTACATATGCTGATATGTGTTTAAGCAGCGATATTTTGGATGACAAAATCGAACATAGATAATCTATTTGCGGTGTCCAAGAGAGGTTTTCATCTATGATTATTCCTAAAAGTTTTTGTTTTGAGACTTGTTTAATACTTGTGCCCTCTACATGTAGTTCTAGATGTTTCATGGCGTCTAACCTATGTTTTGCTTTAAGTAACATATATGTTGTTTTGTCAAGGTTTATAGGTAACTTATTGCGTTTGCTCCAATTTATTATTTCTACAAAGTCAGCTGAAATTTCTTCGTTAATCTTGTTTGTATCTGAGCTACTTGTGTGTACTGTTGTGTCATCCGCAAATAAGTCACAGTAGCAGTGCTTTAGGAAGAGAGGTAAATCATTTACGAAGAGGAGGAAAAGGGTTGGTCCCAGAATCGATCCCTGTGGGACGCCAGATTTAATATTTGCAAAAGATGTCATTCCTCTGTCATACTGTATAGATTGTTTTCGCGATTCAAGATATGATATAAACCAACTAAGTGATGCATTATTTAATTTATATGCAGCAAGTTTCTGTATTAGTATTTTATGATCCACTAAGTCGAAAGCTTTCCTAAAATCGATGAACATTGATCCAATTGTATCGCCTTTGTCTATGTCTGCCATCCATTGGTCAATGAGTTTGATAAGTGCGGTTTGGCAACTATGTTTCTGCCGAAAACCCGACTGACTTTCATGGATGATATTATATTTATTCATGTATGCCATCAGATGTTTATTTACGTGTTTTTCAAATATCTTAGATAATGTAGGCAGAATCGATATTGGCATATAATTGCATGGGTCGGATTTACTGCCACTTTTGTGGATAGGGTATACTTTAGCAAGTTTTAGTCTGTCAGGGAATTTTCCGGTAGCTATACTTTTGTTAATAAGCGAAGATATGCTATCTGATAATACATTAGCGACCGACTTTACTATACTAGGTCCTATGCCGTCTAATCCAATGGCTTTGTTAGAATCTAAATTCATAAGTGAGATTGACACTTGCTCTTGGGTGATATAAGGAATTTTGAAATATATATCATCTGGTATTTTATCATTTACAAAATTTGTTAGTTTTGACAAATCAGGGCCCACATTATCGGGATTATCGCTGCCAAATTTATCTGAGATTGTAGAAAAATATTCATTGAGTTTGCTTGCTACATCTTCTGAGGATGTATGTCGTTCGTTATCTACGATAATTTCTTCAGGCAGATTGCTGCTGGAGCTTTTATCCTTGTTATTGATTTTACGGAAATGTTGCCACATTGCCCGTGTGTCTTTTGATTGTGTGACTGAATCTGAAAAATGTTTGCGTTTAGCTTTTCTTATCAACGATTTTGTCATGTTTCTGTATTTTTTATATTCAGACCATAAACGATTCCGTTTATAAGCGTCGCGTTTTCTTCTTACATTGGAAATTTCATCATTATACCAATCGGGTAATTTTTTGGATTTTACGCGCTTAGTTTTATACGGTGCGTGGTGATCTAAGTTCTTTAAAAAGATAGAATACCATACTGTAAGATCATCATTTATATCTGATTGCAGATCAACGCTGAAATTTCTGAGGTCTGCCGCAAGGTCTTTGATGAACGCATCCTCGTTAAACGTTTTAAAAGATCGATATGTAGTGGTAATATGGTCTGATTTTTTTTATTTTATTATTAATTTTCCTTGAAAAGCATACTGGAAAATGATCGCTCACTGAATAGTGTGATACAAAGCTTTCAAGAATATTTTCCGGATGTGATGTATAAACGTGATCGATAATAGTTGAGCTTGTCTCTGTAACTCGTGTCGGTTGAGATATAAGTTGCGATAAATCAAAAAGCTCAATTATGTTCAACCATTTTCGATTTGTGTTTGTATATTGATCCAAATTGAAATCGCCCATTACAATAATTTCGAGGCCCGTAGTCTGCGCTATTGATAGTTCTTCCTCAAACAGATCTATCCACTCAGATTTGGAGGTAGGAGGTCGATAAAGAGTACAAGTTAGAAATGGTTTTGAGTTTGGTAAAGCCATTTCAACCCAAAGGGTCTCGATGTTAGAAATTTCAATTTCGCGTCGACGGTTGCAATTTAAGGAATTGCGATAATAAAAAACAACACCTCCTCCTGCTTTATTCTGTGTGTCGGATCTGTCTTTACGCATAAGATCAAAGCCAGTTACAGCCAACTGATCATCAGAAACGGAATCTGTCAAAAATGTTTCGCACATACCGAATATATCGGGACTATGTTCTTGTGCCATAGTTATGCTTAATTCATCGATTTTCGGGACTAGATGATGAACATTCAAATTACAAAAGTGAAGACCTTTTGATTTAATTGTTAATTCGGTAGTTTGGTCTAAATCCGTCTCTAATAATGGGTTGATGCAACTATAATTACTCTGGCTATTATTCTCAATTGTATGCTCAGGTGTACATACTGCTACATTATCATCATATCGAATTTGTAGGATGTCAGAAACACTTGCTTGATTTGGCTCAATGACGAGAATTTCTGCGTCATCATTATGAGAAAGACATGTAAACCTGTTTGCTGTAGTTACCTCATAGGCACAATCTGAAAGTGTATTAGGACTTTGTTTCATGCACCCATCAATATCCTAAACAGAATTTAGTCCATTCAAGCTAGCGTTTCTGCCATTGTACCAACAGTCTTGTGTGCTGTGACCATTTTGTGTACAAATATGGCAATATTTCGGACCATTTCTATAACCTCTGCTTTTTGCAGGGAAACCCGAACGGCCAACGAACGTATATCCGTTCCGTGGTACAGCATGGTTTGTGTTTTCACTGGTGACTTGGTGTACTACATCGATGTTTTTCAATAGTTTTTTCTTTCCAAAAGAATTAAGATGAACCTTATCCTTGTGAAAATATGAATCGGCCATGTCGCCGGAAGCCAGTAAAAAGCCATTGTAGTGGTCAATAAATTCAATATCTCTGTTTTGGCATAATGTTTTCAGTTTCTCATTATAGGGTTCGAGATTAGCACTTTCTCTTGGTAATTAACCTGACACTATAAGTCTACGGTTTTCAGATTCTAGATTATCCAGAAGTGAAGTGTAGCTTTCAGTGAATGTTTCTAGGTCAACACCCTGATCGGCATCATTTCCGCCAACATGGATAATAATGTTTTTACACTTATCGATGTTAAACTGGTTAAGTTTGTTTTGCAGCCGGTCGATAGTAGCTCCCGGAAAGGATCGAACCGCGGTGTTCTTTTTCAGTTCATTGACTTGTATATCTTTCATAATGGAACTGCCAACTAAGAGGGTTGTCTGGTATATTGTTCTTTTTGGTTTGGGGGATTTGGTTAGATCGACAGTCTCAATTTCTTCATTATGTTGTGTTTGGTGTTCAGATGTTCTATTCGGCCCAGGGTTTGTTTTCTTGGATTTGTTTGTTATTTTGGCCTTTTCAGTCGGTTTTTCATTTTGATTTCTTGGGGGTTCAGTTTGTTTTTGTGGGCATTGTCCAACAACATTTGAGTTGGAACTGACTGTTGTCGTGGTACTCTTGGTTTCAGACGTTGATTTAGCATTCACTTGTGCAGGCACCGTGTTCATTTTTTCAGTTTGTTGTTTGATTTTGTCAATAATTGTTGTTGTTTTGTTAAGGATCTGGCAAGTTTTCTGCTCAAGGTTGGTTTTCATATTATTAGATGTTGTAGTTATAGAATCTAGGGTTTCTGATACTTTCTTGTCATTTCGGTTTACTTGGTTGCTTAAGGCCGTGAGTTTATCATTAATACTTTCTATGCTAGATGTAACTTGAGTTGTTAAGCGACCAAGTGCTGTAATAATTGATGATGTTGATGTCTTTAGTTGTTGTACATCTGTGGTAAGAACAGTTATGCTGCTTTGTAGTCCTTGTGGTATCAGTCGACATGTTAAGCATAGCCATATACCGACAGGTTCGTCTTTGCCAACGCCCACACACTGCTCATGATACCAAGACATACATAAAGAACATCTTATCATGGGATGGGATTTTTTTGATTTGGGTTTAATGTTGCAGGTATTACAACATTTAGAATTCACGGTGTTGTCTTTATTGTTGTTAGCAGGTATGTTTTCTGACGCTAGAGTTTGTTTGACCAATGTGATGCTGTCATCCAATACGCTGTTATTTCCATCTGCGTCCCCAGTACTATGCGAAACAACAGTTTCACAGATTTCGATCTCATCACTCTTATTCGCCTCGTTTCGCTCGTCCAACGGTTGCATAGTCGTATCCAAGTCCTGTAATAAAGACTCGGACAGAACCTCGGAAGTCTTCGCTGCTCTGGATGACGTTTCACGTGATCGCTTGGGTAGAAGCCTTTTAACCGAGTTGTTCAATGCATTGGACACATACAGCGCAGTTTCGTTGAGTTGTGATTTGTCAAAATCAGGCAACAGTTGTATCATTTCGTCCCGTACCAGCTTTTGATAAACATGTTTATCGAATCTTTGCATCTCTGAGTACGACATGTTTTTCACAATTTCGAGGTATTTCTGTTTCACAGACTCCTCAACTTTTATCAATTCTGGATCTGATGCCATGCTCTTAATATTTGAAACTGTTCTCGTATCTCAATCGCAGTCCTTGCGGAGTTACCTCCCTTGTCTCGTTCACAATCGGGCGTGACCCGTCTTCTGAGAAGCGCTCAGTTCAAATATAACAAACGAAAGGCCTCAGGGCGTGTTAGTACGGTCTTATATAAAACGTTTCTATTGTTATAATAGATAATGAATTATCTATGAAAGTACGTTTTTGATGTCCAAAACTCACTATGTATGTGATAGTCCGTATAATTATCCAAATATACACAAAATTTTATCACACAAAGTTCATTCTATATATTTTAATTTCATTTTTTGATGATCGATTCAAAAACGTTTTGTTTACAGTAGCTGGTACCAGCACAAATCCACAAATATTTCCTTTATATAGTCGAGTACCCATTCGCAAGACATGAAAATCTAATTATCATACAACCTGTAGGCATATTTAAAGATGTTACTTTGTTATACTTTTAATGAGATTATAGCAACTCAAGCGCTGCCAAGAAAGGGACAAAAATGACGAGTGTCTTGACAAGCTATAGGCGTGATAACACGTTACAAGAGGGTTATTTTCTGACTGTTCAGTATTTCACCCATGCAATATTGTTCTGAGTTTCTTTAATATATTCGGATCTTCAACTTAGCTTTTTTTTATGTAAAATGCATATTTGAATTTTTAAAACTCGTGTTATGTAAATTTTCGAAACAATGTATCCGAGATGCAGTTGGTATTGTGGCTATTACTCGTCACTGCAAAGAATTCCACAGCAATTGCAATTTTCTGGTTTGATCCGATAACAGGCTGCACACGAACTTTCTGTGCACAGACCAGATAACACGCAAATTTGTTATTTTGCTTCCCACGTCAGAATGCATCATGATGCATTTCATATGCTAGGCATCCATTGTGCTACATGCCAACTGATCAAACGATAAAGCAAGTACTGGAATCGTTATAAATCATAATTTGCATGTCTCCTTTGAAGTGTTTAAAAATTTCCGAGAGCTCGTGATTGAGTTCAAAGGAGGGTTCATGAACTATGGGTTAGGTAATGGCATGTGTACTTTAAAATGTGTCTTTTAAATGGGATGAGATTGTTTTTGTATTGTTATAAACCACATGTCCAATATGATTCTCGAACTTCCAGCATTACATAGTTTATCATATACTGTAAATCATTTTTGAAACAATTATAGATGCATGTAATTAAAAGTCTGTATGTTCTATAGGCAAGTTGCCGTTGGAAACCATATCATTTGAGGAGATAATTGTAATGCATATCTTGCTGACAGATTTAATAACGCATTAGTAGCAGGGAAAGCAGCGTAAATTGCTTATAATAATAATAACAATAAAAATAATAATAATAATAATAATAATAATAATGTCTTTATTTAAAGAGGATGACATATTTAGTACATAAACTAATCTCTTATATGGTCCTCTTAAGAGTAAAACATACATATTAACATATTTATATACATATGTAGAAAATGTACTGTCTGTTAGACCTATCAAAATATGTACAATTATTGCTTTTAAATGAGGCATAGAATTGAGATGAGAATACAACTTAAGGACACTCATGTATATTTATGATAACAGATTTGAGGTAATATGTCATTTTTCATGTGCCAACGGTTATTTTGCATGTTATTCAGCCATTTTAATCTGCCCATGCTACATGTATCATGCATGTATGCCACAATAATGCAGAAAAAACTTTCATCTGAGACTCAGACAACAGTCGAGCATTTTAAACATGATTAGCGCTAATCTGGGGAGTATTCGACCTGAAACAGAATACAAGCACTCGTTATAATAGAGAATGATAGTTATTTCAATAGTCGTAACAATGAAAATTTTACTCTCTTGACAAACAGCCAATGACAATTTACGAGATAAAACCTACAAGTAATTAGTTACATGTAGGCAAATACATGATCATAACTGTGGGTCAATGTATAAAAGGTTCGTTCAAACACATTAACACAAACGAACATCCACGCTTGATGATGATGCAGATAATTCTAGTTGTTCGGAACGGTAAACGTCAAAGCTGTCTCTGTGCTTAAATTCTTGCTGAAATCATATCCGGCCAGACCGATTGTGTCATGTCTCCCTTAATGTCTACTTAAAGGGTAAACGATGATTTTAGGTTTGTTGCTGCATGATTTCTATTCATGGGATATTACGGTATAACCTGTAAAAACTGATTTTCACTTGAATTAAAATAGAATGGGAATTTTTTGTAGTCTTAAATAATGCAAATCGGGAAAGATTTGCTCCACGCATGCGTACACTTTTAGACCCCCAAATGATCAATAAACAATGTCTGCTGCTCCCTCTCTAAACTTTATAAAAACAGTAAAGTTTGGTGACATTGTCATTTTAATATTATAATGAATATGACATTGTCATTTAAATCTTGATCACGTGATGATGCTAGTACCTGCTATGAACAGCATATTTTTATCACACAATGAATGAAACTTAAGATGTCATAGACGTCTAAGATGTATGTTAGTCTTACGATATCAATTTTACTATAATCAGTTTCATCTGTGAGACAGACGCCAGAATACGTTCATGGATTTCAAAGTGCTATGTCACTTCGTACAGGATAATAAGCTTTCAACAAATAAATTTAGTATTAAATCCGGTGCTAAAACAGTTTGTCCCTTGTTCCAGTTGTTACACACAAGCTGTATTCGAGTGTCATAGTTTCTTCTTGGAAATAAAACAGAGTCAGGTTTTCGAAGTCTATTTCAGCTTTGTGAGGCAAATAAGAATCTGATAACGATTTTGGTTAAAAACGAGTATCCTAGGAATCTTTTAATTCTAGTTCAACAGATTATAACATCCGTTGTTATTTTAAACAAACATCCCAATAATCATAACCTGCAGGCGCACTGAGAGATATATTATACTGATAATGAGATTTGTAGTTACATCTTATGAAATGCCAAGAAATCGACAGAACGGTATTGCTAAGCATTTTTCAGGTGAAAAAAATCAAAACATAATTTAGAACGGATATTTGTAGAGTAAACAAAAAATGATAAAAGCAGGGCAGGGCTTATAATTCTGGAAAGAGTTATTAGCTCATGAGAGTTATAAGATCTCAACGAATATTTGAATGTTCGATATTCGTATTTCATTCGAATAATCGCATGCAATTTGTGGATTCGAATATTTTCATATTTTCTTATTCGCAATATTTTGAAAAAAGGTACAAGTAGGCAAAGATCAGGAAAAGGCGCAATCAGAAAAAGATTCCCACTCCAAAAACCGAGGTGGGAAAAAACCAAACTAACAATCAGGTACTTATACCATGAAACATATCGTAAGCCGAATGAGCAGCTATTTTTCCAATAGGTGGCCACTCAGTTACCTTAACTTAACTAAAAATATGAAAACATACATAAGGCGCCAACAGCACAAAAAATTTTTATACACCAAGACATAAAACAAAAAGAACCACCACAGAAGTTTATTTTGTTCGTTGATGACTCGCGATTGCGGTGGTTTGGGCTGCTTTACGTTAATTCCAAAGACCCTCCTTACTCGAAACTTTTGAGTAGGCAATGGGTACATGTAGTTTACGAAACTCAAATACCGTTTTATCGTGGTTCAACTACCCGTTCGCAAGACATGAAAATCCAATTATCAAACAACCTGTGTGCACATTTGTAGTACATGTACAATTAAGAGATATTTAGTAGCAGCTCTAACGCTGACAAGAAAGGGACGAAATGGCGTGTTTGTTGGCTGGCTAAATGGGAAAACATGTTTCAAGTGGGTTTGAGTTTATATTTTTGATTATATGTTTTACATTTGCAATATTGTTCTGAGCTTCTTGGCTGTGAAGGACTCACGAAGATCATGGCCAAGTTTGCTGCCCACATAGCTTCATCGCAATGGTGTAGCAACTTCATGATGACATGCAGTCTGGCATTCAAAGTGATGGAGAGTTCTCTGAACCATTTCAGGTGACAAAGGGTCAGACAGGGCTATGTGATGGCACCAAAACTGTTCAGCACGATGTTGTCTGTCATGTTCATGGATGCTTGTCAGGATCGTGATACTAGTTTTCCAATCAATACCGTTTTGATGGCAAGTTATTCAATCCATGAAGGTTGCAAGCCAAAACTAAGGTGTAGACAGATGTTCTAGATGAGCTCCTCTCACTGTCTATGCTGATTACACGGACAAGAATGCCAATTCAGAGGCAAAAGAAACGCAAGAAGCAATATATCAAGTTTCACAATCGACCTTACAAAAAAGATCGTGGCTGTACACCAACCAGCACCTGGAAAGATGTACAATGAATCAACCAACACTGTGAAAAGGCATAAACGGAACGATGTTGATAAATACTTATCTAGGAAGCACTCTCTCCAGAGCAGTGGACATTGATGATGAGATCACTGACAGAACTTCAAACGCCTGTGTGTCGTTTGGAGGACTCTGTGCAAATGTCTGGGGGCGAAATGGAATCAAGCTTGGCATCAAGCTGAAAGTCTACAAGGCTGTGGTACTGCCAACAATCTTATATGCATGTGAGACCTGAACAGTATATCAACGTCATGCAAAGGGACTTAATTATTTGCTCTTAAGTTCTTTGAAAAAATTGTTAAGACAAGGTCCCAGACACACAGGTCATGAAGAGGGCATCGATTCCTGGTCCCTGTATTCTTACTATGCAAAGCACAGCTAAGGTGGACAGGCCATGTCATAAGGATTTCCAAAGAAAAAATTCTATGGACAATTACAGAGGGAAACGCTCCCAAGGCGCCAAGTAAAAAATACCTTTAAAGCCTCACTGAAGAACTTCAAGATACCATAGATTCTTGAGAACAAAATGCACAGGCCCGATCAATGTGGCGCAGTCTCATCGACAAAACAGCAGCTCATTATGAAGAGAAGAGAATCTGTGGTTGAAAGAAAGCACAGAGAGCAGAAAGCCAGAGTCAATGGTAAATCACCAGTCTCTTCAACATTGACTTGCTCTACTTGCAACAATTTAGAGCTAAAATTGGCCTAGTCAGCCATCAAAGAACTCACCGACACACATGAGCAACCCAATAATCAAGACACACAGATGGCCTTTCTCATTAGTTAGCGACGAACGACCACTGGCAATTTGCTTTTCATTCGATGCAATATCAGCTATCCAAACAAATTGTTTCTGAGACGCAGTTGGTATTGTGCCGACAACACGTCACTGCAATGTGTTCCCAGCAGTTGTAATTTTCTGATTTGATGCGATAACATGCTATACATGTACTCGCTGCGCGTGGACACACAACCTTGATATATTGTCGCGCACGTCAGAATGCATTATTAAGCATTTCATACGCTGAGAGCCCATCGTGTTACATTGCAGTAGAAACTACTGCCAACTGATCGGGCGATAATGCAATCACTGGGAACGCAATGGAATCAAGCACCCGAGCATAAACACCGCTTCGAATAAATACCCCAGCATTATGAAAACTTGTCAATGTAATACATGTATACAGAGAATTTTCACAGTAGTAAAAACTGAAAATTTCATTGGAATTGTTTTTGTTATATTTCTAATATTTTTGCAAAAATACAGATTGTGAATACACGTTAGAACCGCCTCGGCGAGGCGGTTTTAACGAGTACCCACAATCTATGTATTGGAGCAAAAGTAAGAAAAATACTTATTAGGTATACCCCCAGTATACCCCACTTTTGCTGTAGAAAAGTGTGGTATAAGGGCGTTTACCTTTCACGGCCATGTTTTTCTGATGGAAAAAATGGGATCAGGTGGTGTGGGCGACGTACTTCTTTCATTACGAAAACTTGCCCATGCAATATACTGAGATTTTTTTAGCTTTAAAAATTGAAAATTTTCAGCTGAAAAAATTTGATATTTTTCTTATTTTTGCTCAAAACATAGATTGTGGGTACACGTTAGAACCGCCTCGGCGAGGCGGTTCAAACGAGTACCCACAATCTATGTTTTGGAGCAAAAATAAGAAAAATAGGTATACCCCTGCGTACCCCAGTTTTGCAATATAAAAGTGGGGTATAAGGGGGTATACATTACACGGACACGTTTTCCTGATGTCATTTTACAATCCATTGATTGTCTTTCTGCTTTCTGAATTTCCAGCAACACAACATATTCCAACAGAAATCATTTCTTTTAGCTGGTTAGAAGTACCGATGACACTTTTCCGTTAATATAAATTAAACATGTTTTCTTAGTTTTTAACACATATCAGAAAAGAAGCATTTTATTTACATGTACTTTGAAGTTGTTTTTGTAGATCTTTAAAATTGTTAAGTTTGCGCGTCTGCAACTTTGTTTACGTCACAGCGAATGAGATAGCTCGATATAGTTACAGGTGTACACGTGCCAAAACAAAAGCACTTAACATCAGGAAAACATGTCCGTGAAATATATTCCCCCTTAAACCCCACTTTTGGATAGAAAAAAAAACTTGGGTAAGCAGGGATGTCAAACATTTTCTACTGAAATTTTTCAATTTTTACAACTTCAGAAAAATCTGTATATTACATGAAAAGGTACAAGTAGGCAAAGATCAGGAAAAGGCGCAATCAGAAAAAGATTCCCACTCCAAAAACCGAGGTGGGAAAAAACCAAACTAACAATCAAATACTTATACCATGAAAACATTTCGTAAGCCGAATGAGCAGCTATTTTCCCAATAGGTGGCCACTCAGTTACCTTAACTTAACTAAAAATATGAAAACATACATAAGGCGCCAACAGCACAAAAATATTTTAAACACCAAGACACAAAAAAAGAACCACCACAGAAGTATTGACTTGGAACGATCAGTAACGCAAAGTTACTGGCGGGCTTAAATCGATTTTACACGGCCATAACCTCACCCTCAGCTTCTGCAGTGGTTCATAACATTTAGTTAATTCTTCGGTCCTCGTGGTGAATCTCTATCTAGTCAATGAATCATCAAGAACAAACAAATAAATCATGATAAACATCCTGATGAATCAAAAACCAGGACTCACAGATTGAGTAAGCTGCCCGACGATGGAGATCCCTGGGCGCCGAATAACTTACTATCTCCGGAGCAAAAGAAACACATCAGTTGGACCCCGGTGGGCCAAGCAACAGACAAGAAGGTCCGGCCCCAACCAACTAAAATGAATAGCGTTAAGTCGGGGCCATCATAGAGTCTGACGCCCGACCAACCGGCGTGCAATTAAAGAAGGCAGCATAGTTATCAACCGTGATTGGGTTAAAAACTAAGCATGCAGACTGTCGCATAACATTCAAGTTATAACCTATACGTCTGTAACGTGTTATGATTTTTCTAAACTGAAAAGAAAAATCATTACTTCCTAAGTATAAGTTTCTTAAATTTGTAAACCAAGTCACCATAAAATTCTGGTTCCGAAAGGCCCTCACTTAAAAGCGTCTTTAACCCAACATTATATTTGGAAATCAATTCATAGTGTCTACGATAAAATTTAGAAAAGGTTTTTCGAAGTTTATGATACCGACAGCCCTGTTGGAGAAGTTTGGCCGTTAAACATTTATTTTGAGCGTTGAAGTCTGTAACATGATTGCAGACTCTAGCAAACCTAATAAGTTGCGAAATATATACACCATAAGAAGCACGACGAGGAACGTCACCATCCAAAAACGGAAAATTTACTATATCAAAATCAAAGTCATCGCGCTTATCATAAATTTTAGAAGAAACAAATCCATTTGCATCAGAAAGATGTAGATCTAAAAAAGGGGGCTTCGGTATCCGGGATATTGGCTTTGTTCAACTGTAGGTCAGATGGATAAATTTGATTGACCATACCTTCAAAATAAGGGTTGTCAATGTTCAAAAGGTCATCAAGGTACCTAGAAGTGGAATTAAAAGCTTCGATAACATCAGCTTGATTATCATGGTTTCGTAATGAGCGTGTTTTCGTAATGGATCGATGCAAGTCAGCTTGATGCTCGGAAATGAAAACCGCTGAACGTTTTCTTTTCATTTTTAAGAATTGATACCGTATTTTTGCTTTTTGGTAGTTTTTAAAGGAGATCGACAGCGCATGTATATCTGTATATAGTGTCTTACGTGCAATTCCCGTGGCGGCATTCGTGGTTTGCGCAAAATCAAACCGCGCCGTTTTATTGACTTACTGAGGACCGCTAAACTGGAAGTACATTTAAATAGTAAATAGATACCCGACAACAAGCAACAAACTATATGTCCTCAAATCTCATGGAAATTCTTCTGAAAACATCAAAGCAAGCCATGTCAAATTATGATTTATTACTGCATATTTCATCGTCAGATCAGTTGGCAGTAGTTTGCAAATGCACTAGTTACAGTGTTCGTGCATAGCATCCATAATGTATTTTGACTGGTGTGTCAAAATAACACGTTTGCATGTACATTTGTAACTAGGTTTGGAATCTGTCTGTCTGCTTTGCTATCTCATCAAACCAGCAGATTTGTAAATAGCAAATGAGTCTCCTCGTGGGAAAACCAACAATCGAACAGGTACGACACAAACCGGCCTGTACAAGCACAGAAAAGAGCTAGAAGCTTGAAATTTCGGATTTAAGAAGAAGAGGAATTGTACTATCCGTATAGCGAAAACAAAGGCGCTGATCAGCTTCGCGGTTACCGCGAAGCTGATCTGCGTCTTTGTTTTCGCCTATGCAGATTGTTGGTTTTCCCATGAGGCGGCTCAAATATTACTGATAGACGTTAAACGTACAACGTCATGTTTATGTTAGAGTACTTTCATTTATAATGTACATGTAATATTGGCATAGAATCGTTTTAAAGAAAACCAGCTGACATTCTATAAATTTCAACGCATTTGGGACAGCAAAATTCTTAAATAAACAAAAAATGATGCAAATTCATATGCAATGCCAGCGACAGATAATTTCAAATATCAAACATTTTATATCGGGATTCATGTTAAAATAACTGAACATTCGTATGTATCTTTTTTCATGCAGTTACATGTATTTGTTTGGCATGCTCCTGTTTCAAGCAGAAATAGGTCCGTAATCCGAAATAGTGACACACACGTTGCTCGTATTTTGCTTCCTCATATATGTGCCAAGACGAAACTATTTTGTCTTTTTCTTGGCAACGCTTGAGTTTCTACTACAAATCGTATTATCAGCATATCCATGAAACATCTTTCAGAGTGTCTACAGGTTGTTGAATAATTAAATGTTCATGTCTTGCGATCAGTTACTTGAACCACGATAACAAAATCTTTGATTTTCGAAATTATTGCATTATTGTCTGGCTTTTAGTGCCAGTTTGAAATTGACCATGTGTATGTTTTAGTATAATTTCCTTATTGTCAATTAATTTTTCTCATCTCGGTTTTTGGAGCGGGAATGTCTGTCTCATTGCTCCATTTCCTGATCATTGCCTACATTTACCTTTTCATTACCAAAAGCGCGCTATTTGATCAACCTAGGTATCTTTATTTATATACACAACTGCTATTAAAGGACCCATATCATGCCGTTTGAAAAGGTACAAGTAGGCAATTATCAGGAAAATGCGCAGTCAGAAAGAAATTCACCCTCCTAAAACCGAGGTGGGAAAAACTAAATAGACAACTAAGTACTCATACTTAGAAAACATATCGTAAGCCGAGTGAGCAGCTTTTTCCGAATAGGCGGCCACTCAGTTACCCGAACTTGACTATAACTATGAAAACGTACATAAGGTGCAAACAGCACAAAAATATAACTCCAAAACATAAAACAAATAGAACCACAACAGAAGTATTGCCTTGGAACGATGAGCAAAATAAATTACCAGGAGCGTAAATCGATTTTACAGGGCTCTAACCTCACCCCCATCTTCTGCAGTGGTTCACAACATTTAGTTAATTGTTCGGTCCTCGTGGTGAATCTCTAACTTATCAATGACTCATCAAGGACAAACAAATAAAATTTTGATAACCACCATGATGAATCAAAAACGAGGACTCACAGATTCACTATGTTGCCCGACGAATAAGTACTGAAATCCGGAGCAAAAGAAAAACATCAGTTGAACCCCGGTGAGACAAACAACAGACATCAAGTTCCATGCCCAACCAACTAAAATGAATAGCCTTATGTCGGGGTCATCATAGAGTCTGACGCCAGACGCACCGGCGTGCAATTAAAGAAGGCACCATAGTTATCAACCATGACTGGGTTAAAAACTAAGCATGTAAATTGTCGCAATACATTTAAGTTATAACCTATACGTCTGTAACGTCTTTAACGTGTGATGATATTTCTGAACTGAAAAGAAATATCATTCGCTTCTATTCTATATGTTTCTTAAAGGCTTACTTCAGAAGAAGCTAAAAGTGGTACCACTGTTTAGTCGGTTAATGACCACTTGTGATGCAATATGGTCCTTAGATCAAAGGACTGTCATAATGAGGTGATTATCACATCTCTGTAGGGGGTCATAAAGAGGCCCCTAAAGGATAATACAGTTTATTGATTCTATGGTCCCTGATAACCTGTGCAATAAAACTGCCTCCCTCTGCAATCAATATTGATTTTTTTCCTGTTTTGTCCCCTACCTGTATTCTGAGTCATTGTCAGGGCACTAGCTTTTCTAATGCCCTGTCCCTTATCTAATGACCCTCAATAGGCATGGAAATAGGTCTTTAAATTTGCATAAAATTCTGGTTCCGAAAGGCCCACACGTAAAAGCGTCTTTAGCCCTACGTTAAATTTGGAAATCAATTCATAGTGTCTACGATAAAATTTAGAAAATGTTTGTCGAGGTTTATGAGAACGATTGTCCTGCTGGAGAAGTTTGGCTGTTTAACATTTAAGCCTCGTAGTCGACCCTTTACGCACACATGTAAGCATATACAGGAAAACATGTCCATGTAATGTATACCCCGTTGAACCCCACTTTTATATAGAAAAAACTTGAGTTTGCAGGGGTATACCTATTTTTTCTTATTTTTGATTAAAAACATAGATTGTGGGTACTCGTTAGAACCGCCTCGCTGAAGCAAAAATAAGAAAAATATCACAAATTTTCCTCTGAAAATTTTAATGTTTATAACTTAAAAAAATTCTGTACATCGATGGGCAAGTTTTCGTAATGTCCCCCTATATCTTCCTTAACAGTGTTCGCCTTTTGCACTTTATCATTGTTACATAAAACCATGCTATAAACCATTTTGTCGATTCTTGGCACTTTGTAAGCTGTAACTTCTATTCTCATTATCAGTATAATAATTATATCTCTCAGTATGCTTACAGGTTATGATGATTGGTATCTATTAAATACATGTACGAATCCGGGGCTTCTCCAGTCCGTCGGATGGGACTATAAACCGAGGTCCCGTCTCCATATGACCTTAGCTGTTGGTGGGACGTTAAACCCCAATCAATCAATCAATCAATCAATTAATCAATCAATCAATCAATCAATCAATCAATCAATCAATATTAAATACGAACTGATGTATAACTCGGTTGAGATCAGGAAAACATGTCCGTGTATTGAATACCCACTTAAACCCCACTTATACACTGTATATACATGTACATGTATTAAAACTGCGGTTTGCAAGAATATACATGTACCTATTCTTCTTATTCGCGGCGATTCTAACGTGTACCCACAATCTCTGTTTTGAGCATAAATAAGAAAAATATCACAAATTTTCCTCTGAAAAATTTCAATATTTACAACTTAAAAAAATTCTGTACATTGCATGGGCAAGCTTTCGTAATGTCTCCCTATATCTTCCTTAACAATTATCGCTCTTTGTACTCTATCATTGTTAGACATAAATAAATGCTTAAAACCATGCTATAAACCATTTTGTTGATTCTTGGCACTTTGTAAGCTGTAACTTCTATTCTCATTATCAGTATAATATATCTCTCAGTGTGCTTACAGGTTATGATGATTGGTATCTATTAAAACGAACGGATGTATAACTCGGCTGAGATAGAAAAATATAGGTTCACAATTGTCCATCCATGATCCGCATCAATAGTGTGTGAGATACGAATGGATTTCGAAATCATGGAATCGCTATAGAGTACTTGTGAAGTGAAATATAGCTGAAGCATACTCTGAATACGGTTACAGAAAAAATGCCTATGGATTGGAACTAATTTATTAATTATTTGTTGAAAGCTTATTGTTGTCAGCTGAGCGCTGTGACTTGGGAATCTAGTGAATGGAAATACCAATTGTAATAGCTTGACTTATGTTGTATTTTTGTTATTAGTTATGAATACGTTTACATATATACTGAGAGGAACTAGAAACTTAAGTTTCAAACTTCCCATAGTTTGGTGGTTGGGCTCCGTAAAATCGATTTTTGAACTCTGGTAATTTCTTTCCTGCATTACAAAGATTAGTCACACCAGAATCGCCTTCAGACGGCCAGTCAGACGATTACTGGAGGGTTCAAATCGATTCTTAGGGGTTCCAACCCAAAGTATAAGAATTAAAAAAACTTAAGTTTCTAGTTCCTCTCAGTATACGAAGGTTTACTCATGAATTTATAATTTATCTATAGTTATCAAAAATCGAACGAATAGACGAAACACACAACAAATCGTAGACTGACTATGCGCTATGCTGAAATTTAAACCATACTATATCTAGCGAGCGTGTCATCGAGACATTAGCGAACTGATGACAATGGATGAGTGAATGCTATGAAGTAAACGCAGCTGATTTAGTAATTATATGTCTATAAATACGCCGTTCGTGACAGGAAACATCAGCTTATATAAAAGGAGTAAATGTTGCAGTCGCATTTATAAAAAATAGTCTATGCCGTTAACATTGCCTTACGTGTCAAAAGAGTAACTGTTGCAGTCGCATTTATAAGAACTCAACGACACGGGGTATACGACTTCGTCTCCCTAGAATTGACCAAATAGATGCATTGATGAGAAAAGATCGAAATATTAGAATAACAGATATTAGTGAATCATCTGCCACGTGCATTTTTATTCTTAGAATGTGACTATATATTCACGAAACGACTAAATGTCATATAGTGGGACTTGAATGACTTTAATAACTTGAACGGACTTCATATAATTTAGTGATATAACAATGACTATGTCACCAAACAACAGACACGTGATAGTTGCCATTGACGACAGTGATTATGCCGAATACGCGTTCGATTGTAAGTATTAATTTTAGTATATGTAAATATTTATCATATATCCGTTTTTTAAAATTCAACTCCATTGTTTTTGTCTCTTGTATATTTATGTTATATATAGATAATTAACTGATTTCTGCTTCAAAAGCAGGGTTTTGTAAATTAATCCATAGCTTCAATGGCCTTTCATCAGGATCTTACGAGCCGAAGGGAAGTACATGTAAAAGGGTCACGATGAAAAATCTCTCAAACTATGAATTAATTTACAAAACCCTGCACTTGAAGCAAAATAAGTGGAGTATCTGTTTTTTTTTTCCTATAGGCTGTAATGTCCAGATCAGATTGTTACAACTTTGCAATTAATCAGTGTCTTTGTCTTACTGTAATTGTATAAATGGTATTATCATTAAGACAAGTTCTATTGTAATACAGCTTTGTTTCCAAATCTAGACACTTCTTGTATTGGGTAATAAGCCAAATCATGCAAAATGCGCCTCTGTTAATCTATATCGAGTTCCTTGAAGCCAACGCAACTCGTCATTAAATTTTGAATAACATTTTGTGGTTTCAGTCCATTCATCCGACATTCTGAATATATGTAGTCAAACCATTTTTAAAGACGATCTGTGAAAATCAGCATGCAGACTGTCGCATCACATTTAAGTTATATTCTATACTCTGTATCGATGATTTTTCTACTGAAGTAAAATCATTCCTTCCTATATGTATAAGTTTCTTATATTTGTAAACCAAGACATTAAATTCTGGCTAACGTAAAAGCGTCTTTAACCCAACATTCAATTTGGAGATCAATTCATAATTTCTACAATAAAATTTAGAAAACGTCTTTTGATGTTAATGATACCGATATCCCTGTTGGAGAAGTTTGGCTGTTAAACATTTATGTCGCGATGTGAAGTCCGTCACATGACTGCAGACTCTAGCGAACCTAATAAGATGCACAATAAGCACGGCGAGGAACGCCACCATCCAAAAACGGAAAATTTACTATATCAAAATAAAAGTCAACGCGCTTATCATAAAGTTTAAAAGAAACAAATCCATTTACAATAGAAGGATCTAAAACCATCAAAGATAGATTTTGTTGTGCCATGACACTTGTGAATGGTACAATTGTACTGAAGACAAAAACATATATTTAAATATGATGCGTACATGTATTGATTACACTACAAAGTGTTGGTTATCTAACATATTATGTTGAATAAAATATAATTGTTAGATCCTTTGGAAGCAGTAAAAACATTCAAAGAGAGGTGGGCCATATTGTACAAGTTCGGGTAATGAACCTTCACCAGTGACCCTTTACATTTGCAAAATGAAAGTTGAAAGTTGCAAAATTACAGTAATTCTTTTTGGCTCCATGTGGCCAAACAACAGGATCACTGAAGAGGCTCAAGTAGCCGAAACCTCGATATGGTCCATCCCCTTTTCTCATCAATATGTTTACTGCTCCTAAGGATCCCAGTTTTTATTTTTATTTGCTATTACTGCAGCTGGTGCTGTGCCGTGTTTCGGTCCTAAAAAGTCTCCCCGTACATCATTCATAGTGCAGATTATATTCAGTCTCCTTTTGGTCCTTTGAGGTCAGCAAGGGTATCCTGAGAAATAAGAACATTATCATTGGTTAAGGTGATTTTTCAAACCAACGTTTTGTATATTTGGCTCCATTTGGATTATGATAGTCTTTGTATCGACTATCCTGTTGAAAAGTGCAAAATTGCAGTAATTCTCTATGGCTCCATGATGCCACATCTATAGGGTCACTGAAGAGGCTTAAGTAGCCGAAACCGCGGTATGACCCATCCCCGTTCTCATTAACAGGTTCACTGCTCTTAAAAGATGTAAGTTTTTATTTTTATTCTGTATTCTATAACTTAAAGTAATTAAGTTATTAACCAATGTTGAATAATTTTCGTTGACTGATTTAATCACAGTTTTGTCTCCATAGGCTCTGTACTATGCCTAAAGGACAAATATTAGAAACGCGGCAGTTGTCATTGACGACAGCGAATAATGCAAAATATGCCTGTAATTGTAAATATTCTTCACAGAAGATTTCTTGGTGTATTTGCGTTCATCATTGTGTCTTTTTTTTCATTTTAATGTTATAAATAATATTCACATCATACTGATAGTACGTGGTTTTTCTGTTCACTAATTACATTACCTAATAACCAATTAGTTAGACATGTTACTACACATCTCTTCATCAGTTAAGTATCTCTTTGAGCTTTGGCAGGTTAATGCGATTAAATTTTTATGCCACACGAACGTATTGTTTCCGTGAGCGAAATGTCAAGGTTTTCTTTATCTTCTTCATTTGCGTCTACACGTGTTGGAACATCAATGGTTTTCAAGACCTCTAATAATCACAATAAGTGTAATCGAGAATTTATCTTTCAGTATATTGCTCAGTATGAAACAAAAATATAATGTACAGTATAAACATATATTCATTGTTTCATTTAATATGAATTTGTTTGAAATGGAAATAGATTAAACAACGGTTTCATTGAGAATTACAATACAAAAATGCATAAGAAATTGGACGTTGCAATGCAATAATAGCCTTTGTCTTAAAATGGGATACCCTTCCTATATCACTAGATTTGTTTAATACGCATACATGTATTAAACTTCTGGGGCAATAAACACTGTTATAAGAAGCATTAAAATCTAAAACTCAGGCATGTTGGTATGAGTTATTCTCCCCCATCAACGTGAGGCCTGTCATATTATGATTTATGACAGTTTCGATGATATATCTGCCGATCAGTTGGCAGAGTTTGCAGCTGCATTGTAACACAATGGGTTCATTGCGTATGAAATGTTTCAAAATGCAATCTGATGTGTGTGGCGAAATATAAAGTTTGTATGTAATTCGGCCCGCAAACTGTCTAGTTTTATATCGCATCAAGCCAGGGAAAAGGAAAATATGGAAAAATATTGATCGGTTGTATGTCGAAGATCGAGGAGCTTTAAAAGAATAGGACAATTGCCTATTTTGATAGATTTATCTAACGTCAGAATCTTTGTAGCCAGTTCGCTCTAGATAATTCGTCAGTTGTCAGTGTGACCAAAACAAATAAAGGATTTATGGAATGGTCGTAAGAGATAAACTAAAGAGTTATGAACCTAGCTCAAACTTAAGATTCATCATATCAGTTGCATGACCAGTGACATTACATATATCGTATATCTTTTCGATTTGTATGATATCAGATCAAAAAAAATATTATCTGTGATAGCAGTTTAAATAGATTTTGCTATGCGTTACACATGAACCAAACATAGTTTTGAGACCAGAATAACAATCCCGGATACCAACTAAGAGTTTTGATCCCTGTCGCTTGCCAAAACATCTATAGCATTCTGTATCTTTCCTGGCACTTAACTATTAAATTTCATTACAAGCATTGCACTATAACAGCTTACAGAGTTCTTACAAGCTGTCAGATGATATTAAGATGGTTAAGGTTTGCAACTAATACTTGAACCGGGAATGAAATATTGAGAAATCTGAAATTTGCTTTTCTGTTGATAGGCTGTTTGGAATTTTAAAGCTTTGCACTGAATTTTGAGAAAGAATGTGCAAGACAACAAAATGTTTGAGCTGCTGCATGAGTAAACCAACAATTTGGGTTTTCGTCCAGGACTGACACAAACCGACCTGTGCAGTCACAGAAGAAGGCTATAAGCTTGATTTTTATTTGAGAAATAGAGAGATTGTATTATCTTTGTACCGAAAACAAAGGCGCTGATCAGCTGTGCAATTACTGTGTAATTACTATATTTCCGCATGCGAATATTGCACAAAAATCGCGGCTCAAATTGTTTTGACTTTTTATTTAGAAAGAAGGTTCATTTTCCGCAAATGATTGGATATATTGTTTTTTTTCACATCCTTGACCTTCTATGTTGATGGGTTTTGAGTATCCTAACAAATTCGTAGTTACCACTGTTATTCCGTAATATTAACTGTTACTTATATTAACATATGACAGCTTGAGGAAAACGATGAAGATGTCCAAGCAGAAACAGTGTCGCTTTCATCCATGCCATACAGTGTTAGAAAGAAGCAACGGTACGCATTATAAATACAGGCCTATTGGAATAAACGTCATATATATATTTTTTAATTTCTGTCTTGAAAATGATTGCTACTTTGCTGATGGCTAAGTAGATGTAACTATGGTTTTCATTATCAATAAAATACATCATATCTCAGTGCGCATATGACAAAAGCAGAATTTGTATTCTAAAGATCGGATTGTATAGAACTGTTGCAATCAGGTTTTTGTATAACTTAGGTTTCTGACTTTTAAGCTTTAAGTTTTCAGATCTTGGATTTCCTCTCGAAGTTTTCAATTGATTTCGACGATAGGGTTATATCAGTATTTTCTTCATGGCTATAGGAAAAATATGATACTTACATAGAACTGGCGTATACATGTAATTTCTGACTGGGAACGCGGTCCATAGAAAATTGATTCGAACTTATTCAACAATTATTTGCTGAAAGCTTTCCGTTCTGTGAGCTCTGACGAATACTGGTGAATAGCTGTAACAATAAAAGGCGGAAAAAATTCCATATGATTATTGGCACAAATCATACATACTGGTACATATGCTGTAATAATGAACATATATAATATGAAATTGAAAGAAAAGACGAACCATAAAAGGTAACACATTTTGCAGTAAGCGCTACAATTGTAGATTTGCAGTTGAATGAGAATTCATCACGAAAACATGTCCGTGTAATGTATACCCCCTTGAACCCCACTTTTATATAGCAAAACTGGGGTATGCAGGGGTATACCTATCTTTCTTATTTTTGCTCAAAAACATAGATTGTGGGTACTCGTTAGAACCGCCTCGGCGAGGCGGTTCTAACTTGTACCCACAATCTATGTTTTGAGCAAAAATAAGAAAAATATCAAACTTTTTCGGTTGAAAATTTTCAATTTTTAAAGTTCGAAAATTCTCTGTTTATTGCATGGGCAAATTTTCGTAATTGAACCACATAACCTACGTGTCATAAAGCCATTAATAGACTAATGACAATGGATGAATGCATGCTGAAAGTAAAGCAGCTGACTAAATAATTATATGAGCCTGTGCGTGAGAAAACCAACAATTTGGGTTCCGACCAGGTCCGACACAAACCAGCCTGTACAGTCACAGGAGCAGGCTAGAAGCTTGAAATTTTGGAGTTAAGTAGAGGAGGAATTGTACTATCCGAGTAGCGAAAACAAAGGCGCTGATCAGCTTCGCGGTTACCGCGAAGCTGATCTGCGCCTTTGCTTTCGCCTATGCAGATTGTTGGTTTTCTCATGCACAGGCTCATATGTCTTATAATGCTCTATACGTGACAGGAAACACCCAATATAGATATCATTCAGAAGTCGCATTTCTGCCTTGTGTAAAGACCAAATGTCACGAGAAAGTTTGTTTGTTAATACATGTACTTTTACTTAGAGAACTATCGTAAGCCGAGTGTGAGCAGCTACTTCCCAATAGGCGGCCCCTCAGTTACCCGAACTTAACTAAACATCACGAAAACATTTCAGTGTAATGTATACTCACTTTAACTCCACTTTTCTAATAACAAAACTGGGGTATACAGGGGTATACCTAATTTTCTTATTTTTGCACCAAAACATAGATCTTGGGTATTCGTTAGAACCGCCTCGCATTCTATGTTTTGAGCAAAAATAAGAAAAGTAAACAAAATCTACAGCAAATATTTTTACATTTTGGAAAAATCAGTTTATGTTTTCGTAATGACTATAAAAACGTGCATAAACTAGTTACATTGTAGTTGTTTGGTCCTCGTGGTGAATCTCTAAACACCATTGACTTTAAACACACAAACATGAACAGTATGTCGTGTATGTATATCTACCATGCAGCTGTAAAACCAAATTGTTACAACATAAACCTGTGTTATTTTGATTTGTGGTTTTACGTCCCAATTAACAATTTCAGTTACACGAAAAACAAAAATTATAAAAGCAGGAAAATATAAATCAAACTCCGGCAAGTTCATATGAAACTTTTTGCGCGCATGCAATTGTACGCGGTGGGCTGTGGTTTAATTAACGTAGATGATGGTCAAAATAAGGTTAAATGACTTGTTCCCCGTGGCCGAGCGGTTAAGAGCGCTGTTTCTTAATCACTCGATCATGTCACCGCTGTGTCTGGAGTGGGTTCGAGCCCCGCTCTGGCCACATGTGAGACAAGCCAAGTTCTGCTTGCGGGTGTGCCAGGTGGTTTTTCTCGGGGTTCTCCCGTTTTCGCCCACCTACTGATTGGCCCGTCTCATATGAGCTGAAATAATCTTGAAAGGGACGTAAAACTGAATTAAAAAAAAAAAAAATAAATAAATGACTTGTTACGCTTCAAACAATTATGATGATTGACTAACACCAACTCACTGTCATACAGTAGCCTGGCTAATTGGCTAGCATGTATTTCACAGTGAACAAGTTAATCGTTTTGTTTTTGTGTTGTTTTTTTTTATGTCAGAAATGGCCCCAAACATAAAGGACGCCCGACTGTCCGAAATAGTCCCAAACAAAAAGGACAAAACAATTGATTAATAGCCAAACGTTCATGTAGTTGTAGTTAAATTGAGCGTCATTTACAAAAAAAGCGTTGAAACTAAGCAAAAAAGTAGTAATTAACAAATACTTTTTATAAGTACATGTACTTGAATGTTATAGTGCGATGAATCACGTCGCGCATCGCGCCAAGATCCATGCGCGATGTGCGACGAACCATAAGATCTTTGCGCGTCACTCGCAAATTTTATTACGTTAAACTTGTGCGTCACTCGCAAGTCACTCGCTAGTCACTCGCAAACCGTTTTGAGAAGGGATTCATTTTTTTGCGCGTTGCGCGATTGCTCAAAGCATCGCGACAACTGTACTGTATGTGGACCAGATGTAAGCTAGTGTCAAGGATTACAAGCGACTAAGTTACGTTGTATATATTCTCCAACTCTTGTAATTAATATTATACATTTTCTATGAAGTACCTCTGCGGATTCTTCGAAAAGTTTTATCGGTTCACGGCTTAACCATATGATTGAAAAGAGAAAATCTAGAGTATTTGAAACTACAACTATATACATGATGTATTATATATGTGTATAAGTGAACCACATAAGTTAACCACCGCAGAAGCTAAGGACATGGTTAGGGTCCTGTGAAACCGGTGTAAGCTCCCCAGTAGTTTTATATTACTGATCGTTCCAAGGCGATACGGCTGTTGTGGTTCTATTTGTTTTGAGTTTTGGAGTCGAAATTTTGTGTTGTTTGAACCTCATGTACGTTTTCATAGTTTGTGTTAAGTTCGGGTAACTGAGTGGCCGCCTATTGGAAAATAGCTGCTTACTCGGCTAGCAATATATGCTCAAAGTTATATCATTATTATCGAAAAATACCTTACCTTATGACTTCAATGTAACTCATAGGAAATTATTTTTCATACTGACTTCAATGTAACTCATAGGAAATTATTTTTCATACTGTTTTGCAAGTGCGATGTAATCCAGGTGGTGAAAGTTCTTTCATACCTGTCTGGAGGTGAGGAAAGCCACTTTCCTTACCCCCAGACAGGTGGTGAAAGTGACTTTCCTTACCTCCAGACATGTGAAGAAAATTCGTTTTACAACGATTCCAATATAAAGATTTTAACTTCTTGTTTGAGAATTGAGGCAAAAGTTAAAGCTGTCAAGTGAATAGCTGTCGACTGAGCAGTTACGTAGAGCTGAGAGTCTTCTCTCGATGGAAGTTGGTTTCAGATTCGCAGATTATGGTTAGTGGGTTATTATTGTGCAAGAACAATGAATCAGAAACCAAGTTCACATATTTTTGCATTGGGATACAACCAACTGTATCCCTTAAATACAGCTGGGCATTTCGTACTCCGGTCCCCTAACTGACCATGTGGACTTTTTTTTTTTTTTTTTTTTTTTTTTTCCTGGGCGAGACCAGTACTATAGGAGGTTGTTTTTGTGGGTTTGTTGTTCCGGGAGCACCCGAAGGCTCAACCGGAAGGAGGTTTTAGGAGAAGCCCGGGATCGAACCTGCGACCCCTGGTTTACAAGGCGAGTGACTTAACCACTGCACTTGGGAAAGTTAGGTCCGAGGGTTTTTGATTTCAAAACCTGCAATACGAAGTTACACACAATATATATACCTATCCAAAAATCATTACTAAGTGGTAGTATGTTTTTTGCATATATAAGAGATCATTTATATTGACTACCAAGCCTGTTAACTGTTTCGATAAAAGATAATGCCTATTGTAAATTAATAAGTTTGAGAGAAAAAATGCTAAAGAGTACCAATAAAAATTGTCTCAATCATTTTAAATGCACAAGGGAAAATACTCCCGTATGATCTATTTTTGACAATAGCGAAGCGGTACAGTGGACAAGCTTCCTCGTTCTGCACGTGCAGTGTTCGGTCAATAGTTACGCCGCGAGAAAAATCACTTTACCGGTGTTCATTATCGTTGCGTAGGTCTTACAAACTGTAATTTCACTCAATGGTGTCATAAGGTAAGTTAATTACCCGCTTCGCGACAGGTGGGCATGATATTTTCCTGACCTGTCCATCCAAATACATGCACCTCGAGCCCTTCGGGCTCTCGGTGCATGCATTTGGCTGGACAGGTCAGGAAAATATCATACCCACCTGTCGCTCAGCGGGTAATTACTTCTTATTTTGTCTCAATGGTTGAATTCCCTGATATTCAGGAAAAGGTACATGAAACTACGCATATCTTCATCTGTATCAGTTAAATACTTCACTAAGCTCTTACAGGTTAATGCGATTAAAATTTTATGCTTCTTGAACAGGTTGATTTCTAAAGCAAATTGGAATACCAAGGTTTCATTTTTATGTTTTCATTGTATCGTTTTGAATCTCTAAAGGCTACCGCTAACATTCGATGATTCACATTCGAGAATTCGTGTTATGTGTAACAATTATAATGCATATTTCAGACTTAAACTTGAAAGACGCTGCAAGTCAATTTGTAATTGACAGACGTCTGGCAATAGAACACAGTCACAAGACGCAAAAGAAAAAATACATATCAAGCATTGGCAATTCATTCGCTCAAGAAATATTTCCTTTGAAGTGACATTAAACTCTAATCGCATGGACCTGCGCGCTTAGTGAAACTAAGATGATAATGCATGTACTCTTAAAGAATATCAAGAGACATAATGCTTACTTGCAAACCACCTTCAATTTTATTGTGCTGTAGTAAATCCTGATGGAAAAGTACAGACATGAAAAGCAAATAGAGCTTATAGCAAAAGCCATTTTTTTTCTTTTTTTCAGTGTCTCATGATATTTTGTTCTTTTATTTTATAAGCAATTACACAATTGTCTGCATTACCTACTTTTCAGTAGCCATGGTTGGTGCATAAGGAAAATTGATAAGTACACAGTAAACTTTCTTGAACTTGCTAAAGCCATCGCGAAGGGGCTTCATTATGTTAATACATGTATAATTGATGTACATGTACTATGAATGCATATAGACAAATAAGATAATACTCGTACACTGTTTCAGGCAAATTCAACTAAATTCATCAACATGTAGTTAATAAAGAATAATCTTATAACTCGTTTTTGATGATATGGAAGCTTCAAGAGTAATTCAAAAGTGACAGTTAAACATTTGCTATGATTATTTAAGACTTTATCAACATTGACATGAGTGGAAGGGATATGTTAAACAAACTTCCACCGTTATTTCAATAAGTCAATCAAATGATGATGTGCGTTTATTACTAATAGACGTCATGGGTTCTAGGAATGACTGAGATATAATTGTTTTTAAGTAAAATTGATTGGCGAAGAAAATTGAAACGTAACTGGTTTTCGTGGGCCCCGATTCCAGGAAAAGAGAATGTATTTTAATAAAAGAAATCACGAAGTCTACATGTCTAGGATACATGTTCTAATAAATACAAGGTTATTTCGGAATCATGGAAATGTATTTTTCTGGGAAAACTGAGTGATAACATGTTTTCATGGAAAACATTGTTGGCAAAAATAAACAATGCCTTTTATACAGGTACATCATCAAAAAACTTACATAAAGCGAAGGCATAAACATGTAAGTCCTTAATATCGGAGTCACAAAATTTTAGACGATGCTTTCTTAGTCCCATTATGCTCCGATATACGGGAAAACTAGATTTCAGCGTAACAGTGGCCATTTCATATCTTTTAATTTGCACATGCGCTTTGTATTGTTGCGCCAGTTGACCATTTCTTCCCTACCAGATTTTTTTATTATTTTTTTTTTGAATCATTGTCAAGCTGTCGGACTATTTATTTTTCTAGAACAAATTCGTACGCCATGAAGCCATATCGCGCGGATAATCCATGGATAAAGGGAGTTGCTTCTGAGTTAAAAAGTATTTATTCATCATCTGTGACACATAGATTCTGATAATACCGATCGACTGAGATATTGTCAGAATCACACAAAGGGTTTCTCTTCCGACATTATCTAAGACAAACAAAAACAAATTAATGTACTGTCAGTACCATTTCCTATATAAGGCTAACACCTTGCATTTGTCATATGTTGAGAAATATTTACAGGAAAATGTTGGAAACATTGTATTGAAGTTTCCACCCAACTTGCGCATTTTGTTAAGTTTTCATTTCATTGACCCCGTTTGTGGAACTGGCCCTCTTTGTGAGTCCTTCATATACATTTAAAAGCGTGAAGTCTATTTAGATACAGACTATGTTTTTTTTAAGAATATTCTCTATTTTACAGATTTGGCTCATTAGATCTTAGTAAAATCTTGGTCCTTTAAAATTTAACTTTGTTTAGTGCCTCGGTGATTGGATTACTGTGTATGTATTAATCGTTTCTAGGACATCTTGTTTTTGTCCTAAATGTTACTTTATAAAATTTTACTTTCAGAATGAAAAGAACAGTCAATCATTTGCATCTGTAATTTTACTTTTTGATACAGGTTTTCTCGTACAAATGTATAAGTCTGGCGTCCCTTTTGTGGGACATAGGCAAACAGTATAGCCCAAGATAAGACGCCGCAGGACGCGGCGTCCCATCTGGGGCTATTCTGTTTGCACAGAGAAATTTCATCGAAAAATGCGATAAAAATGAAAATCACTCCTAACACCCCTAAAAATGAAAGTGGATTCCCCCAATCGATAACGCTGGGAAAATCCATTTGTTAAATATGGGTTTATGTACTAGGTTGGATGGAAGGAAAATGTGCTGTAGAAGAAATTCTTAGTATTGGTTTTAATCGTTTAAAAGTTACCAGAGTTAAATCATGTCATCGTGCCATTAGCAGAATAATGACATATTACGAAATCTTGCCCATGCAATATATAGATTTTTTTTTGAGCTGTAAAAATTGAAAATTTTCAGTAGAATTGTTTTGATATTATTCTTATTTTTGCTCAAAACATAGATTGAGGGTACACGTTAGAACCGCCTCGCCGAGGCGGTTCTAACGAGTACCCACAATCTATGTTTTGGAGCAAAAATAAGAAAAAAGGTATACCCCTGTAAACCCCAATTTTACTATATAAAAGTGGGGTTTGAGGGGGTATACTTTACACGGAAATGCTTTCTGGATGATAATAATATGCCTTCAAACGCTTGCTACGTGTCAGGAAACATCTATCCAAGTGACTGATATAATATGTTGTGTTCTACGGACGTACTTCGAGACTATTAATGGAACTCGTAAAATAATATCAACATTCAATTTAAGAATTTCATACGTCAATGAAATTATTAAAGTCATACATTGGACAGGAACAAAAACGGTCACCGTTTTCTTTAACTGTGGTATAGGAATAGTAATGTGATCTAGATATAAGGACGAAAGTTCAGTCAATAAAATTCAAATGGATATTATGACTCTTTCGAACAGGAACGTTATAGTTGCAATTGATGACAGTGAGAATGCGGAATTTGCATTTGACTGTGAGTATATCGATTTGTTTACATTTTTCCCTGTATTTATATTATCTTGAACTTATATTCTCTGTATTAATATAATTTTGAGTTATTCATTTTAGTAAAACAACGTTTATTTAACTTATACAATATACACTTCATTGGTTCAAATCCATTACGAAAACACGCCCATGTAATATGTACCCCCTTATACCCCACATTTATATAGCAAAACTTGGGTATGCAGGGGTATAACTATTTTTTCTTATTTTTGCTCTAAAACATAGATTGTGGGTACTCGTTAGAACCGCCTCGGCAAGCGGTTCTAATGTGTACCCACAATCTACGTTTTGAACAAAAATAAGAAAAATATCACTTTTTTTCAACTGAAAATTTTGAATGTTTTAAGTTAAAAAATATCTGTTTATTGCATGGGCAAGTTTTCGAAATCTTCCATATGCTTTTCCCTTTTTATATCCGCCTTGATAAACTCAGGTTTGTTTGATGCAGGAAATGTACTTTATTTTTGTTCTTTATATTAGAAAACAGAATTTATTTTATACTTTACAGTGAAAACCAATGTATATCAAAACTTGATAAAATTGGTATTTTCATTGATATTAAATTTCACTGATATCAAATCTCACTGATATCAAAAGTCACTAGTGACTGTTATCAGCCTATCTTCACTGTAGATTTTGGATTACTTCTGACGTTTCCATTTACTTGACGTCATTAAAAGTGTCTCACTTCAGAAATTCAAACGCCTATAACTCCGTTATCTATGAACAAAAACATAAAGTGTGGGTATTCATTTTCTTAGTGAGGACGTAAGGAACAATGTGGTACCATTTGTTTATTATTTGTGTTTTAGTTTTTTATTTTGGTTTTTGCATTATCACCCCCTGCCTTGTGAATTGGAAAATGCCCGTGTATTGTATAAAACAAAAAGGAGAGTTGCTTTTTTCAGTGAATACCAAATATATTTCATCTCGTGAGTTGAAAACATAAAAATTTTCACTCGTGCTGCGCACTCGTATAAATTACGATGTTTTCAACTCAGTCGATGAAATATATTTGGTATTCACTGAAAAAAAGAGCAAATATCCTCTATATGTTAATGCAGAGACGGACGCTATGATTTATGTAATAATGTGAAAGAAATAAATAAAACAGTAGGTTACAATGTATCAGTATAGACAACACTAGATTTTGTATAACATTGTAATCATATTTATTTATTTTTGTCGTGGAAAAGCTTAATACTTTTTTGTCGATTTCTTAGACGTTCAGATCGCAGATATCACTATAATTCTCATTATCGGTATAATATATATCTCAGTGTGCATATGATGATTGTAGAATTTGCACTAAAAAGATGGGAAGTATGCTAATGTGCAGATGGAAACTAAGATCCAATTATTGTATAACCTAGGTTTTCGACTTTTCAGTTTCAAGTGAATTTTCCATTTCTTGTTTTATTTGCCTCCAATACAATTTCGAAGACAGTGTAATATTAATAAATACAACATTGCTGAGAGGGTGATAGTAAAAATGTTCACACTGAGGAAATGATTATCGACCGAGGCGAAGCCCCATTATAGTCAAACAAGTTTATTGGTAAATTATCTCAGATCTCAGATGAGCGTTTACAGGACCGTTGGTCCTTCTAGTTTTCCGACTTGCGGCATATATAGTGGAGATGGAAATGACATGAATCCTGCACTTCCGGATACAAGCATGAAACTTGGCAGATATGTTTATAAGCATGAACTATTTGAAATTTTCTCGTTAGCCAATCAAAATTACTCCAATTTTCAAGATGGCGGCTCGAAATTCTAAGATGGCTGCCAAAATAAATATTAAATTAGAAAATGGTGTTCTAGTCAGTGAGAAAAAAACTTAATAATGCTGAAAATAATATTTCTGGATTATTTGCAAATAAGTAAATATTTAATTGAGTCAATATTGCCTTTGTGGAATTTTAGAAGGGGCCCACAATGGGGAAAAGTAAGGCAATTTTGCTGAAAAAGCTCTTTTGCAACAAAACTCTTTTTATACTTAAGTGAAAAAAAAAAACTAAATTCAATTGTCATTATTGCCTTTACTCAAGTCATGAATAACAGAGTTTCAGTTTTAATGGGTACTGGAAATAAGGTCTATTTGAATTATGGGGTTGCTGAGGGGCAAAATTTGAAATTGATTAGAATGTTGTTGTTTTTTTATGAAGAATCGTGAAGTTTCTAACCTTTACTGGGAAATATGAAAATTTATATTGCAAATACACTTTGCTCTGCACATTTTGATAATACAATTCTCCTTCGTTTACTTCTTCTTCTTCTTCTTCTTCTTCTTCTTCTTCTTCTTCTTCTTATTATTATTATTATGAAATATCATGATGAACGATTTTAACATGAAATAAACTATATACAGCCAAAAAGTGCTACTTAGGATTGCAACAAACTTAAGCTGGCTACTGATGCTTCCAAATAGTTTTCGTTCACACCAACGACGACAACAGAAACAACAACAAGTGCATGTACTACTAATACTTTTCATCTTTAATGTATCATATGCAAATTTCTGTGCACATTTTTAATCTTTAGTTGTACATTTTTGATAGTGGATGAATAGGACAATTTAAGCTCTAACCTCCCGCTTGAAAGTTAAGGAAGTCTATTAGAAAGTTTTCATACATTCTGGATTTCATCTATATGCTTGCATCGTCACAGATTCTATTTTCTTCATTTGTGCTGCTGTTCTGTTGGAGGAGTAGCACCAGCTTCATTGGTTCATGAAGCCTGATCGCTAGATTCTACCGGTGTCTTTAATTCTTAATGAGACTTTATGGGTGTCTTTGTAGCATTTCCGTTTTTTCGCCTTGAGAGTGGATTCCATCCTATAAGTCTCTGTAGAAAACCTTTCTTAAGATGTTGCTCATCAGGCATTCCTATATAAAGTTGGTGCATCTAAGCTGTGAAACTATAATACCATTTGCATTTTTTGCGTTCTTGATTTCTCCAGGCCACTGTGTCTGTAAGCTTGTTTTAACGCTTGATTTTAAGTTTTCTCAAGCACCTTAAGTAGACATGGTGATCTCTTTGAATGATGTTGATATAATAGCCATGCCACGCATGAATATAGGAGAGTTGACTGAGTCATGTAGACTTTTAGCTTGGTATCGACCTTTGTTTAATTTCGCTTATACATTTGCACATATTCTTCCAAATGCCAAACTGGCTTTTGCTGTTCTAGTCATCATTACGCACTGTTCTGGAGAAACTGCTTCTCGGGTAGATGGGTGTATTAAACAAATCAGTATTTGTCCTCTGTGTCTGGTGTGGGTTCGAGCCCCGCGCTGGCAACATGTGAGACAAGCCAACTTCTGCTTGCGGGTGTGCCAGGTGTTTTTTTTTTCTCGGGAATCTCCCGTTTTCGCCCACCTACTGATTGGTCCGTCTCATATGAGCTGAAATAATCTTGAAAGGGACGTAAAACTGAATTAAAAAGTATTTGTCCATTTGTAGTGATTAGCGGATTATTGTACAGCTTTCCGGTGCCGATTGGAGCACAACATTTGTCTTTTTTGTTTATTGTAAGGTCATAGCTATCACAGGTAATCCATGTGGTTCTGTTGCACCATGCATTTATGCCTATGAGCTGGTATTCTTCGGCATTTTCCTTATCTTTTTCATCTGCATAGAGTATCTCATCCAGCACATCTATGTGCACCTTAGTTTTAGTTTTCAACTTCCGTTGGTTGAATATTTCCAAAAACGTTCCTGATTAGAAAATGAGTATCACAGACTTAAACAGCTTCAATGAGTATTGCAAATGATATCATACACAACGGTGTTGTCCCCTAGCGCAACACTGTTTGGCCTCATTTGTCATATCACAAGGTTAATAGAACTCCCCATCGTCCTGTGCATGCATATCATCATTCCCACAGGATGACAATTTGACCATGATTTACTTTGACAGCCCATATCTTCGCAAGTCTCTCACAACTTTGTTTAAACTTTTGGTGAAGTTGGCAAGCGCCATATATTTCTGTTCTTGACATTTCTCATGAAGTTATCATGCTATATGAAAATCATCTATTGTCTTCCTGTCATCTCTGAATCAGCATTGACTTTTCGGAATAAATCCTGTCTGTCAAAGACTTCAGAATTTCCTTTCTGTGTGTAAAGATGAATGTCTTGTGGGAATTCTTCCTTCCTCCACGCAGCCACGGTGAAACAGCTCTTTCAGTCTCTCTGTCATGGATAGCCCCCAGACGGCAGCGGAACTTGCATTTGAACATGGAAATTTGCCAGCTGAGAGTCTGTTGAGCTGCTAGAGACTCCTTTAAACTACCCTTGCATATTTGATTTTAATTTGAAGTATATTTTTCTGGCTATCGTTGCCGATTTGTAAGAGATCACTGATGACGATTTAGTACTTTATTAGTATTTTATTGTCTTTCATCTGTGACGGTTTGGTATTTATCAAGCAAACAAACTGAATTTCTTCTATTTTCTTTCAAGAGTCTTGCAAGTCTCTGACTTTTTATATAGATTGACAAATATTGCTGCTGGTTTGTCTTCTTGAATAAGGAGCTAGTATCATCTTAATGCTTGTGCTGTTCCTCAAGATTCTAGAAGCCTCCGAATATCTTAACCATTCTCATCAAACCAGTAATTGAGTTTTCGAGATGGATGTCCTAAAAGTTCTATAGCTGAAGAATGTTCCAGTTTTCTTCTGTGTCTTCCAAACTGAGATTGATTGCACCCAGTTGGATGCAAATGTTCCATTCGTATTTTGGTTCAATTTCGAGACACCCAGTCTCTATGGTGGTTTCTTGCTGAAAAGTCGCCTCTAAGGCTTGTGTTTGATGACACCAGTCTATAATCTATCCAGCACCCTGCTCTACATTACATTTGTCACTCTGACATCCTGCCTGTCTTTTCTCCACACTATGACATACAGTTTATGAGACGCCCGTGTTCGGATCGCAGGTGCACCCATGATGTTCACTTGTATATCACTTCATCTGGACTGATCATGGTAGGTGTATAAGATGGACAATATTGACATATTTATCGCCCGTCAGAGGAAGTATCGAAGTCATTAGGTGGTCATTGATGCCTTATGGCAATCCTGGCATCTTACACAAAGCCAACTTCTCCTTTATGGCTCTTCACACTTTGGCCTCCACACTAGGAGAAAGTACAGCCGGCACCAACTCTTTTTTCATAACCTCTACAAACTAAGTCTCACTCAGTACAACTATCTGCTAAACTGTGACTAACAAGTGACTGTTCTACGCTGTTGTCCAGTCGACCCAGGATTACCTATTAAGGGGCGAACATTCCTCTGCCGATCTTCAATGGTATGACTAACATCTCAGTATTTGGGAAACAATATTGACTGCTTAATAAAGATGCTTTACATAAATTCATGTTAAATATTATGTTTTCCTACAATTATGACCAGGGGAGAGTGGTAGCCTTGCGGTAAAGCGTCGGACTGACTGCATCAAGAGGTCCTGGGTTTGGTCACCACTGAGGGCGTCGTGTTGTGTCCTTGAGCAAGACATATTTACTCACCACAGAACTGAATCATACCAAGTGGTGTTAGTTCAGTGTAGGCATGACTGCAAAAATGTTGACTCAATACAAGGAAGAAAAACAATATTGACCATCCGTACATGATGACTGTAGCTAAATATACCCCTATACTACTATGATTAAAATAAAAGAAAATATCAGTTGTTCAACTTTGAAAGATCAGTCGAGTATATAATAAATATTTGTAATGCTTAAATCATATTTATCTTGTGTATTTTCATACAGGAGCCTGTAATGATCCATATAATTGTGTACTTGTTGAGTGATGCTTAAATTTACGGTATTATATTTTCACAAAAGCAGTTTTATGGCATTGTTGGACACGTTGATGAGTCCCAGAACAATGGTTTAAGCATTGACAATCAGTAGTGCAAAAAAAATCCACCCATTTACAAATTCAAGTAGTATAGTTTGTCAGTTAGTCGTAAAATCAAATGATTTTGACGGCCATCTTGAAAATTGCGTTAGCCTCCTTGAAAATGGAAAAATTTGAAATGGCTAACGAGAAAATATTAATTAGAAAGGATTAAAGAACATATTCTGAAAGTCTCATACTTGTATCCGGAAGTGCAGGATTGTCTCAAAATACTGACGTTTCCATCTCCACTAATAAGAAAAAAGACGCCTGTGACACTACAGTTGCATACTTATGAATGTTACATTCTTTCATAAAACTACTAAATATCATTTTGTGATATTCCAATGACAAATGTCATCAAACACAGAAACGTGATAGTTGCCATTGACGACAGCGATTATGCCGAATAAGTACACATCACGGAATTTGTTTCCAAAATTATTTTATGCTCGTATGATATCTTACGTATTTTATTTTATTTCATCGGTTTATTTTTCTTTACTTTATTCTGCTGGTAATCAACTGTACGGTATATTTTACACTTGAGCTTGGTTCATTATTTTTTTTTGTATCATGTGGCAGTCATAAAGGTCAACTCAACTCATATATCAAACGCTAGAGTTCTTGTGGCTATTTCTATTTGCACTTCTATGAAACAACTGCATTTATTTAATAGAAAATATCGAAGAGACTATTTTGAGGCGGGTTTTATTCCAATGTAAACGCTCGCAAAAATTTAAGTTATTCGAAAATGTTAAACGTGTAGATGGAGGTGGTCATCGCATGTCATATTGCCTAGCTGATTAAATTTCCTGATACGTATTCTTGAAAAGTACATGTAACTACACATCTCTTCATCAGTTAAATAGGTCAAATCTCTTACAGGCTTTATGCTCTAATGCGATTTGTATTTTATGCCACTTCGACAGGTTGATTTCTAGAGCGAACTGAAATGCCAAGGGCTCTATTTTTGTGTTTTGTTGTGTCATTTTGAAAGTTTAAAGAGATAGCTTTTGAGGAAGCTAAAGTGGTACAACTGTTATTCGATTTTTGACACCTGGTTGTGCAATAAGCTGTCATAATGAGGTGATTTCCTCATCCATGAAGAGGGTAACAGATAAAGCGCCTCCTAAAGGATAATACATATAGCACCACTGAGTATTGATTTTATGGTCTTTGATAATCTGTGCAGTAAAACTGCCCCCTCTGCAATTAATCTTGATTTTCGTTTGGGTCCCTACCTCCTTTCAGAGCCATGATCAGACTACCATATGTTTAGTGCCCAGACCTATATCACTGATCACTTAACGACTTACAGACCTTTAAGGTAACAACTCCGCTAACATTCGATTATTCACATTCGACTTTTATGTTACAATCATGAATACATCATTCGCAATACAAAAACTTGCCCATGCAATAAACAGGTATTTTGGAGTTTTAAAAATTGAAAAATTTTAGCTAAACAATTTGATATTTTTCTTATATTTGCTCAAAACATAGATTGTGGGTACATGTTAGAACCGCCTCAACGACATGATGGGACTTAAAATAAAAAGACTTTTGAGAAAAACAATCGTCCAAACATTTGTTATTAATAGCCCCGTCTGTGAATAGAAACTACATAACAAGATAGAAAACAAAGTAGTCGCATATGAAACACAATAAAATCAAATCTTAGGCACTTCAGTTCGCTCATGAAATATTTCCATTGAAATGGCATTTGACATTAATCGCATTAACCTGTGCGCTTAGATTAACGAAAAGATATGTAGTTGCATGTACGTACTCCTTGAAGACTATCAGGTAGACAGAATGCACGCTCGCAAACCACATGCTATTTTTATGTGTAAATAATTACAAAAACGGACAGGCATCAAAAGCATCAGGGCATATTGTTAACTTCATTCTCTTTTCCTTGTTTTCATAAAATGTAACTGATTTGACTTCGAAACATTTTATGCAGTATCACATGATATTTTATATCTATTAGTAATTACACAATAGTACGTACGATGGATGTTCAAAAATTTCGCGGAAAAGTAGCATCCTGTCCTTATATTGTAAATTAGGTGAACTAAACTCGTGCAGTTATATAGACAAATATAATATGTACATATACAACAAATTTTAATCACAATTTGTGAATATGCTCACTAGTATATGTTGATTTACAACATGCACAGAGAACATGGATTTCCCCATGAGCATTTAAAAAATTGGCAGCACCTTTCCGCGAATCTTTTGAACGCCCCTCGTATTTGAACTCATTCCAGTTTCCGTGGCAATGGTCAGCGCATAATAGAAATTTATGATTTTACACTAAATAGACATGAACTTGCAAAAACCATCGCAAAGGGACTTCATATTGATCATTTTATACAAGTTAATTTGCTATGACTGCATTCAGACAAATAAGATAATATACTGGTCAATATCAATATGCACCTAAATTCGTATACATGACTTTTATTGTATTCAATCAAGCCTAATCTTATAACTCGCCATTGATAATAGAAGCGCATCAAGATAACATGTCCGTGTATTGAATACCCCCTTAAACCCCACTTTTATATAGTAAAACTGGGATATGCAGGGGTATACCTATTTTTCTTATTTTTGCTCGTTAGAACCGACTCGGCGAGGCGGATCTAACATGTACCCACAATCTATGTTTTGAGCAAAAATAAGAAAGAAAAAACAATTCACTGAAAATTTTCATTTTTTACACCTTTAAGAATTTCTAAACTGTATGAGCAAGTTTTCGTATATATAGCAGTTAAATATTTTCAATGACTGTGTTAGAAGTTAGGACAAGACGATGCTTTATGTCACCCCATTTTTTCTGTCACCCGAGGAAACTAGGTTACAACAGTACGCAGGCCATTGTCGACCCTTTAATTTTCATGCGAGTAAATTGGTTGTGTATTGTTGCATCAGTTGCCAAACATTTATATATGTAAGAGAGTGGAATAAACTGGTATTAAAAGTGATAAAGGCCTAGGGAATTTAAGGCCTGATTTCGGCCTCATGTGTTGGTAAAAAATTGAATTTTGAAATTTTGAGGAGAGAAGTATTGCAATTAGCAGGTATATGCCCCTGCTTATAAAGTCAAGCACAACTATCACATTAAAATTACACATGTTGCCATGGCAACGCTCAGAAAAGCATAGAAATACCACTTTTTGCAATTTGTGGTCTATTTTTCACCATTCAACATCATTTTCAACTACCGGCCCACTTGACGAACAATTTCTTATTATGAAATAATTATGAAGTATCATCCAAAGATATTGTATGCTAAGTATCATTTTGTTCGTCGTGTGGGCTGGCACTTAAAAATTAAAAAATGTGTTCAGAAATGGTCAAAAATAGACCCAAAAGTGCAAAATGTGCTCTATCTATGGTTCTTCTGGGCGTTGCCATGGCAGCGCTTGTAGGATAAATGAAGCACCTGTTCTTGTTTTTAATAGAGGAGACATATGACTGTTTTGAGGAATAGTTTTCTCACCTAAATTCCAAACTTTATTTTTTAGCAAACTCTGAGGCCAAAATCAGGCGTTAAATGCCCTAGTCCATTGACAATACCATTGAGACTTTTATGGGGATGCATATGAAAAGACATAAGCAAAGAATATCTGATTATGAACAAAATTATCATCAAAAACAAGTCCCTATCTTTAACCCGTGAACTTTGGTCCGAAATGGAGGTATACAAGAAAATATCTTCGCTGGACAAAGACTAACTGTTAAAAATGTCTGAAATTTAAAAAAAGAAAGCTCAAATGGACTAGTTACGGATGGTAGCCATTTATAATAAAAAGGGCGAGTAATTCCTGATATTCAGAAATTTAGTTTCCTTAGAATTTGAAAATCCGTGAAGCAAGCCGACGTTTAGACAGGTTAGACAGCGTTTCATTTGCTAAATTATATCGTAGAAAGTAACAGATTCATGAAAAATGGATAATTTATCAAATATTTGTCTATAAAATGCTTTCAAATTATGTGGTAAACTACGGAACAAACTTTCTTAACACCCTTTACCGTTACAAAAACACAGCCATGCAATATACAGAGTTTTTTCACAAGCAAAAACTGTAGATAACATTGGAAAAATTTTGATATTTTTTATATTTTTGCTCAAAACATAGACTGTGGGTACCCACAATCCATGTTTTGAAGCAAAAATCAGAGAAAAAAAAACAGGTTTACCCCGTCATACCCCAGTTTTACTATATAGAAGTGGTGTTTAAGGGGATAAGTGTCCCTCGATCGGGATAATGTCTCCTGTTTTGGGACAATGTGCGGACAATCTCCTCACCGGGAGACAGTGTGAAAAATGTAATATTTTTAGACTGTCTTGCGCAGTTCACTACCTTAAGCGCATATTTAACCCAGTTAATGAGAAACCATCCCATCAAGATCTAAATTTAATAACAACTACCATTAAACATTTAATTGTTGCACCTTTCCCGGCAGTGCCTACATTCATGCATGATGAAACTTGTCTGAAAAAGCAAATCAGACGTGAAAAGGCCATAAAGTCGACCATAAAGTGTTTTTAAGATTCTATGTCGATCGCGATTGTTGCAAGTTTTAAAATAGTTTGTAGTAGTGTAACAAAATGATCTACAGCCAAACATTTTGTATCACTGTCAAGGTGTCGGACTGTTTATTTTTCTAGAACACATTCGTACGTCATGAAGCCACATCGCATGGATGATCCATGGATAAAGATAATTGCTTCGGAAATAAGAAGTATTTGTTCATCTTCTGTGACACATACATTCTGGTATTACCGATCAACTGAGAGATATTGTCAGACTCGCACAAAGGTTTTCTTTTTCGATATAATCTAAGATAAACACATAAGAAATTTATGAACCTTTACAATTGAAAACGTCGGAAAAAATATGAGCTGCAGCTGAAAACCAACAAAATGAATATGGGGAAAAAAGACGCAGAACGGCTGTGCAGTAGCTACAGAGCCTATCAGCGCCTTTTTTCTAACCTGCTTCTGTGACTGTACAGGCCAGTTTGTGTGCTTGTGTCGGACCTGGTCGGAACTCAAATTGTTATTTTTTCGCGCTCATATATATATGTTCTGTTATATGAACCAATATACAATCTGCCAGTGACTATATACACGTATATTACAGTGTAACATGCAGATATCACAAGCTATGGAAGCTTCTGCATCCTCCAAATTATGTATTATAGTTACTGAAGTTACTTTACAGAGAATAGTTGTAGCAAGTCAAATGAATCAATTTTACATGTTTTTCTTCAATTATAGAATCATCAGTTCTGACACTTTTTTCCAGAGACATTCGACTTGAATAAGACATTACGAAAACATGCCCATGAAGTATACAGAGTTTTTTTTTTTTTTTTTGAAGTTCTAAAAAAATAATAATTTCAGTAGGAATTTTTGATGTTTTTCTTATTTTTGCTCAAAACATTGATTGTGGGTACACGTTAGAACCGCCTCGCCGAAGCGGTTCTAACGAGTACCAACAATCTATGTTTTGCAACAAAAATAAGGAAAATAGGTATACCCCTGCATATCCCAGTTTTTTATGCAAAAGTGGGGTTGAGTTGGGTATACAATACACAGAAATGTTTTCGTGATGCACGTCTGTGAGAGACTGTCTGATATACATTTGACACTTGTATAAAGAGTGGTATTCAAACTTGCATGAAATGGTCTGCAAAAATAAGCTTATTTTGGACCATTCTGCCTTTTTAGGCAGTATCGCCGTTTTGCAAAATTGACCACGGCATTTTACATGACATTTTCAGTGTCCAATCACCTTAGAGACACTATTCAAAGTATGCTAAAGAAATAGACATTCTGGGTATTTCATTGTTGTCCTCAAATACAAGTTCAGACAGGAAAATTCATGGAATACTGCGATCGTCAAGATCGCTGTTTTCCATGAACGCTTGAAAAATTCAAAGATCGCGGATTTCTACAATCTTAATCCCGCCATTCTCCTCAAGATCTATGTATTCGACGAGATTCCCAGACTGACCTTGCGGTTTTATATTTGGCGATAACTCGAAAATTCCACAACTATAGTGACACACGGAATGGTTTAACATATCCACGAAATGTTGAAAAAATGTTCCATGTTTCCTTCGTGATTACGAGTATTTTACCTCTTGATGGTAGAATTATACATTACGAAAACTTGCCCATGCAATATACAGATATTTTTCAAGTTGTAAAAAATGATAATTTTCAGTAGAAAAATTTCGATATTTTTTCTTATTTTTGCTCAAAACATAGATTGTGGGTACTCGTTAGAACCGCCTCGCCGAGGCGGTTCTAACGAGTACCCACAATCTATGGTTTGGAGCAAAAATAAGAAAAATATGTAAACCCCTCCATACCTCAGTTTTGCTATATAAAAGTGGGGTTTAAGGGGGTATTCATTGCACGGACATGTTTTCCTGATGGACACAGGTTTGATCATAATGACGCTAAACAAATAATTTTATTTAATTAAAGAAATTCTAAGTATTGGTTTAAGTCGTTCTGGCATTATCGGAATTAAATAATGTCGTTCCTGCGTGACATCGTGCCATTAGTAGAATAACGACAATAGATGAATGAAAGTGATGCACTAATAGCAGCTGACAAGAGAATAATATGCCTTCAAACGCTTGATACGTGACAGGAAACATCTATTGAAGAGAATGATATAATATTCAATGCTCTTCGGACGTAGTTCGAGACGTTTAAGGAGTCCATAAAATAAAATGAATGTTTAATTTAGAATTTTATACGTCAGCGTTATTATTCATTCCATAAACTGAATAGTTACCAAAAACGGCCACCGTTATTTCAATGGTGCAATTGGAATACCAATGCATATAAAAGTTTAACAGTCAGTCTATGATAGTCAAATGGACATGCCTCTTTCTGATAGGAACCTTATAGTCGCAATTGATGATAGTGAGAATGCGGAATTTGCATTTGACTGTAAGTGTATTTATTTATGTGCATTTATCTACTCTAAAACCGGTTTGAGCCCCCCCCCCCCCAACCCAAGTAATTTTAATTTACTGATCGTTCCATGGCGATATTTCTGTTGCGGTTTTAATTTTTCATGTTTTGATGCTGAACTTTTGTGATGTTTGCACCTTATGTACGCTTTCATATTTATAGTTTAGTTAGGGTAACTGAGTGGCCGCCTATTTGGAAATAGCTGCTCACCCGGCTTACGAAATGTTTACTTATTATGAGTACATAATTGTCAATTTAGTTTGTTCCCACCTTGGTTTTTGGATTGGGAATTTCTTTCTGATTGCCCTTTTTCTGCTCTTTGCCTTCTTTAACCTTTTTGTATTTATATGTATCTTTATGCATTTAAGTTACATTTACGGTAGTTTGTATATTTTAGTAAAACATTTTATTTATCTTATAAAATATACACTTTATTGGTTCAAAGATCTTTAATTATTCAACAACAAAAGCTTAGGATATCTCCACCCTAATAAAGACAATTGTATCGAGCTTAATAAACAAAAGTTGTCGTTCTTTGGTATGGGCGATGTTTAAAGACACTACATAAGTTGTGTTGAATTTCAAATGACAGAAGAAAATATCATATTTCATCAATAGAAGAATGGAGAAAATGGACGAACGAAAAAGAATCAAAACTGCTTGCTTTGTTCTCTTTTATTTGAAAAATGTTATCAATCGAACAGATCTTGTAACTTCTACTCCTAGAAAGCTTCTTCTGACTCAGGTCATACCGGTTTCAAAAGGGAAATGGCAGGTATACACTGTACATTATACAATACATCCTGTCGACCATCACCTCTGACGGGTCAGAATACTCTCTTAGATTCAAGTCGGAATTATGGCCCGAATCACTACGAAAACGTTAATGTTAATGTCCTCCGTATATTGTTTGGCGGCACAATAGGGTTATCGGATTTGAGTCTTTAAGTCATATTGAGTCGTTGTGTCTATTATTTGAACTTATTTTTTTCTGCTTTTGTTTGCTCTCTACCACTGTCTTTAGTTGGTATTGTCTTGATTCCACTCAGAATAAACGTGACTTGGTCTAATGCCACAGACAGCCTTTTCTGTGTTGATCTATAGAACGCCATTTCACATCTGCTTTCTTTGCTGTGGCTTGTTGCTCTTGGTTCGGTTTGTTAGTTGGCTGAAGAAAGCCCCTATTAAGAAGATCAAGTACATAATTGTCGTCACTCCCATACTCGCATTTATCCATCTATTTGGACCAATCATGGTCTTAGCTCTCATCATCAGTCATGTCCGAGTACGCCAACAGGTTATTTCATTTGCTGATACTTCGTCTTTTCTTTGAATTTCTGTGTAATTTAACTTGGAGGCGGCCTTCTTTGCCAGTCTCCACATCTTGTTCCTAAACCTCAACCGTTATTGGGAATTCACAACCAGTATTTTTGTCTTCTTGCCGAAACAACACACCGCACTCTTCATCGCCATCGAAATCAAACACATGCCTAGACTGGTCATCTCAAGGCTCTTCCTCACTGGTTTATGTGTTTTTTTCTTGTAATTGTGCCCTTAATTATAGTGTAATCTCTGCCTTCAAAGCATCCAATTCTTTTTCTAGGGCTTTAACCTGGGCTTGGATTGCCTTCAGTTGCTTGCAAGTATCTGTGTTCCCATCTATATGGTCTCTTGGATTGAGTTACGTCTGAAGTTTATGAGAGTTTTGTTTAACTCTGACCTTTATATCTTTTTGTCAGTCATTTCCCCCAGCAGACGGTGTAGCATTTCGTCATCTTTGAAACCACAACTCTCCCTGAAGATGGCCTTCTCATCTATAGCTAGGTTAATAATCTGTTATACCAGGCTAAAGTTTCTTTCCTAGAATGTAGAAACCCTGGTGGCTTCTTTAAAAGACCAACCAAAGTCCACAAGCTCAAAGTGACTAGGCACTTATAGTGCTGTAGCACAGCTACGCCTTCATGTATTTAACCTTGGGTCTAACTCCTAACATGGATCTGCACTGTCTTGATCCGGATGCAATCCCCTCATCAGCTCGATCTGTTCTTTTAACTTAAGGGGGCACGCATACCTCTTCTTATGCTGCTTATCAGACGGGTGAGTATCACCACTTTAGTTCAATCAAAACAACACTCCATAAAGCTGTTAGATGCGATTTGTTGGTCAGCGAATCTTGAAAATATCGACCATACAGTTTATGCTATGAATACGGAAACAATTATATAAAGTCATGGCAAAGTTGTTATCCACGACACTCTGTACACCAAAGCGTTGAATGTGCTAGCCATCTATTTCAGACCTGAGCAGAATCCACAAAACTGGTTTTAGATTTGTGGCTTTTAAATATCATCATTTAATTTATATATAAAAACAAAATATTTATATTGGACCAATGTCAGATGGAATGTACAATTACATGCAGTTTGTTATTTTAGAATGTGATATTTGTTTCATAAAACTGCTAAATGTGTTTTTATGGTATAACAATGACAATGTCACCAAACAACAGACACGTGATAGTTGCTATTGACGACAGCGAATATGCCAAATATACATTTGATTGTAAAAAAGTAAAAGTAGGCAATGATTAGAAAATGGCTCATTTAGAAAGAAATTCTAACTCCAAAACCGCAGTGGGAAAAACCTCAATAAACAATCAGATACTTATACGAAGAAAACATATAGAAAGCCGAATGGACAACTATTTTCCCATAGGTGGTCACTTAGTTACCCAAACATAACCAAAAATATGAAAACATACATAAGGCGTAATAGCACAAAATTTTTAAACACCAAGACATCAAACACTAATCACCACCACAGAAGTGTCGCCTTGGCTCCAATAGATTTTACGTGGCCATAACCTCATCCTCAGCTTATGTAGTGGTTCACAACATTTAGGTAGCTGTTCGGTCTTCGTGGTGAATCTCTAACTAGTTAATGAATCATCAAGGACAAACAAATAAATCATGACAGGCACCATGATGAATCAAAAACGAGGTCTCGCAGGTTCAGTAAGCTGTCCGACGATGGAGTTCCCTTGGCGCCGAATAAATTTCTGAAGTCCAGAGCAAAAGAAAAAACACCAGTTGAACACCGGTGGGCTAAGCAACAGACAAAAGCTCCGGCCTTAACCGGCTAAAATAAATTATAGCTTTATGTCGGGGCCGTCATAGAGTCTGACGCCCGACCAACCGGCGTGATTTAAAGAAGGCAGCATAGTTATCAACCATAATTGGGTTAAAAACTGACTGTCGCATAACATTTAAGTTATATCCTATACGTCTGTAACGTATGATGATTTTTCTGAACTGAAACAAAAAATCATTCCTTCCTATAAATGTCTTAAATTTGTAAACCAAGTCACCATAAAAAATTCAGATTCCAACCTGTTTTACCTTTCACGTGCTACGTCATAGACCCGCCTGACCCTTGGTGCGAGGTCAAAATCGAGCTTTATCAGTTCGAAGTTATCATTATTATTCCATATGTTTTTTTTTATCATTTTTATTTCCGCCAAATAAACTCAGGTGTGTTCCATTACTAGGAAATTGCACAGGCCACGATATTTCTGTACATCAGTACATGTTTTTAACAGAGACGAAAGCTGTTATAAATGTTATAGAAATAATAAACTGAAGAGTATCGTTTCCGCGTTATGAATACAGTGATAACAGGTATTTGTACGTGTATTACATGGAGATGTTCATATTAATATTTTGGCTTGAAAATACTTAACATTTTGTCGATTTCTTAGACGTTCAGATCGAAGTTGAAACTATAATTTTCATTATCAGTATAATATATCTCTCAGTGCGCATATGATGATTGCAGGAGTTGCATAAAAAGATTGGATGTATAAAAAGGTGATGATGGAATTCTGAAATCCGATTATTGTTTAACTTTGGTCTCTTGGTTTGCTTCTTAATGTTGCCAATTAATTTCGAAGACAGGGTAATATTAGTATTTACTACATAGCTATAGGAAAACTATAACACTTAACTACGAGTCGTGTTTATTTTCTGACTGGAACGCGAGAACTAATTCAACAATTACTTGTAGAAAGCTTTCCGTCCTGTGCGCTTCACAGCTGTATATATGCAAAACAAATAGACGAACTACGACGAATAAAAAGTAGCACCGTGACGTTTTATTTTAAAAATAAAAAAAGCTCTCCGTTCTGTGCGCTTCACAGCTGCAGAAGAAATGGACGAACTAAGACGAATAAAAAGTGACACGTTTTGTTTTAAAAAAGAAAAATAGCAAATTATTGGAATTTAAACTTTACTCAGCTGCTTGTCACACAGACATTAGCGGACTGATGACAATAAATGAATAAATGTTGTGTTGTAAAAGCTTCTGAAGCTTATTTAAATGTCGTCTAACACTCTATATGGGATAGGAAACAGCCAATATAGGTAGCAGTCGTGCAGTCTCTCTGGATGATTAAAGTCGTAATTGTCACGAGAAAGTTTGTTGTATAACGGATGTGGATTAGATACGTGCTTGGCAGACATGTGTTAAGCTGCATTGATCCCGCTTTGTGCACACATCCATGTAGGACCTGTGCGGAATCCTTCGGCTTAAATAATAAGATTTATACACTGTATAAACTCATGGGTTTTGTGAAAAAAATCACTAGATATATATTGAACGATGCCGCGTGTGGAAGTACAATTACATGTATTCAGTTATTTTGAATGTGATATTCGATTCATTAAACTGCGAAATGTCAAGTTGTGATATTCCAGTGACTATGTCACCAAACAACAGAAAGGTGATAGTTGCCATTGACGATAGTGACTATGCAGAGTACGCCTTTGATTGTAAGTATTCTTCTCAGATGGTTTACATGTACATTTGAAGTTGTTTTGCTGATTTTGTTTTGTACCATGTGGCAGTCAAAATCTCCTCTTATACATCAATCATAATGCACATTTAGCCTTTTCTTTTTAACTTCAAAGATAAGAGCTTAACTTGAGTATTCATAGCACATTTACACTGAAAAAAAGTTATAAGAGGCCACCTCATATTTTGTCTTCTAGTTCAGAAAGTAAAATACGATCAATTAAAATTCATGATCATATGAATAAACCAATGTCTAACAGTGGCTCTGTGAGTTTCTGCATTCCAAAATGCGTGATACTTCTCACACAGACGAAGCATGTGTAAAGGTACCCTATTTCGAAAAGTCACACTTTATTAACATCAAATTAAATGTCATATTATGACGTTGTGTTTTTACATTTTAATTTATTTGAAAGTGCTACTGACTGCCATGATGCAAGATAAAATTAAGTCAAAAGTGTTGCTGCAATAAGAATCTTCGTTTCTGTTTTGCACATGCAAGAAGACAACAACCTGAATAACAGGAATTCAGCTTTTGTATGCAATTTGCATACCAACTTTGTTCTTCTCCAGTTGCGTTATTATCAGCAGCACGGCATTGAAATTTTCAGCGATTATTTAGGTCAAATACTAGACTCTGATAAACTTTGAAAATTAAAAAAATCGTCCACAAATTTTGTTATTTTGTTCGTTAAAAATTGGCATTGAAACCGGAAGTGTGCGGCAGCCTTGACATGTTGGTCCTCGAAAATGGTCAAAAACAGTTCAGTCGAATTATATCTCTCATTTCCAGGCCTCGTCAAGTGAATTTAACAGGGGTCAACATGTTTAAGAGGCACATTTATGAATTTTTCAAAAAATCTCAAAATTGGCGATTTTTAAAAATGCATAAAAATTCTACTAGTAGAGAAAATTCGAATGTTTGATGTTTTTCCGAGCCGTAACGACCCCTTTGATGACACCCGTTCCTAATTTCAATAAATGGTGTGCTGTATCCAATTTTTTATTTAAAAACATTGATTTTTGCATTTTTACTCCAAAAACGCCTTTATTAAAAGAAAATTATTTCTTAACACTTTGGACATTTACTTACTTGAAAGACACGTCTTTTGGCAAAAAATTGTGCAATTTTGAACTTGGCTTAGAAACAAAAAATGAGTTTGAAAAGTGGCCTCTTTATAACTTTGTTTCAGTGTAGATAGACACTTTCAACGGCAAACCATTTTGAGTCTTTTGGAACTTGACTCCCCAAATGACCGACTGTTCGAAACAGTAACCCAACATGCTGATGTTGAAAATTTCAAACTGACTTTAAATAATTATCAATAGAACATGTTTAATTATGGTTACAAAGACATGGTTTTTGGCATCATTGATTTAATTTACTGATAGTTTGTGAGAAGTACATGACTGTGTAACTACACATCTCATCATCAGTTAAGCATCTCTCTTAGATCTTACAGGTTAATGCGATTACAGTTTTATGCCAATTGAAATGGTTGATTTCTAGACTTAGTGTGAACTGAAATGCCAAACCTTTATATTTCAGAGCATAACATTATTGTTTTCCACTATTTATCTTAAAATGTAACTGATTTGATTACAAACCTTATTATCTGTTACAAAATAGCCTTCTGTTCTCCGTAGCCACGAAGATTTCCACACTTAACTTTCATCAACTAGCAAATACCACCGCAAAGGGACTTCATATTGATCATTTCGTACAAGTTAATATAACTGATATACTATAAATGCAATAGGACAAATTAGAGAATAAATTTTTCAATAATCTATATACATGTATACGCATCTGAACTCATCTACATGTATTCAATCAAGCATAATCTTATAACTCACTGTTGATGATAATGAAATGTCAAAAGCAGTTTTCATCTAAGACATTCAAACTATTGTAAGGCCTTTTTAGAAGTCATGCCTGGGCGATGCTTTGTCTTACCCAATTTCACGCTGTATCTCGAGAAAACTGGGTATCAATGTAACAAAGACCATTTCGTCTGTAAAGGGCAGTGAGGGCGAAAGAGTTATTGTATTTCTGTAGTTGATTGTAACAAAACAGACGTGGTTTATTGTGGATTTACTGAATAGTGTACAATCAAACATTATTTTGTACATGTATCACTGTCAAGTCGATGGACTGTTTATTTTTTTCTATGAAAAATAATACTTCATGAAACCATATCGCATTGATGGACCCATGGATAAAGGGTATTGGTTCGGAGATAAAAAGTATTTGTTCATCTTCTGTGACACATAGATTCTGGTATTATCGATCAAAAGACAGATATTGACAGACTCACAGAAACGGTTTCTTTTCTATATAATCTAAAACAAACACACACCAAATTAATGTACTGTTATCATTGGCTATAAAAGACTTTAATAACTTGTACTTGTTATATGTAGAAAGATATTGACGGGGATATATAAGCAAATTTGTATTGAATAAATTGTAATTGTTAGATCCTTTTGAAGCAGTAAAAACATTAAAAGAGAGGTGGGCCATATTGTACAATTTCAGGTAATGGACCTTCATCAGTGACCCTTTATAAAACTGGCAGCGAAAGCCAGACATTCATGATTGCTGCGATTTCAAGAATTTTCACCAGTATAGTCTAATTCAAAGACTATAATTCTCAAAGGGGCCAAATATTCAAAATTCTGTTAAGATAATAATTCTTAACGTACAATATATTTGAAATACTCCAAATATCTTCAAGTTTCTACTCATCTTGCGTATATCGTAACGTTTTCATTTGCCCAGATCGCGCTCCTTTTAACAAATGTGCAATGTGTTGATGCAAAGCAAATACCTCCTTACATGAAATTCCTAGATTAGGTCGGAAAATAGTGTTACGAAAAATGCCCATGTAATATATAGAGAGGTTTTAGAGATGCAAAAATTGAAAATTTTCCGAGATTTTTTTTTCTAATTTTTGCTCAAAACCTTGATTGTGGGTATCCAATAAAATTTTCAATATATACAGAGAAAAATCTCTGTATATTGCATTGGCAAGTTTTCGTAATGATGGAAACAGTACTTTTCAAAGAAATTCTTAGCATCAGTATAAGTCGTTTTGATATTATCAGAGTTAAAAAAAATGTCGCTTCTGCGTGTCATCGAGCCATTAGCAGAAAAATGACAATGGATGAATGAAAGTGATGCACTAAAAGAAGCTAACAAGAAAATCATATGCCTTCAAACGCTTGGTACGTGACAGGAAACACCTATCCAAGAGACTGATATAATATTTATCTTTACAGACGTAGTTCGAGATTTTATGGAATTTTGAAATGATACGGATATTCACGTAAAGAATACGTCAGCAAGATTATTCATTCCATAAATTTAAGTTACCGAAAGCGGTCACCGTCTTTTTTAAATCTTGACATTGGAATAATAATATGACTTCCATATAAAAGTGTTCAAGACATTAGTGAGATTTAAATGAAGATGCCCCTTTCAAACAGGAATGTAATAATTGCCATTGATGATAGCGAGAATGCGGAATATGCATTTGACTGTGAGTTTTTGAATTTGATTTTATATTTAATTTTATTCAATTACCTTGTCTTATAAGTATTTAATCTTCTATATTTCAGCAGAATAAACATGTAATAATATACAGCTGTACGGCTGTCCGGAAAGTTTAAATACTACATTTCTGTATTTTAAAATTATTTATATATGCTTTACAATAAAAGTAATACTGATGTACAGAAAAAGTATTCGCCTTACTACTTAGATAAGCGAATTTTATTGTTGTTAGCTACACATTACGAAAACTTGCCCATGCTATAAACAGAGATTTTTTGAGCTTTAAAAATGAAAATTTTCAGCTGAAAATGTTTGATATTTTTCTTATTTTTACTCAAAACATATATTGTGGGTACACGTTAGAACCGCCTCGCCGAGGCGGTTCTAACGAGTACCCACAATCTATGTTTTAGAGCAAAAAAAAAAAAATAAAATAAAAAAAAAAAAAATAAAAAAAATAAAAATAAAAAAAGTAAAAATAAAAAAATAGGTATACCCCTGCAAACCCCAGTTTTACTATATAAAAGTGGGTTTTTTGGGGGTATTTATTGCACGGACACGTTTCCCTGATGTAAATACTACATTTCTGTATTTTAAAATTATTTATATTTGCTTTACAATAAAAGCAATACTGATGAACAGATAAAGTATTCGCCTTACTACTTAGATAAGCGAATTTTATTGTTGTTAGCTACATCAAATACAGGATAAGTTTTATAATTGAGCCGTCTCGTGGAAAAACCAACAATGTGGTTTCCGAACAGGTCCGACACAAATCAGGCTGTATAGTCACAGAAGCAGGCTAGAAGCTTGAAATTTCGGATTTAAGAAGAAAGGGAACAGCGAAAACAAAAGCGCTGATCAGCTTCGCGGTAACCGCGAAGCTGATCTGCGTCTTTGTTTTCGCAAATGCAGATTGTTGGTATTCCCACGAGGCGGCTCATTATTATTTGTATGCTACCGCAAAGATTTTTACATAGACACAGAAAAAATGGGGAAAGGGCAACATACAGTCCAATGTGTGAGGGAAAATGTAGCAAACTTAATTCTGTTGTGGTTCTATTTGTTTTATGTTTTGGACCAGGAGTCGATTTTTATGCTGTTTGAACCTTATGTACATTTTCATATTTTTTCAAGTTTATTTTAGTTCGGGTAACTGAGTGGCCACCTATTGGGAAATAGCTGCTCACTCGGCTTACGATGTGTTTTCTAAGTATAAGTACCCAATTGTCAATTTAGTTTTTCCAACCTCGGCTTTTGGAGTGGGAATTTCTTTTTGATTGCGCCTTTCGAATGTTAAATCGAGATGATAGCAAGCTTGAACCAGAGGACCATTGGTCCTGAGAACGCTCACCTGAAGCCTGATCTTGGAGTATTAAGTCATCATGAAATGACCTTGACCTTGAATACTCACACACCTTTATTGACTTCATAAGTTGTCTGCATCTGCAAAGTTTCAGGTCTCATGATCAGGCTGCAATAGTTTCCAAACCAAGTGATTTCTGAGAAAACCATAATTTTAATAAATTTACATACTTTCATTAGTTGTTTTGCATCTATCACTTTTCAGGCCTCAGGCTGCAATAGTTTTCGAAAAATCCATAATTTTCACTTTCTCCCATGTTAAAGCCTATGTTTACAAAATTGACCTTGACCTAAAATAGGTCAAGGTCATCCTAGGGTCATCATTTGATCAAACTATGATGGGCTGTAGTTCCAAATGCTACATACCAAGTTTCGTGAAAATTGGGATAGGTGTTTCCTGTCAACGGACGACGGACGGACGCCGGATCATGGCCATCCTATAAGCTCACCTTGTGAGCCTTCGGCTTAGGTGAGCTAAAAATGTACCATCTGCATATTTTATATCCCGAAACACTGAACATGTAAAATAATTAAGTAATGCAAATAGTAAAAAGAAAATTCAAGCGTGTCTATTATATATGGTCTTTGTTTCACTTGTGAAGTGCAAAATGTGTATTAAGTCATTCGTGGCTTCTTTTTCTTTTTTTTATTCAGTTTTACGTCCCTTTCAAGCTTTTTCACTCATATCGAGACGAATCAGTCGGTAGGTGGGGCGAAAACCGGAGTACCCGGGTAAAAACCACCTGACACACCCGCAAGAAGAACATGGCTTGTCTCACATATGAGTTCGTGCCCCGTGCGAGGCGCGAACCCACATCGGTGAGATGATCGAATGATCAAGAGCACTGAAGTCAGCGACCTTAACCACTCGGCCACGGGGGCCGCCATTCGTGGCTTCGCCACTCGTGAAATATAAATATTTTTTTCACTTCACTCGTGAAATAAAAGCCAAATTTAACAGAAATAACGGCACATTTGTTTCGTAGATATATTTTCTAAAAGACACTATTTCAAGCCTTCCAAGGTAGGTGTTATATTCGAATATCAATAAGTCTTTTCTAAGCTAGTAGACCAATGTGTTTTGTAAGTTATTCGAACGTGTTACATGTGTAATTGGATGTAGTCATTGCATGTCATATTGTCTGGCTGATTTAATCCCCTGGTATTCTGAATGAAGTACATGTAACTACACATCTCTTCATCAGTTAAGTAGCTCCAAGGTCTTTCAGACTTAATGCGTAAATGCGATTAGTGTGCTATGTCACTTCAACAGGTTGATTTCTAGAGGGAACGGTGGCCCCCGTGGCCAAGCGGTTAAGAGCGTTGTTTCTTAATCACTCGATCATCTCACCGCTGTGTCTGGTGTGGGTTCGAGCCCCTCTCAGGCCACATGTGAGACAAGCAAAGTTCTGCTTGCGGGTGTGCCAGGTGGTTTTTCTCGGGGTTCTCCCGTTTTCGCCCCACCTACTGATTGGCCCGTCTCATATGAGCTGAAATAATCTTGAAAGGGACGTAAAACTGAATTAAAAAAAAATAAATCTAGGAACTGAAATGCCACAGTTTCTGTTTAATTTTTCGTTTGCGTCTTTTTGAACCTTCGGCTTCAATTTTATTTCTCATTCGAGAATTACGTTAAATGTAACAATCATGAATAAAACTAAAACTGAGATCCTTTAAGAGCAGTAAACAATTTCGTGAGAAAGCAATGAGCCATACCGCGGTTTCGGCTACTGAAGCCTATAAATATAATCATCACAATGGATCATGCACGGGGAGACGTTTTGAAATCGACACCAGCTGCAGTAATGGTAGAATGAAAATGAAACTGAGTTTTTAAGAGCAGTGAACATATTCGTGAAAACGGGACTGGGTCATACCGCGGTTTCGGCTACTTTAGCGTCTTCAGTGACCCTGGCGCCAAAGAGAATTACTGTAATTTTGCAACTTTAAACCGGGTAGTCGATATAAAGACTAAGTATAATCCAAATGGGGTAAAATATATTTTAAACGTTGATTAGAAAATGAATCTAAACCAATCATTATTTTCTGATTTCTCAGAATACCCCTGCTGATCTCAAAAGACCAAAACAAAAATATAATCTGCACTATGGATGATGTACGGGGATACCTTTCAGGCCCGCCACACGACAAAACACCAGCAAATAAAAACGAAAATGAGATCATTCAAGGGCAATGAACATATTCGTGAGAAAGGGAATGGGCCATACCATGGTTTCGGCTACTTAAGCCTATTCACTGACCCTATAGATTTGGCAACATGGAGCCAAAGAGAATTACTCTTGCAGCTTTTAACAGGGAAGTCGATACAAAGAGTAGTATAATCGAAATAAGGTCATATAATAAACTTTGGCTAGAAAATGAATCTAAACCGATCATAATTTTTTGATTTCTCAGAATACCCTCGTTGATCTCAAAGGACAAAAAGAAAACGACTCTAAACCAATCATAATTGTCTGATTTTTCAGAATACCTCCGCTGATCTCAAAGGACAAAAAGTAAAATATAAAATGCACTATGGATGATGTACGGGGCGACTTTTTAGGGCCGCAACACGACACAACACCAACTGCAGTAATAGCAAATGAAAATAAAACTGATATCATAGTGTTTGCATCTTCAGACATAAAGTCGAAAGACTTAGCATTTGCTAATTGCAATACCGCCAACCTTTGGCTAGTGAAAGACATCTGACAATAGCAAATTTTCTTATTATTGTTTTAGACAGACGTCTGTCGAGATACGCTGCATTTCAATAAAAAAAAAAAAAAAAAAAAAAAAAAAAAAAAAAACATGACGCAATTAAACAAAAAGCTTAAGTAAATCTTAGCATATTAGCACTTTGTTTCGCTCAAGAAATATAAAGTGGTATAAAACACTAATCACATTGACATACAAGAGCTTCGAGAGGTACGAAAACATCTCCGTTTGCACAAAGTGTTCTATAATACAGCTGATTTTGATTGTATTTTTGCATTAATTACACTTTTGTCTATAAAATCATGCATTTTGAGTACCTGTTATGATTATCTCATTGATTCGATAGTAACAAATACCCACAATATGTGATTTTATGGACTAATATTAAATAATGATACTTTAATACCTACCCTCTGATTCCCCCATGCTTACTTTATGTAAGGTGCAAATCTGGGGTAGCTTTCATAGGGAGATGTTTCCAAGATAGTTCCCAAAACAATCGAATGTCACTAGATCGGGGGAATGCCCCCATTTTTAGATAGAAGCATGTCTCCGATTGGGGGGATACTCTCCTCATCAGGAAACAGTGTGAAACATGTCATATTTTCAGACTGTCTTGCGCAGTTTACTACCCAAAAGCTTATGTTAAAATCAGTTGGGAAGACACGAGTCCATCACGATTTAAATTTGAAAATAAGTATCATTTAACATTTTATATTTTGCACTTTTCCCGGCAGGGCATAAATCCATATATTATAAAACTTGTCTGAAAAACGAAAACAAGACATGAGACTATTAGTCGATGACAAGGGCCAACAGTGTTGTTGAAATTCTATCTGTCGATTGCGATTGGTACAAATATTAACAAATGGTTTGTAGTGGAGGTACAAAATAGTATACCACCAAACATGCTTAAATCACTGTCAAGCTGTCGGACTGTTTATTTTTCTAGAGCAGGTTCATACGTCATGAAGCCATATCGCATGGATGATCCATGGATAAGGGTAATTGCTTCGGAGATAAAAAGTATTTGTTCATCTTCTGTGACACATAAATTCTGATATTACCGATCAATATAGAGATATTGTCAGACTCACACAAAGGGTTTCTCTTCCGATACAATCTAAGACAAACAAAAACAAATTAATTATCCTTTTTTTACAAATGACTATATAAAACACCAAATGAGCTTGTGTAGTTTGTGTTTGCTAGGTTTGCTACAAGTGTCTGTAGAAGGAGTTCTAAGTATTTGTTTAAGTCATTTTGACATTATCAGAGTTAAATAATGACGTTTCTGCGTGTCATCGAGCCATTAGCAGAATAATGACAATAGATGAATGAAAGTGATGCACTAAAAGCAGCTGACGTGAAACTCATACGCTTGGAACGTGACAGGAAACACCTATAGAAGAGATTGATATAATATCTATAGAGGTAGTCCGAAACATTAAAGCAACTCATAAATTGATATGGACGTTCACTTAAAGAATTTCATTCGTCAGCAAACAATTTTCATTCTGTAAATTGATCAGAATAAAAAAGTGACAGTTTTAATTGTTCTATCTGAATGGTATTGTGGTAGCTAAATAATAGTCCTGAAGCTAGTAAATGATATTCATATGGACATGCCTCTTTCAAACAGAAACGTAGTAATTGCAATAGATGATAGCGACAATGCGGAATTTGCATTTGACTGTAAGTATATTGATTCATTTACTCAAGAAAAAAATTCAAACAATTAAGGACTTTGATTGACCTGTCGTGTAGTGCATGACCGAACATTATCTGATAAAGTGCTTAATCGTGTAAAAATTGAAATTTCTGGATTTTTTTTCTATTAATATTTATTATTATGCTCCATCTTACTAAGTTTATTTATTTATATATGTATTTGTTTTGTTTTTATTTATATATTGCATTTTCTTCTATCGTGTTTTAATTATATTTAATATGTAATATGATTCAATTGTACAATTACGGTCAAGACAACTCTTTATACCCCCCGCCAAAACGAAGTTTTAAGGGGGGTATTATACCGTTTTCACGTTGTCCGTCCGTCCGTGCGTGCGTCCGTCCGTAACGTTTTGTTTCTTTAATATCTTGAAGACCCATTGATGGAATTTCATGAAACTTTGTAGGCATCTGCATATCTATGGGGCAAATATGTACATGCAAAAATTAAGGGCTAGGGATCAGGCCCTTTTGAGTTACTTCCCTTTATAGTTCTTGATGCCTTTTGTATACAGTGAAGATAGTGCATTTACGGGCCGATAAACTCCTACCACAGTTTTTGTTGGAACTTTTCGATATTATGCCTAAATGATGTAGACCCATTGGGCATTTGCATGAAGAAATGTTATTGCGAAAAAATAATTTTTGACAAAATGACAGCTATGAGAACTTTTTTTTACTATTTTTTACAGGTAAGGGCTTTCATGGGCCGATCAACTACTACCACAGTTTTTGATGGAACAATTTGATATCATGCCTACATGATGTACACCCATTGGACATTTGCATGAAGAAATTTTATTGTGAAAAAGTAATTTTTGACAAAATTACAGCTATGAGAACTTAGGCAATTTTCTTACTTTTTTTACAGGTAAGGGCTTTCACGGGCCGATTAACTCCTACCACAGTTTTTGATGGAACAATTTGATATCATGCCTACATGATGTACACCCATTGGACATTTGCATGAAGAAATTTTATTGTGAAAAAGTAATTTTTGACAAAATTACAGCTATGAGAACTTAGGCAATTTTCTTACTATTTTTTACAGGTAAGGGCTTTCACGGGCCGATCAACTCCTACCACAGTTTTTGATGGAACAATTTGATATCATGCCTACATGATGTACACCCATTGGACATTTGCATGAAGAAATTTTATCATGAAAAAATAATTTTTGACAAAATTACAGCTATGAGAACTTAGACAATTTTTCTTTGTTTTTTTTTACAGGTATGGGCTTTCACGGGCCGATCAACTCCTACCACAGTTTTTGATGGAACAATTTGATATCATGCCAACATGATGTACACCCATTGGACATTTGCATGAAGAATTTTTATTGTGAAAAAATAATTTTTGATAAAATGACAGCTATCAGAACTTAGACAATTTTTCTTAGTTTTTTCTTACAGGTAAGGGCCTTCACGGGCCGATCAACTCCTACCACAGTTTTCTGTGGAACAATTTGATATCATGCCTACATGATGTACACCCATTGGACATTTGCATGAAGAAAGTTTATTGCCAAAATAATTTTTGTGGTAAACTGTTACCCTGCAGGGGGTATTTAATAAGCATTGCTTATTGACTCTTTTTTCATTTAAATCAGAATTGGTGTCTAAGTAGTCCTCCCATCTTTGTCTCTTAATCTTTGATATTATTAATTCTGTATGATTGAATGTTTTTTTCTCGTCTTCAAGTAAAATTATTTGATAGAGCGTTCTCGACCAGTCCCTGCTCTCCAAAACAATTTTTGTTTTGGGATCAATAGTACGTAATTTCTCACAATCTAAATATATCATGAAAACAAAACATATATATTGTGACGACACCGTTAGAGTCCAAACATAAAATTGATTTAATTTCGTGACCCGTTTACAAAAAAAAAAAAAAAAAAAAAAAAAAAAAAAAAAAAAAAAAAAAAAAAGAAAAAAAAAAAAAAAAAAAAGAAAAGCGATATACCGACAGATGAAAAACAATTGTTAGAAATATAGAAAACATGCAAATGCCACTCATAGTACAGCTGCATAGGAGAGTAAATGGACCTTGATGTATGCCTTCGGATAAAACATGATCATTAGTGACCCTTTACATCTGGTAAATAAAAAAACCTATGCAATAGACTCAAATAAAATAAAAAAAAAATATATATTATCTCTTTTCAGTTTATATCCAGAACATACACAAGACAGGGGATAACATCACATTATTACACGTGCCAGAATATGGAAATCTCATCACGGCACGTGAGTATTTGTACGTTTATTATAAGCCTTAGCGTGAGAAAACCAAAATATGGGTGTCCCACCAGACCCGACACAAACCGACATGTACATTCACACAAGCAGGCTACAGGTTTGAACTTTTGGATTTAAGATGAAGAGGAATTGTACTATCTGTGTAGCGAAACCAAAGGCACTGATCAGGTGTGCAGTTACAGCACAGCTGATCTGCGCCTTTGGTTTTGCATATGCAGATTGTTGGTTTTCTGATGCGGCGGCTCAGATAAAAATTTTATCATTACCGCTGTCTGGTTTTAAGGGTTATTGCACTTATAACCAAAACCATGTTATGAACAATACTTTATTAACAAAAATTTAAAGTGTTTCAGTCTTAAGGGTTATTGTACCGTCCCAGCGGGCACATGACGTCAAAATGACGTCATATCAACGTCGATGCGACGTCATGACGTCGCATCGACGTCGATCTGACGTCATTCTGACGTCATGTGCCCGCTGGGGTATGTCAATGTTAAGTTTTGAATAAACGTTTGATTGGTACATATAAATGAAAATGGCGTTTGGTGCCAGTTAAGTTTCAAGCGAAATGGAATTGCCAAATCGTTTTGCCCTTGTAACATACAAGAGTGGGTCAGAAAGATATATTTAAATTGCATTTGGAGACGATTCGATTTAACCCGAGGATCAGTGAGTACATACTTAAATGGGAAAATTTCATATGCTTAAAATAAAAAAATCCTAAAACTGAAGCTTTTAATTCATTAACGCAGATGATGCCACCAACGATGTGCTTTATAGTTAAAAAGACGAACACTTTTGCAATTGAAATGGAATAAAGTTTTCTAAATGTTGTAGTGTGTATTTCAATATCATGATACATTCATACGTGTTATAAATTGAAAAATGTTATTTTTATTTTCATGCTTTCATAAGTCGGACCAGGTAGGTGGTTTAGGTTTTGATGCTAGTATTTGAAAGAAGTCTCAGACGAGCTATGTTGTCCTTGAAATTTTGATTGATTTAGTGTTATTTTGTGAATGAATTTGTTAAATTTTAGCTTCAACAACGGTACGCGGTTTATAGTTAATTATCACGCTGAATATGTTGCAAAACATTACTGTACGGCCACTCACATAGAATGTTTCGCAATCTAAAGAGTGGTTTTTTTTATGTGTCAGCAGATATTTTGCGACTGTTTAAATCTGGATGAAATATTTTCTTGGCATAATTGAGCATTTAGTTTGTCGCAAAATGTGCAGCCAAAAATTGAAAATCGGTTGTCAAATAAAAAAAAAGTTCTGGCCAAAATATTTTTGAACAGGGATTTTCTGTGCAAAAAAGAGAGGTAAATATTTTCCCGCAAAAATTGAAATTCTTGGTATTTCATTATGATTGCTAAAATCAATATTAAATGACACAAACGACTTACTTTAGACAAAGAGGCACAAGTAGGCAACGATCAGGAAAAGGCGCAATCTGAAAAAGATTCCCACTCCAAAAACCGAGCGGGAAAAAACAAACTAACAATTATAAGATACAGTTGCGTGCAAAATTATTGTCCACAACGTTACAATCTGCATAGACTTCAATGTATTTTCATGTTTACAAGAAAAATTATCCTGCCTCAACCGATTTTCACGATTTTAGTTTCGTTTGAAAGGTAAATAAATAAAGCAATAAACAAGATTTTCATTCAATTCTATACATGTGTTACAAGGCTGCAATTATTGAAAGAAAATGTGCAATTATTTTTACAGTCAGTTTTTTAGCAACGTCACCATTTACGTCAATGGGAAAATTGATTTTTCAAAGCTTCCTACAGTTTTAAATCGTTGTGTATGAAAAATGCAAATGCAAAATGCCTTTCAAATGACACCAAAATTATAAAAATATATTGACCAGGAGAGACAGGATATTTTTTTATTGTAAACATGAAAATACACTGAAGTCTATGGAGTTTGCGACGTTGTGGACTTTAATTTGGCCCGTTACTGTACTTATACCATGAAAACATTTCCTAAGCCGAATGAGCAGCTATTTTCTCAATAGGTGGCCACTCAGATACCTAAACTTAACTAAAAATATGATAACATACATAAGGCGCCAACAGCACAAACATTTTAAACACTAAGACATAAAACAATAAGAGCCACCACAGAAGTATCGCCCTGGAACGATCAGTAATACAAAATTACTGGCGGGCTTAAACCGGTTTTACAGTATCCTAACCTCACCCTCAGCTTCTGTAGTTTTGCAGTCCAAACTCTTCATGATAAAGTTAACATTTTCAAAACAAAGCCATTTTCAGCATCATGGATTATCTCCCTTGCCAATGAAAAATTCCTATTTAAAATAAATTTTGGCCAATAAAACTTTATTTGTTGACCAATTTTCAAAATTGGTACAGGTCCTATTAGGACAATTTACGATCAAGGTTTTGGTATGAAAGCAACTTTCATATCGTCCTCCACACAAACATTTTCTGCGAAAAAAAAATCATTATCAGAGGCAAGTTTAAAGATTTTCGTTGAAGAATCAATCCAAAAATGATCAGATAACAAAAATCAGATTTTAAAGAGACCTCTTCTTCTGTAATTGTAAACATGTATATCACATCTGTGAATGTTGACAGATCAGCGTATGCGTCACGGCAAAGTGGGTCTTTAGCCACATACTATATAGTACGTGTATTACAGTCAAAAGTAGATGAATTTGTCCCTACACGAGACAGGCTTTCAACTAAATAACCTCAAGTTCCTTTCTGATTCCCTGGAGATTGAGCAGCTACTTAAAATCGGATAATTAAATGTCTCGTCATTAATTTGTCACAATTGAACTTATTCTGATAAAATTGGTCTTTCTTAAAAGTCCAATCGCTGTTGCAGAGACTTCGAGCACGCGTAGGCGAAGAGTACAAAACGACGCCACGTGCATTTTCGTGGTTTTGCAAATGGTCGATTAAGACGTCAACGCCATAAACATTAAACCTCGCACATTCACATTACCTCCGGATAAAATCAATCCGGTAATCATGTGTTTTAACATACATACGTGGGGTTATAAAAATAACGTGGACTTTTCCCATAACCTATGGTTATATGACTCGATTCCACTGAAACTTTCAGTCCACATGGACCCATGTAATATGCAGCACCGTGCAAAATTCACCACAATCCCTTTGTCCGTTACAAAATTATTGTGAAATAAAAACACCCACTTTCGCCATCATGGAGCATTCCGATGACGTCAGTGACGTCGACGCAAAAAGACTGATTTTGATCCACAAAATGTGCTTTTAAGGGCTTCTGATTTTTTACAGTTTTACTGCTCAAAGTATGTTAAACATTTGTCCACTATTGGAGCATGGTTTACATTACAAATCTGTATAAAATTATTAATGTATTACCTTGATTTGATTTGAGAATAAATTTGGACTGGGTATTTTGATGCTGACTTTTAACATTATGATTTAGACGTTAGAAAATTTTAAATGACGGATATGAATTTCTGATATTTATTTGGGTCCTATTTGTTCGAAGGTGCATGCAATGTTTCATTCGTAATGCTTTATAAAAGGACCTTGAAGTTTTACCGGCAAATAAGATATTAGGATTTGTTTCAGATGGGAATTGTACAATACTGCCGGTTGATCTGTGTTGCAAGAAATTCAGACATCGCTTAAACATTCTGAAAAAGCAAACATAAATGCCTACGCAAAAACAACGAAGGTGCACAACCACTCCACCGTAACTTTTGAGCAAGCATAAATTGTTTTGTTATGGTTTCATTAAGACACATGTCACGTTTGGCTGTGATCTGCAAAACTGTTTTGAAGAAAACGCAAAAGAAATGCGATACTGCAGTGCCATGCTTAACGTCATTTCTGACGTATTCCGTGATGGGGAGGGTGGTGTAAGTAAAACCATCACCAACTGCTATCAAAACACTTCAGATTAACCAAACTTTCAGAATCTGGTGGATTTAAGCACGTTTATCGTCAGCTGAAATTTGAATTTGTCTGCCTGAATCGTTGCCAAGTTATGGGAAAAGTCCACGTAATTTTTTATAACCCCTCGTACTCATGCGAAAACTAAAGAAACTCAATGCTTAGTCTATTTAAAGGCATATTTTACACACTGACTATAGTCGGTGGCTCTGTGGCTCAATTCTCGCAGCGGGTCTCTTCAGAACATGATCGCCTAAACCTCGGTTATTACATTACGAATATCAAAAAGGGTTTGCATCATTAGTTAGTTACCATTTTCACTCCGAAATTGAATAACTCTCCTTAGCAGTAAAATGTTTTACGCGGTTCCAAGATGGTAGGTCGGGCGTCAGACTCTATGATGGTCCCGACTTAATGCTATTCGCTTTAGTTCGTTTGAACCGGAGCTTCTTGTCCGTTGCTTAGCACACCGGAATTCAACTGGTGTTTTTCTTTTGCTCCAGATTTTCAGTGATGTTGTTTTCGATCACCGGGCCAACTGGGACAATTTACCTCAGTCAGCTAAGGGACGTTATAAGGCGTTACCTGGAAAATTACCTGTGCAGATCAAATTTCGATTGTTTCCCATAGATTGCGATGTGCGCGATGTCCTATTTTGACACCTGAGGGACAATTACCAATATAGACCTGTGTTTTACAGGTAACTTGTGGCTAAGGCCTGGGATAGATTTATGCAATTTGAGTTATATTAAATTGAAAGAAAAAGAGCCCATCATAGTAATAGTATTAAGAAATGGATGTTTCAAGGGTTCTGACCAGATTAGTCGTATTCCGTCTGTGCAGTCAAAAATGCATCATGAAAACATGTCGATGCAATGAATACTCCCTTAAATCCCAAAATTATTTAGTAAAACTGGGGAATACAGGGTAACCTATTTTTTTCATACTTTTGCTCCAAAGCGGTTCTAACGTGTATCCTTATTCATGTTTCGAGCAAAAATATGAAAAAATATCAAATATTTCCAGTGAAATGTTTCTATCATTACCGCTGAAAAATATCTCTATATATTGCACGAGGAAGTTTTCGCAATGGGTAAACTACGTATATTTGAATTCTTGAAATTAGAAAAGATAATTATTTTTCATAAAATTTACCACGCATGCGCATGCTCCTTAGAATTGCAGGAGCGGTCTTTGCTGTCGGTCTGGGTGCTTTTTGGTAATTAAAATACAGTAGAAGGGAGCTCCATATCGAGCGGTCCTGGGTTTGAAACCCTCATTCACCATTTTTGCATTATCGGCTGGTTTCCTGCTGGCAAAAATCAATATTGGAAAAACAGGTAACCAGGAACCCCCCTCAGGGGGGTTCTGGTTACCTGTATTTCTTATATTGATTTTTTAAAGCTGGGAACCAGCCGATTATGCAAAAATGGTGAATGGGGCACTGTGTTTTGTCCTTGAGCACGACGCATTAATTCCCTAGAGTAACGTTGTATGCATGGGAAGAAAGAAAGAAAACAAAACATGATGCAATTATGCAATTTATTTTTTATGACCAGGCTCGAATCGCACAATAGAGGTACAAATTGCCTGCGGGGATTCAGTGTGCAGGCTAATCTTAAGAGTTCAGAGAGTGAATAGGGACCGGTCCGATGGCCTATTGTCGTTAATTTTAGTTGTGAATTGTCACTTGACAAAACTGAAGCGTCTATCACCTCGATGCAGTTATTGACACATATGTTGATTTGCACAAACACAGTCTCATGTCTTAAAATGACATTACGAAAACATGTCCATGCAATATACAGAGATTTTTAGAGTTGTAAAAAATGAAAATTTTCAGTAGATAAATGTTGATATTTTTCTTATTTTTGCTCAAAACATAGATTGTGGGTACACGTTAGAACCGCCTCGCTGAGGCGGTCCTAACGAGTACCCACAATCTATGTTTTGGAGCAAAAATAAGAAAAAAGGTATACCCCTACATACCCCAGTTTTGCTATGTAAAAGTGGGGTTCATGGGGGTATACATTACACGGACATGTTTTCATGATGAATTGGAATTTAGACGCATTATTTTTCAGACTAAAAACTGTTTGTAATAAAAAAAATCTATTTTTGTAGGTGAAAATTAGCTTCCTTCGTTTTGCGCCTAGAAATAATGCTTTGTTATATTGCCAATCTCGGAGACTCGCCAATATGTATGTACGTGTTTATGGAGCAGATATGGTGTGCAGGCTGATCGAAACATGTTTTCTTATCCATATACTCAGATCTATATCCAGTCTTGGGTGCATCTAGTTTCTGTACTTGCGTAGAATATATAATGTTGGGCCTAGTCCTCTTTCACAGCGATTTTTTTTTTTTTTTTTTTTTTTTTTTTTCTACATGTAGTTCTAAATAGATCATTTATTTTACGAAGAAAAACATACGCAAGATGCAATCTCTATTCCAAACGCTGAATTTGTCAAATCACCTATCGTCAAGGTAATACGGCCGCAGGCCCCAGCTTTTATTGCAGGGAATGTTTATTTAAGACACGCGCCACAAGTTGATTTGAGAATGACAACCTGATTCAATGTGTGAACAATCAGTTTGGTCGCGACATGAAAAAAAATCTTGCTTAATGTTTCCACCAGCCTGTCATCAAACCAGGCCGGTTTGTGACTACAGATGATAACGCACTTACAAAACTCGGAGTTTGGGACAGGTATACTATCTACATAGCAAAATCATTCACGCTGATTAAATACATGTTCAATTCTCATGCAGCTTATTTTCATCTATAAAAAGGTATCTAACATGTATTTCGCGTTAAAAGTTCTCATTGTGAGGTAATAGTTTTCTTAAAAAAGATGCGTTTAGTAAGTCAAAATCTTTAAATTCCACAATTCATAAAATAAGTTCTTTAATTAAACATGATTTGAACTTCATATTTTATTGTCGTTTCTTTCTTTCTTTCTTTCTTTCTTTCTTTCTTTCTTTCTTTCGTTCACTTTCTTTCTTTCTTTATTTCTTTCTTTCTTATACTATGCAATCTAACACGCGCTGATTAAATATATGTACAATTTCCATGCAGTTGATTTCTACCTGTTAAAAGTTGTCTATCATGGTGTCAACATGTATGTCGCGGTATATTAAATGATTTAAAGTTCTCACTTTCAGCTAAACTGCTGTTGAGTAAAACAAATCACTATAGCGAGTACAAACCTTTAATTTCTGCATTGAATTCGGCTCCTTTCATTAAAATAATTTCTTTAATTAAACATGATCTTTCATTCTTTCTTTATTTCTTTATTGAAAAACCGACTCAACTGGTTACAGTGGTAGCGACGCTGCTCCTCTTGGCTTGGACTTAGGCATTTCATAGAGTAAGTCAGGATGGTAGTTGCGAAACGCGTAATTTTGTATCTTCTGAGTCAAATGGAAGAAATTTTGAAAATACTTATTTTATTATAAAACACATCAGATTAAAGCTTATAAAATTTTCTAAATGGTGATAACTTATAAAAAGTTCGCAAAAAATCCCAAATTTATGAAATTTAAGGCTAAAAATGACTTCTTACACCTTTTCGCAAAATTCCTACTGAGTCTATGAGATTAATATGGACGAACTTTCGAATATGGAAGGATTTTCAATCGCAAAAGGAAGAAACAAGGCAAATACTTATTTTGTATATTTTTATACCACATTTTATGGCATATTATAAACATTATGACCATAACTTATAAAATTTTGTCGTAAAACGGGAAAAGTGTCATTTTTAACATTTTATATGGTTTTCCTATTCAATTGTGTACATCGCTCAACAGTAATTTCACAGGTAAGCGCTCGGGTATTTCCGTAAATCCGATAATAGCCGATGGTGCTAGTGAAGACTATTGTTCCCTATGAGCTTTTTGAGTAAGAATAGAGGGACCAGGAATCGATGCAATTAAATTTAAAGTCCCAACATACGCTGGATCTATGAGTCATCGTGTTTTTTTTTTTATTTCATCATGGTGGTTATCATAATTTATTTGTTTGTCTCTGATGATTCAATGACTAGTTAAAGATTCACCACGAAAACCGAACAATTAACTAAATGCTGTGAACCACTGCGGAGGTGGATTGTGAGGTTTGGATCCTGTCAAACGGGTTAAAGCCCCCGAGCAATTGTATATGACTGATTGTTCCAATGCGATACTTCTCTTATTGGTTAGTTGTTTTAAGTTTTGGCGTTGATTTTTTTGTGCTGTTTGCACCTTATGTACGTTTCAATATTTTAATCAAGTAACTTAGTGGCCGCCTATTGATAAATAGCTGCTCACATGGCCGATGTTATGTTTTCTTAGTGTAAGTACCTGATTGTTTAGTTTTGTTCTCATCTCGGTTTTTGGAGTAGAAATTTCTTTCTGATTGGGCCTGATCATTGCATACTGTCCATTTTCTGATCATTGCCTACTTTTTTTTACCTTTTTACCTTTTGGTGTCATTTATCTTTATATGTTTATTATGTTTCCCTTTCTGCTCTTGGTTGATGCCAGTTGGATGGCTACATCCCTGGGAAAGAGCTAGTTTTCTTGTTGTTTTTTTATACTTCAGTGTCGTTGCAGTTGCAATCTATGTGACGCCCTTTGTATTGTAATTGCTTCCTTTGCCTGATGTCTTGATTGGGGTTCTCCATTTTAATATACATGTCCGCATCCCTTTCGGTTCCTTCTTTATTTATACACACATGAGACGGTTGATCACCCAAAGGCTTGAAACGATCATTCATATGAAACTTCATGCGGGCAGATTTCATTGTCTGCTAGCAACTATGGTGCTTATGCAATGGCACTGGAACTTGCCTACATGTAGATGTGATTGGCTGTCACTGAAAGCAGAGAAATTCTGATGAGCATATTGCATTTCTTCTTTGAAATTACAACTTCGATGTATAATGTGACTTTTAGGATTCAAAGACGTTCATCTCATTCAGATAGATATAGGCTAATGACAACTTGAATACTGCAATTATTCAAGAAAACCATATAGCCAGTAAAAAAGTAAGAATTGATTATGGACAATGTCCATCTAAATGTTACATTACGCCATTCGCGTTTAGTCCATAGTTTTGTAGTCTGTATCGCTAGAGTTTTAAAATTTCAAATCCGGAAACTGGATTCTCACAAAAGCAAATATGCATCAACTGCACGGCGGACATTTTCGATTTTAAATCTAAATTTACTGAAGCTAAAACCCTAAAAGTCGCAGATTTTATTTTCATATCATAGGGCTTATGCATTCTTCAAATGGCGAATTTAGAGCAGAATAAATGAGAAAATTCGTTTCACTGATAGACTGAAAGAAATGCTCTTTTACTAAAGCAGGAATAAAAGTTTCAAGAACTGCTATAATTAAATTTACAGCACCAATTTAGGAATAGAACTATAATATAGCAACATTTGTCGTCACATCGTTGAATAAGAGGAGAAAAATAAAAGTAAGCCAAGCTCAGGATCAGGAAAACATGTCTGTGCAATGTAAAGCCCCTTATACCCCAATTTTAATATAGTAAAACTGGGTTTAGTGATATACCTATTTTTCTCATTTTTGCCCCAAAACATAGATTGTGGGTACCGAGGCGGTTCTAACTTGTACCCACAGTCTATGTTTTGAGCAAAAAGTAAGAAAATATCATTTTTTTTTTCTAATGAAATTTTCAGTTTTACTGCTGAAAAAAAATTCTCTGTAAATTGAATGGGCGAGGTTTCGTAATGGGAATAAGTGACATCAAGAAAACACGCCCATGTAATATACAGAGATTTTTAAAGCTGTAAAAAATGGAAAATTTCAGTGGAAAATATTTGATATTTTTCTTATTTTTGCTCTAAACATAGATTGTGGGTACACGTTAGAACGCCTCGCCGAGGCGGTTCTAGCGAGTACCCACAATCTATGTTTTGGAGCAATAATAAGAAAAATAGGTATACCCCTGCAAACCCCAGTTTTGCTACATAAAAATGGGGTATAAGGGGGTATTCATTGCACGGACATGTTTCCCTGATGCAAAGTCCTACAGAACCTATATAGGAAACAACATGTTTTTTTTTTAAATAATATTCAGACATTTTTCAGCAACCCTCCTTACAGACCCCAATGTTGTCCAAGATCTACTCCGGGAAGAAGAAAACAAGACCAGGGGCTTGGTAGAAAAATATTCCATCAAAATGAAAAATGCCCATGTGAGTATTGTGAACTTGAATATACCCAAAGCAGTTAAATGTTTCTATAGTAACCTATAATAGTATTCAATTTTCTATTCTGGATAAATATTGACCTCATTTGTTTATAATAATCAATAATATATGGATACACCGTTCCAGATATACCGTTTTTGTTTTCATGGTTTTTTTAATCGTTTTGAAATATTTTGTGTGACAAGACCATCATTCTGAACAAGGTGCAATGGAAACGTTCGTTTCCAAATGATGCCAAAGAATAAATAAACAATGAGAAAATGTGATATTTTATTTTTTTTAACTTTTTGTATTTTCAAAATGATATTTTAAGTGCTAGATATCTTCATTTAAAGGTTGTACGTCTTACTCCTTTGAACAAAAACTATCGAAAAAATATTATGGTCGTTTTTTTCAAATAATCAAATACTGTAGCATATTTTGCAAGGTTCATTGCATTTTCTTCTAACAATTATTCTAAGAAACCAAGTTTTTACACTTGCCCACAATATTTCGTCAATCAGAAATGGAAACCAATAAATAGCTTGGTCACATGATGATTTGATATCGAGACTTCGGAAGAATTAACGATCAGGTGTGTAAGCTGTGACCATGACGAGTTTCTTCTTAGATATCTGCAATTACAGTTGATTTTTCTGGAATTCAGCAAAAAAAAAAAAAAAAAAAAAAAAAAAAAAAAAAAAAATGGTAAGCAGTTCAACCGTTAAGATGTCTTGTGCCTCTAACGAGACTTACGAACGTTTTTTTTATATACTCTGGCTAGACTGAAGCCTTAATTTCATCAACTTAAGTATTTTTGTTTCTGACTTTAATTGCTTACAAGTGCTTTTGGGGATAAAGTTAGAAACAAAAACTGCGTAATCGTCTCTTCTAAGCACTCAATGGTATTTGAAAATGTATATTCATGAAAAAAGAACTTTAACATACTAATATACTGAGAGGAATTAGAAACTTAAGTCTTGTCTTTAGAAAGATCCTGCTTTGAACCAATTCAAAAGTTTTGTTTCTTGTTATAAAATTTGCTTACAACAGTATTTCTGTTATGATGTTGGTTTGTCAAAAAAGAATAAATTTGCTTAGGGGAATGTCTAGGGCCAACTTTTTGATGCAATGGCCAAAATCCAAGTGTTCAAGTTTATATATCAAATTGAAGAGTTTGGTGTGTGATGTCCCGAAGAATCATAAATCTCTATAAGACATGGCTCAATCCACTGTAGCTTAAAACAGTTGTCCATAGATAACATCTTGCGTCGAAAAATCAAACTTATGAGTCAAAGAACGTCATAAACATGGCCATTCAAATGAACGTCATTTTCATGGCCATTCTTTTTGCATCTTTGCGTATTTGCAGAATTATTTTTCGCTTTACATCTAAAATCGTGATAAAGAATCAATTTCTGCACTGCAAGCAGTTTTAACATGGACAAAAACGACGGAACAGTTTTGCGTTACGTCACATTAACGTTTGAAATTTCGGTGGCTCTTGTTTTCAGGTGAAAGGCGGGAAACCAATTAATCATTGAATAAAACGCCTGTTTACAAAAAAGTGGGGCCTCCCTTCCTGACATTGACGTGACAGTCACAGTTAAAAGATAAACAGTACAAACACCGAAAACGGGTTTTGATTTTCAAATTCAAAAAGATAAATGCCTCGACTGAGTTCGAATATACACCACCTTTAGTCATTTATCATGAATTTTTATTCCTGGCGTGAGAAAACGTCGAAAATACACTTTCATGTGTGACGTTAAACGTAAAACTTCACGTTTTGTTGGATAAAATCTTAAAATAACAATATTTCGTACGTATTCTCACACCTTGATCACAGAAGTTTATAGTCGCTATTTTACATTTAGCAAAAACGGCACTTATCATGCTTTAATGCTATTTGCGAAGAAAACGTCACAATGACGTAACGTTTTTGCATTTGACGGAATTCGAAATTTAAAATGCAAAATGTAAAGCAGAAATTACACACTGTCACAATCCAATTATACAAACTGGTTTTATTCAAAATCAATCTAAAAATAAGAAAAAATAAGTAATGTTGAAAACTAATTCCTCTCAATATACAATGTGATGTTTAACGTTTCTGCGCGGAAAGAAGAGTTGAGAATTTATTGTCATGGTACCGTGTTAGATATAAGAATCACATTTTACTGGCCTTTTGATTAAACTTCTAGAAAAAAAAACTCCATAAAGGGAAGTAGTATCCGTACATACAACAATAGAGACTATAAAGCAGTTGTCTTTTGCTCTTCTTTAATATTTTGTATAAGATAAGCACATCCCGTGTTTTAATGAAATTTCAAAAAATGATACTTATTCTAAATTTGTTTGATTATGCAAAGTGTAAATTTCATGTATATTTTGTTTTCAGGTAAGTGGTCACGTGAAACAGAAAACTGGTAAAATAGGGGAGACAATCCTGAGCTCTGCTAGGGAGGAGAACGCTAGTTTGATAGTTGTAGGGACTCGAGGCATGGGTAAAGTGAGACGAACATTCCTGGGGAGTGTCAGTGATTACCTCATACACCATTCGGGTGTTCCTGTACTTGTGTGTAGAAACAGAGAACAACACCATCATCACGGGAACAACTCAGTACACAAATGAGCAATTTGTGTTAAGAACATTTTACTTTATCATATATATATATATATATATATATATATATATATATATATATATATATATATATATATATATATATATATATATATATATATATATATATATATATATATATACCATTAGTTGAAGTCGGGTGTTCCTATACTTGTGTCTAGAAACAGATAACAATATCACCATCATTGGAACAACTCAGTACAAATGTGATCCCACTTTGTGTTTATAACTTTAATCACTAATACATATAAAATTATATACAAAAATGTCAGAAGGTCTTTATTTACACCTAATACATTTTTCAAGTGTTCCCGTACTCATATGTAGAGACGGAGATCAACATCATCATCACGGGAACAACTCAGTACAAAACTGATCTCAATTTGTGCTTAGAACTTTTCACTTTAACATGTACGAGATATATATCATATGGAGTGTCTATACATAACATCTCATACAAAACTCTGGTGTTCCCATAATTGTGTGTAGAAACAGAGAATAACATCATCATCATTGGAACAACTCAGTACAAAATTGACCCCACTTTGTGTTTATAAATTTTATCACTTATACATACCTATAAAATTATAAACCAAAATTGCCAGAATGTCCCTTACCCTAGCCCTAACCCTAACCCTAGCCCTAACCCTAGCCCTCTCCCTAACCTTAACTTTTCCCTAACCGTAGCCCTAATCCTTTCCCTAGCACTAGCCCTAACCCTAAACCTAGCCCTAACTCTTGTCCTAAGCCTAACCCTAACCCTAGCCCTCACCCTTAACCTAACCCGTCAACCTAACCCTAGCCCTAACCCTAACCTAACCCTAGCCCTAACCCTGTCGCTAAGCCTAACCCTAACCATACTTTACATCTCATTCATTGCTCTGGTTTACCCGTACTTTTGTGCAGAAGAAGAAAACAACATTACTTTCGTGGGAAGAATTCATGATCAGTACAAATGTGATCCCGCTTTGTGTGTTAGAATTTCAATCGGTTTCTACATGTAACATTATAAAAAATATACCAAAAATGACAGAAGGGCTATACTTTACACCTCATTAATCGCTTGTGTGTTCCCGTACTGTTAAGTAGAAGAAATGATTAATATTACCATCACGGAAATAACTCAGTATAAATGTCATTTCATACGGTGTCTTCAACATTATTATCCTATACATGCAAAATCACATACAAAACATTAGAGAAGGTCTTTACTTTACACCACTGTGTTATCACTCAGTTGTTCTCGTACTTGTGATTAGAAACAGAGAAGAACATCATCATCATTGGAACAACTCAGTACAAAAGTGATCTCAATTTGTGTTATAACTTTAATCACTTAGATCCATATAATTATGTTAATTTATATACCAAAATGCAAGAAACACTCTAACCCTAACCCTAGCCATAACCCTAGTCCTAGCCCTAATCCTTACCATTTCCCTAACCATAACCGTAACCCTAGCCCGAACACTAACCCTATTCCCAGCCCTAACCCTAGCCCTTACCCTGCGCTAAGACTAAGCCTTACCCTAACCTTAACCCTAGCCCTAATCCTTACCATTTCCCTAACCATAACCCTAGCCCGAACACTAACCCTATTCCCAGCCCTAACCCTAGCCCTTACCCTGCGCTAAGACTAAGCCTTACCATAACCATCGCCTTAACCCTAGCCCTAACCGTAACCCCAACCCTAACCCTAGCCCTAAGCCTAACCCTATTCATTGTACACGCAAAAATCAAGTTTTCTTAATAAATGTTAAAGTGACGTAATTAACGCGGTTTTAGTGCAAATGAATGCCAACCCACATTATTTCCCTTGACTTTTGGAGTTTCCTTCCAGAAATATCTGATACATATTTTCCGTCCTCATCATTTGTTTTTGTTGAATTCTGGGTAACGCTATAATTTATTCTGTATGACGTTAATAACTGGCGTTGAAGTTTCGGTTTTAGTATTGAAGTTAAGCAGACTGACTGTACTTTTCAATTCAAAAATATTTTTTGCCGATATGTCTTGTATTCTGAGAGTAAGAACCAATAAAACAAGTGATGTGTTTTCAAAGTCCTTTAGTATACCAACAAATGTTTCCATGTAGAACTGTAGGGAGAATAAAATAAATATGAGATCCTTTAAGAGCAACAAACATATTAAAGAGAAAAGAGATGTACCATACCACGGTTTCGGCTACTTAAGCCTCTTCATAGAACCTTTAGATTTGGTTAAATGGAGCCAAAGTGAAATACTGTTTTGCAACTTTCAACAGGATTGTCGATACAATGCCTAATATGTATATAATCCAAACAGAACCAAATATATAAAACGTTGGTTTGAAAATGAATCTAAACCGATAATGAATTTCGGATTTCTCAGAACGTCCTTGCTGATCTCAAAGGACCAAACAGAAAGTATAATCGGTACCATAGATGATGTACGGGGAGACCTTATACGGCCGCCACACGACACAACACCAGCTACAATTATAGCAAATTAAAAATGAGCCTGTGCGTGACAAAACCAACAATTTGGGGTTCCGACCAGGTCCGACACAAACCGACCTGTACAAGCACAGAAAAAAGCTAGAAGCTTGAAATTTCGGATTTAAGTTGAAGAGGAATTGTACTATCCGAGTAGCGAAAACAAAGGCGCTGATCAGCTTCGCGGTTACCGCGAAGTTGATCTGCGTCTTTGTTTTCGCCTATGCCAATTGTTGTTTTTCTCATGCACAGGCTCAAATAAAACTGAGATCCTTTAAGAGCAACACGCATACCGCGGTTTCGGCTACTTAAGCATTTTCAGTGATCCTTTAGATTTGGCAAAATGTAAAGTGAAATACACATAATTTTGCAAATTTCTACAGGATAGTCGATACAAATACTTCTATTACCCAAAAAGAGCCAAATATATAAAATTTGGTTAGAAAATGAATCAAAACCGAATCATGAATTTCTAATTTCTCAGAATACCCTCGCTGATCTTAAAAGGGCCAAAACGAAAAATGTAATCTACACTTTGGATGATGTGCGGGGTAATTGGCTTCTCAGGCGGCCAATAGAAACAACCATGTTGCCTTTAAAAGCTAAAGTTAAAAGGTACGAAATGGCTAGGAACAATCACAAACAGAATCATGTCGTCAAAGTGGAAACACATGATGTAGAAAATTTACATTCTTCCTCAGTTAAGTTAAAGAACAAGCTTAAAAGTGTTGAACATTACTTCTACTTTCTACTACTTCATCAGGAGAACATGACCGTGCAATGAATACCCCCTTAAACCCCACTTTTATACAGTAAAACTGGGTTATGCAGGGACATACCTATTTTTCTTATTTTTGCTCCAAAACATATTGTGGGTACTCGTTAGAACCGCCTGTTTCGAGCAAACATATTAAAATATCATTGTTTTTTTTTTCTAATGTAATTTTCATTTTTTAACGCTGAATAAATCTCTGTATGTTGCATGGGCAAGTTTTCGTAATGCCATTATGGTATTAAGTTATATTTCTAACATTACCTTTGATATGGATTTTAACTGATTGAATTTCCAATTTTATATGCCACTTGCTAAAACACTTCATTCTCTTTTTGGCTATTCTCTTTTTGACTTCACATGCAATCAAACCACAAATCTTCAAGATACACAATTAAAACTTTGATTTGTTGTAACCTGGGTTGTAAATCGAAAATACTCAATGGCTATAAAGACGAAGCCATGTTTTACAAATTAAGACATTATCAGATCCCAGTTTTGTAATCTTTTAAAGGCTCAATTCAATATTTCAACTTGAAAAGCAAAGCCATAAATAGAGTAATGAAATATCTCAAAACCTTATAAAACTGTTGATTCATCTAATTGCTTCGAGATGTTTTTACTGCCATCAAACTAAAAGAATTTCAGATTATCTGTTTCAACGTTTACGACGGAATGCGTCTTCAAACTTTTCACGACCGACGCTTCTCTCTTTATCTCACAACAAACTGATTTCATTACGAATTCACACCCACAAAATACAGATATTTTTAAAGCTGTGAAATAAAATTGTCATTTGTTTTGACAAATGACAATTTTAAAGAATCGCTGTTCTTTTTATTTTATTTGCTATTACCGAAACTGGTGTTGTGCCGTGTGGCGATCTTAAAAAGTCTCCCCGTACATCATCGATAGTGCAGATTATATTTTCCTTATCGGCCTTTGAGATCAGCGACGGTGTTCTGAGAAATCAGAAATTTATCATCGGCTTAGATTCATTTTTAACCAATTCAATATATATTTGGTTCCATTCAGATACTAGTCCTTATTGAAAGTTCAAAATTATTGTAATTCTCTTTGGCTCCATGTTGCCAAATGTAAAGGGTCACTTAAATAGCCGAATCCCGGAATGAGCCATCACCTTTCTCATAAATAGTCTCTCTGCTCTTAAAGGATCGCTGTTTTTTTTTTGTTCGTTTTGTTTTTGTTGTTGTTGTTTTTCTCATTTTCTTTTTTTGCTCAAAACATAGATTTTTGTTACACGTTAGAATTCACAGTGAATGGTTTGGACCAAAAATAATAAAAAAAATATACTCTGCACATCCAATGTTTTCCCCTTTACAAAATAATCGAAGTGTGTTAATGGGTATACATTAAACGGACATGCTTTCCTGATCCTGAGTACAAGTAAGCAACCGGCAGTGGCTAATTGAAAACAACAAAGGTAAACACCGTTTCTACATGCACATGAAGCCAAATGGTGTTTTCGGTAAATGCAAGTATGAATTCAAATGGAGTATTAAAGACAACGGAATTGTTTGCGTTCATGAGAGACAGGTAATTCCAACTCTTGGGCCCACCGTTTTATTGGGAAACCCGGTAAGCCTCGTTTCCCACAATAAATGATGGATTCTTGTACACAGTCAGTAAATGCCGGAATCATTCTTTCTTTGCAACAGTGGAGTGTGAGAAATAGAAAAGGAAATTATTATGGTACATAGTACTTGAACGTATGTACATTAGTTTCTTGGAAATATATTCAGAAAACTAATTTCATTTTGATTTGAGCGGTTGAGTGCACATTAATGCTCTTCTGTAGGAGAACACGCCTATATAATTAGTGCTATAGAAGCACGATATTTGTGGATATTATATTTATCTTTTTGAGGCAAAGTCATTGACATATAAATGCCATTGTCATTTTAGGTACAATCATTGACATATAAATGTCATTGTCATTCACTGATAGTTAATTTTAAGTTCACACCTGATACCTATTTTACTAAGTAAAGACAGGAATGGAATTTACGCACTGCGAACTGTTTGACGCTGTACAATTACACGTTCCACATAAAACTTGTGACATTTTTATTTTACAGTTCAAAACTAAATTATGATTCTTCTGTTTGAAAGGTTGATAATGCCATGTGTCGTTGATGTAACTTGAGCCCATTTGTTTTTCTTTTTCTAGAAGCTATAAATCAAAGTTTAGAGACTGTGTGTCAGCTATGCTTCCTTGTACGCAAGCAAGTATAGTATAGTATGTGCAAGAAAATGGAACACAATACAGAACAAGATATGAAGAGTAACCAAATCACAAGACTTCGTCCGAACCAGTTCACAAGACTTTGTCCAAACCAGTTTATATGCTTCAAACATATCTCAGAGTTTAGCATCACAGGCATTTACCTAAAAATGAAAATGTGAGAAAGTGCTCGAAGCGAATGGGCATCACCAATCACTTCTACATTTGTATGCATATTTGATGAAAAACTGTAGAAATATAAGTCCTGTAATTGAAATCCTTACTATTTTGGCATGATCATCACTTCAAAAAATGTTTCATTGGCGGAATCGGCAAGCACATGGCTTCAATGGCATACGCCCAACGAGAGATAAAAACACACAAACATTACGTAAACTTCTCAATTATTACCTGGGATTTTTTTAATTACATATTAAATATCTATTTATGAACTAATTTTCAATTCTACAATTATCATAAAATAATGATTGTTATATCGATTTTTGTTTGAATTTAGCATCTTCGACTTTTAAATTACATTATAACTTCATTTACTGATTTCTTCTCTTGACCCCGTCAAACCTCAATTTTACTATATAAGAATAGGTTTGAAGGGGCTAAGTTCCACAGGGAGATGTTTCCATGATTGATAATGTACAATGTATCAAAGAATATGAAGAACCCATTAATATGTTACGAACAACCATTAAAAATAAAATGCTAACTTCTTTAGATAAGAAAGGATAAAAACACTTGTGATATTTTTTTATATACTTACCACATTAGTGGCTTATTTAGATAATGAAGGGATGTGTTATGTGTTAACCTGTTTTACAACATGCGAAAATCAGCCAGCGGCTTGTATTGAGAAACGCATGGTATAGAAGGATGCCCAACCATTCTGAATGTCTAGTTAACGCAGCCCGGTCAACAGGACTGTATAGTTTTACACACTAAGATGGGTGATTCTATCTTGTCAAATGCGTTTCTCGTGTACAGACACTATATTTAATTGTGAAAAGTGTCATTAAGGTTACTAAGAGGTCCAAAAACAATTCTTACATATAAAGAACAACACGAAGTAACTGTGATTCATGAATTGTACAATAATGGAGAAACTGTGCTTGGTCTTCCTTTTCCTGGAGATACTTTTGTCGCCAGTAAGTAGTGGTAACAAAAGAACGACTTTCAAGTCATTGATAGATCAGGTACGGATAATGAAGGAGTCACATTCGTTAGATATTACTTTGATTAATGCCGAAATGGAGTCAATAAAAGACGATCTTGCGAATGTTGCTAATACGATAAATGGTACAAATATTGATGACCGTCCTGCTACATGTATATGTGGTAGCAGCGCTGCAAACATTGACAAAGGAGACCCCGGGGAAAACACAATGAATAGCCTTCGTGACAGTGATAATTCGGAACGTAACTTTATCGAGAATATCGAAATACTAAAGCATGGATTCCTTTCGATGAAGGTGTTTGCAACGGACCGAGTCAAAGACATAGAAAATATGATCAGGACATTTGAAGAAAAAAGTGCCATCGAAAGAGGGAAAGTATTGGTGAAATTCAACGAATTAGCCGCAGAGCTCAGTAAACTAAACCAAACATTGGGCATCATGCAAAATGATCATTCATTGTCAATGGAGGTTTTTCGATCGGAAATATCGAAATCACTAGAAGACACGCGTGCTCACTTTCAATCAGAAATAAAGAAATCAGACGCTTCCGTTGAGGAGAAATTGAATGAAATGGAAGATTCCATTGGCAAAATCAGGGAAAGAATTTCTCCCTATTCCGACTTAAGTGATTACTGGTTACTTGTATTTCGTTTAAGGCCTGGAGATTATGGTGGAGTTCTTGAAGCATGGACAGACGGCAGAAATGCAAGAGAATCTTATGACCCCAATGATGCTGATGTTATGTTCCACAAATATATTCCTTTTAGAAATTACGCCATAGACCTTTGGGAACACCTTAGAATTTCATTGGTTCGCGTTGCGTTATTCGACGAGAACGATAAAGAAGTGGCATTTCTCTTGTTTGATGGCACAGGATCAGACAAAATGAACTGGTTTTCAAAAGAAAGACTCCTTGATTCATCATGGGGTCAACTAAGATACGATTCAGCGCTGAACTTTTTTTCGATCGCTGGGGACACCGGTAACGTAAGGAGATTCTTTATAAATGTTCGTTATAGCTCGTGCCCGATCGATCACGGGTTTCTGATGATTTTAGATGGGAATTCACCAAGGCCGTGTGACTACGAGAAGCGTCTTGGACAGACCACTAGGATTTTGTACTCAAAATATCCCGGTGGTACACGATGGAGCTCCGAGTTCAAGGATGCCGCATACATGGATATATCGATTTACAGCAACACCAAAGGCTTCCTTCGAATGTTCACGAATAGGCCTAAACCCCTTTAAAACATTACATTTGTCATGTAAATGTACAGTACGCAGTACGAGGTACAGATAAATTGACTGTAGGTTAATTTGATGTGCTGTGTCAAATTGATAAATAAGATCAGAATAACTAGAAAATAAAGACGCAGAAACTTTGTTTAGAGCGCTTCAGAACGTAAAGCGGGCGCAGCGTCTGCAAATTACATCCGTGACTAGAATTTAGTAATCGAGGCATTGTTTTACAGTTAAAACGGTAAAAAAGGAGGATGAATGAGACACAAGTACATGTATGTCCAGAGCTAAACGCCTTTGGTAGAGACATTCAACTTTGTACCAACTACGGTTTCTGGTTGGTTAGACGGCGAGGCGGTTCTAACGTGTACGCTCGTACCAACAATCTATGTTTTTAGCAAATATATTAAAACTATTGTTTTCTAAAGATTTTTTTTATATATTTTAGCGCTGAAAATAATCTCTGTATATTGCATGGGCAAGGTTTCGTAATGCCATTATGGTATAGAAATCTATTTCTAACATTATCTTATGGATTTTAAACTGATTGGAATATGCCACTTGCTAAAACACTTCGTTCTCCTTATGACTTCACATGTAATCAAACCCCAAATGTTCAAGAGGAACAATTAGAAAACCTTAAACTGTTGTAAAGTGGGTTGTAAATCGAAAATACTCACGGATATAAAGAAGAAGCCATGTTTTACAAATTAAGACGTTATCAGATTCCAATGTGTGTAATCTTTTAAAGGCTCAATTCAATATTTCAACTTGAAAGGCAAAGCCATAAATAGAGTAATGAAATATCTCAAACCTTGTTAAACTGTTGATTCATCTAATTGCTTCGAGATGTTATCAAACAAAAAGAATTTCAGATTATCTGTTTCAACGTTTACGACGGAATGCGTCTTCAAACTTTTCACGACTGACGCTTCTCTCTTTATCTCTCAACAAACTGATTTCATTACGAAAAGGTACAAGAAGGCAAAGATCAGGAAAAGGCGCAATCAGAAAAAGATTCCCACTCCAAAAACCGAGGTGGGAAAAAAACCAAACTAACAGTCAGGTACTTATACCATGAAAACATTTCGTAAGCCGAATGAGCAGCTATTTTCCCATTAACTTAACTAAAAATATGAAAACATACATAAGGAGCCAACAGCAGAAAACTATTTTAAACACCAAGACATAAAACAAAAAGAACCACCACAGAAGTATCGACTTGGAACGATCAGTTACACAAAGTTACTGGCGGGTTTAAATCGATTTTACATGGCCATAACCTCATCCTCAGCTTCTGCAGTGGTTCATAACATTTAGTTAGTTCTTCGGTCCTCGTGGTGAATCTCTAACTAGTCAATGAATCATCAAGAACAAACAAATAAATCATGATAAACATCCACCAGGACTCACAGATTGAGTAAGCTGCCCGACGATGGAGATCCATGGGCGCCGAATAACTTACTAACTCCGGAGCAAAAGAAAAACATCAGTTGGACCCCGGTGGGCCAAGCAACAGACAAGAAGCTCCATCATAGAGTCTGACGCCCGACCCACCGGCGTGCAATTAAAGAAGGCAGTATAGTTATCAACCGTGATTGGGTTAAAAACTAAGCATGCAGACTGTCGCATAACATTCAATTCACACCCACAAAATACAGAAAGGTACAAGTAGGCAACGATCAGGAAAATGCGCAATCAGAAAAAAAGATCCCCACTCCAAAAACCGAGGCGGAACAAAAAACAAACTAACAATAAGGTTAGCCGAATGAGTAGCTTTTTTCCCAATAGGTGGCCACTCAGTTACCTAAACTTAACTAAAAATATGATTACGTACATAAGACGCCAACAGCACAAAACACAAAGACATAAAACAAATAGAAACACCACAGAAGTATCGCCTTGTAACGACCAGTAATATAAAATTACTGGCGGGCTTAAACCGGTTTTACAGGATCCTAACTTCAGCATCAGCTTCTGCAGTTGTTCAGAGATTTTTAAGGCTGTAAAATAGAAAATTTTCATTTGACGAAGAAAACATACCATTTTTAAGGATCGCTGTTCTTTTATTTGCTATTACTGAAACTTGTGTTGTGCCGTGTGGCGATCCTAGAAGTTTTCCCGTACATCATCCACAGTGCACATAATATTTTGGTTCCTTTGAGAGCAGCGATGATTTTGTGAGAAATCAGAAATCTATCATTGGTCAGAAATCTATCATTGGTTTGGATGCATTTTTAACCAATTTAATATATAGTCAGTACATAATGAAACGCAAAACGTATAGTTTCTGTCATAACTTGTACATTCTAAAAGAGAATCATTTACAGGTAACAAAGACTAACATGTCTCCTACCAGCAGATTGAATTCCATGTTTCTCAGAACACGGAAACATTATGTTTTTCTGTGTCAATAAAGAGTACCCGTTGACAAAAGTCGCAAGAATTTGTGTTGATGAATACTCTTTGTTTATTCCTTTAAATACATCTAATGTTCACTTACTTTCTTAAAACGATCTTTTTTTTCAATTTCTAATTATAATTGAGTTTGTGAGCTACTCAGACTTACTTTGACTGCTGTTGTCAACAACATGAATACTTGGCTTAAATGCTCGAAACGGTGGTCAAGAGGTATGCATATAACGGACATGCTTTCCTGATCCTGAGTACAAGTAAGCAAAGGGCAAAGGGCAGTGGCTTAATATTTAAAACAACAAAGGTAAACACCTTACCTACATGAAGCCAAGTAGCGTTACCGGTCAATATATGTATTGATTTAAACGGAGTATGAAAGAAAACGGAATTATTTCCGTTTACGTTCATGAGAGACAGGTCATTCCACCTCGTTTCTCACCGTAAATGATCGATAAGTTCGTCACAATCAGTAAATGCATGAATCATTCGTTTTGTTTTCAACAGTGGAGTGTGAGAAATGGAAATCATTATGGTGCGAACCGTTTCCCGCTGTAAAATTAAAATTTTCACATAAAACTTGTGACATTTTTATTTTATAGTTCAAAACTAATTATAAATTATGATTCTTCTGTTTGAAAGGTTGATAAAGCCATGTGTCGTTGATGTAACTTGAGCCCGTTTGTTTTCCTTTTTCTAGAAGCTATAAATCAAAGTTTAAAGACATTGTGTCAGCTATGCTTCCTTGTACGCAAGCAAGTTTAGTATGCTCAAGAAAATGGTGACACAATACAGAACACGAAATGGAGGGTAACCAAATCACAAGACTTCGTCCAAACCAGTTTAACCCATATGCTTAAAACATATCTTAGAGTTTACCATCACATGCATTTACCTAAAAATGAAAATGTGAGAAAGTGCTCGAAGCGAATGGGCATCACCAATTGCTTCTACAGTTGTATGAATTATGGACAATTCGGACCTTGGCTTATTCGGCCCTAGTCAATTCGGACCCTAAAAAATTCGGCCCTAGTCAATCCGGACCTCGACCACTGGTCAATCCGGACCTCGCCCACTGGTCAATTCGGACCTTTGTTTTTGGTCAATTCGGACCTCAAAAATAAAAATTCTTTCAAATTGTTCAATTCGGACCTTTTCTGTTTGTAAATTCGGACCTTTTCCATTGGTCAATTTGGACCTTTTCCTTTGGTCAATTCGAAATTTTTCCGTTGGTCAGTTCGGACCTTCGCGTTGTGTAATTTCCATAAAGAAAACTGCATACACCAGAGGATCCTGAACTACATAACACAAAGTACTCATAAGAAACAGTTGGGCTGCTCGAGTCTACAGAAAAAGCTTATACACTTCTGACTGACCGTCTGATCACTTGTTAACTGGGCTCTGCCCAGGCAAAGTGGTAAAAGTCAAACCATCCATACATATAAGCCCTTGTGTTTACTTGCGTGGTTATATTTTCAAGCGCATTTTGGATGTCATGACAGCGTAATGTTGGGTAAATGTCCTACATAAAGGAGGCAACATCCCGACATGACCATAGCTGTTGACTGGGATACTAAGCCACAAATCAATTAATCAACAAAACAAAGTATTTCACTTGAATACTACATGAAATATTGGCATGAGTACTACAATGAATTTTTATTTTAATGATTCCATTCACTGGCAATCATTCCATCTGGAACCGATTCAAGCATTTGTACAGCCGCGGTGGTGTAATGAATAGCGTATTCGCTTAACAATCAAGATGTTGCGGGTTCAAAACCCGGCTGGTACATATGCCTGTCATGTTGGTGACAAATGTTCACCCTGACATATAAAGGCAAACCGCCCATACGGTGTTACATTTCTTATTTGGACCTTATTTTTGTTCCACATGTGGTCAATTTGGACCCCAAACAGATTTTGTTATTGGCTAATTCGGACCTTTATCCGATTCGGACCTAGGCTAATTCGGACTCTATTTAAAAAAAAACTTGGCTAATTCGGACCTCGATTTTGCGGGGTCCGAATTGACCAGTGGTCCAGGTCCGAATTAGCCAAGGTCCGAATTGTCCACAGCTGAGGTCCGAATTTGCCAAGGTCCGAATTAGCCAAGGTCCAAATTAGCCAAGGTCCGAATTGTCCACGTACCCTGTATACATATTTGATGACAAACTGTAGAAATATAAGTCCTGTGATTGAAATCCTTCCTATTTTGGCATAATAATAATAATAATGACTTTATTTAAAGAGGAGGCTCAGTTGGACAAGTCCGATCTTCCCTGAGGTCCTTTTTCAAAACAACATATACATACAAATATATACAACATAGAAAATTTACATAAACAAATACAAAAATAGAGTTCTGTTCCTAAAGTAAAGAATGTTCTTGTGTGGCTGCCCATTCAAGATATCCTTTCCTAAATTGTTGAAGGGAGACTGCATTTCTGAGATGGTTTGGAATGGAGTTCCATATTTTTGATCCTGAGTATGCAAGGCTGTTTCTATAATGTTCAATATTTGGTTTTGGGATGTACAAAAGATTGTCTGCTGTAGACCTAAGGGTTCTCTCATGGACCTCTTTTGAAAAAGTAAACATATTTGTAAGGTAAGCAGGGGTTAAATTATGCATAATTTTGTACATGAGTATTGCTTTCTGGTACATAACTCTCTCTGGGAAGGTCATCCATTTCAATTCGGCAAAGAATTCTTCTGATGGAGTTTCTATTGGCTTATCTAGAATTGACCTTGCTGCCCGTTTCTGGAATTTGATAATGGAGGTCATAAACTCAGTATTGGCATTACCCCAGACTGAACAACAGTAGTCGAGATGAGGGAGTATGTATGCATTGTAGAAGAGCTTTCTAGTTGAAATGTTTAGGTTTTTTTTAATCCTATTCAAGAGAAAAAAGCAATGAGTTGCATTTTTTAATGTTGACTCGATATGGGTTGACCAACTTAGGGAGTTGTTTATATGAACACCGAGCAGTTTCTCAGACTCTGATATTTGAATTTGTTCTCCCTTAATAGTGAAATGAGGTGGAGCTGCCATTATTTTGTTGGCTGTGCATCGAGTTGCTAAGAACATTGCCTTTGATTTGGATGTATTCTTTTTCATGTCATTGTCGTCACACCAATCAGAAAAAAATGTCTAGGTCTAGATTTAGGAAATTTGTTACTGTGGGCAGATAGGAATTTCAAGTATGCAAGGTGCCATCATCTGCAAATAGATCTAACAGACAATATTTGATGTACAGGGGCAAATCATTAATACACAGTAAAAATAGTAATGGTCCAAGAACTGAGCATCACTTGATAGTTGACACTAGTTATGTTTTGTGATAATATTGATGAGCAACAAAGTCTGACTATAACAGGCTATTGTGTATGGGACGAGCTGAGAGATAAAAGCACCGTAGCAGTAATGAACGGAACACACAAAGATAATGTATCACTGTCGGAAAACAAACGGCGTGTAAGCTATCCTATGCTCACACAACGGTGACGTCACAGATAATTTTAACGGTTCGGACTGAAACTAAGTTCGGAAAATTCGTGGTGCCGTTTGCGTTAGTTATTTGTGAAATATTTTAAATATCCTATCATATGCAGCACACATGTTTGGTTGTATAACTGAAAAGCCTTTCGCAATTCAGCATCTGGTCGCTGAGAACACTTCGGAAACTTTAAAAATACAAAAAGTTCTAAATGTTGACAATTGTTTGAAGAAAGAAAATAGGATATGTGTAAAACAGTCTTCTTTAATATGAAAATAGCAACGCGCGATTTCCGAAATTATGTGCTGTACGAACGCGCGCTTTGTCGTATGACGTATACACAAATAATAGCATGCACGGACTTTGTTTCCCGACACTGATGTATCAAATAATATGTTTCAAACAGTCATTAAAAGTACTTGTATTAAAAATACTAACTTCTTCAGTTAAGAAAGGATATACACACTTGTGATACGTTTTACATACTTACCACATTAGAGGCTAATTGAGATAATGAAGCGCATAAGGATGATTCATGTGTTAATCTGTCTTACAAAAAGCCATAATCAGCCAGCGCGGCTTGGAATAGAAAACGCCTTATATTAAGAACAAACAATACAAGAATGTCCAACCATTCTAAATCTAGTGAACGGGGTCCGGTCAACATGTAAAGTTTTACACACTGAGGTTGGTGATTCTGACTCTGATGTGTTTCTCGTGACCACACAATATTAAATGGTGAGAAGTGTCATTAAGTATACCAAGAGGTCCAAAAACAGTTCTTACATATAAAGAACAACACGAAGTGACTGTGATTCATAAATTGTACAATAATGGAGAAACTGTGCTTGGTCTTCCTTTTCCTGGAGATACTTTTGTCGCCAATAAGTAGCGGTAACAAAAGAACGACTTTCAAGTCATTGATAGATCAGGTACGGATAATGAAGGAGTCACATGCGTTTGATATTACTTTGATTAATGCAGAAATGGAGTCAATAAAAGACGATCTTGCGAATGTTGCTAATTCGATAAATGGTACAAATATTGATGACCGTCCTGCTACATGTACAGCTCAGTTTCAAAAATAACATACCCCTGCAATGTCGCAAAATAAATTGACCTCTTCATCGTCATTGCATCGATCATTGCTAGAGGACTGTTGACCTGGTTCGAATGAAACTTCTACATTTTGTGCATATTTTTATGTGTGTTAAAATGGTATTAAATTTATATTGATCATGAGCAGTCCGATCGGACAGGAAGCTGTATTTGGCGTATACCAAAATTCTGACAGATTTAAAGTCAAGTTTTCAAGTTTGGGCGATTGTTATGATGTCCGTACTGTGAATATTGCCTCTTTCTGACCTCAGTGCTATTCATGGACATCTATTTTAGATACATTAAAACTTGCACCACATTCGCTTTACATTTTAAGTACTGAAATAATGATTAAACAGACGCGTATCCTTTCATTACAGGCGTGTACTGCTCTTACTGTCCATTTACATCTTACTGTGTTCTCTTGTGCCTGATATTTGTTTCATTGGAGTTTCTCTGGGATGCTTTTCTTATATAAACCGTCTTGATAAGATGACCAGTCACAGTATTTTAATCAATAAATTCACATACCAACAAATGTCTTTGATTAATACATTATATTTAAGAAGGCCATGGCATTACTTTAACATTGCCATAGGCATAAAAAAATTATGCGCATTGCATGGGGCACAATTCTATAGAAACTATCTATAAATAATCATTACGATTATTACTGCTATTCTCAGATTCCAATTCATAAAATTTGATAACTTTGAAGAGAATTTTTGTGCTAAAACATGCATTTGCAAGGTACTTGTATACAAGGTAGTGGGTACACTAAACTTCCACTTTCTGATTCAGTACTGTTTCGAGTGTGGTGCAAGTTTTAAGATGTCTCAAATAGGTGTCATTGCATAGCATTCAGGTCATAAAGTGGCAAAATTCACTGTACGTACACCATACCAATCACCTAAACTTGAAAACTTGACTTTAAATCTATCAGAATTTTGGTAAATGCTAAAGGCAGCTTCCTGTCCAATCGGTCTGCTCATGATCAATATAAAATGATACCATTTCAACACCCATAGCCATATGCACAAAATGTAGAAGTTTCATTCGTACCAGCTAAATAACCAGCAACCAATGATTGATTCAATGAAGGTGAAGAGGTCAATTTATTTTGCGACATTGCAGGGGTATGTTATTTTTGAAACCGAGCTGTATATGTGATAGCAGCGCTGCAAACATTGACAAAGGAGACCCCGGGGAAAACACGATGAACAGCCTTCGTGACAGTGATAATTCAGAACGTAACATTATCAAGAACATCGAAATACTTAAGCATGGATTCCTTTCGATGAAGATGTTTGCAACGGACCGAGTCAAAGATATAGAAAATATGATCAGGACATTTGAAGAAAAAAGTGCCATCGAAAGAGGGAAAGTATTGGTGAAATTCAACGAATTAGCCGCAGAGCTCAGTAAACTAAACCAAACATTGGATACCATGCAAAATTTTCATTCATTGTCAATGGAGGTTTTTTGATCGGAAATATCGAAATCACTAGAAGACACGCGTGCTCACTATCAATCAGAAATAAAGAAGTCAGACGCTTCCGTTGAGGAGAAATTGAATGAAATGGAAGATTCCATTGGCAAAATCAGGGAACGAATTTCTCCCAATTCCGACTTAAGTGATTACTGGTTACTTGTATTTCGTTTAAGGCCTGGAGGTTATGGTGGAGTTCTTGAAGCATGGACAGACGGCAGAAATGCAAGAGAATCTTATGACCCCAATGATGCTGATGTTATGTTCCACAAATATATTCTTTTTAGAAATTACGCCATAGACCTTTGGGAACACCTTAGAATTTCATTGGTTCGCGTTGCGTTATTCGACGAGAACGATAAAGAAGTGGCATTTCTCTTATTTGATGGCACAGGATCAGACAAAATGAACTGGTTTTCAAAAGAAAGACTCCTTGATTCATCATGGGTTCAACTGAGATATGATTCAGCGCTCAACTTCTTTTCGATCGCTGGGGACACCAGTAACGTACGGAGATTCTTTATAAATGTTCGTTATAGCTCGTGCCCGATCGATCACGGATTTCTGATGAGTTTAGATGGGAATTCACCAAGGCCGTGTGACTACGAGAAGCGTCTTGGACAGACCTCTAGGATTTTGTATTCAAAATATCCCGGTGGTACAAGATGGAGCTCCGAGTTCAAGGATGCTGCATACATGGATATATCGATTTACAGCAATGCACAAGACTTTATTCGAATGTTCAGGGATATGCCTAAACCCCTTTAAAACGTTTCATTTGTCATGTAAATGTACAGTACGCAGTACGAGGTACAGATAAATTGACTGTAGGTTAATTTGATATGCTGTGTCAAATTGGTAAATAAGATCAGAAAAACTAGAAAATAAAGACGCAGAAACTTTATTTAGAGCGCTTAGGAACGTAAACCGGACGCAGCGTCTGCAAATAACATCCGTGACTAGAATTTAGTAATCGAGGCATTGTTTTACACTTAAAACGGTAAAACAGACCTGAGGATGAATGAGAAACAAGTACATGTATGTCCAGAGCTAAACGCTTTTGGTAGAGACATTCAACTTTGTACCAACTACGGTTTCTGGTTGGTTAGACGGCGAGGCGGTTCTAACGTGTACGCTCGTACCAACAATCTATGTTTTTAGCAAATATATTAATAATATTGTGCTCTAATGATTTTCGTTATATATTTTTTAACGCTGAAAAAAATCTGTTTATATTGCATGGGCAAGTTTTCGTAATGTCATTATTAGTATATGAGCCGCCTCTTGGGAAAACCAACAAAGTGGTTTCCGACCAGGTCCGACACAAACCGACCTGTATAAGCACAGAAAAGAGCTAGAAGCTTGAACTTTCGGATTTAAGTAGAAGAGGAATTGTACTATCCGAGTAGCGAAAACAAAGACGCTGATGTAACCGCGAAGCTGATCTGCGTCTTTGTTTTCGCCTATACAGATTGTTGGTTTTCCCATGAGGTGGCTCATATACTTCTATTTCTAACATTATCTTTGGTATGGATTTTAACTGATTGGATTTCCAAAAACTTTATATGCCACTTGCTAAAACACTTCGTTCTCTTTATGACTTCACATGCAATCAAATCCCCAATCAAAGCTTCCAGAGACACAATGAAAGCCCTAAACTGTTGTAACCTGGGTTGTAAATCGAAAATACTCAAAGGATATAAAGAAGAAGCCATATTTTACAAATTAAGACGTTATCAGATTCCAAATGTTTGTAATATTTTAAAGGCTCAATTCAATATTTCACCTTGAAAGGCAAAACCATAAATAGAGTAATGAAATATCTCAAAACCTTGTAAAACTGTTGATTCATCTAATTGCTTCGAGATGTTTTTACGGCCATCAAACAAAAAGAATTTCAAATTATCTGTTTCAACGTTTAAGACGGAATGCGTCTTCAAAATGACTGACGCTTCTCTCTTTATCTCTCAGTAAACTGATTTCATTACGATTTCACACCCACAAAATACAGAGATTTTTAAAGCTGTAAAAACGAAAATTTTCATTCGACAAAACAAATGACAATTTCAAAGGATCGATTTTTTTGTCCCCTGCCTTTTCGAAGAAAAGCGGAGGGATATAGTTTTTGGCTTTCCGTCCTTCCGTCATTCTGTCCTTCCGTTCTTCCGTATGTCCGTATGTCCGTCCTTCCGTCGCCCTATAGTAGTATGTACCTTGTGTGCGCAACTCATCCTACAGTTTTATTCCGATTCTTTTGAAACTTTACAGATATCTTTACCATGCTTTGAAGATATGCATATAATCCTCAGATTAATTTTTGTCACTTTTTTTGCAATTTAAACTTAACCATTTTTGGGCATTTTTACAATGGGAGTGAATGAACAGTGGGTACCTCGTGTGCACAACTCCTCCTATAGTTTTATTCCGATTCTTTTGAAACTTTACAGATGTCTTGACCATGCGTTGAAGATGTGCATGTGATTTGGATATATTCCTCAAATTAATTTTGACACATTTTCACAGTTTGAACTTAGACGGACATTTTTGGGACATTTTCACAATTAAAGTGAATGGACAGTGGGTGCCTCGTGTGCGCAACTCCTACAGTTTTACTCTGATTCTTTTGAAACTTTACAGATGTCTTGGCCATCTTTTGAAGATGTGCATATGCTTTGGATATTATCATGAAATTTTAACACTTTTTTTGCAGTTTGAACTTAGTCGTTTTTGGACATTTTTACAATGAAAGTGAATAGACAGTGGGTACCTTGTGCGCCCGACTCCTCCTACAGTTTTAATCCGATCCTTTTGAAACTTATAATATGTCTTGATCATGCTTTGAAAATATGCATGTGGTTTGGATATAATCCTCAGATTAATTTTGGACACATTTTTCTTAATTTGAACTTAGTCGTTTTTCGGACGTTTACACTAAGAATGTGAATGTGGTTTGGATATACATATTCTCAGATTATATTTCTGTAACTATACAATTAAGGCGGGGGACATAAATTCTTTGAATTTGCTTGTTATTTTATTTGCTATTACTGAAACTGGTGTTGTGCCGTGTGGCGACCCTAAAACGTCTCCCCGTTTATCATCCATAGTGCAGATTATATTTTCCTTTTGGTCCTTTGAGATCAGCGAGGGAGTTCTGAGACATCAGAAATTTATCATCGGTTTAGGTTCATTTTTAACCAATTGAATATATATTTGGTTCCATTCGGATAATACTTGTCCTTATTGAAAGTTTAAAATTATTGTAATTCTCTTTGGCTCTATGTTGCCAAATGTAAAGGGTCACTGACGAAGCTTAAATAGCCGAATCCCGGTATGGGTCATCACTTTTCTTATTAATAGGCTCACTGCTCTTAAAGGATCGTTTTTAGTGCTCAAAACATAGTTAGAATTCACAGTGTATGGTTTGGATCAAAATTAAGAATATAAGAATCTTATATGGTGTTCTGTTCTAGATGGAAGTTTCCAACCCAAGGGATGACCATGCTGAGCGGAACCGAGGCTCCGCCGAGGTTCCGCTCAGCACGGTCATCCCGAGGGTTGGAAACTTCCATCTAGAACAGAACACCATATTAGATTCTTTCTCTTGCACAACAACCCCCAAAATCTGGTTTATTTCAAGGTTTTGCGTAATTTTTTTGGCCTGGGTGAGAACACCTGGGTGAGATGCAATTTTATCACCCAGGCAAAAAGTGTGGCAATTTCTGTCTGGTGTGCAAGAAATAAAAATACTCAGTACATCCCAAGGTTTCCCTTAACAAAATAATCGAAGTGTGTAAATGGGTATACATTAAACGGACATGCTTTCATGATCCTGGGTACCAGTAAGCAACGGGCAGTGGCTTATTGAAAACAACAAAGGTAAACACCGTGCCTACATGAAACTGTCGTTACCCTTAAATACATGTATGATTTTAAACGAAGTATGAAAGAAAACGGAATTATTTGCGATAATGAGTGACAGGCCATTCCAACTCTTGGGCTCACCGTTCCATTGTTTCCCACCATAAATGATGGATTCTTGTGCACAATCAGTAAATGCAGTAATCGTTCTTTCTTTACAACAGTGGAGTGTGAGAAATAGAATAGTAAATTATTATGGTACATTGTACTTGAACGTATGTACAACAGTTTCTTGGAAATACATTCAGAAAACTAAATCCAGTTAGATTTGAGCGTTTGAGTAAACATTTTTTCTTCTGTATGAGTACACGCCTGTATGAGAACTACTAGAGAAACACTTTATTTGTGGATATTATTAATTTCTTTGCATAGCATGATAGCCATTCACATACAAATGAGCCGCCTCATGGGAAAACCAACAATCTGCATAGGCGAAAACAAATGCGCAGATCAGCTTCGCAGTAACTGCGAAGTTGATCAGCGCCTTTGTTTTCGCTGCTCGGATAGTACAATTCCTCTTCTACTGAAATCTGAAATTTCAAGCTTCTAGCTCTTTTCTGTGCTTGTACAATACGGTTCGGAAACCACATTGTTGGTTTTCCCACGCGGCGGCTCAAATGTCATTGTCATTTCGAGCTGGTACTTAAGTTAAAGGTTACACCTGATGCCTACTTTACTGTATATACATGTAGATAGGAAAATACGAAATTAAAGCATTGCAAAATGTTTCCAGCTGTAACATAACAATTCTCACATAAAACTCGTGACAGGTTTTATTTCATTGTTCAAAACTTAATTATGGTTCGTCTGTTTGAAAGGTTGATAATGCCATGTGTCGTTGATGTACCTTGAGCTTGTTTGTTTTCCTTTCTAGAAGCTATAAATCAAAGTAAAGAGACAGTATGTCAGCTATGCTTCCTTGAGCTCTTCTAGGGAGGAGAACGCCAGTCTGAGAACGCCAGTCTGAGAACGCCAGTTTGATAGTTGTAGGGACTCGAGGCATGGGTAAAGTGAGACGAACATTCCTGGGGAGTGTTAGTGATTACCTCATACACCTCTCGGGTGTTCCCGTACTTGTGTGTAGAAACAGGGAACAACATCGTCATGTCGGGAACAACTCTGTACAAAAGTGATCCCAGTTTGTGTTATAAAAAATTCAAAAGGCCTTTATTCTACACCTCAGTGTCATTACCAGGGTATTTCCGTACTTGTCAGAAGGAAAAGGGGACGACAACATGACCACCTAAGAACAACTCAGTAATCCTTAGTGATCCCAATTTTTGTTTAGAACTTAGATTACTTATACATGTAAAATTATACAACAAAAATGACAGAAAGTTCTATACTTTACACCTCATTCAATTCTATGGTGTTCCCGTATATATTTGTATAAGAGAACAAAAACAACATCACAGAAACAACTCAATGTAAAAGCGATTCCATTTTTGTATAGACTCAGTAATATCACTTTAACATCAATTACATACACAAATGACGTATGGTCTATGCACTTGGGTGTTCTCGTACTTGTTTCTGGAAATAAAAAACAACATCATCATCAAACCCACTACAAAAGTGATAGCAATATGTGTTTAAACTTTAATCCCTGTGTCTATTCTTTCCATCCCATACACCACTCGGGCATTTCCGTACTTGTGTGAAGAAACAGAGAACAGCATCATCATTCTGGGAACAACTCAGTACAAAATGATTCTAATTAAATTTGTGTTTAGAACATTTCACTTTAACACTTACGAGTTACATATCATAAGTTGATGTAGGGTCTATACAAAACACATCATACACCAATCTGTTGTTCCCATACATGTGTGTAGAAACAGAGAACAACATCACCAACAACCATTGGAACAACTGAGTACAAAAGTGATCTCACTTTGTATTTACAACTTTAGTTACTTATACAAATGTACATGTAAAAGTATATACCAAAATGTCAGAAGGTCCCTGTCCCTCACCGAAGCCCTGACCCTAACCCAAGCCCTAACCCTAACTCTTTCCTTAGCCCTAACCCTAACCCTAACTATCCCTAGCCCTAACCCAAACCTAATCCGTTCACTAGCCCTAACCCTAGCCTTATTGCTTACCCTAACACGAACACTATCCCTAGCCCTAATCCTTACCCTAACCCAAGCCCTAACCCAAGCCCTAACCCTAACCCTAGCCCTTACCCTAGCCCTAACCCTAACCCTAACACTAACACTATCCCTAATCCTAACCATAACCATAACCCTAACCACTGCCCTAACTCTAACCCTGTCAGGTCCCTTACCCTTACCCTTGCCCTAACCATAACCCTAACCATAGCGCTAACACTAACTCTTTCCCTAGCCCTAACCCTAACACTATACCTAGCCCTAGCCCTAACCCTAACACTAACACTATCCCTAATCCTAACCATAACATAACCCAAACCACTGCCCTAACCCTAACCCTAACCCTGTCAGGTCCCTTACCCTTACCCTTGCCCTAACCATAACCCTAACCCTAGCGCTAACACTAACTCTTTCCCTAGCCCTAATCCTAACCCTAGCCCAAGCCCTTACCCTAACCCTAACACTATCCCTAGCCCTAGCCCTAACCCTAACCATATCCCTAACACTATCCCTAACCCTAACTCTAACCCTAGCCCTAACCCTCACCCTAACCCTAACCCTAACCCTTAACCTTAACCCTTACCCTTACCCTTACCCTAACCCTAATTACCTAGGGAAGACATATAAATATATACTGCTTGGCCGTAAAATTGACTTCCCTTTGACCCCCGGGGTTGGCCCCCGTGGTTGGCATATTTGAATTCTTCATAAAAAATGACTTACTGCACAACTGCAGCTAGTGTTGTGCCGTGTGGCGACCCTAAAATGTCTCCCCGTACATCATCCATAGTGCAGCTTTTTTTCCTTTTGGTCCTTTGAGATCAGCGAGGATATTCTGTGAAATCAGAAATTTATTATCGGTTAAGATTCATTTTCTTACCAATGTTTAATATATTTGGTCCCATTTAGATAATACTAGTTTTTGTATCGACTACCATACGTTGAATGTTGCAACATTTCAGTAATTCTCTTTGGCTCCATGTTGCCAAATCTAAAGGGTCACTGACGAGACTTTAATAGTCGAAACCGCAGTCGATCCCCTTTCTCATTAATGTGTTAACTGCTCTAAAAGGATCTCAGTTTTAATTTTTATTTACTACAGAGCACAAAATTAACCCTCTAGCTCTAACCCTCTTCCTGCTATGCGAAATTGTAAGTTTACATGCTTATCATAGGGTTAGGGTTAGGGTCAACCTTTGTTAATGTCGTCCTAGCCCAGTACTCAGACTACATGTAGACATAAATACTTCTATCGTATGAACAGGCAATCCCCATGTATAGACGTCGAAAGTTTGTAGCAGTCGCTATTTTCTTGCTCGGTTTGCTCAAATGTGATATTTGGTAAGTCATACAATAAAAAGCGCTCAAATTTTATTCAACCTCTTATAACTTAAATGTAGCCAATGTTTGGACCTTCAAGCACATATAAATCAATGTCTGCTAGCATACCTGATTCTTTGGCTACATTCCTTAAAAGTTGTTTCATCGGTCATAGATTTTTTCTCAGTCCGAACTTCAAGATCAGATCGGGAGACAAGTTTGCTTGGTAACTGTCGAAACAATATTGATGCTAGAACTCAATTAATTACTGAGCATGTTGCCACTTATCCAAGTGGAAGATATATATGGAAAGGCAATGGAATTCCTTGCGCCGTCTACGAAACAGCATACCACAAATTCCCTCAGCGCATGATCCATTCGGCTCTTCCTTATACCCTGACCATAACACTAACACTAACCCTAACCCTAATCCTAACCCTAACCCTAACCCTTACCCTACTTGTCTTGTTCTTGCTGCTGTCGGTGCTGTCGGTTACGCATTTCAAACGTATCTATTGTTGCTGTCGGTTACGTATTTTAAACGTATCTACCATGGTAAATTGCATATTCTCCCTTGTTCAATACTGTCCCCTGAATAGAAGCCTCCGTGGTACAGTGGTTATGTCACTCGCCTTGTAAACCGGGGGTCGCAGGTTCGATCCCGGGCTTCTCCAGTCCGTCGGATGGGACTATAAACCGAGGTCCCGTCTCAATATGACCTTAGCTGTTGGTGGGACGTTAAACCCCAATCAACCAACCATCCGCGATGGTCAGAGGTGAAGGAGTAATGGCAAATTGCCTATACCCTAACCCTATAAAATCAGATCATAACCAAGATGGGCAAGTTGCCCATCTTCGTACATCAGCTTATACCCCTAAGCCTAGCCCCACTAACCCTAACCCTAACCTCCCATAACACTAACCCTAACCCTAACCCTGTATATTTGTGAGAATTGTAGTCGGTAAATAGCTATATTAATGGATATAAAGAAGTCATTAAGATTAGGAATAGTGTAGGGATTAAATGTTGAAGGGACCAATAGTTCTGGATAAAAGTTTGGAATAATTTGACCTCGAAATCAAAATGTTATTAACCTAGTCTAGTTATAAGGTTTTGCTGCAGCAACCTTAAGTTAATGTCAACCTTGTGCAAAATCTAAAACGAACTCCATCGCACACGGCACTGCCCCTGGGGCCTGATGCACGGCACTATATCCTTTGCTGATATAACTTTGGAACCGGGCAGCCGCTTACTGGCCCAGTCCAATGTTACCACAGCAAATGCTGACACTGGCAGCACATTCTGTTCCGAGTTATAAGGAGCTCATTATTGCCAAGGCGTATCAGTATTTGCTGTGATACCTTTTGGAACCTGGCAACCGCTTACTGGCCCAGTCAAAAGTTATCACTGACATTTGCAGCACATTCTGTTCCGACTTATTAGGAGCTCATTATTGCCAGGACGTATCAGTTTTTGCTGTGATAACTTTTGGAATCTGGCAGCCGCTTACTGGCCCAGTCAAAAGTTACCACTGACACTTGACACTTGCAGCACATTCTGTTCAGAGTTATTAGGAGCTCATTATTGCCAGGGCGTATCAGTATTTGCTGTGATAACTTTTGGAGCCTGACAGCCGCTTACTGACCCCATGCAATGTTACCACAGCAAATACTGACACTGACAGCACATTCTGTTCCGAGTTATTAGGGGCTCATTATTGCCAGGGCGTATCAGTATTTGAAGTGATAACATTTGGAACCTGGCAGCCGCTTACTGGCCCAGTCCAATGTTACCAAGCAAATAATGACACTGACAGCACATTCTGTTCCGAGTTATTACGAGCTCATTATTGCCAGCTCATTATATTAGAATTTGCTGAGACAATCTTTGGAACCTGGCAGCCGCTTACTGACCCAGTCCAAAGTTACCATAGCAAATACTGACACGAATTACATTGTTTGTTTTAGCTATTACGATCCTTCCTTATTGCCAAGGCAATCGTTCAGTGTTTGTCCCGGACCTGCTGTTCGGTAAACCCTGGCAATAATTCATGAACATGCTTCATTGTTTTGCGAATTAAAGCCATGGCAACCTTTTTGCCGGTCCGTAAGGAGTACTGTATTTCGGCATCAAAAATGTTTTCCAAAATTCCCCCCACCCCCGCTTCTCCAGGTATTTGGACTTGGCGGACCCCTTGTTTTGTTTTTGATGATGACCGTTGTGTTATTGCGGAAATGGTCCAAAGTTTATCCCGTATTGTGGGATTTTTTCCCGATGCCATAGAACTGGCTATAGCCTCGGCATATACTTCGGAAAGAAAAGTTTCTACATCTCCGGGCATGACCCTGCGCATGCCCTTCTCAGCTTTTGGCAGAGAGGCAGCATGGAACAGGTCATCCCGAGGTGTAGAGGCCTGAGTCAATGGTGGAGCCGTTTCGGGCATGACCATGCGCTTGCCCTTCTCAGCCTTAGACAGAGAGGCAGCAGTGGACAGGTCATCCCGAGATGTAATAGCCTGAGTAGAGGAATTAGGCCGTTTCTCCACTAAAGTCGGATGGTAAATATGTAGTGGGCTGAATCTTCGCACCAAATGTCACTGCTATTCGCCACAGAGCTAGGATTGTCATGCTGGTTCGCACCTTGGCGTGACCCACGCGACTTGCCGGAGCTTTCGAGGACATTACCGCATTAATGTCAAAATCAAACAGGCTCATCAGCTCGTCGCGGAGGTGATCTGCTGTTGTGATATTTGGTGTATCGGCGAGTGCGTCCAGACCAGCCTGATGCACCCAGTATTGTGCCTCCTGATGAATCTGGGCGTAGTCCAGACTATGGAGCAGAATATTAAGGGCATCATGTAACTCGCCTCTACTTGGCAGAATATTGCTGAAAGTGACAGGTGGAACCTGCTCTTGTGCAGCCCACTCTGTCAACCTTTTCAGTTTGTTGCATTTCAGACCATGGGGCATAAGGATTATTTCGGATTGGCCGGATTTTTCACTTACCTGGAGGGCCCCAGCCCATTGGGGCCCTAAAGAAATAGATGGGCTGCTTGTGCCTGCAGGCAAAGCTTGTATGATGCTGACTGGCTATCCGATTACTGGTTAACCGCTCGGGTCTGAGCCTTCCCAGGAAAAGTGGTTCCAAGTCTAGCCATCTGCACATTTAAGCTGTTTTGGCTTTGCTGGATGGTTTATATTTGAAGCACTTGTTGGATGTCATGACATCCTCATTTTAGGTAAGTGTCCCATAAAGTGGAGGCAACGTCCCGACATGACCCTGGCTGTTGACTGGGACGTAAAGCACCAATTCAAACAAACAAACAAAACTTACCTGGTCCTCGGACTAACCTGAATCCTCGAGGCTTTCTGCGGTATCCTGCATTTTTGCCTGGTCTCCAGCCGCAGCCCATTCCTCGACCTCTTCCAGTAGTTTTTCAATTGCACTGGGTGACTTGTGCACCAGATGTTCCCTCTTGGGCCTGCTCCCCAGGCTTCTCGGGAACAGGTTCCTCCATTGTGATCTGTATGCTCCGTTGCCAAAGGTGTCTTGTGGATTCATCGTGGATAGGGTTAGGTGCAGATGCAGGTGCATCGAAGACTTCGCTGGCAAGCACAGTTTGGCTCTGATACACAGCGCTTTGTTCCACAGCCTTAGAAGTTACACGGACAGCCTCGGCACTTTGCTGCCTCTTTGCCTGAAGCCGATAAATGCGGTCGCCTTGGGCTACGCTGTGGCAGAGTTGCGCTGTCACAAGCGTTGCGTTGGCTGAGTTTTGATCCCTGGCCGCCGAGGTCACCAGGTTTCTATTGGCTGTGCAGTTGATGTGTTGGGGATATTTTGCCTGTGTCCCAGAGGCAGTGTATGTTCTTTGAATGCATTCATGGACGGTGCTTGCTGTAAAAATCTGATCGCCCGTCTGGGTCAGGAACACCCCTGCCCAGGTGTGCCTGGGGCCAAATATCTCCTCTGTCAGCCTTTGGAAGGCTCAAAGTTCCCTTAAGATCAGAGGAGGCATAGCAACTCCGGCAGCTCCACTTGATTTAGAGATTTTGTGCTTAGCAACCAACATGGTAGCGTAGAGCTTCTCATCTAGGGGACAGACTCAATCGTGGCCACCCTTGCCTATTCTACTTGCAATGCTACTAGCGGCAGTGAAATCAAAAAGGTTTTGAACTCGATTTGTATTTGGACAGCAGTCGCCTGATCAATGCCGCCAACCAACTTGGTCTGTACGCAAAGGTAGTACAACTTGACAAGCGTGATATATGTTCATGTTTTTGATAAGATAGAATCGGGAAGGCGGTGGCGTGGGCCTCCTGATAACTGCTCTGCAGGCTCCTCTCCAAAGACTCTAATGTCGTCAACGGCTCTGCTGGAAGAGGTACAGGGTAGAGTACAACTCGTTGCCGAGATAAGGATGTATTTTGCACTTTTGTGGGAGTGAGTTTATCTATTGTGGACTTCTTATAAATTTCCGCTTCGCGGCAAGGCGCGAAATTTCAGGTCATGTGAACTCGCACCTGTGTTTTTTTTTTGCCTCGGGGGAGGTACTGTCGGCGCCTCACCACCACCTTCACACATTTTTGAATGGGACAGTGCCTTCTAAGTCGCTCGTCCTTGGTTTTCTGACGGAAATACTAAGTGTTACTTCATCGGTTCGATTATCATCGAGCCGATGACGTTTTTCTATTAGATGGCGCCGCAACCTTGTGTAGCGTTTCTTACACAAAGGGCAGGTTTGTGGCATTCTAGAGTCCTTTGTTGAAGACGACGGCTGTTCATTGTCACGGACGGATTATCTTGCAGAGTGCAGAGTTTTCGCAACCTTTCTTGGTGGCCGCGATGGTGGGCGATTCCTGTGTCGCCTTACGGCGTTGCTTTTGCTGCTACTTCTTAATTCTCTGCTTCTAACGGCACATTGCCACTGTTTTATTGTGTTTTTATTTTTTGGAGAGTCCGTCTTATCTAAGTCCGTTTTGGCTTTGTTTCCGGGTGGCAGCAATCGTTGGCGACTTCTGTGTCGCCTTACGGCGTTGCTTCTTGATTCTCTGCTTCTGTTTGATTCTCTGCTGGAACCTTCTAACGGACACTGTCACTGGTTGTTTTTCTTGCAGAGTCCTTCTTAGCTAATTTTCTTGGTGGCCACGATGGTGGGCGACTCCTGTATCGCCTTTCGGCGTTGCCTCTGCTGCTACTGCTTGATTATCTGCTACTTCTTGATTCTCTGTCCGATCGTTCTGACGGCATATGAGAGGACGATGAAGATTGATAGTCAGCTTCATCACTCTCAGGGTGATTATCCATTTTAAATTCGTTATCCGACATGGTATAGTCATTATACGTCTTTACTCTTCGTTGTCTGAAAGACAAATGCTATCAAGTACATATAAATACCTGTATGGTCTACGTCACTCTTCGAGTAAAAATATATCGATAAAAAACGAAAAAAGTATTTTATCTATACCTTTTTACTCGTTGATATTTTATCCAGACATGTATACGTGGGATTATCAAAAATTAGGTGGACTTTTCTTATAACTTTTGATTAAATGACTCGATTCCAATCAAACTTTCAATACATATACCCCCATGTAATATGCAGCAGTGTGCAAAATTTCACCACAATCCCTTCATTCATTACAAAATTATTGTGAAATGAAAACACCCACTTACGCCACCATGGAGCACTCCGATGACGTCAGTGACGTCGACGCAAAAACACTGATTTTGAACCACAAAATGTGCTTTGTAGGGCTACTAATTTCTACAGTTTTACTGCTCAAAGTATGTTAAAAAATTGTTTAAATAATGGTGCATGGTTTATATTACCAATCTGTATAAAGTTTTTAATTTATTGCCTTGATTTGAGAATAAATTTGGACTGGGCATAAGGATGCTGACTTTTAACATTATGATTTAGGCGTTAGAACATTTTAAATTACGGATATGAATTTCGATATTTATTTTGGTCCTATTTGTTTAAACATGCACATAATATTTCATTTCTAATTCTTTATCGAAGGACCTTGAAGTTTTACCGGCAAATAAGAAATTAGGATTAGTGTCAAATTTGAATTGGACAATATTGCCGGTTGATCTGGGTTGCATGAAATTCAGACAATTTTGCATGAAATTCAAACAATATGACAAAAATCAACCATGTATGCCTAAGCAAAACAACGTAGGTGTACAACTGGTCCACCATAATTTTTGAGCAAGCATGAATTGTGTTGTTATGCATTCATTAAGACACATGGCCGGTTTGGCTGTGATCTGCAAAACCGCTTTGAAGAAAACGCAAAAGAAATGCGATACTGCAGTGCCAAATTTAACGTAATTTCTGACGTGCTCCGTGATGGGGAGGGTGGGGTAAGAAAAACCATCACCAACTGCTAATAAAACATTTTAGATTAACCAAACTTTCAGAATTTAGTGGAGTTAAGCAAGTTTATCGTCAGCTGAAATTTGAGTATGTTTGCCTAAACCGTTGTCAAGTTATGGGAAAAGTCCACGTAATTTTTGATAATCCCTCGTATAACAGTTTGAAGCTTATTTCGAGACCGTCATTTTTATCGCACCTGCTTATAGCAGGGTGCGATATAGGAGTTCAAATTTCCGTCCGTCCGTACGTTCGTTCGTTCGTTCGTTCGTTCGTCCGTTCGTTCGTCCGTCAACATTTACGTCGAAGTTTAGTTTTCTCGACATCAGAGATAGCTGCGAGTCTGAAACCTTGCATAGTAATTGTCCCTGACATACCCTTCAAGCATGCACCTTAACCCAGTGCCCTTGACCTATATTTCACGGTCCACTGACTTTGAAAATTTTTACGTCGAAGTTTTGTCAGCATTTACGTCGAAGTTTGGTTTTCTCGCCATCAGAGATAGCTGCGAGTCTGAAACCTTGCATAGTAATTGTCCTTGACATACCCTTCAAGCACGCACCTTAACCCAGTGCCCTTGACCTATATTTCACGGTCCACTGACTTTGAAAATTTTTACGTCGAAGTTTGGTTTTCTCGCCATCAGAGATAGCTGCGAGTCTGAAACCTTGCATAGTAATTGTCCTTGACATACCCTTCAAGCACGCACCTTGACCTGGTGCCCTTGACCTATATTTCACGGTCCACTGACTTTGAAAATTTTTACGTCGAAGTTTGGTTTTCTCGCCATCAGAGATAGCTGCAAGTCTGAAACCTTGCATAGTAATTGTCCTTGACATACCCTTCAAGCACGCACCTTAACCCGGTGCCCTTGACCTATATTTCATGGTCCACTGACTTTGAAAATTTTTACGTCGAAGTTTGGTTTTCTCGACATCAGAGATAGCTGCGAGTCTGAAACCTTGCATAGTAATTGTCCTTGACATGCCCTTCAAGCACGCACCTTGACCCGGTGCCCTTGAATTATATTTCACGGTCTATTGACTTTGCCCGATGCAGGTGCGATATCGACCTCCGCGGAGTTCTTGTACTATATAACTTTCCGTGAAACAATAGGCCGGTAACATATCGTAAGCCGAATGATATGAGCAGGTATTTCCCAATAGGCGACCAGTCAGTTACCCGAACATAAATAAAAATATGAAAACGTACATAAGGTTCAAACAGTAAAAACATTCGACTCCAAAACATAAAACAAATAGAACAACAACAGAAGTATCGCCTTGGAACGATCAGTAATATATAAAAAATACAGATGCCCATATCGTACACACCTCTTATTGTTTTGGACCCCAAGTTACCTTCCACGGATGGTGAAAATTACATGGTAATATTTACATTGTTATTGCAATCGCCCTAGATGAAAAGGTACAAGTAGGCAAAGATCAGAAAAAGGCGCAATCAGAAAAAGATTCCCACTTCAAAAACCGAGGTGGGGAAAAAACAAACTTTCAATCAGGTACTTATACCATGTAAACATATCGTGAGCCGAATGAGCAGCTATTTTCAAAAAAGGTGGCCACTCAGTTACCTAAACTTAACTAAAATATGAAAACATACATAAGGCGCCAACAGCACAAACATTTTAAACACCAAGACATAAAACAAAAAGAACCACTACAGAAGTATCTTTCTTGATGTTCTTCATTTCCCAATGAAAAACATTAAGTCACGTGATCAAAAGGGCAACGCCTATGGGCGGGATGGCGTCATAACCAGCCAATGACGTTGTTTGTTTACTCTTGTTGTCGTGACGTTGGTCGCGTATCGCCATGATGTTAGGCGCGAAAGTTTGACGTTTTGGTTGTTCCAAAATAACGTTAAGTCGGATTTAATGTCAAATAATATGAAAATGAGCGGTGATATGCGCAAGTAAAAAATCTGATACTCGATTTATAATAATATAAAATGTAAATGTAAGTATTGAACTTCAGATTTTAGCTTTCACTGGATGATGAAAAACATTAGCGGGCTTCACAGACATAAAAAAGTACAAGTAGGCAAAGATCAGGAAAAGGCGCAATCAGAAAAAGACTCCCACTCCAAAAACCAAAGTGGGAAAAAAATAAACTAACAATCAGGTACTTATACCATGAAAACATTTCGTAAGCCGAATGAGCAGCAATTTTCCCAATAGGTGGCCACTCAGTTACCTTAACTTAACTAAAATATGCAAACATACATAAGGCGCCAACAGCACAAAACTATTTTAAACACCAAGACATAAAACAAAAAGAACCACCACAGAAGTATCGACTTTGAACGATCAGTAACACAAAGTTACTGGCGGGTTTTAATCAATTTTACACGGCCGTAACCTCACCCTCAGCTTCCGCCTAATGTTTTTATTCATCCAGTGAAAGCTAAAATCTGAATTTCAATTGTGCTACTGCAATCATTATGCAAATTTTGGTTTGGTTATCTTGTGATTAATTATATGTTGATAACTGATATATCTACATGTATATAATTATCTATCTAATTGCATATTTTACACGAAAACAAAGTAAAAAGTTGCATTTTAATCTGCTTTCTACGTGTAATATTAATGATTTTGCACGTTGAAGAAAGTATACCTTTTCCTGACATGATCAGCTAATCATATACCACCTGCAGTGAGCTGCAGCATCAGCAACACTAAACTGCCCAATTTTATAGTTGAAACCAAATGTCAATTTCATGGTTCTGGGAAGGAATATGGCACAAAAGTTCTATATGACTTGTGTACGCCATGTAACCTCACCCTCATCTTCTGCATTTAGTTAATTGCTCGCTCCTCGTGGACCAACCCCTTTCTCAATAGTATGTTCACAGCTCTTAAATGATTTCAGTTTTAATTTTTATTTACTATTACTCATCTGGTGTGTGACGTGTGGTAGCCCTAAAATGTCCCCATTCATCATCCATAGCGCAAATTATATTTTCATTTTGGTCCTTTGAGATCAGCGAGGATATTCTGAGAAATCAGAAAATTATTAACGGTTTAGATACATTTGCTAACAAGCATATAATATAACGTTTAGTGTTCTACTGTCGCAGAGTATTATTCTGATAGACAATGCAGACGCACTGTCCTCTAATTACAACACCAACATTTCTGTTCTCTAATTACAACACAAACAGTTCTGTTCTCTAATTACAACACAAACAGTTCTGTTCTCTAATTACAACACCAACAGTTCTGTTCTCTAATTACAACACCAACAGTTCCGGCAAAGGAAAATCAAAGTCCCCTCTGAACCTGTGAGACTATCGTCTTGACGGAACATTGCTAATACCAGGTGACATCATCATTCGAAGATACTTTACTGCTAATGGAGGCATATTCGGCTAAGATGTTGAGTACAATCAGTAGTATTCAGAACTGATGAATATATATTAATTAAAACATGTAGATTGCAGAAACTGATACACAAATTTGGATCTTCTTTAAAAAAAACAAAAAAACAACAACAATAAGCATGTAAAGCAATGTTTAGAAACGATAGCTTTTTGACAATGGTGGTGCTTTAATATTAAGCAAATGTTATGGTTAGATGGCAAACACTAAGATAGTTTAAAAGACAAAATATAAATAAAATATGTTTGTTTGATTTTTGTTTCTTTAGTTCACGCGGGACGCATAAACCCGGACGCGTGGGTAATGAAGCGAAGCGTCGAATGAAAAAGTTACAATACCTAATCAATTAGTCACATTTGCAAGGCGCCTGGTCTCAAAACCCCCGCAGACGGGTTTTCTTACGGCTGTTTTCTAAATCATTGTGTTTCAAAAATTGTAATACAGTGTCTGTGTCTGCATGTTAACCCTATACATGCGGGTTATTGTACCGTATCTTCCGTTTCAGTATGCAATTGAATTATTTGTAACAAGAAAAGATATGACAAAAGTGTCATATCAATAGCCTCAATTTTCTATCGCAGTCAACAACGTATAAGACAAACCGCGCACCGAGCGTGTGGAAAAATATGCCGCAAATTCAACCAACGTATTTCAATTGACAAAGAGATACCTCGATTCAACAAACATCAGAAGCACGTCGGAGACACGTAACAAACGCGTTTAATACATACGTGGTTTGTCAGAAAAGTTCGTGCACACCATTTATATTTTCAACAGAAAAAGGAATATATCTGGCTATGCAAAAGTATTTTATAAGCAAATATACATGAAATTTTATTCTAACACGACGTTATCGTCTTTCCAATTGAACCTAATGGAAACGTCACCGTGTGTTAATTAACAATAATTCACCGTAAACAAAATAACGCGCGTAAGGTGGCGTTTTTGTGACGTCGCACATAAACATTCATGTCCGCCGAGAATGAGTCCACTGGAAAACATTTTAAAATGTAAGCATTTATTTATTGGTCGTGTTAGAATCGAAATAATTTTGCTTTACGGTGAATTATCTTTGATTAACTCGAGATGTTGTCGGGCAGATGCGATATTTAATTCACTCCGGCTGCGCCGTTAATCACGATAATTCACCGTAAAGTAAAACTATTTCTTAATTGAAATCTGACAAAAAACACGTCATCTACTGTAACAGCCTTTTCCCTGCACTTCCTAACCGAGTGCGGGGCAAAGGTCAACGTCTCTATATGACGTTACTTGACATTTTAAGCCGCCAGCGCGTTATATATTTGTTTCAGGGTGTGTTTTATTTTAACAAAAGATCCTTGGCTATCACCATGTTTGCAGATACGCCGTACCAATTCTCCCAAAGTTGTTGAACATGTGTAACAATTTCTTGCGGCGAGCATGCCAGACAGGTGATCTTCCGTTTATTATCATAGGTGGACTTCTGAGCAGCTGAAAATCGACTGTGCCACAACTACTGTGAACTAATTTAAATAGTAACTGACAGACCGATGACTTTTCTGTTGTTTGTAACATTTTCATCGTATCTGTGGGTGATTTCCTTAATTAACGAAACATACAATCGGCGTCGGCTGTTCTCCGACGTCAAATTACGCCATTATTTCAAACAGATTTTTCGGTCTGCTTCTGATTTTTTTTTTTCACAAAAATCAAACTACACTGCCGCCAAGTCGGAATCTTTCTGAAACTGAAGTCAGTGTTATATGGTTTTAGGGCGAAATGTTTTAATGTTATAACATATTTAAGTGCCGTTTGACAGGGAAAAACACAATATGAAAATCGTCATTTTATTGAAGTTTTGGCACCTGTCCCGTGTGGCCCTACGTACGCTTAAGTAGAAAATATGTCATTTTTAACGTGTTGATACTTCAAATTGAAACAAATTCCTCAAACATGCTGATAAGATATTGCTGCTTATATTTATACAAAAACGAAAAAAAAAAAAAAAAAAAAAAAAAAAAAAAAAAAAAAAACTTAAACAACTGCACTTTACTTTTCCTGCTAGCCAAGGTGTCCACAAACCTCGTACATGTGCGTTCTGTACGCTTGGTGTACGTTAAAGTATTTTTGAGCATGCAGCATGCTTAAAGCTCGACGAGTCTCGGGTATGTGTCTTATACGAATAAGTTCAACGCGCGTTACATTAAACGTTTGATACGCGCTTTTACTGTATTGTGTGCTTAACATAACTGTGACATAACACAAAAGTAATCCAAAATTTTCAGCATGCTGAGATTATTATACGACCTGTACACACCTTAGACACACGCTAATCATTTGTGACTGCTAATTACACCATAGAGATAGAAATAGATGTAGGCTACTTGTGCCTCCAGGTAAAGCTAAATACACTGCTGACTGATCATCTGATTACTGGTTAACCGCGCTTGTCTGAGCCTGTCGAGGAAACATTTCAAGTCAAACCATCCATACGTATAAGCCTTTTGTGTCTTAGTTGGATAGTTATATTTCAAGCACTTGTTCGATGTCAAGACATCCTCATTTTGGGTAAAATTCCTATAAAATGGAGGCAACATCCCATAATGACCTTAGCTGTTGACTGGGACGTAAAGCATTAACTCAAACAAACAAATCATGCCAAGAGGATGCAAAAGTGGTCGGAGATTCTTCATACTTCCATGTTGTAGTTTTACTAGATTCCAGTAATTGATAAGCCGTAAGTCCTATATTATAGGTAATTAAAGTTTAAGAAGCAATTTTTCTTATTCAGCGTGTTTAGATTTTTTCATACGCCAGGGTCGCGTTTGTCTTGTACGCTTATGTGCGACTGCACTTTTCAAGACGTGTATGTATGGGTATGGGTATATACTTAGAGGATATTTTACTTTTTTGAGTTGAATACCAAATATATTTAATCGAGTGTGTTGATTTTGTACATTTTCCCAATTGAAGAGACAGGCGGTGAAAATGCAAAACAAAAAAATATTGAAAACACAAATATTTTTGGTACACTCTTCCTTACGGTCTAAATAAAAAAAAATAAGAAAATGAACACCAATACTTTATGTTTCATTCATAAATAACGGAGTTAAAGCAGTTAGAGTTTCTGACGTGAAACACTTTTTAATGACGTCAAGTGAATGGAAACGTAAGAAGTTATCAGAAATTTACAGTTAAAATATCGGCTGATATCAATCACTTGTGAAAATCATCAGATATCTCAACATTCACTTTACATAATTCACACCTATGTGCCATTGAAAATACGGTTATACATCATTTCAAAATTCAATATTTGATTTGATAATGCAACATTCATCTGTCTGGGCCTACCAGTTATCGCCACCACTGAATAACTTTTTTTCAGCGTACTGCTAAATAGAGTCCATAAAAAGGAAGAATAAAAACGAATGAAGAAAGAAAAGAAACTTATTACAATAAAAAAAAAAAAAAAAAAAAAAAAAAAAAATTGAATAGCGGATTTGCGGCGAGATTCGAACCTGTAAGAGTCTGATTAGAAAAGCGTTGCGAAACACACTGAGCTAATGGGGCCAGTAGTCTTTTAACGGCATTACTCATGTTATTATTAATATTTATGGTCTATAAATAATAATCTAAAAATAGTTGCCATTATCGGCTGGTTTCCCGTTATCAGGTTTATGTTATATGTAAATATGTTCGGAAATGGAACCAATGCAGTGCTTAATTGATACCGAATCATTTTCTCGCCCTTGATTACTAGAAAGAGAAAGAGAATCAGGCCATCTCGGCTTCATTCGTACTTTCGAGGTTAACATAAAAACTATTGAAGTGACCACAGCAGTGTAGCGCTAAATACAAACCGCGATGAACTATTATTATTACGAAGAACAGACAGGCACTACAGGCATAATCAATTATCGAAATCATGTCTTAAGCATGTCGTTTATAGATTAGAAACCAATATAACAATTTGTATCGAAATAATTGGGGACGAATATGCCTAAGGCTTGCAAAGACCGCAGACTGATGACCGCTGACCGAATAACTACCCATGGCCTCTAAGCATTCTTTTTAATTTGAAACGCTAGTAACTTTCAAACTTTTAAGTGTCCCAGTTGACAAAACAATCGATTTACTTTTTGTATGTCTACAGCTTTACATCTTAAAATAATCATATTGACGAATAAACAATCTTTTAAAACCGGACTTCTTTTTTTCTCGGATGGATATCTATATGGGCCTTTTCCATTACATTATAGCTATAGAATAGTTCATTGAAGGGTTGAGGCTATAAAAAGGGTTTACTGACTAGGCCTAATTAGCCGAAAATCAACAGTTTGGATTAAGAATTCAGGCTTACTCTATGTCAAATTTATCAAAGATGCTATAGCATACGAGACTGGAAGTCATCGGGAAAAACATGTCCGTATAATATATACCCCCTTAAACCCCACTTTTATATAGAAAAACTGGGGTATGCAGCGGTATACCTGTTTTTCGTACTTTTGATCCAAAACATAGATTGTGGGGGTACTCGTTAGAACCGCCTCGCTAGAAAAATATCAAAAATTTTCTTAAGAAATTTTACATTTTTTACAACCAAAAAAAAAAATTCTGTATATTGCATGGGCATGTTTTCATAATGGGGGGGGGGGGGGTGATCAACTGGAACAAAATACACTCAATAAAAAGGAAACGGTGAATCACTAGAACGGAAGAACTTAACTTTAAATGTCACGTTTGTTATCTAACTGTCTCTCTATGCCACCAACTTAAAGTTTAATATTTATTATGAAGAGTAACAATAAATAAAGAAATGGAGCATAAAAGTGGTAGGAATGTCAAGATGAATCACACGTCTTAGAACATAGAAGCTTGGAAGATAACACAAGAACATCATTGGATGAGGTGTAAGTTGAAGACGATATGTAAGCAGAAATGCCGTATGCTTCTCCATTATGCTGGTGTTTAAGCTGGTAATAAAGTTCTTTTAAGGTAGGATAAAAGTTTACCCTTATGTTTCTGATTCGGTCTATTTCTATTCTTTGTATCGACTACACTGTTTAAAGTTGAAAATTATAGTAATTGACTTTGGCTACATGTTGCCAAATCTATAGGGTCACTGTAGAGGCTTAAGTAGCCGAAACCGCGGTATGACCCATCCCCTTTCTCTTAATATGATCACTGCTTTAAAAGGATCTCAGTTATAATTTTTACTCATATTGGATTCCGTTACTTGATTTAGAAGTACCGGATTCCCGTGCTTTTTTTTTACTTCCGAAAAATAATTTAAACCTTGCACTGGCTAAACGGTTTTAAATACGTATCATTGGAAATCATACTTGTGCGAAATATGGAATGGGTTAGCGATGTGCTGCATTTAGATCGAAAAAGAAAGGTTAAAGTCAAAAATGCCCTGTCATTTTTATCTGGATTACTCTATACTTTATCATTTTATGACTGCGATAATAATAAAATTGAAATAATTATGTTTTCTTATTTCATTATTAAATGAATTATTTTTCTTCAGAGACAACAGCAAAACAATGCTATCTGTTCAACTGATACTTCAAATTTATCTGTGGATACTGGCGGTAGATATTGGTAACGCCTCCTGTCCATGTGAAATATATGTCGACGGCCAAGGAGAACAATATGTCAACTGTTTGAATAAAGCATTGACCACAATCCCTAGTTGTGTTCAAAACAGTACAGTTTGGCTTGACTTAAGGTCAAATGATTTGAGATATATCACCGGACAATTCCAAAGCTATAGAAATCTCAAATTTCTTAGTCTGTTTGGCAATGTTAACTTTGCTGCACATACTGATTCTTTTAATTTTCTTTCCAGTTTGTACGAACTGGACCTTAGTTTTACAGACTTGACGTACGTGGATAGCGAGACATTTCTATACCAATCCAACTTAAGAGTTCTTGGTCTTTCGGGGCGTTTTGGGCACTTAAATATGTTTCTAGATCTATTTGACCATTTGGGAAATTTGCAGACTCTAAATCTAGACATAAAGGACAAACTTGTTCTACCAAACTGGACATTTGCAAAACTTCCATTTTTATTAAATCTCAATATTTCAAGTGTAGGAACTCTTATTTTGTTCAACTACACATTCACTGGGCTGTCAAACTTAATATCTTTGGACCTTCATGATATGCAACAAACTATGTATCTGCCAGATGAAGTATTCAAACCTCTCAAAAGTCTTAAAGAACTACATTTAGAGGGGGTGTGCACTGCGTGGCACCCAGTATTCGACTGCAAGGCTATTGACAAAAGGCTGCAACATGTGCCATCCTTAAAAGTACTATACCTAGATAAAACTTTGATATCAAATTTAGGAAAAGGTTTCTTGGCACTTAAGAAATTAGAAGAATTAAACACCAACCGGTATTTTTTTGACAAACCGCTTTTTGTCAAATCCAGGACATCTTTCGAAAGCAGCCAGGGCTTCGCAGTTTATATACTCATAAAGTACCTATCAAGTGGTTCTCTAAAAACTTATTTTATTGGCCTATCTTATCTATAACTGCCTGAAAAATGGACTTGAAGTTGGCTTTCCCATGGGAAAATCATGTTTTCCCATGGGAAATGGCCCTTTCCCATGGGAAAACAGATTGGCCATGGACAAAAAAGTGGCCATGGCCAGAAAATTCTTTGGCCATGGGAAAATTTAACTGTTGATAAAAAATGTTTTTAGAGATGAATTTCTACATAAAAATTGCTTCCCATGAAGGCCATGATATTATAAATTCAAAAATATTATAATCTAAAATTTTGTAAGTATTGGCCATGGGCATAAATTCTGGCCATGGGCAATGAAATTCTGGCCATGGCCCAAAGTTGGTCAAGTTTTGGGCCATGGCCAATAATTTTGCCCATGGCCATAATTTTCTTCCCATGGCCCTTCTCATGTCCATATAACTGGCCATGGCCAAGATATTTTTAACTTATTTTGAAACATAAAACTTTTGATTAACTACTATACTCAACTACAAAAAGAAACACCACATTATGCAACCCTGTTTGGTTCACATTTATAATCTATTATGTATGGATAGTTTCATGTGTGTCTCTATATGATCCTTTATCATTTGAATGGTATCATAGAAAAAAATGCAAAAATGTAGTTTTCATCTTGATTAAAAGTGAAAAATGCAAAAATTTAATTTTCATATTGATTAAAATTGAATGATTTATTTTGTCGACAAAAACAGTGGCTACTAAAAACAAGGAGAAAAGTTCACATCACATATGCACATTTTAATCCCAAAATTCTGAAAAGATACAAACAGCTGCCCCCAATAATACTCCATGTAAAAATATCAAAATTGCAATACAAACAAGATTATAATTCAAACTAATAAACTTCTTTTTTTTATATAAAAAAAACAGAGTGCTCACCCGAGATTTGGTCTGTGAAAATAAAACTGAATTCTCACATAATTTCATTAACACAAACAAGAACTCCGCGGAGGTCGATATCGCACCTGCATCGGGCAAAGTCAATAGAATGTGAAATATAGTTCAAGGGCACCGGGTCAAGGTGCGTGCTTGAAGGGCATGTCAAGGACAATTACTGTGCAAGGTTTCAGACTCGCAGCTATCTCTTATGGCGAGAAAACTAAACTTCGACGTAAATGTTGACAAAACTTCGACGTAAAAATTTTCAAAGTCAGTGGACCATGAAATATAGATCAAGGGCACGGGTTAAGGCGCGTGCTTTAAGGGTATGTCAAGGACAATTACTATGCAAGGTTTCAGACTTGCAGCTATCTCTGATGTCGAGAAAACCAAACTTTGACGTAAAAATTATCAAAGTCAGTGGACCGTGAAAAAAGGTCAAGGGCACCGGGTTAAGGTGTGTGCTTGAAGGGTATGTCAAGGACAATTATTATGCAAGGTTTCAGACTTGCAACTATCTTTGATGTCGAGAAAACAAAACTTCGACGTAAAAATTTTCAAAGTCAGTGGACCGTGAAATATAGGTCAAGGGCACTGGGTTAAGGTGCGTGCTTGAAGGGTATGTCAAGGACAATTACTATGCAAGGTTTCAGACTCGCAGCTATCTCTGATGGCGAGAAAACCAAACTTCGACGTAAATGTTGACAAAACTTCGACGTAAACTGGGTTAAGGTGCGTGCTTGAACGGTATGTCAGGGACAATCACTATGCAAGGTTTCAGACTTGCTATCTCTGATGTCGAGAAAACTAAACTTCGACGTAAATGTTGACGGACGAACGAACGGACGAATGAACGTACGGACGGACGGAAATTTGAACTCCTATATCGCACCCTGCTATAAGCAGGTGCGATAAAAACTGTCCTTTAATATATCTATCAATTTACATGTCACTGGCTAAAATCTTTGTGACAAAATGCATTGCTTACATATTTTCCCATCAAAAGCTCAGGCTACCCGACCAAATTATTAAAATCTGAAACCTTTTTACAGGGCAAGGTCAACTTAGCAGCTTTATACATCTATGATGGTCTAGAGTGCTTGATAATACATAACAAGTTTCATTGAAATCGGTTCATCGGCTCCTGACTGTTTTCCATTGTTTTTACCATTATGGGGATGGCAGCCATCCTGGTGATGTGACCTAACCATTTATAGATAATTTTGTTTCCCCTTCAAAAGGAAGCTCTGAAACATAAAACGTTGCTTGATTGGCCAAATGGTTTCAGAGAAAATTAAATAATAATTACAATTAGTTTATTACTTTTTGCCATGGTAAGGAAATGACATTGACCTTAAACATAACTCATTAACTCAATAACTTGTCAGTATCTACTATCAGGTCACAGGCTATAAACCTTTCTGAAAAATCCTGTTTCAAACTGTTTCCATTATAAAGCATGTGACTGACCAAATCTGATCTTGCTGTAAAATAGATCAAGTTCAACCTAAGGTCACAATTTAATCAAACAATGATTAACCAGCGTCCCCAATGCTACATACTCAGTTTCGTTAAAGTCAGTTTGCTGGTTCCAGAGAAGTTGTTTAACATATCATTGGCGTGGCGTTCATCTTGGTCATGTGACCTGGACCATTTATACAACAAACGGTTGACAATCGACGGTGGACAACTGATAAACTGACAGATGAGAGATGGACACCAGAGAATGCCCATACTATAACAGGCTCACAAGGGCTCAAGTGAGCTATAACATCAGAATAACATGTCCATGTAATATGAGCCGCGTCATGAGAAAACCTGAATCTTGCATATATGTGAAAAACAAAGGTGCTTTGTTTTCGCTACAAAAATATAACAATTCTTCTTCTACTTATATCCAAGCTTCTGGCTTTCTTCTGTGACAGTACATTCTGGTTTGTGTCGGATATGGTCAGAAACCCCAAATACTGGTTTTCTTGCGTCGCAGCCCATATACATCCCTTATACACAACTTTTATAGCAAAACTGGGGTAGATGTGCCTTATATTTGCTCGCCGAGGCAGTTCCATGGAGGTGTACCCACAATCGGATTTGAGCAATACATTTTTGCCCATGCAATATACAGATGTTTTTTACAGAAGCAAAAATAGAAAAATTTTATTGGAAAAAAAAAATCTGTTTTTTTTTTTTTTTTCAAAGTTTTTGCTCAAAACATACATTGTGGGTACATGTTAGAACCGCCTCGTTGAGGCGGATCTAACAAGTACCCACAGCGTATGTTTTGGATCCAAAATAAGAAAATTAGGTACATGCATACGCTAGTCTATAGGAGCTAATGACCCCAGGACGTTACATTTTAATATGATTTCAATATATTTTTATCGTTTTACCTTGTTAGACGCTAATGACCCATCAGGGTTGATGCGTCGTTAAACAATAAACAAACAAACAAACAAATAATGACCCCAGGGTGGGGCCAATTTTTGACCCCAGGGTCATGATTGGCAGGATTTATGAAGGGTACCAATAAACACTGTTACATGCTAAATACACAAGCTCTAAGTCTTGTGGTTTTAGAGTTAGAAGATTTTTCCCACTATAAGCCTACAGCACACATGGACATCCCTGGAGCATGGTCAATTTGGACCCCAGGTACATGGTTGGCAGGATTGATGAAGGGGACTACCAAACATTGCTACATACAAAATATTGAAGCTCTGGGCCTTGTGATTTTTTTTTATGTTTTTCCCATTGTAAGTCTATGGGAGCTATCTGTTGCCATGGAAACCACAATTTTGATACAATCTGCTCCAAAAACCTAATGCAGTCAATCCCCCTACCCAGTGATGGTTCACATAAAATTTTATCAAGATCGGCCGGCTTGATTCAGAAATATTTGAGCCGCCTCGCGGGAAAACCAACAATGTGGTTTCCGAACAGGTCTGGCACAAACCCACTTGTACAAGTACAGAAAAGAGCTAGAAGCTTGAAATTTCTGATTTAAGTAGAAGAGGAATTGTACTATCCGAGTTGCGAAAACAAAGGCGCTGATCAGCTTCGCATTATCTGCGAAGCTGATCTGCACCTTTGTTTTCGCCTATGCAGACTCTGTTGGTTTTCCCATGTGGCGGCTCATTTGTCTTTGAAATTGTGGATGGATGTCGACTGACGCCGGATGCCAGCCTATCCTATAAGCTAACCTGTGAGCCTTCTGCTCAGGTGAGTTTACTGAGTTAAAAACTGGATTAACAAAGATCTCGTATTGCGCTTATTAGAAAGACTTGTTAATTTCTGACAGATCTAGAATCTTAACAGATCATTATGAACTAACAGGCATGGTGTAAAGAAACATGTCTAATATCATCGTCAAAATTACACTTGTCACTTTTCTGCTGTCTTCAATCTCGGAGAAGCTGGAATAATCTAGATGTTGAGAAATCTGTATCTTGACTCAAGTCCAAGCAAGAACTCAGGAGCAAACATGGTCAATAACACATTGTTTTCTCTTTTCCACCATATACATATACTTTCTTCTATTAGGACAAATCTGTTGGGTTTAGATGTTGATCTTTTTCTCACATTGAAAAGCTGAAGTCCATGCTGAATTCTGTCAGTGATCATTACTTTACACCTGCAATAATTAAATGTTTTAACTTTTATTATGAAATGCAGAAGACTTATGACAGACACATCATGGCAAATCATCATTGTCAATCACAATACGGCCCCTTTCACTCGAGTTTGCCGTTTGAGCATTTGCATCACACAAGAAGACCATGTGTTCACACAAGAAGACCATGTGTTCCGAGTTTCTTTTCTTGTTGTCCTCAAAGACATCTGGATTGATTGATCTGCTGATTTGAGTGACAGCTTCAAACTAAATGACCTTTAAAAATGGCAAACTCAAGTGAAATTTTTAACTTCCTATGTGGAATTTTTGCCATGTAGATACCGATCAGGTAACTGCTTAAATTGATAAAATTTTGCTTTTGTCTCTATCCTGTTACAAATGTGTGTTCTTAATATGCATTGTATATGTTGTACAAAGAATTTTGAAATAAAAATGTGCTTTAACCAAGCAATTACAATGTTTTTATCAGAAGAGGTGACATCATTACCTATAGATAAATGCTGAATAGATTTTAAGAACACCTGGCACCTGCCGGACACTGTTTCAGTTCTAAAATAGAATAAAAAGTTACCTGATTTACAAACAAACGGCAAACTCGAGTGAACAAATTTGATTGATTTAAATGCTCAAACGGCAATCTCGAGTGAAAGGGGCTGTAACATCTTGATAATTAGGAAGATCAGGGTTTATAGTGCTATTATACAAAATCCTGTTTTTGGAATTTCCAGCCTGGACCAGAAATACAGAAATATAGTGAAACACAAACAAGAGGACCAGTGGTCCTGTAAACGCTCGCCTAATCTGGACAGTTTTATTTGTAAGGGAGCTAATGACCCTGGGCTCTGGGGCTTGGCCTGTTTGGACCCCAGGGGCATGGGTGGCAGAATTTAGAAAGAAGATTACTTCACACTGCTTCACACAAAATATGAAAAACTCACGGTTAAGAGAATGTTTCTGGATATTATTGTTTTCTTCATTGTAGTATAAATATAGGAGATTATTTCCCCTTGGGTGGGACCATTTTGAACCACATGTGCATGATCAAGGGGGGGGGGGGTATATAAAGCATCAAATAAGATTGCTACATACTAAATATACAAGCTTTGAGTCTTGTGGTTTCAGAGAAGAAGATTATTTTCATATGGCTGGTCATCAAAGTGCATTATTTATTTACACATTTTAGTTCTGTATTCCATGATGCAGCTGCTACATGACAAGTTTCATGATCATAAGACTTGGGTTCTGGAGAAGATTTTAGTTTTCACCATATATGGCCATGGAAATTGCCATTGTCATTTGTCCTGGATTATTTTTATACACTTTCCCCTTTCCTATAAGTGCTACATGGCCTTGATTGTCAAAGTGGTTTTAGCACGTTTAAAGGAGAAGATCTGTGAAAATGGTGGACAGATGACGGACCCTATCCTACTTTAGCTAAAACAGCAGTCATATAGTAGCGTATAATCCAAACACTCGCCGGGCGTATGAAGACTTTGGACGTATAAAAATTAATTTCTTTTAACTCGCTTTAGCAGTTACACATTAGCCCGTGACTGAGGCGAGTGCCGGACGTATAAAAAATCTCCAAGTTTTTTAGTACGGTTGTGATAAGTCCTAGACACGCTAACTGTTACCACGCGCTACAGACGCGCATCGAAAGTTCAAAGTGTGTTTCACACACGCTTATAGGGCAAGCTACTGAAGTAACATCTAATGAAATCGGAACGCACATGTAACATACACTGGCTTGCCTCAAACGCACTCCAAGTGCGTTCAGAGCGTATTCAACCACCTGTAACTTAATCAAGTTAATCGGGACGTATAAGTCACACACCCGAGACACGCCGAGCTTCTAGAAAATTTTTAAGCATGTTTAAAAACATTTTGAGCCCAAACACGTGCGAAACACCCAGAGACTTTTAGCGATGTACAGCGACGCGCACCGGACGTACACCAAGCGTACCCAACGCACTTGTAGCGAGTTTTTAACGTGTTTCCGATGTGTGTCTGGCGTATGTGGAATTTCGCTATTTTTTCTACACGCTGGCACGCGTTTCACTTATACGCTACTGTGTGACTGCTGTTTAAGCTCACATGAGCACCTCACTCAGGTGAGCTAAAATCATAGGTCATTATATACAGCTCCATTTCATAAGTTTAGTACATACCGATTTATAATGTTTCATAAGTAATGGCATAGCAGTACCCGTACTTGAAGCTTGGCCAAATGTTATTGGGTGTTTGCAGATTTCAACGGATTTTGTTATGTCAAACTTAATACACCAGAGGACCAATGGTCCTGTAAACGCTCACCTGAAACCCGAGATACATATACCAATAAACTTGTTTGACTAGAATGGTAATATCCATGTACATAACCCCAGGGCTTGGTCAGAGCAACCCCTGGAGTCAATTTCTTTTTGAAAACATAAAACTGCAGTCCATTTGCCAATTTACTGCAAGTTTTGCCCTTCAAATGACATTTTAACAATTTTCCCCATTCAAATGCATGGGCGACCTAGGTTGACCTTGCCGTAAAATAGGTCAAGGTCATTAAAGGGTCACTATTTATATAAACTTTGTAGAGCTCCATTGCCTGATGCTTCATGCCAAGTTTCAAAATCATAGGCCTTCTGGTTCTGGAGGAAAAGATTTTTAAAGGTTTTTGCTATTTATAGCCATGGCAGCCATCTTGGTCATGTGACCATGACCATTTATATATACTTTCATTCCCACTTCCTAACAATGCTCCTCATAAAGTTTGGCTTTGATTGGCCAAGCAGTTTCAGAGAAGAAGATCTTTGAATATCACTGTAATATACATGTATATTGCCCCGGGGTGGGGGCTGACATACCCCTGGGGTCCAATTTTTTTCAGAATCATCAATCTTAAGTCCATTTGCCCATTTCCTGCAAGTTTTTCCCTACAAATGACATTTTAACACTTTTCCCCATTCAAATGCATGAGCGACCTATGTTGACCTTGCCGTAAAATAGGTCAAGGTCATCCCAGGGTCATGATTTATATAAATTTTGTAGAGCACCAGTCACTGATGCTTCACACCAAGTTTCAAAATCATTGGCCTTCTGGTTCTGAAGAAGAAGATTTTTAAAGGTTTTTTTTTCTATTTATAGCCATGGCGGCCATCTTGGTCATGTGACCTTGACCATTTATATAAACTTTCTTTCCCCCTTCCCAAGAATGCTCCATATGAAGTTTGGCTTTGATTGGCCATGCAGTTTCAGGGGAGAAGATGTAACATTATTATGGAAATATACATGTACATGTAGATAGCCCCGGGGCAGGGGCAGACAACCCCCCAGGGGCTAAAATTTTCCATTAACATTAATCTTCTGTCCATTTGCATATTCCCAGTAAGTTTTACCCATTAAATAGCAATTTACCATTTTTCCCATTCAAATGCATTGGCGACCTAAGTTGACCTTGCCGTAAAATAGGTCAAGGTCATCCTAGGGTCATGATTTATATAAACTATGATGGGCCCACGTCCCCCATGCTACATACCAAGTTTCGTGGAAATCGGCCCACTGGTTCTGGAGAAGAAGATTTTTAAAGGTTTTTGCTATTTATAGCCATGGCGGCCATCTTGGTCATGTGACCAGGACCATTTATGTAAACCTTCTTTCCCCCTTCCTAAGGATGCTCCACATGAAGTTTGGCTTTGATTGGCCAAGCAGTTTCAGAGGAGAAGATCTTTGAAAATGTGAACGACGGACAGACGACGGACGGACGGACGCCGGAGCATGGGTATACTATAAGCTCACCTGTGAGCCTTCGGCTCAGGTGAGCTAATAAAACTATTCACTGATTGTAACATTTAGATTTTAATCGATTGATTTATCAATGGTAACACATTAAAATGACGAAATATCATAACTTCACGGAAACAAATATCAACTTTAGCATTGGTTTCATACACTTCAAGAAAGTTTTAACCAAAAACAGATTATATCGTTAAATTGGCATATCACCCGGCATACTACACCTAACATAATATTTGATCTACCCTGTGTATATTCAACTAATCAAGTTTATTGAAGCTTGAAATATTGCACCAAAATAGCCATGGTACACCAAATTATACAATCAATCAGCGTTTGTTACATAATTACACACACAACCGTTTGTTTTTACAAATAACACTGCTCTTACAGTTGAATATAAATATTTGATCCAAAGAAAGCCGCTCGAAAAGGTATTGAGACACAAAATGGCGAAACGACAGTTCAAACCAGAGGACCAATGGTCCTGTAAACGCTCACCTGAGATCTGCTTCATATACCAATAAACATATTTGAATATTATGGTATTTAACCCCAGTATGGGGCAGATGAAGCCCTTGGGCCATTTTCTTTTTTCAAAATAATCAATATTCTGTCAATTTGCAAATTTCCTGCTGATTTTCCCCTTCAAATAACATTTTAAAAGCAGATGAGCACCTGGGTTCCATTTTTTTTTCAGAATCATTAAATTTCATTCCTACTGCCCATTTCCTGCAAGACTTTCACTTAAAATGACATTTTAAAAGTTTTCCCCATTCAAATGCATTGACGACCTATGTTGACCTTGCCATAAAATAGGTCAAGGTCACCACAGGGTCATGTTTTATATATACATTGTAGTACTTGAGTCATCCATACTTCATGCAAAGTTTCGTTGAAATCGGTTCACCGGCTCTGGAGAAGAAGATATTTTAAGGGTTTTTACCATATATGGGCATGGCGGCCATCTTGGTCATGTGATCTGGATTATTTATATATAAATTGGTTCCCACTTCCTATAGATGCTTCATATAAAATTTGGCTTTGATTCGCCAAGTGGTTTTAGAGAAAAAAATCTTTGAAAAGTGTGTATGGACGACAGACCGGCCAAGGTCAAGAGATGACCTTGACCTAAATTAATCATATACCTTCATCTAATCCATTAGTTGTTTGCATCTACCACTTTTCAGCTCTCAGGCTGCAATAGTTTTCAAAAAATAGCTAATTTCCACTTTTCCCATTATAAGTCTATGGAAACTTAAAGTTACCATAGCAACCAGAGTTCTTATCCGACTGGAATAAAAAACACAAATTATGTAGAGGCTACTGTCAGGAACATGTATACAAAGTACAGGATTCATCCACTTGACAGTTTCTGAGGAGAAGATTTTTGAATGTTTTTTTTCTCAAAATTTTGCCCTTTATGGGACCCCAGCAACCAATCAAAATAAAGGATTAGGACAAAACTCGCAAGAAATATCAAACACTACTCAATAAACATTTCTGCAAAAACAAAATTCAAATGTCTGCAATTCTAGCGGAAAAATAGCCGATTTCCACTTTTCCCATTATAAGTCTATGGAAACTTTAAGTTGCCATAGCAACCAGAGTTCTTATCCGCCTGGAATAAAAAACACAAACTATGTAGAGGTCACTGTCAGGAACATGTATACAAAGTATAGGCTTCATCCCCTTGACAGTTTCTGAGAAGAAGATTTTTGAATGTTTTTCGAAATTTTGCCTTATATGGGGCCCCTGCAACCAATCAAAATGAAGGATTAGGACAAAAGTCACATGAAACGTAGAGGACTACTCAATAAACATTTCTGCAAAAACAAAATTCAAATATCTCCAACAAGACAGCAAAAACTGGCAATTTTCACTTTTTTCCATTATAAGTCTATGGGAAGCATAAGTTGCCATAGCAACCAGAGTCCTTATCTGATCAAAACAAAAAACACAATTATTCTTTCCCCCTACCTGTAGATGGTGCATGTGTAATATGAGAACAATCGGCCCAGCGGTTTCAGAGAAGAAGATCTTTGAAATTGTGGACGACGGACGGACGACGGACGGACGGACGCCGGAGCATGGGTATACTATAAGCTCACCTATGAGCCTTCGGCTCAGGTGAGCTAACAAGGTAAGGCAGTCTAGTAGGATGCAAGATTTCAAGCTTCAATAACCTCAACTGTACATAGGGTAGACCAAATATTACATGTATGTAAGGTGTATTCTCCTGGACGCTCTGTCATGTTATTGGAATAATAAATTTTTAGTTCAAGCTGTCCTGTAATGTGAGAAATCAATGTTAACATTGATATTTGTGTCACAGAAGTTATGTTATTTCATTCATCGTATTTTATGTGTTATTATCTCTTTATAAATCAATCAAAATCTAAATTGTTACAATCAGTGAATAATTCTATGTTTTAGGATTGACTTAGCGAAATCTGTTCAAATCTGCAAACACCCAATAAAATTTGGCCAAGCTTCAAGTATGGAAACTGCTATGCCATTACATATGAAATGAAACAAATACTAAACTTATGAAACGGAGCTGTAATTGTTTAGCAACAATAGCAGCAAGTTTCATCTGAACAGCATATAAAATGGTGCTGGTTAAAAGAATCCCTACATTTAGAAATTTAGAAATTGCAATTGGTCATGCATAATGTATATAATTTTCATTTCTTTTCAATTTAGTGCCAGTGTACAATCTATTAGACTATCTTCATTGATCTATAGTATATACTACAAAGTCATGTTGTTTGGGAAGTATTTTACTGGCACCATTTAAATGATTCAGAAATCAAAATTATATACGGTACATCATTTGTTACATTGCAAAATTTCTTAAATATATATTCAAATTCATATTGAGTTTTGTCAACTTTGAAAAGACTGTTTTTTCTTCTTCTTTTTTTTTTTTTTTTTTTTTTTTAAATTATATTTAATTGCATATAATACAATGGGGTTGGGTCACAAGTGCTCACCACATTAGTTACGACCCTTCCCCTAAAACAGGGATTGGGGAAAGGACTGTTACAACAAGAACGCCGCAGAGGTTGATATCGCACCTGCATCGGGCAAAATACTTAAATGTGAAATATAGGTCGAATGCACCAGGTCAAGTTTTGCGCTTAAAGGGTGTGCCAAGGACAACAACTATCCAAGGTTTCACACTCACAGCTATCACAGGTGCAGAGAAAACCTAACTTTGACGTAAAAATTTACAAAGTCAGTACCGTGAAATATAGGTCAAGGGCACTTGGTCAATGTGCATGCTTGAAGGGTATGTCAAGGTCAATTACTATGCAAGATTTGAGACTCACAGAGCTATCACAAGTGCAGAGAAAACTTAACTTCAACATAACAAAGTCATTAACAAAGTCACTGGACGGTGTAATATAGGTTAAGGGCACTTGGTCAAGGTGCGTGCTTGAAGGGTATGCCAAGGACAATTAATTGCATGTACTATGCAAGGTATCACACTCACAGCTGTCACTGATGCAGAGAAAAGCAAGCTTCAACATAAAAATTAACAAAGTCAATAGACTGTAAAATATAGGTCAAGGGCACTGGGTCAAGGTGCATACTTGAAGGGTATGTCAAGGACAATTAATATGCAAGATTTTAGACTCGCAGCTATCACTGATGTAGAGAAAAAGAAACTTCGACGTAAATGTTGACAGACGGACGTACAGACGAACACACGGATAGACGAACGGAAATTTGGACTCCTATATCGCACCCTGCTATAAGCAGGTGCGATAATAAAAATATTATTAAATTTTCTCTAATTTGTACAAGCTAAGACTGTAACTATGCTTTCTCCCATGCTATAAGTCCCACAGGATTAACTGAGTTGCATCATTTTACATATGTGAATTTGTGAAAACAAAGGCACAGATCAACTCCTTTTATCTTCACAGATAGTACAATACTTCTCAATCTGAAATTTCAAGCATCTAGTTTTCTTCTGTTACTGTACAGGCTTTTTTTGTCTCCGAAGACAGCTTGCTTTTTTAATGATGCTACTCGGCTCGATTATATATACATATATATATATATATGTTCTATATACTCACATAATTCAGGACACACAGGAGTTGTGAAGATATGGTCAGATCTTTTAGCCTCAGCATCAAAGTGGCAATGGAATATTTTACTTATAACTCTAGTCAGGTCTCCTGTGACATGCCGACTGTTTTCCAGATCTGGAAATATAATTCAAATTGCCTTTTTTAAATTGTGACGCATAATGAAACTGACCATTGGTCCTGAGAACGCTCACCTGAACCCTCACCTTGGAGCATTTAGCCATAATGAAATGACCTTGACCTTGAATACTCACCTTTATTGGGAAGCATAAGTTGCTATAGCAACAGCACAAGTTGCCATAGCAACCACAGTTCTTATCCAACTGGAACAATTTTAATAATTTATGTAAAGGCTTATGTCAGAAACATGCACATACCAAGTACAGGCTTCATCCCCTCATAGTTTCTGAGAAGATTTTTTTAATATTTTATTAATAGTTACCCTTTATCAGCCCCACAGCAGCAAATCAGTATTATCGATTGTGAAGAAAGTCATATGAAGCTAAAATAGTGGACTACCCAATAAGCATTTCTGCAGAAACAAAATTCAAATATCTGCAAAGAGAAAAAAAAATCTGCAACTTTCATTTTTCCCATTATATAACGACGTCAATAAAAACGCCTCATCAACAAGTAGCCCAAGGGCAATGATCGCTCACCTGAGAGTCAACAAGTACAGTCACTGGACAAAGTGTGTTTTTTTTTTTTGTTTTTTTTTGTTTGAAGATCTGATCAAAATTGAAGATGCTGGAGTGGCCACAACACTAAAAATTGATTTTTCAAGGGCAGCTAACTCCGCAGTCCAGGGTCCAATCTGGCTCAAATTCAAACTCATCCAAGATGTTATGGTTATCCTTGTTTCTTCCAAGAATGAAGAAGATCCGATCAAAATTAAAGGCGCTTAGTCTAAGAGTGGCCACAATACAAAATATTGATTTTTCAAAGACTATAAAGGGCAGCTAACTCCACAGTCAGAGGTCAGATCTGGCCGAAATTCTAACTCATCCGAGATATTGTAGTTATTCTTGTAACCTGCAAGAATGCAGAAGGTCCACTGAAAAAACAAAGATTCTAGAGTGGCCACAACACAATATATTGATTTTTCAAACACTCAAGGGCAGATAACTCCGCAGTCAGAGGTCGGATCTGGTCAAAATTCGAACTAATCCGAGATTTTATAGATGTCTTTGTCAATTCCAAGAATAAAGAAGATCCGAAGAAAAATGAAGGCACTAGAGTGGCCACAACACTAAATATTGATTTTTCACACAGTCAAGGGCAGATAACGCTGCAGTCAAGGTTCGGATCTGGCTGAAATTCAAACTCATCCAAGATGTTATAGAAGTCCTTGATACTTTTAAGTATGAAGAAGATCCGATCAAAATTAAAGCGCTAGAGTGGCCACAACACAAAATACTGATTTTTCAAACACTCAAGGGCAGATAACTCCGCAATCAGAGGTTGGATCTGGTCATAATTCGAACTCATTCACGATGTTATAGATCTCCTTGTTACTTCTAAGAATAAGGAATATCTGAATAAAAATGAAGGCGCTAGAGTGGCCACAACACAAAATATAGATTTTTCACACAGTCAAGGGCAGATAACTCTGCAGTCCAGGGTCGGATCTGGCAGAAATTCGAACTCAACTGAGATGTTATGGCCATCCTTGTTACTTCCAAGTATGAAGAAGATCTGATCAAAATTGAAGGCGCTAGAGTGGCCACAACACAAAATAATGATTTTTCAATCACTTAAGGGCAGCTAACTCCACAGTCAGAGGTCGGATCTAGCTGAAATTCGAATCCATCCGAGATATTATAGTTGTCCTTGTTACCTGCAAGAATGAAGAAAATCCACTGAAAAAATAATGGTGCTAGCTATAGTAGCCACAACATTTTTCCCTTTATAAGTCTATGGGGATTTTTCCAGACGCTCAAGGGCAGATAACTCCGCAATCTGAGGTCGAACCTAGCCGAAATTCGAACTCATCCGAGATATTATGGTTGCCCTTGTTATTCCCAAGAATGAAGAAGATCAATCAAAAATGAAGTTGCTAGAGTGGCCACAACATTTTCCCAATTATAACTCAATGGGAGCTATCTGTTGCCATGGAAACCAGAGTTCTAAACCCACCTGGCCCAAAACCTAATGCAACCTTTCCCCCTCCTCAATGATGCTGCAGATTAAATTTGATTGCGATTGGCCCTGTTGTCTTAGAGATATTCAAGATTGAAAGTGTGAATGCACGGACGGACGGACGGACAAACCCACGGACGCCAGCTCGACTACCATACTATAAGCTCACCTTGTGAGCCTTCGGCTCATGTGAGCTAATAAAATTAACAGGTGGCTCTCTCGCTTAATTAGTGATGTTTAGATGAGATGTATCTGTCTACCCAGGTGTTGGCGGCGACGCACATCGTCCACAACCTTATCAAATTGATTAACACCTTACTATTGGCTAAAACACAATCAGGGTGGACATTTCACAAAATACATGTTATACGCCAGTATTTTGCCCTGGTGCGTTATTGTCATAGCTATATAGGAAATTTCACAAACTTTCCAGTGATATATAGTATATGTGGGTTATTAGTAGAGGAACGGTTTACTGCCTAGTCAAAAGGCTAAAAGGAGTGTTGACTATATGGCCTGTATATGCCTATACTTTAGTGGTCCAGAACACTGTTATTAAGCTCTAGATGCTGATCCTGTAAATTGAGGACAATAGTTCCACGTCTTATGAAGATATATGTCTTAAGATATTTACAAGTTCTGTCATCATTTGGTAGAAATTTAGGTTTCCGTGGGGTTGGGGGTCAAAATTTCATGACTACAAAAAGGTAAAAAAAAATTTTTTTTCTTGCATGGTGACGATTGTTGTTACTAATGTTTGTATTTTAGAGCATTCAGTCGACAGAAACATGCATGAATCATGTCAAAATGCACAGAAAATGTTTAAACATTTGCAGTATGAAATATTATCAGGAAAACTTTTAGGTGGTACCTGTATAGCATTTCTGCATATTGAATATTAGATTACCATATTTACTCTATAAATAAAAGTTGCAAAGTCAAAACTCTATTTGGCTTGAGAAGCATGTTATTGCAACAAATTTGTTTGACATTAATCATGTACAATTGAATTATTGTGGCCAAATATGTATGATAAATTCTACCTAGTCGGTCATGGCCAATGTAGCATAACAGACATTTACACCAGCTAAACTAACACGGCTACCTATCCCCATAATTCAACAATGAAATGCATCTTCAAAATATCAAGTATTGAATGCACCAAAAATGGTTTAATTGGACTGCACTTACCATATGCCAACCAAACCCATTAATAAAGTCACATAATTGAGCAAAAACCATGAACTAGTAAAATCAGATCTGAAAACCTGCTCTCACATTATGGAAATAATAAAACAGAGATACAAATGCTATAGATTAGAGGCCGTGCAAAAAACAAGGGAATATTTGTACAGTGTGTCTCCAAACTTTTGTAACACAAAATCATTGAGGCCATTATTGCTCGTTGCCCAAATGATGAAAGTTGATTCTGCAGCATCCGGTTTCAAGTAAATAACATTTCCAATAGTGCATATTATGACCATGTTATACTTTTTCATTTTCCATAACTTATAATATGTTAGCTTTGCCTGAATGAGTAGCTATAACTGTTTAAAATATTTGGGCTCTGGTTTTTGGGCTTTACAGTATCGTTCCCCCCAAAGAACCAACACGCCACTTTCATATATTGTGTAATACATGGCTACACATTTGCATGCAAAAGCTTTTGTTGGTTCTCGGGGGGGAACAATACTCTATAAAACTTTTTCCTAATTACTATATTTTTAATACAAAAAATGATTGTTCTAGCCGAAAATCCAGATCCTGTGGCACGAAACATGGAAAACAAATTCTGTTATCCAGTAGTGCATTATTCAGGGAAGTTAACATGTGCATAAGAAGACTGATGACCAGCTTTTTGTTTTTCTAAAAACCATAGGCATTTTTAAATAGAAATGGTCAATGCTTCTTGGGCCATTTTTTGAGTGTCATAAAGTTTCACTTCAAAATTTCTATTATTTAACACGGCACAAGCTATTATAATTTCATTTTTAGCCAATAAGCTTATGTCAGAAATTCAAAAGGAATACCCTAACTCTTATCAGATCTGAGGTGATAAATACATTGGTACTTGCCTTTGTATAAATTCCCAAGAGCTTTTCTTAAAAGTAGCCCTTTGTTATACATTTTGGCTTTTTTAATATCCCCAAATCAGGGGCTTCCAAACTTAACAGCAAAATATAAAATCACAAATGCCATATTAAGCCTAAGATACTTTTTGAATTTTGATGGAAAAGCCCTTATTGAATATAAACATGATAAAGTGATTGTGGAATCTGCCAGATGCAATTTTGTAACACCATGTAAATGTTGTTTCCGAAGCCGCCTATTTTCAAGCCCCTATTAAAGTATGTTAACAATGGTCAATATAAACATGACCTTCACTTTCATTTGCGGGTCCAGCCATTAAACGTTTTATAATAAACATTTTGTGGCTAGCGGAATGGTTTTATCATATTCGTGGTAACTGTCCATAGCCCTGTCGTGTCCGTAGCCCCCATTTTTGTTGTTTGCTTAAAATGATCATTTTAAGCTTATCTCAATATGTTTTGGGTTGTAAACAAACAAGAACATCATTAAAAGTCATAAATGTGTCCCAAAAGTAAAAATACTCAATACAAGATAAATTGCATTAGCCATTATGCATGTTATATTTTCAAATATGTAGGCCCCTAAGCCCTAGGGGCATAGGTATGGTAAAAAAATTTTGAAAGCCTGAAAAGAAAATGAAAATTTCTGCGTTTTTGCACCTACAAGATGTCTTGGATAACAAAAATGCCATCCAAATATGCCCCACTTTAATTTAAAAATTCATTTTTTGACAAAAGTGAAACCCAAATGTCCACCCTGATTGTGTTTTAGCCATATGCAGTCCACGTAGAGAAACTATATGAGCTAATTGGTGTGAATTGGTCCAATTATTCTGATGTTCCTCCTTGTCATTATACACGGGTGAGCATCAGGGGAGCTACCTCGAAAATGTGTTGAAAACGCAAATTTGTTCCCACACCACATCCACATCCAGGGACTGTCGAGGTAGTGGAAATCCCGGGAGCGAGAGCTCACCTTTGTGTCTTTATCAATATATGGGGACCCCATATATTTGTGTGTTTATCAAAATATGGGGATTTCCACTACCTCGACATTTCCCGAATGTGGCGTGGGAACAAACTTGCATTAACGCATTTTCGAGGTAGCTACTCTGATGCCCACCCGTGTTATAGCTCCATGGTGGCAAATAGCTTGGAAGACCTACTCGCATACATACTGCAAACACATTTCTGGGATTCCTGGATCAGTCATAGTTTACTATTTAAATTAAATAAACATAATTTGTAGTCTGGCGCAATGCCATGAAAAAAGTTTGTCTCACCGTCTCTAAAACCAGTTTCACACTCCAATATGTTCATTTTTATTAAAATCCATTTTATCACAGCCCTTATGCATCTGACAGTATTGTTATGTCATCAATACTTCACAATACTTCACTGAAAGATAATCTAGGCAATGTCACAAAAAAATGCTTCTAGCATTAAAAAAAAATCTGCAGATCAGTTGCACATACAAAATACAGTGAATCATTAATTAGCACAGTCATGTTCAACATTTAACTAAGTTAAACCCTTTCTTTTTTCATCCAGGCCAAATTTAAACCAATGCCTTGTACAGCCTAATAAATGTTAGTAGAACGTACTGGTATAGGCAGAATGCTCAAATATGTTTTCCCATGATGTGTCTCATTTCATTGATCACATGCAGGTATTTGGTGCAATATCCTCCTTAGTGCAATATCCCCAGGCAAACCAATATGGCACAAGCACAATATACAAGATCAAAGGACAACTATTGCTCTTAGTAAAACTTGTAAAAGAAAAAAAAGGATGACCATAGTTTGATAATATTGATAACTTTGTTATTTTGAAATTTATACTGTGCAATAAAATTTCTGTTTTTAGACTGCATGTATTTATCAATAGGAGTTTAAGGTGAAATAGAAATTAAACATCTTTTGTTTCTAGCTAGAATTTTATTTTAGAAATTATTTGGGTCTCATCATAAGGAAACCTGTGTTTTTCACATATACATGTACATGTATCTGTGTTTATATGATACATGTATCTACCAGTTTCACACAAATATTTGTAGCAAACATTTAATGATCAATACACATTCCCAAGGGTCTTTTACAACAAATTATAAGCCTCCGTGGTGCAGTGGTAATGTCACTCGCCTTGTAAACCAGGGGTCGCAGGTTCGATCCCGGGCTTCTCCAGTCCGTCGGATGGGACTATAAACCGAGGTCCCGTCTCCATATGACCTTAGGTGTTGGTGGGACGTTAAACCCCAATCAATCAATCTTTTACAACAAATCAGGGTTTTCCCTGGGGCACAAAAATGTGCATTTTGAGCCCTTTTGTTCTTCAATGACCTTAAGTTAAAACTGTCCACAGAGGGGAAATTAAAAACAGGCAAATTCATGGGAAAATTGTGAAAAAGATGATTTTCAAAATTACCATTTTCAAAATTACCAGTTATTTCTCAAAAATATGGTTCATTCAATATTCATGTTATGCATCATTTTAAGCAAAATTTGAAATGGTTTTGGATTTTCTGGTCATGTATGCCATGTTCTAATCAAAATTTTATGAAACAGGCCTTTAGATGAATTCTGGGGACAAATTTATTGATTTTTAAGTCTTTTTCTCAAGACTTAAAAAGCTTGATGCAAGCTTGATGCCAAACTTTCGACAAAACTCTGTCTTAGGCTTCTTTAAATAGTTGAAAAGCTAATAAAAGAAAATGTTTTGGCAATTGCCATTTTTAACCCCCTTTGTGATAATTATCAGGTTATTATGTAGTCTATTCATCTTTTATTCTATACTTTGATTACAAATGAGTTGCTGAGCTGAAAATATGAAAAGCAAATATAAAAAAATGTTATTTTGTTAATGTACCTACAATATTGTTCATAACTGTTATTGGCTTATATAGTGGTATACCAATAGTGATGAGTGATCAGACATTCTAAAGTCTAAACTATTTAATAAAAAAATTTATCAAAATATTAATTCGTGATTTTTATTATTATTATTTTTTTTTATTTATTTATTTTATTTTAAGAGACTTTACTTCCCAATCCATACTTCTTTTAATGATGGGGTACATGTAAAATGATCATTAAACTCTTTATCTAATACATGTAGACATCTTTATTATATTCTCATTTCTGCCAGCTAGGACAGGGCAGACTTAATTATGCTGAAAATGGCACTTTCAGTATGTGGCAATAAGCAAAAGGGCACTTTTTAGACCACAACACTTCTTTGAAATAAAAGCTGCTAATCACTTTATTAGTTGTACTATACTTGGCAAAAAAGTTTTGGACCACCAACCTTTTTCAAACACTGCTGAATTATTTAGTTCTCAAACACAAAACAAGTAACATTAATGGTTAATGTAATTAATCCCTGATCAGAATAAAAGAAAATTTAATTCCAAGAAGGCATTGAGTTCTTGTCAGCATCCTCTAAACTTTATAGGGGTCCTCTAAAAAAAGTGACCCAAAAGTTAATAATGTCTGTATCCACCATTATTATGACCACAATCGCAGACCCTGTTCTTTGATGAGTGCACAAGTTTCCAGAGGCTATTGCGGAACTCTGGTGCATTCCTTCCTCAGAAATTGTCGAAGGTCTTTTAATGTGTTGTTTTGCTCCAGGCCAACCGAAAACAGCTCACCCTAAGATGTCCTTAACATGCTCTATGCATGATCAATCTGGCGAAAATCGCAACTGCAGGCAAGACAATACCTAAGCAAGAAATCATCAACAATATGTGATAAATGTTGCCTGGCATTTTCGTCTTGGAATAAGCGGAGCGACTTGATCAGGACTGTCAGTTTCATTTTCGAAAATCTGCTAGGCCTGACATTTCATCTAGTGATTTGTTTTTGGTTAAAAAGCATTCAAAATTGAGAAACAGTCGTATTGGTTGCAATGAAAATCAAGAATATCTGGTGAATTCCGACCTTTTTACCAAAATAAAGGCAGGGTGCAAACTGCATGAAAAAGGACACAACAGAGTGCTGGAAAAGGGCATCAGGGCAATGCGCCCTGCTAATTTATTCTAGCTGAAGCACTGTCGTATGGTGTGAATTTCACCTATACTCTTTTAATGAAACAGCTCCAATGTCTAATATCTGGTTCACATTACATGTAGAATTTTGTCATCTAACATTGCGATTCTGAACATTTTTGGTACAAACCTGAACCTAAACAAAAATAAGTGAATTCACCATGAGGACCGAACTAAATGTACCTTTTCCTATCTAATTTGGTTTCAAACTTAAGATGCAGGCATAAAGAACAATCACGAGAACAAGACAAGAACTCCGCGGAGGTCGATATCGCACCTGCATCGGGCAAAGTCAATAGACCGTGAAATATAGTTCAAGGGCACCGGGTCAAGGTGTGTGCTTGAAGGGCATGTCAAGGACAATTACTATGCAAGGTGTCAGACTCGCAGCTATCTCTGATGTCGAGAAAATCAAACTTTGACATAAAAATTTTCAAAGTCAGTGGACTGTGAAATATAGGTCAAGGGCACAAGGTTAAGGTGCGTGCTTGAAGGGTATGTCAAGGACAATTACTATGCAAGGTTTCAGACTAGCAGCTATCTCTGATGTCGAGAAAACCAAACTTCGACGTAAAAATTTTCAACGTCAGTGGACCGTAAAATATAGGTCAAGGGCACTGGGTTAAGGTGCGTGCTTGAAGGGTATGTCAAGGACAATTACTATGCAAGGTTTCAGACTCACAGCTATCTCTGATGTCGAGAAAACCAAACTTCGACGTAAATGTTGACAAAACTTTGACGTAAAAATTTTTCAGAGTCAGTGGACCGTAAAATATAGGTCAAGGGCACCGGGTTAAGGTGCGTGCTTGAAGGGTATGTCAGGAACAATTACTATGCAAGGTTTCAGACCCGCAGCTATCTCTGATGTCGAGAAAACTAAACTTCGACGTAAATGTTGACGGACGGACGAACGGACGAACGAACAAACGTACGGACGGACGGAAATTTGAACTCCTATATCGCACCCTGCTATATGCAGGTGCGATAAAAACGTATAAACTAAACCAAGCGTAAAATTACAGAAAAGAGTTTTGATAGACCATTACTTCAACTGCAAATTCTAACTTCGAAAGCGCAAGTCTTAGAAAATGTCGAAATACTTTGTAAATGTAACATCATAGTAGTTCGCGTGCTTGAAGGGTATGTCAGGAACAATTACTATGCAAGGTTTCAGACCCGCAGCTATCTCTGATGTCGAGAAAACTAAACTTCGACGTAAATGTTGATGGACGGACGAACGGACGGACGAACAAACATACGGACGGACGGAAATTTGAACTCCTATATCGCACCCTGCTATATGCAGGTGCGATAAAAACGTATAAACTAAACCAAGCGTAAAATTACAGAAAAGAGTTTTGATAGACCATTACTTCAACTGCAAATTCTAACTTCGAAAGCGCAAGTCTTAGAAAATATCGAAATACTTTGTAAATGTAACATCATAGTAGTTCACTCTTTCGTTCAACTTTTATACGAAATGCACACTTGCACCTTTTCTACACTTCTAGAATCTCTCTTATAGAACTGAACGCTTTCGGCATTCTGATAACGCTCAATAGAACTGTCAAATGCTTGAAAGTTTTCAAATTTTTGCCCGATGTGAAGTATATGAGCCATTCTTACTTTATGAATCAAGATTTGCATGCATGTTATATTGTATGGTGATTGAATTGAGAATAACGTAATTGTTTTATTTTGCAGTTACTTACATAACCATAACAAAAGTTAAAAGCATTCGCCAAATAATAATAGGCATATTAAATAATGCCAATGTTTTACTTCAGGGGTTTAGCGGTAGGACAAAATAAATCAACACTTCATTGTTGTTCGCACATTGAGGCGCGGACATCATATTGATGGTTAAGCAACTAATCAAGGCTAATATTATATTATCTTCACGCATTGTTAGAAACTGTCATACTGTTATTTGGCTTTATATCTTTTGATGTCGGTCAAATAATTGTAGAGTATGGTGATAATGCACAAACACGCACCCAGATATAATAAATGGAAATTTTGTTCCACGGGGTTAGAAATAAAATTGAAATCTCTCAACTTTATACATTAACATTGTTTTCTTAAGTCCGTATCTCTAGTCTTCCGTACCTTTAATATTTTTTATTTTTAATCTATACCGTACCTTTAGCCATTTCCGATATATAGGCTATAGATACGGTACCATATCCCTAGCCACTGCCTTTTCAAAATCCTAAGGAGAACTCTGTAAAGACGGTTGGATATGGCTTCGATTGTGGTAATAGATTATAAAAGAGTTTTTGCATAGATCTTCTTTTGTTGTTGATATGTATTATTTTTGTTGACGCTGATGTTGAATTGAGACATGAGTCTTTCTTATGTTTTCACTTTATTTTATTCTTTTAATACATGTGATAAAACTTTACATCATCTTAAAACATTTTAAACACAAGTATCTGAATGTAGTTGTACATGTCCTGTTTCCACATAATCATATTTTCTAGGCAAGGGCCGAAGCCCTTGCATTTCTAAATTATCTTTACTGTCACATTTTTGTATTTATTATTTTCTCCACTTTGAGATAAAATGTTGCCTCTCCAAAATCTAGCATAAGACTGATCTGATGCAGAGAGTAAAACTTTCTTTACAAAGATTTCTTTTGTTTGGAGAATGGACATACTGCCCAGATTGTAACTTATAATTAATTTAGTATTTTTATATGTTTTCTTTTGTTAATAGCTCAACACATATATGTTATAAATTAGGTATCTTTAGAGTTCAACTTAAACAATTATTGTACATCTGTTTACTACTTCTGGTCATATTGAACAACTAGTACCACCATGTCTCTTCTGAAAAGTATAGATTTACCAACTTTACATAAAAAGCATAGTTTACTATTTTTCCCTTGTGACAAATTTCCCGCCCCTTTTGAAAATGTTTTGTCCTCAAAACAACATGTAATTAAATATATTTGTTTATATTTTTCACAAAACATACATTTTATGCATTTTGTTAGAAGGGATAGTCTTTTATATTGTCTGTGATATAGTATCGTTGCAAAACATTCAGGGTAACTTTCAGTGATCTTCATTATATCTTCATTATTTTTATTTTATATTAAAGGCATTTCTCGGCAGTGCCACCTTTAATCAACCCATGACCGCTCATCCTCTGCATTACAAACCATTACTTTTTAGTTTTTATGTAATATCTTTGGTCTAATGCATTAATGGCATCATCTTTAATTTTACTGTAAAGTTCACCCTTCATTGTTTTGAACATCACATTTCATAAAATATACAAAAATTATGAGACAACTATCCCAGTTCTTTAAATTACATATTAAAAAGATGTTTCTGCGATATATGTAATTATTGCGCATGATATGAAGGTGGACCGATTTTAGTTTATAGGCAGGATGATCAGTCCTCTACAAACCAAATTTCAGATAACAACATAATTATTTCACTCCGGTATGAAAAAATATGCTGAAATCACCCTATACCACATTCAAAACCTAAAACTACATATCATGAAGTTTACATATTGTCATTTCTTATTAATATATTCTGCATTTCACTAATTCATGTTAAAAATTTAGTTTTGTTAAATTAGAATTACTTGATTTTAGAAGTTTGCTTTTTTATTTTGACTTCAAATATATTCCAATATGGCATTGAGGACATGTCCGACATGTACAACTACAAATGAAAACATAGGCATAAGAGTGATAAGACATACATAAAATACAAGATATAAAGCATACGTGTGAAAACGATAAAACATTGGTAAATTTGAATTGAAGTCATTGATATTATCAGAATTATAAATGAAAGTTCCAGTATAGGTATTAAACAGTTTCTTAATTGTTTCTTAGATTTTTCTTATCAGTATCATCATCACTATCATGCGAGAAAATGTCACTTTAAAATAGGAATTTCTTCTTGAAAATAGTCACATGTTGTTTGTCCAAAGAATGTTTGTAGGTGTAACTCTATCAATTTTAGATATAAATGTCCTCTGTCTTGAATAAGGTGAATCCTTGTTTCTCAAAATATCACTGCTCATAACCATCATAGTTAGTTCTGTATCTTTTTGCTGTTGTTCTGCCATAATACCATTTAAAATTTTGAGTCCTGGGAAATTAGAAATTCTCATAATCCTTGTGTAGAGCTGTCCTGGAATCGCTGAAAGAGCTAAAAAGTCTTTCGACCACGGTTCATCCACCAAAATTTATAAAAGAGTTTTTGCATAGATCTTCTTTTGTTGTTGATATGTATTATTTTTGTTGACGCTGATGTTGAATTGAGACATGAGTCTTTCTTATGTTTTCACTTTATTTTATTCTTTTAATACATGTGATAAAACTTTACATCATCTTAAAACATTTTAAACACAAGTATCTGAATGTAGTTGTACATGTCCTGTTTCCACATAATCATATTTTCTAGGCAAGGGCCGAAGCCCTTGCATTTCTAAATTATCTTTACTGTCACATTTTTGTATTTATTATTTTCTCCACTTTGAGATAAAATGTTGCCTCTCCAAAATCTAGCATAAGACTGATCTGATGCAGAGAGTAAAACTTTCTTTACAAAGATTTCTTTTGTTTGGAGAATGGACATACTGCCCAGATTGTAACTTATAATTAATTTAGTATTTTTATATGTTTTCTTTTGTTAATAGCTCAACACATATATGTTATAAATTAGGTATCTTTAGAGTTCAACTTAAACAATTATTGTACATCTGTTTACTACTTCTGGTCATATTGAACAACTAGTACCACCATGTCTCTTCTGAAAAGTATAGATTTACCAACTTTACATAAAAAGCATAGTTTACTATTTTTCCCTTGTGACAAGATAGTAAAATGTAGCAGTCTATTGTAATCAGTTTCAACACTGGCAGAATAGAAAATTTTACTCTGTGCATTTTATATTTGACCAAGATATCAGAACAGAAAAGGTAAAATTGTCTAAATGTTCATGTAGTGGAATCTTCGAATTAGATAGTCACAACTAATAGAGACTTCATGGCTTTCTCTCTGATCCCTAAGTCTGCAAATAAACATCTCATCATGGTGATGACAATTTATGGGCAAAATATATGGAATTTGTTGAATGGATTACACAATCGTTAGCTAGTTAAGTTAGTTTAGTCCTTCCAATTATAAGCGATACCTAATCAATTGCAATTTCAAAACAATTGCCCAACACTAGTATGCATATAAAAGCCTATGGTCCAGTATATTTACTATACTACATGAGCCTCAACATGAGAAAATAACTTTTCATGAAAAATGCTGAGCAACTGCTCAGTTCTGTGACTGATCTCTTCATGTATCTGCTTACAAAAAAAAAAAAAAAAAAAAAAAAAAAAAAATTTAAACATATTTTGCTATTCAGCATGTTCAGGTATGTCTCAAAATCAATATTAATGTCCTAATAAATTTGGTTGGATTTAACATGTTTAATTAAGATCTTTATAAATTAGTGTACCTTTCTTAATTATTTCCCTCCTTCTGTTTCTAAATTAATCATCATAATGACAGATTTGATGCTTATTGCACATAAATGAAACAAATTAAAAAAATAAAGAAGTCATACTTCTTGGAAGACTTACTGTGCTTCAGTTGAAATAGTTAATATGAAAATTAAAAATTCCACTATATATCAAATTCATGCACATGTACTTATTATCATAACTAGTACTAGATTATGTTTACATGTTAGTGTCTTTCATTGGCTGTTGAAAATTGCAGAAAAATCCAGGTAACATCAATGTGATTTATGATGAGCATGTGTGTGGATTATGCCCCCAGGGCCACATATTGCACATGTCAATACAGTATGGTGTTTATTCACTTACAGACATCAAAGTGATAGAATAAGTAAACAATACATTTTATTTTTGTATTCTGATCCTTTTTCTCAGCAACAAAACTACAACAACAACAATAATACTACATGCAATAATAATTACTATTTATAATGTATTACCACTAAATGCAGCACCTTAATCATTTTTTTAGACAAGTGGGTATTTAACCCCCCTCCCCCTCCCTTTTTCCATTATTAGGTATCTGAAATTTTAGTCCACACTATTTTCAATCAACTGGGTGAACTGAAAAACAATTGGGTAAAATGATATTGAAAAAAGAAGTAGGTCTTTAAGTGTTATTTATAGTGTTATATTAATTTATTAAATTTTTCAAAGATCATTTTTAAGATCACTGTTGTACTGAACAGGAGGGACAAAATGAAGCCACTTTTTAAGTAAGAGTTGTAAATTTCTACCTCAAAACAAAGACATCACTCACTTGATTTTAGCCAATTTACATGTGCTGAAAACCAGGGTCATTACTGTTTCACCAACACTCTTAATGATGTGTCACCAACCAAGGTACCTTGGAAAGCTCAACAATCTCGCATTGGTGGAGAGGACCGAGTTATTCTATTTTCATTTCCACCCTATCAATAGTGATCCTAATCGTTAATCATGACGAAAACATGCCCAGGCAATATACAGATTTTTTTTCCTCAAAATTCTGTAAAAATTGAAAATTTCATCAGAAAATGATTTTATACTTTCAATAATTTTGCTCAAAACATAGATTGTGGGTTCAAGTTAGTACAGTGATTCTTTCTGACCTGGCTGTCAAAAAAGTCGCTATTGTTCTGATCAATTTTTAGACACCGAGATGTGCACTGTCAATCAAGTTGGTAGGCGTGGAATTCACGTGATGCTATTACTAGCGATTATCCAATCAAAAGATAGCATTTGACAAAAGTTCGAGCTTGCGCACACTGCTAATCGCGCTGGCTTTCCAAAGGTCTAATCTTCTCACTCTGATTTAATTAAAGAAGTACCAATTGATTCTAAAATTTAGATAGTTGTGGACATTAATGCAATTATGTCAAACAATTAATGTGGTATTGTTAAATCATAAATTGATACAGTATTGAGACCCGACTAACTAAGCAATTACTGTAGAATTATCTCCCCCGTCTAAGCTGTCAATCATGGTGGCGCTGTAACGGTTTATTTTTGGAACATACATATTTTGGCAATTTTGCAAAATTTAGAGAAAAAAGTCGGATGAAAGGACAGATATCGTAGTAATGAATTGTCATTTTTGCGCTTCATCAGTAAACTAGGCCTATTCCGATGAGAAAATGCCTGGGTACCGAAACGAATGTAAAATCTTGATAGGTTTGAATACTAAACGGCCGATGTCTCCCATTATAATGTTTTGGTTGGAAAAAAATATTGTTTTAATGAAATTTTCGCCGGAAATGAGTATGTCGTAGCAAATATCATCCTTATTATGAGTTCTGGTGTTGAAAAACGGGACATTAAGGGACTGATAGACAATGTTTCAGTGACCAACATTATTTGCATTTACATATTCAATAAGCATTACGATATGGATTTCCTGCACCGCAATATATTGCCATACGGTTTTAGTGGGTGATACTCACCCCTAGTTTTTACCATATATATGATCATGGTGGCCATCTTGGTCATGTGACCTGGATCATTTATATATACATTGGTAACCCCTTCCTATTGATGCTTAACATAAAATTAAGCTTTGACTGGCCAAGGGGTTTCAGAGAAGATGTTTGAATATTATGGAGATAAACATGTATATTGCCCCGGGGTGGGGGCATATGAAAAAACCCACACATATTATATATCATGTGAAAGCTTGTAAAGTTTCCTATTAAACTATTATAATAACATCATTCTAGGAGTGCACCAGGGCAAAATACTGGCCTATAATATGTTTTTGTGAAATGTCCACCCTGATTGTGTTTAAATAGCAGGTAATGATGACCACTGAAGAGGCTTAAGTAGCCTTAACCGTGGTATGGCCCTGTTGGCCCATCCCCTTTCTCATAAGATTTATGGTCGATTCGCGTCCTACATATTCGTGACCTATAACTGTAAAAAGTCTGGGTTTTTTAATGAAAATGGAGTTTTCCCCTTTATTTTTCCCAAAATCTGGGGATTTTCTATTAAAAATGCTGAAAACGGTGAAATTTGATACCTAACTTTCTAGACGATTTGTGCAGAACATGTTGATTTGTCCAGAAATAAAATCATACTGTTGTAACAGGGTTCATACAGGCAAGGCCAAGTAAAATTCAAGGACTTTTCAAGGACTTTTCAAGGACAAATCTTACCATTTTCAAGGACTTGGGGTGGATGCTGTAGTAGGGGGTTCTGTCTTAACTTTTGTTTCCTTCTTGATAAAGAAGTTTGTGAAAGTCCCAGATAAAGACTGCTCATGTTTCTTATGTCGATCTCCACTCGCGTGTGAGCGCAAAGCACTTTCACCCATTTGAGCCACATCAATATCTTTATTACATGCACGACAATGTGCCTTGTGTTTATTGTCCGTTTCCTTGACCCAAGGATAACTTTTCGACCAGTCCCTGCTGTACACGCACTTTCCCATTTTGTTAAGAAATGTTGAAATTAAATTCGTGCTCGAAAAAATGTCATTTCGACGTCATTTTGGTTCCGTTTAGTCTGTATTCATCATTGATTTTCATTGCAGATAAAACAAATGCAATAAACCATGAACCATTCCTCAATTTCGGCCCAAATTTTCGCGACCATTTTCCAAGGGACGCAACTCAGTTACCGATTCGCGCCATACACATTCGGCCTGTTTCTTCATTATGGCGCTCTCGACGATCTTTTTGTATTCAAACGTGCCGAACTTCTTAAATGCTCACATTTGATTTTGAAACCGAATCTTATTGTCTGGAATACCGGAAGAAGTGAAATTCAAGTGCTTTTCAAGGCCAATGGCTAATTTTCCAGCACTTTTCAAGGCAAATTTGGTTTTGAAGTACTTTTCAAGACAGCCCTTCATTTTTAAGTACTTTTCAAGCCTGTGCGAACCCTGTGTAACGTTAATGTATTAAGCTATTGCTTTATGAAAAAACATCTTGGACTTATTGGATATATAAGAAGCCTCCGTGGCACAGTGGTTATGTCACTCGCCTTGTAAACCAGGGGTCGCAGGTTCGATCCCGGGCTTCTCCAGTCCATCGGATGGGACTATAAACCGAGGTCAGAATCAGAATCAGAGGTCCCGTCTCCATATGACCTAAGCTGTTGGTGGGATGTTAAACACCAATTAACCAATCATATTGGATATTTGCTTAAATGATTAAATTATCAGTTTTCAAACTTTAACAATTACAGCTCTAATAACCTAGCCGAGACCTCATATTTCCAATAAACAGATAAATACCATAAATGTAGACTCTACCATGTCTACCGTAGTTACCTATCTGGCGTTAATCAAATTATTGGATCGGTGGCCACATATTTATTTATGATAAGATTATTTGCGATCTGTCTGGAAATAGCCTATGAATTATTAGTGCCACGAGATCTGGGGCAACTATTACACTATGCTTCTATAACATTTTGCCAAATTTTGGGCTTAGAAATGAAATCATTATCAAACTAACCTGAGTCGCGAAAACCTATGACAATCCATTATATCAATATTTTCTGTCTTTCTTAAAAATAAAGCAGAACTACATCCAGATCGGCACCTACATATTAATCCTTCATCAGAATTGTATCACATTTTAATATATTTAAGGATTAATTTCATTTAAATGTCAGATTTCCACTTTTTGAAGTTTTTCTCACAAGTAAATCCAACGTCCAAGTCATTTCGTTCCTGTGGTGTTTCGGCCTTGACACTCCCGAGAGTTCGGTCTCTTGAAACATATGTTTTTTAACAAACATTATCATTTACGTTTTAGTTAAAACGTGGTGATCATATATATACAGGAGGTTAATACAGACCAAAGAAGTAAACAAGTCAAAAGAGCGTGAAGTTTTGTGACAATCAAAACCATATACCTGCTGAATATTGTTTTACACCCAGAGCAAACCTATCAAAGAAGCTGCGTCAGTATTCCACAAGCACGGAAACCTTCAAGCACAGCTTTTTTTCAAGATCATACATGCTTGGAACCAAGGACACTCGATAGAGTGTCCTTGTTGGAACTCATTACCAGCCAAGACCCCTGACTATGTACTCTTCAATCAGATGCTGCCCTCCCTCTCATTCTGAGCTAGGTAGGGACCAATCTGTAAGTAGGATCAGAGGGTTTTGAAGCTGTGCATGTTGGGCGACAATACTAACAATACTAAGTGAAAGTTGTGCCTTTAGAGCTGATCGAACTGGGTAAGACAGGCCAGTGTATTCAGAAAAGAGTGTGTGCTTTTATGCTTTTAGAGTTGATCAAACTGAAAAAGTATAGAGGTGCTTTCAGAGCTAAAAGGGGGGGGGGTCAGGGGACACATACTCTACTGCCTTTTTTAAGTTTGGGAGTACCCCTATCCCGGGAAAGGTCCCGATAGCGTAATGGTTAGAGCGTTCGCTTCGGAAGCGGGAGGCGCGGGTTCTAATCCGGGCCGCGTCATACCAAAGACGTTAAAAATGGTACCAGTGGCTACCTTGCTTGGCGCTCAGCATTTATAAGGCAAGCACTGGCTTCTCTTCTCTCAAAAAAGATGCCGTCGGTGTCCCGTAATACCTTTCCACACCGACAGTGCAACTATGTTGGGCAACACTGTAGCGGTGTGCAATGGATATTTTCTTGTAGGCGACATACGTCAGACGCAAAATCTCACTCCACAAGCGATCCACATATAACTATGGATGACACATTCGGAAAGTCACTGATAAATATTGTCTGTCAACCCGGTCTAGAGCTTGATCCACGTTACTCAGTAACCATGTCATGAAAGATCTGAACCAGCTGGCCTCACAAGACCCATGGCTACGAAAACGATGCTGGCAGTCAGAAAGAATGTTTTCGAGGATGAGATGCTTTTATACACGCATGTATATTGCTTACTATAATATGCTTTAGGGCTTTGACTATAATATCAGTGGCGGATTTACATGGGGGTTCGGGTGGTTCGCTTGAACACCACTCTGGGGAAAAATATTTCATTGGGAAATTTATGAAAAATCGGGTAAATAGTTGGAAAGAAACCCCTCTAGACGAATTTAAACCGCTTTCCAGAAAAAGGTACAAGTAGGCAAAGATCAGAAAAAAGGCGCAATCAGAAAGAGATTCACACTCCAAAAACCGAGGTGGGGAAAAAACTATATTAACAATCAGGTACTTATACCATGAAAACACCTCGTAAGCCGAATGAGCAGCTACTTTCCAATAGGTGGCCACTCAGATACCAAAACTTAACTAAAAGAGGAACACATACATAAGGCGCAAACAGCACAAAAATTTAAAAACCAAGACATAAAACAATAAGAACCACCACAGAAGTACCGCCTTGGAATGATCAGTAATATAAAATTACTGGCGGGCTTAAATCGATTTGACGGAGCCCTAACCTCACCTTCAGGGTCTTTAGTGGTTCTCAACATTTAGTTAGTAGTTCTGTCCTCGTGGTGACTCTCTCTAGCTAGTCAGTGAATCATCATTCTGGTTCCGAAAGGCTCTCGCGTAAAAGGGTCTTTAGCCCAACATTAGATTTGGAAATCAATTATAGTGTCTGCGATAAAATTTAAAAAATGTTTTTCGAAGTTTATGATAGTATCATACCGAAAGCCCTGCTGGAGAAGTTTGGCTGTTAAACATTTATTTCGCGCATTAAAGTCCGCAACACGATTGCAGACTCTAGCAAACCCAATAAGCTGCGAAATGTATACACAATAAGAAGCAAGGCGAGGAATGTCACGATCCATGCTCCAAAAACGGAATTTTTATATCAAAATCTAAGTCATCGCGTTTATCATAAATTTTAGAAGAAAAGTATCCGCCCCTGAATATGTGTTAAGCTTTTGCAACAGATGCAAGTTAACGACACTATTCTATAATCAGCTGCATCATATTTCTCACTCTTCTGAAACACCTGGACCACATTTGCCTGTCGCCAAATATCTGGCACACTTCCATAAGCAAGCGACTCATATATAAAGGCAAATATGATATTAATCAGAAATACTTCCTAAAATTAATACTGTTATAAAATAGCTTACCTGTTTTGGTATGCTCTTGTATGCTCTCGTTGTTGTACGCTCCAGAGACACCAAAGGGACGCCTGGTCTGGTCTAGAACTGGGAGGAAAGAGACATCGCACGGGATTCAGTGTTCGGTAGTCCGTATAACTTGGGTTAACCTATTATCGCAAATTATTATAGGTGGATTCTGTTAGGTGTTTTTGTTGTCAGAACTGAGCAACATTACCAATAAGGAGAGAAGTGCTATCACAACAATACCCTAACATTCAGGCCATCGAATCATATAACACATGTGTATGTGCTTCTAAGCCATATAACAGTTTTAGGACACCTTTAGGATAAAAATTCCACCCATAGGAGTGAATATTGGATTGCGCCTATGTGGACCTACCCAAGTTACTCGGGTCAACATGACATGTCGAAAACGCTCTTATTGATTGGCTCCAAACTCCCCAACAGTTTCAAAACTCCGCTCTCCGATATTGTTTTCCGAGAGGACTTACGTCAGGAAGTGGAACCGCTTGGAGTTTTGATTGTTTCGGGATCGAGATGACACAGAACCCAGCATTACAGTTGCAGTTATAAAACCCGGCATTACAGTTGCAGTTATACTAATAACTGCTCGGATTATTTTTGCATTTTCGTGTCACAATAATATTGAAAAAACCTGAAGTTGTCAAAAGCTGACTGACGAGTTTTAAAAAGACAATAAACACGCTAAAATATTATTTTCCATCTTTTCTTTCTTGTCTTGACCTTGTTTGTTGTTGTTTTAAAATATTATATGGTTAAAAAAATAAAAATAAACAACAATAGGTCAGCAGCAACAACAACAACAACAAAAAGATAAGTCATTTCTATAAACACAGAAAGACCTTGATGATTATTGAACAACATCAAAAACAATTTTGCAGATTAGTATCGGCAGCTGCGCATGTTAATATTCACATACAGTGTTTCCAGAATTGCAAGAATCTACATACTTGACTAGGTTTCAATACCTTGACATGACCATACATTTAGCTGTTAAAGCTGATTTTAGCATCTACTTAATTATTTTTTAGCTGCTTAACTATTTTTAACCTTTCATAATCTATTCGTCTTACCGAATGCTTTTAACCTGCCTTTTCTATAATTTTCAACGTTTTTTCTTTTTCAATGGTGCATAGAATGTCCATCTCAAATGGCCATGGCCCACTTGAGTGTGATCAAAACGGCCATGGCCATAAATACTTGGCCATGGGAGCATTTGAATTGTCCATGGGCAAAACCACACTGGCCATGGCCACTTTTTGTGGGCCATGGGCAAATCTGGCCATGGCCATTTTTAGTCGGCCATGGCCCAAATGTTATTTTTTTCACAAAGTTATAACTGCAAAATATATACATGGCCATTATGGCCAAAGCAACAATGATTATAATTTTGTGTTTAATAACTGATTGACAATAAGATTTTTTTTCATTTTTCCCATGGCCAATATGTTTTGCCCATGGCCCATTTTTCGTCCATGGCCAACCTGTTTTCCCATGGGAAAGTGCCATTTCCCATGGGAAAACATGATTTTCCCCTGTTTTCCCATGGGAAAGTCAACTTCAAGTCCATTTTTCAGGCACTTGCAGATAAGACAGGCAGACAAAATAAGTTTTTAGAGAACCACTTGATAGGTACTTCATGTATATATAAACTGCGAAGCCCTGGCTGCTTTCGAAAGATGTCCTGGATTTGACGAAAAGCGGTTTGTCAAAAAAATACCGGTTGGTGTTATTATATTTTATCCAAGGCTTCGTAGTTCAATGTTGTAGCGTGTTTAAACTTAAGGCACATAATTTTGCAAATTTAGCCAATTCCCCTTTAAAGAAATTAGTAGTGAGTGATTGCAATATCGAAATGTTGTTTTCAAGATGGTTTGATTATATCAGAGGATTAAGGGACGTTTCTTTCAGAGTCACAACAATCCTGTACTTCGATTTTTGGAACTATTTCTCCACTGGTTTAGAAAAAACAGATTTGAATAATGTTCGTTTATCAATAACAACAGATATTGGTTTTGTTCCTCCACTACCGATGTCTGTAGGTGATGGTTTTAGTCAGTCACATGTTGTATCACTGGAATTAACTGACACCAAATTCTACTCAGTCGAAAATGATATCATAGTTAAGCTACCAAAATCATTAAAATATCTTAATCTGACGCATAACTACATTCGAAACTTTGGAGTTGAGAAGCTAAGCTATCTCGAAAATTTAGAAACATTGGATTTGAGCAACCAGCTTGTTTTCCAAACGCAGTCATCAGCAAAGAGTGAACACAATGTCAAACTATTGGAAACAAAAAGCTTAGATTTTCTTTCGCATTGGACTTATAAAGTTAGTAATAATCAACAAATGAATGTTAAACAGTTGCAAATAAAATCCCGAAAACATTTCAACATCACCACAAGAAACTGCTTCAGATTACCATATAGTCTCAAAACTCTAGACGTTAGTAATAGTGGACTTTTGTGCAATATGGCACCTGCATTTTGTGGCTCAAATAATTCGCTTAAAATTTTGAACGCCTCGAAACAAAAAGATAGATCTTGTTTCAAAACTCGATCATTCTGGTTTCGTCTAAAAAACTTGGCAAATCTAGAGGACCTTAATTTGAACGGAAACTTAATTGCAGATATCCCGCATGGTGCGTTTGTTGGGCTTTACAAACTCAAGAAATTGTCGCTGTATGACAACAAGCTCCTAGAGCTTTCATTTGATGTATCAACATTGATATCACTGGAAATTTTGGATGTGTCCGCTAACAGTATTGGCCATGCATCTCATAGTTTTACCAGTCAAACTGAAGAGGTGTCTAAGAAAACGAACCTCATTCTCTATCTCAGTCTAAACCCAATAGTTTGTAATTGCAAACAACTTGGTTTCGTATCTTGGGTGCTAGTCACACGGGTCATTTCGAATAAAAACAAGCTGAATTGCACATTTGAGAATGGAACTCGGATAAGCATAGAATTCCTGTCTCATGTTCATGAAAAATTGCGATACAGTTGCACAATGCTTGATGTCACGACTGGCTGTGCGATAACGTTTTGGGGGTTGAACGTCGTTCTCGGTGGTTTGGCATACATTTTGACTTTTCGCCAGAAACTTAAGTATTTGGTTTCATTTGGAAGGCGAACTTTGAATCCATATCATCCAACCGAAAACAGCAACATAGAAATGGTATATGATGCCTACATCTCGTATGACGGAGACTTCAACGTGACTCCGGACATGACATTACGTGATTTTGTGATCTACAAAATTGTACCAGGACTAGAACAACGCGGAATTAGAGTAATAATCAGAGAAGAACTTGATCCTGGGACTAGATTGTATGAGACTATCACACAAACCGTGAGGCGATCAAACAAAGTTCTTGTATTGCTGACAAATGACTACTGTAGTGATATGTGGAACGTGTTCGAGTTTAACCAAGCTATCATGGAAGGCATTTACACCAACAGACAAATTGCTATACCGGTACTGTTCGAGAGTTTAAGACGCCAGAAAGTGAAAGATGAAATTTGTGCATTTCTGCAGATGGAGCCAGTTCATAAATATTCACCTGCTCTCAGTGAACGAGCTTTTATAGACTTTCTGTATGAGAGAATACGCGATACCAGGCAATTTGATTAGATTGTTGACATTGCTTACATGTGCATACGTTTAATTCAAGCTTAAATTTTGCTTTGCTTATGTCACAGGACGTGTCTCATAGCTTGACGGTTCATATACTGTCTCAGTCAATGGATCTAAATGACATTGTTAGAATTGCTGGTGAACTTCGGTCATTTATGCTACCTGAAGTGCTTATGCTACGTGAAGTGCTTATGCTACCTGAAGTAAAATCAACCATGAAAGAAACCGTAAGGGAAGAAACGGCTTCCCCTCCAGACTCAGATTAATAACCTAAAGACAACACTAAAATCCCAGGTTGTTGAGCTAGAAAAGAAAGTCGCAGCAAACAATCACGAGCATACCGGAAGGTCCTAATGAATCAACTGATACGAAGGTGCTTGACCTAGCCACTGATCTCAACCTGAACTTATTCAGTTACGATATAGACCTCCGCATTGTGTGGGAAAACTAACTCCGGTAAGGGCACGTGACATTATTGTGAAATTCAGTAGTTACAACGCTCGGCGGATGCTGTACGAGGTGCGCGGATGCTGTACGGGGTGCGCGGATGCTGTACGGGGTGGCGGATGCTGTACGGGGTGCGAGAAGTTGAAGATCTTTAGTCGGTTTTCATAAAAGAGAACATGACAGAACGTAGTGTCAAGCTTCTCTACGACGCAAGAATTCTAGTGTGAACCAATTATCTGACTACGGCCTAATCGTCTGACGGAAAACTCTTCGTTCGCGACAAAGACGAAAAGAGGCATGCTGTAGACTCTGACGACGACCGGCGCGAACTCGCCGATGTGACACATTACGAAAACACGCCCATGCAATATACATAGATTTTTTCACCAGTAAGAATTGAAAATTTTCATGGTAATATTTTTAATATTTTTTTTTAATTTTTGCTCAAAACATAGATTGTTGGTACACGTTAGAACCGCCTCGCCGATCTAACGAGTACCCACAATCTATGTTTTGGAGCAAGATAAAAATAGGTATACCCCTTCATACCCCAGTTTTTCTATATAAAAGTGGGGTTCAAGGGGGTATAGATTACACGGACATGTTTTCATGATAAAAAGAACTGGACAGACAGCATGCTATCCAATGACTACGTGTCCAAGCTGGTTCTTTCCGTAGAGCTGAAAATGTAGCTTCCGTTACAAATTATTACACAAATTATCATAAATTGACATGATACATGCATTTCTTACAAAGCAATTATCCCGTTGTAAAAATGATAAAATTCAGATATAATGCTATTCTTTCGACGGAACAATTATGCACATAGCTCAGTTTGAACCGCCTCGTAAGATGCGCTTCAGGTGAGTGTCCTGTAACCATTGTGGTGCTATGCATGTGGCTTTAGTTTTGTCATATTCGAAGTGTAACATGAAATAATAATCTAGAAAAGTCTACGGTGCTCTTTAACGACTGAGTAACACATAAATAATTTTGTACAGTATACGCTTGATTAGCTTTCCGTTACAGGTATTTAAACGTTGAATACACGGCTGAAGCTTTCCTTAATAGTCCTGCAGATATCTAGCTTGACCAGGAAATGCGGTTCAAACTTTTTTTCTTGGCTGATTCTTATTGCTTAGTTGTTACCTTTAAAGAATCTGACTGAGGCATCATTGAGCATTTTGAGAAAAACAAGATGGCTACAATATGGCGACTCAATACATGGGTGGGTCATAATAAAGCTTTTATTTGCACTCAGGGCATATTTAATTTACGAATATTTGACAAAATTTTATAAATTGAATGTCAAAGACCATTTTCTGCTAGCATGGTAATGCATATCAATAATGCTTCCAAGATGGCTGCCAGAATGCAATACTAAATGACAATTTTCAGCGTTATCTCAATTTGGTTCACTTTAAATACTGTAAATATGACATTTATCTGTATATTAGGTGATTTTGGTTAGAAATTATGTTTCCTTATATTTTTGGAATACAATATGTTGTCAAAGATGGCTTCAAAGATGGCTGTCAACCTTAATTTTGTCGCAAAGAGATTACTGATGTTGATTTCTTAGTCATTTCATTTGCTTTAAGCCTTTCAGCATAACATGGAAGATGAAATTTTATTGTGGTTTCCAGTTCACTAGACCATGCTTGTTCAGAAACTGCATGATGCCACATTGGCATCACTGACCGTTTTGGAAAAATCATGATGGCATCCAGGATGGTCTTCATAAGCAAGAATATAAAACCTCAGAGTTGAATATACCCGTTGTTTTATGTTTTAATGCTCATTTTATGTTGTAAACATCATAATAAAATTTGTTATAGGTTCTGACACCCACATGATAATAATAATGCAAGATGGTGGCCAAGATGGCTGCCATAATCATACTGTAAGAGGTATTCTCTTATTAAAACGGCATTCAGGTGTTTCATATAATCAGTATCTTGTGATTGAAATGCCCATTTTTGTTGTTCACATAATAGTGAAGTCCTTTGGTTTCAGCTAGGACCCTACATCATATAAACGAAGAAAGATGACGAGCAAGATTGCTACCATAATTATAATTTAAAAGAACATGTTCTCCTATTAAAACACCATTTATTTGCTCAATATAGAAAATATCATGTGTTTGAAATGCTCATTTAACGTTGTGAACAGCATGATTTAGTGTTTATTCTCACATAATAATAATGAGCCAAAATGATGGCCAAGATGGCCACCATAATAATATTATATCAGGACACAAGTATTATCTTTTACAAGAGCTAGCGTTCATTCAGCCCTAGTTATGGGATAAAAGCTGTAACCCTACAGGGTATCTGGTCGCACCACAACATAGGACACCCTTCTTTGAATTGAACCATATCTATAGATACGCCTTGAAAACAGCAGCATAGGTGTAAAAGAAAACGTCCCAACACTTCATGTTCGAAAAATAATTAGACCAACCTTAATCCAAACAATCTAGTTTTCTCATTACGTCCACTCTGTCCTCGGGAAGTCCGCCAATAGAGGGAGTTAGATCTGCCTTTGCTTTTTATATCAAATGGTAATAAGCTCTTAATGATCTTATCTCAGTTAATGCAGTAATGTCTCCTGGGGACGTGGGCCCAGGAGGTCCACAATGTCAACATTCGTTCACGATCTTACGTTTTTCTTAGCATGAAGAAGCAGTGTGGTTTCTATCAAGATTGGCTCACTCGTTATCCGCCAGCTAATTACTACTGATGATGCAGGGGCATCAACCAGTTCGCACTATATCCGAATGAATTTGTGTTAAGCACAACTCCTATATATGAGGTTGTTCGTGAATAACAGCAGATACCACATGGGAGACTACTTTACAAACTATACTACTACAGGATTAGAGGATCTACTCACAAGTGGATCGCTTCATTGCCCTCTAAGCACCATCAAAACAAATGGGCAAGTCTCAGATCCAGTCCCGGTCTCATCTCGTGTCCCTCAAGGATCGGTCTTGGGACCGGTCCTGTTCTTGATTTTCGTTAATGATCTTCCGGACAATACCAGGTCATTTGTTCGCTGACGACTGTGTTTTGTGTAGGAATATTTACTCACGGATTGCCAGATTCTACCAGATGTCCTGGATAGCCTTACACAATGTGAGACTGGCTGGCAAATGATATATGAATGTCATTCAAGAAGAAGAGAAGAAGACCGCATCCTTTTTCATTGAAAGCGGATAATTTACTCCAACATTCAATAGAGCTATTAAAATGCTGGGTCTTGGTCTATATGCATGTGATAACTTTCGAGAAAGGATGCTTACATGTAGTAAACAAAGTCAAAACTGATGAAAAGCACACTCACTGATCAGGTTCAAAACCAGTAGCAAGAACTAATATGATTAAAGTCAATGCAAGCACAAAGGAAAACGTGTAAGCGTCTGTGCATTTCTCTAGATCAAAGAGGATCATAAATATATTGGGGGTTAAATGGTAAAACGTCCGACCGTAGTCTCCTTCCTTCTTGCCCTTAATGCTATTTTCTGCCAGGATGTGATACGCTAACCTATTGCTGTTGATGCTTAGGAAAGGGGTCAGTCTGAAAACACTTTCGAAGGGCTTCATACCTGACAAACTTGGTGAAATGAGTTAGCTTTCACCAAATAATATCAAGGAACGACCACCTTTGGAGTATGTTATGGTAGCAACATAGAAACATCTACGTGAGATATATGATTTGATGTGAAATTGGTAAACAAAGGCTACATATCACACGCTTAAGGCATATTAATACCAAAAATAGCATTATCTGTAAGAATGAGCAGGCAGTATCGAGAAATGGCTAACATTTACAATGAAACATAGAACTCTGAATGATTTTCCATCAAGTGGGTAACAAAATTTGCAAAATGCTACTGTAGGCTAATCTTTGATCATTTTGTGAAAGTTGAACGTACTGGCTATTAATGGTATACCTTATGTTATTTTAGCCTCACTATGTTGAATATAGCTTGATTATATGTGCATATTCAAGAAGTATGAATACCACTGCCAAAGGAAAATATTCATCTTCCTGTATTTGGTGGTTGATTTTTGTTTTAAGCACAAATCAACAGCTGAGGTCATATGGAGCCGAAACTTCAGTTTAAAGTCTCATTCAAAAGACTGGAAAAGCCAAGGCTTGGGTCCAAGCACCGTGGCATGTTGATAGCTTAACCACTACAACATATCTTATAGCTGTGGGTCCTGCTTTTGATATGGTCTAGAAATACCTTTAATAAATAGCAAATGTGTATGTTAGCCAAACTCATGCTGTTGTCATATAGAAACAGCCATCTTGGATGCCATCTTAGTTCAGAGTGTTCTAATAATGGTCTTAAGTCATATATGCACATGACAATACAATATAAGATTAGCTTACAAGATAAAATGAAGATAAAAATACACAAGTACTGCACATTATATTCATTTCTGTGCAAAATTCTATTTGGCGGCCATTTTGGATGCCATGTTTATTTTTTACAAATCATTTTAGGTATGTGATTTATCAGGCAACTTCAAATATATGTTTTTACAGCGAAATGTGGCAAATAGAAACAAGTATTTAAGTCCTAGACATAGCAAAACTGGTGCTAACATATATTTGGTGACCATTCTGGACGCCATCTTGAATATTTCAAAATGCTCAATGATGCCAAGGTGGCATCAGTCAGATTCTTGAAGGGCAAGTTCTTGGCTACAAGAATCAGTGAAGAAAAAAAGTTTGAACCCTATTTCCGGGTCCCGATAAAATACCCCATAAATCTGCAGGACTATAAGTTCCTGAGTCAATGTAAACTGGATTTGTTGTGTACGGTAATCTGATTACCAGAACAACGGATATAATTATTATGGTTTATTTTTCAACTAGCAAACCATTTTTGTGTGGGACGTCGCCAAAACATGACTATTGAAAAATGCCCGTATGACAGACATGTTTTCATCTCATACAAGATTGATAAGTCCGGAAATGGCAACTTAAGCAAATCTCTTTTTGACATTGATTGAGTGAGAATTTTGGTTTCTTCTTACTCTTTTATCAATTTAAAATCACTTTGCAAGAATTTCACAGTATATAGATTGCGACAGGCTTGTTTGCTAAATGGTTATGTCCGGATACTAGTACACAAAAATCAATTTTAGTCACGTGATTGTCCACCTTGGTATACACTACCTTTTTGAATGCTGCCCAAAGATGCTATATACATGTATCATTTTTGTACTGTATTTTGATACGTTACTGAATATCAAGGGTTGGTAACTCAAATCCATTTTAAGCTTAAGATTAACTTACGAACCAAGTTAAGTACCCCAGGGATTATGGTGAATAACTGAAAAGGACCCTAAGTTACGGCAAGCATCGTAACTTTACGGTCAACTCAAGCCCACTTTAGCATCGCCTTATCTTACGAAGAGACGCTTTTCATTTCAAAAACTTATATACGTACGATAGCTTAGAGTAACTGGGATAGCAAGGGCGTCGATTTGAAGGTGGTAATCTTAAGCTCATCGTGCTGGTAATCATCGTAAGTATGTCGTAAGTAGGAGAACTTACGATGCCTTTGAGCTACTAACTCCAGCTCACCAATATTATAAATGTATTATCAATTATGAATAGTATTTTTGCAACACATCATGGGTGAAAAAATGCTTATCACCTTTTACCCCGGCCGAGGATCGAACCAGGATCTCTTGCGTGCTAATCCAACATTCTACCACGTCGCTGTAAAAGCCGGCTTGTACCGCAAGGCGATACAATTGTGTATTATACCTAGCACTACTACAAGAGTAACTCTCTTAATGTACTTCCATCTACTTTGAAGTGGTTGACAAGGACTTGATTTTGCTCGCATCTGTCTGATATGTGTTATGTATATAGTCCAAATAACATGTTGTATGACATGGAGAGTCAGCATATAGTGTACTACACGTTAACCTAAAGCATCTAACTCGACAATTTGGGCAAACACTGCTTGCTCTATAACCGTCAAAATATCATATCATCAACAAAATTTGACTAAAGATTGCCATTTTCATGCACAGTTTACATTCTGTTTCTATTGTTATTTTTGTAACCAGTGTATATATTCAGGTGCACAATATTCGTCTCACGATTGGTAAAAATTGGTGTGAGTGTATTACATGTCTCGTACTGTGCTGCTTTGTGTCACCTGTATTTTACATGAAGACAAGAAATCTGATGTGAGAGAACAAATATGATATATGCATCACCAAAGACAATTAGGTTTTTTACTTCATAACGAAAACATGTCCATGCAATATACCGAGATTTTTAAGGTTGTAAAAAATGAAAAGTTTCAGTAGAAAATGTTTGATATTTTTCTTATTTTTGCTCAAAACATAGATTGTGGGTACACGTTTGAACCGCCTCTGCGGAGCAAAAATAAGAAAAGTAGGTATACCCCAGTTTTTCTATATAAAAGAGGGGTTCAAGGGGGCATGCACTGCACGGACATGTTTTCCTGATGTTTGCTTTTTTTTGTCACCTGTATGTAACATGAAGACAAGAAATCTGATGTGAGAGAATATAAGAATCTTACATGAGTGTCAGGTATGGATAGACAAATCTGTCCCGAGGGTCACATTTTGGCATCACGAGGCTCGCCGAGTGATGCCAAACTGTGACACGAGGGACAGATTTGTCTATCCATACCTTACACGAAGGATGGATTCTTTTTCTTGCACCCCGTAATGCGGCGAAGCTTGATTTTTATACTATTTACCTGAAAAATGCTTTAATTTTGAATTAAAACGTTTTGACGTCATCGTGACGTGTGCACTTAGCGACGAAATTACGTGACGACCTTTACAACCAATGTTAAAAAAGAACACGTGAACGTAAGGTGCGACCGGGGTGACATAACGAGGGTGAGATAAGAATTTCTCACATGGGGTAAAACGTAGGATTTCTCTATCTGACGTGCAAGAACAAATGTGATATATGTATCACCCAAGACAATTAGGTTTAAAAATTAATTTTGCATGAGCCTCTGATTAGGCGTAAAATAAAAATAGCCGTGTTTCCACTAACAAGCCGAAGACGGAGAAGGGTCGGTAGGTCGGAAAATCTTTTTTCCATTTATATTTTTCTTTTTTGAAAATGGGTATAAAATGTAAAAATGCTCTAAAATGAATCATAAGTACTATAAACAGTCATGCATTGAAGTTGAAAACAATAGCATGAATAGGGAAGCTAACGAAAGTGAGTTCATTACGAAAACTTGCCCATGCAATATACATAGATTTTTTTAAGAGGAAAAAAATTGAAAATTTCATCAGAATTTTTTTTTATTTTTCTTCGTTTTGCTCAAAACATAGATTGTGGGTACACGTTAGAACCGCCTCGTCGGGGCGGTTCTAACGAGTACCCACAATCCATGTTTTGGAGCAAAAATAAGAAAAATAGGTATACCCCTGCATACCCCAGTTTTACCATATAAAAGTGGGGTTTGAGGGGGTATACTTTACACGGACATGTTTTCATGATGTTAAGTACTATTGTTGCAGTTGTGAGTAGTTTTAAAACCATTGTCTACTTTCCTCTTAAAATGTTGAGGGTCGGTCGGCATGAAAATATTTTATTGGCAATGAAACTGCTGGGTCGGTGCAGTAGGTCTAACCAGTGGAAACAGCTGGGGTTTTTTATTTACGCCTTATTTGACATGCATCGTAAATTATTATTTCTATTATTATTTTTTTTATATAAATGCACCAAGACTGGAATGCTGAGTCTTTCGAGATGAATCCAAATACGACAGCGGTGTACGGTCGCGTGTCGGCCTGTACTTGCCGACACTGTCCAGCTAGTTTCTCCATCGCCTCTATTATCCAATACAAGACATTTTATGCTATACTGACGTCAACAAAAAACGTCTCAGTCAACTTTGACAGGCCATACTTCCAAGATTAATAACTTTGATTATTTTAAATATTAGTCATATCTTTTGCTAACCTTTTACGCATTCGGAAATGCTAAAATGGAAATATTCAGACAGCTGCTTGAAAAATGACATGCTGTTAAAAATACACACCCCTCGCTAAATCCCTATACTGATAATGAATCGGTCTATCAGGAATCGCTTCTTTCAATTACTGAAAGTCTCCTTTGCAATACCAACACATAAGCCATATAGTGGAATATCCATACGTGGCCATAGGTTGTTGAAACACATTTTTTAAAAACCGAATTTCGTTCTCCAGCGTTATTGACGTCACTGCACCTAATGACTAATGCTTAAGGTCAGGGTGAAGTAAAAAACGCCACGATGAGATTTTCTTATTTTTTGCATATCGATGTATTTAATGCTCCCCCATCGGAATATGCCAAAATATTCCTTGACTACCGGATTAGTTTTTGAGCTACAGGCTATCCAAAAACACCATTTTTGCCGTTGAACTCAATGGGGAAAAGGGAAATAGATGTCGGATTTCGCACATAAATATATTTTTCTCCTAAATTCCACGATGAAGTTTTTTTTTTAAACAAAAATGATATTATCTGCATGAATCAGTTTGGAACAGGTTGCTTGAAAAAAAAGTCCTTGACAACCAGGCTCGTTTTCGTGCTGTTGGAGGTTTTGATACTATGGTAGTGCGTTTTTGGTATTTAGCGCGACGTAACGTAACGTCGTGGCGCGTACGCGCGTTGCATTTCAGTGTACGACTGACGCAAGAATTACAATAAATGACTTTTACTGCAGAAATTCTCATTTTCTGTGTTTTGGTAAAAAATTGTCGCAGTCTTTAAAGGAAGAAAAATGTAAAATTCGTACTAAATGACGTAAAAGCCACAGCTTTCTCCGGTTTAAAAAGACGCGACATAAGAGCGTCGATTCTTGTTCCGCTGGCGTCGCAAAGCAACGTCACGCGTAACGCTCATAACGACATTATACTTCACCGTGACCTTAAATGGTAATCGCCGTCGAAATGGTCAAAAAGTTTTCAAAGGCTATCCTGGCATTGCTATTTGACAAAGAACAGTTTCTTTTGCTACTTTTCCTGCTTTCCAGCTTAAAATGAATGTCCTTACGGATAACGTGTATTTGACGTCTAGGGAAATAAGCGTCAGAATACCATTGCTCCATTCTTTGTTATTCATTTGACGTTATGCGACTCCTTTATGAAAATTAACTCAAGGTGTGCATCCGAATATAACGGCATCGTTTCTGAAATGTTTCATCATTAGTAAGCACAGGAGACGTCGACGTCAAAAAGATTTTGCTACAGAAGCGTCGACGAAAGAGCTACGGTAACAAAAATCATTAGAGGGAATCTTATGTCAAAGCAAACGATGGTCCTGGACTATGAAGTCGCTTCGAACGCCAGAAACCGAACAGTATCATTTTTGTTCCGTCTGTTTCTTTTATTGTAAAAAGTCCCTATGTTATTTTCAGTATTTCAGCTTCAGGTAGCCCAGTAATGTTACGTTTCAAAGTTTTGATGTGCTTAAGTTTGTAAAACGACTTTACACGGCTTCAAGAATGTTCACGTCAAAACGTCTGTATACCCAGCAGGCACCTGACGTCTGTTTGACGTCAGATATTGGTTATATTTTGGTCGCGACGTCATATAACCAATTTCCAACGTCTATCAGACGTCATTTCCTGACGTCTTTTGGACGTCTGGATTGGACGTTGTTTTGACGTCAAACTAGTTCGTCAGTTAGACGTCGTAATCAAGACGTGATTTAGACCTTGTGTTTTTCATACTTCTGACCATGTGTGGTGTGCAAATAAATGAAACTTCACTTTGGGTAAAAATCAGATCATTCGTTTCGTGTGTTTCTTTTGCTTTCTTTCTTTCTTTTTTTCTATAATACTTCCAGCAGACATTTGACGTCCGTTGGACGTCAGATTGACGTCAGACTCCAACGTCATAATAACGTTGGAGTTAGGTTGATTTTGAAAGTTTGTTTGTTGTCAAAACTAGACGTCAATCTGACGTGCTAAAGCCAACTTCGGTTTAACGTCTGAAAGCTGACGTCAATATGACGTCCTAAAAACTACGTTTGAATTCATGTCATATAAATAGTTTAAGGTGTATATTTTTTCGCATTTTTGAATAACAGTGGATTCAGAAGAGCAGTGATGCACTTTTGATAGTCCCTTTCACTCCTTTGATAGAGTTTTTCGGAACATACAAAATGTTCAAGATATTAATTCAGCCTGATGTTGGTACATCTTATTTAAGCAAAATTTTATTGCTTTATGGTGCTAAAACCAATAAGACATTAGTGTGAGAAATAAGATTATTCTGAACAATGGTGAAATAAATATTAAAATATACAAATTTTATTTTCATCTTAATTGAAAGTTTGATAATGTAGTGAAAGATTTTATTTTGATTAATAGATAATCATTTTTTTCTACATTAATTAAGCATGAGGGCGAAATATGATATTTCCCATACGAGACTCAGATATGACTTTTAAGTGGCAAGGTTGAAATTATTATTTGAATTTGATATTATATAGAGGGTCTTACACGAGCGGTCATTTCATATGAAATTTATTAAACGAGCCTTCAGCCAGTTTAATAAATTTCATATGAAATGACCACGAGTGTAAGATTCTTTTTATCAAATGACTTCTAAAATAGGATTTTATCGCCTTCGAAGTGGACATATTTTCAATGAAAATTTACATTGTTGTTACGGACGTCGTCAATGACGTTACGTATTCCCGCAAAAGTGTTATTACACGTGTGGTCATACTTTTTTTATGACATGACGTTATCCACTGGAAAACAGCGACGTCATATGATAATACATAATATATGTAAGAAATTATGTCAGTTTAAGGGCGGCTAACTCTGTCATCATATATGAAAAACACGTCCCCAGCAGGCATCTGACGTCAACTTGACGTCGGATATTGGTTGTATTTTGGTCACGACGTCATACAACCAATAACCAACGTCCACCTGACGTCCAGTCCTGACGTCAGTGGACGTATTGATATGACGTCGAAATGACGCCGGATTCAAACGTAAGTCTAACGTCATATGTCGACAGAGTTAGCTGCCCTTGAACTGATATAATTTCTTGCGCAAAAGTAACAACATCAAATTCAAATAATAATTTCAACATAGCCACTTTTAAAAAAGCCATATCTAGGTCTCGTGTCGGAAATCACCATGCTTAATTAATTTAGAAAAAAAATAATTATTTGTTAATCAAAATAAAGTCTTTCACTAAATTATTAAACCTTCTATTAAGACGAAAATGAAATTTGTATATTTTAATACTTATTTCACCATTTTAAATTATTGATTGTTCACAATAGTCTTATTATTTACACTAATGTCTTATTTGTTTTAGCACCATATAGCAATAAAATTTGACATGAATAAGATATACCAACATCAGAGTGATTTAACATCTTAAACATTTTGTATATCCCGAAATGTTTATCCAAGTACTGGTTAAGGTGGACCCAGGAACGGTGTCAAACGAAAAACAAAAACAAAAAAAAAATCAATTTAGTACTGGTTTTTACCCAGGAACGGTATTACAAAAAGCAAACCCCGGTTTGAGCCTTCGGGTGCTCGCCGGGAAGAAAAGCAACCTCCAAGTACTGGTTCTACCCAGGAAAGGTAACTAAAAGCAAACCCTAGTACTGGTTGGTTCCCAGGAAGAAAAAAAAACCGATATGTTTATCCAAGTACTGGTTAAGGTGGACCCAGGAACGGTGTCAAACGAAAAACAAAAACAAAAAAAAAATCAACCTAGTACTGGTTTTTACCCAGGAACGGTATTACAAAAAGCAAACCCCGGTTTGAGCCTTCGGGTGCTCGCCGGGAAAAGCAACCTCCAAGTACTGGTTCTACCCAGGAAAGGTAACTAAAAGCAAACCCTAGTACTGGTTGGTTCCCAGGAAGAAAAAAACCGAATAACTCTGAATCCACTTCAGGATTTCAGAATGTTAATTTAACTGCGAACAAACATTCACGATATCGGTTTTAGTACGTCAGATTGACGTCTGTTTTTGACGTCAAACTTTCAATATCAACCTAACTCCAACATCATTATGATGTCACATTTGAGACATCAAACCAACGTTGTTTTTGACGTCAGAATGACGTCTGTTTTTGACGTCATAATGACGTCTGTTTTTGACGTCAAACAAACTTTCAAAATCAACCTAAATCCAACGTCATTATGACGTCGGAGTCTGACGTCAATCTGACGTCCAACTGACGTCAAATGTCTGCTGGGTAATGACGTCAGGGTGCATCAGTTTTAAAAATGGTGCACCCACGCAAGTTTTGAGAAAAGTGCGCATCTTAAGCAAATTCGGTTTATGCTATACCATGAGAGAGAACGTTAAAATATGGAAAATGCAAATTTAGTTCATATTGTGTATCTATTGGCCAAGTTATGCAACATTTTCGTTGAGGCGTTTTTTATTGACGTCAGTATATATTTTAATTACCACAATTTGCTTAAGTTTGCGAGTAGTTAAACAATGTTTATTGTTGAATTATGTATCACCCTTGGCACCTTTCATATTGTTATCTTTATATTTTGTCATACATTTCTATCACTGTTTTCTTTTCTTTACTTTCCTATTAGGCTTTGTTTCTTCACTGATCGGACCCCCGTCATTCGCACCTAATGTTACTGACCGTATATCAAAAGCGCGAAAATCATACCGTGACGTTGTGACAGATTCAAAGACATCGAAAATTTGATCAGGACCCAGTTGTTCAAAGCACCGTTAGCTTAACGATATCGTTAAGACATAAATTTGTTAAGCAAATATCAGCTAAAGTAACAAATGCACTGTTTTTTTTTTTGTTGAAAAAACATTTTTTCAACAAAAAATAACAGTGTATTTGTAATATCAATGTTTGAAATTTTAACGAATCGTTAACTAACGACGTCGTTAGTTTTGAACAACTGGGCCCTGGACTTTTGAAGAGAAAAGTGCCATCGAAAGAGTGGAAGTATAATTGTTGAAATTTAACGAATTAGCCGCAGAGCTCAGTATACTAAACCACACATTGAATATCTCTCAAATGATCATTCATTGTCAATGGAGGTTTTTCGATCGGAAATATCGTACTTACTAGAAGACATAGGCCTATAAGCCTTATTGGCTTAGTTGGGTGGTTATATCTTAAGTATTTTTGGATGTCCCGGGGTGCAAATTTACATCCAGTGTGCAAAAACACACCCGAGTGCTAATGTTGCACATGAACAAGGCTTTAGAATCAGTCTCCACGTCACCCAGGATAAACGGCAATCCAAAGCACGGCCTAGCGGTAAACCATCTGACTCCAAATCGAGAGGGACTGTGTTCGATCCCCACTTGGGCTGTCGCGTTGTGTCATTGAGCAAGACAGATTGGCTCAGTACTGTCTTATACCCATGGAGCATTGCCGCTTTCCCGACATTACTAAAAAGTTTTTGACTCGGGCGTTAACCCTTAATACAAACAAGCAAGTAAACAAACAAAACAAAGTTTAAATTCAAAGTACTTTATGGGCATCCAAATCGTTAAACATTTAATTTTGCATGTTGGAAAAACATTTTATTTTGCATGTTGGAAAAACATTTTATTTAAATTCTTCGTCCAGGGTAGCTCGGTGGCCTATCGGTAGATGATCGGACTCAGAACGAAAAGGTCTTTGGCAAGAACCCAAATGGGTAGCAGGTACGAGGCCTTTCACAAAGCACGTTGAATCTTTAACACTGTTAAACAGCTTGAGCTCTTGTCCGACATGACAGTGACTGAAACATCGTTGATTTGGCCGTTAATCCACAAAAACGCCCATCTCACTGTCACGACTGTATAAAAATATATATCTGCAAGACTATCCCTTTGTCGGCAAAAATAAATAAATAAATAAATAAATAAATAAATAAATAAATAAATAAATAAATAAATAAATAAATAAATAAATAAAATATTATACATACCCTTCAATTTTAAGTTTTACTTTATACAACTGGGGTTAACACAAAAGGTCCTCATTATGTAAGTTACACTGTCTATATACATGTATCTAAACGATTCTATTTATAATTTAAGCTTAAAATAGCTTTTTTAAAAAAAAATAAGGATAACTCTTTCTTTAAAACTGTTATAACTGTTATAACGACAATACCGTACTGGGCAGTGATATAAACCGTATTCAGCAAGGACGTACTGGGCAGTGATGTTGCGACTAGATACTAATGCTTTAGTGACACTATAGATTTGGCACGTGGAGCCAAAGAGAATTACCGTAATTTTGCAACTTTCAATAGGGTAGTCATTACAAAGACTAGTAAAATCAAAATGAGTCCAAAATTATTAAATGCTGTTCAGAAAATGAATTTAAACCGTTAATAAATTTCTGATTTCTCAGAATACCCCTGCTAATCACAAAGGACAAAAACAAAAAATATAATATGCACTATGAATGATGTACGGGGAGACCTTAAAAACCGCCACACAGTCAAAAAAAAAAAAAAAAAAAAAAAAAAAAAAAAAAAAAAAAAAAAAAAATCAAAAGCAATTAATATGTTTCTGAAAATTATTTTCAAATGGTGGTAAAATCATCGCATATACAATTTGCGATAGATAGAATTGATTTCCACGTTCCAAAAATCTTTCTTTCGTGTTTATTAATTATTTCAGTTATACAATATGTTTAATGTTAGTAAGAGGAAGAAAAAAGCTATTTGCAAAACAATACAAAACTAGAAATTGTGTTTATGAATTACTATGCGCCCAACTGGTAATTCACTTTCAAGATGTGAAAAAGTTCAAACAACATGCATATCTTCAGACCATGCCCAAAACACATGTAAAGTTTTACAGCAATTGGCATGAAACTGTAGGAGGAGTTGCGCACACAAGGTACCCACTGTCCATTCACTTTCATTGTCAAAATCCCCGAAAAACGGCTAAGTTCAAATAGCGAAAAAAGTGACAAAAATAATCTGAGGATTAGATCCAAACCACATGCATATCTTCAAAGCATGGTCGCAATGTCTGTAAAGTTTCAAAAGTATCGGTATTAAACTGTAGGAGGGGTACCCTCTATCCATTCACTAAAATGCTTGAAAAATGACTAAGTTCAAATAGTAAAAATAGGCAAAAAATAATCCGAGGATTATATCCAAACCACATGCATATCTTCAGACCATGCCAATAACACATGTAAAGTTTTAAAAGAATTGACATGAAACTGTAGAAGAAGATGCACACACTGTACATTCACTTTCATTGTTCTTTCAAATTGCGAAAAAAAGTGACAAAAATTAATCTGAGGATTATATCCAAACCACATGCATATCTTCAAAGCATGGTCACACCATCTGTACAGTTTCAAGAGAATCGGTATTAAACTGTAGGAGGAGTTGTGTACACAAGGTACCCACTATCTATTCACTTTATGAATAATTAAAAAGGGACTTGACTGCCACAGAATGAGCCCCTAGCCCCTTGAATTTACATGAAAGATAACATACGGGTCCTCTTAATTTTCATATACAAATTACATACCAAATTTCAAGATCTTAGCTCTAACGGTTCCTGACCGAGTGCTAAGCGTACCTCACACACTGGACGCACTGGACTCACGGACAGACCCGAACCAATATGCCCTTTCAATTTCTTCGAAGTTGGGGGCATAATAAAAATGTTTCAATATGTTATAAAACAAGGCAAAATACTCTCAAACGATATTTGTACTAATAGCAAAGCGTAAAAAGTCGAGATGTTACCTCGGTGTGCACGTGCAGTTTGAAAAATTAGCTATGTCACGAGAAAAGTCTATTGAAGACATGAGTTGGTTATAACCTCGTTTTCGCTGTACTGGAAAGACCCACCCAACGAATCGTTACACCTCGCCGCCACGCGGCTCCGTGTCGCTATTTGCACGTGGTGGGTCTTTCCAGTACATGAACACCTCAAACTCGGCCCTATCCGCCTTCCCCTACAAAAGAACAGCAATAATTCGGGCCACAGTCAGTAGCCGAGCGTGCGGCATCACGGTCGTAACTAATGGTAACCAAGTTGAGCAGTCCGGCATCGGTTTGCCCTGGGCCTGGATTATGGCCAAGCGTCGGGTGATCTGGCCAAATCCATAGTCCGGCGAAACAATCGAAATAATCATACATCTGATCTGGAAATTCGGCCGCTCTCTCTAGTACAGTTTTGCGAAAAGGATACGTAGGATCGATACAGATTGTGGCACATGTTGTTACTGCCCCGGAGTCGTCCCTGTCCTCGCAGTCACGCCGAACGGCACTGACAAGGTCCACAGTCCCAACAGCGAGAACCTTAGAAGCGCAGTATGCCTGCGCCATTTCATCTTTATAGTTGTAGCTGGCTATAAATACAAATTCAGTGAGTCAAACTGATATCAGATACAAAAGAACGACAGTTTCTACGCAACATCATGGAAACCTTAGTTGTGCAAAGAAGGGATCCTCCACGCCGGATATTGTAATATTTATGCAATTAAATGAGCCGTCTCGTGGGAAAACCAACAATCTGCATATGCGAAAACAAAGACGCAGATCAGCTTCGCGGTATCCACGAATTCAAGCTGATCAGCGCCTTTGTTTTCGCTACACGGATAGTACACTTCCTATTCTTTTTAAATCCGAAATTTCAAGCTTCTAGCCTGTTTCTGTAGCTGTACAGGCCGGTTTGTGTCAGACCTGTTCGGAAACCACAATGCTGGTATTCCCTCGAGACGGCTCAATATTGTTTAAAGCAAACAGACTGAATGCATTAATTAAGTAAGCAATAGATATGACATAGCGCAAACAGAGACACCACGATTATTTGTGTGAACAGCTTTTTTCCAAAAGGTGAATACCTACACGACAATAAGGTAGAAACATTACTGAAACAAACAACACAATAAGAAACGAAAGAAACAATGGAAATTTTATAGAACTATTTTTTAGAAATATTTTATAGAACTATTTATAGAAATATTTATAGAAATATTTATAGAAATATCTTATAGAAATATTTTATGTTAACTATAAAATATTTCTATAAACAATTAAAAAATACTCAAAAAAACGTAACGCTTCTTTGATATTAATTTTCGCGCGTTAACGCCGGAAATAGTATCACTGACATCGTAAAGTAAATAACATAGCTTGAAAATTCCAAGATGGATGAAACCGGTAGCAATACATAAATGAAAAGAAAGTTCCAGTGTGTATTTTTTGACTTTTGAATTATATTAATTCCCGGGTCATGGACTTAAATTAATACCAATTCATATATATATGAGAGCAATATGCAAAATTCTACGTACGTTGACCGGAGCCTGCGGAAGCGTTCGTACAGACAACAGATCCATCGCTACACACACATGCATTAGAGCCGTCAGTCGCCGTAAAGATGGAACCATGAGTGTAAGTTTGTCCATCAAATGTGCAATCTGGATACAGATATGTTACTTGATGTATCATGCAGTCAATACTGCTGTGTGTTATCTATGCATTGTATGACAAATACTGTATCATTATGGCCGCTAGGAGGTGCTGCCGACTTTCGCGCGTTGCAACTAGGATTAGCTGTGGTCGTTGTTTCCGCCATATTCAGACTACTTGGCATGGGCAGCCTTTCATTTCAATGTATTGTATAGTTTCTCTTTCAATAATAATGCATACTTTTAAGGACAGCAAACACGGTATTTTATACACAGATAATATTAAGTTTAGGTTACGCCTGATCTCATGAACATAAGATTCTAGCCAAATTGGCTATACATGTGTCTAGATGCGGTCTCGTCAGATGACTTAAATATGTCTAATTTTCTATATTCGCCACCATTGTTTTGGTTGAAGCCAGCCTGGCCCCGAAGTTATAAAAAAATTGTTCATGCTCAGCTCAGCTGCTTAGAAATAATGAAATACTCAAAATTAGTGGAACATTCATGTTCAAAACACAAAAACTAGTAATTTAACCCGCTCATAAATGTTAAAATGCCAACCATTGTTGGCATTTTAACATTTATGAGCAGGATAAATTTCAGTCTGAGCTGAGCATGAAAAAAGTTTTATAACCTCGATACCTGGTCGCTACCCTACTGGAAGTTTTGTGCTTTTTCCCGCCTAGTGTCTGGTGCCGGTGAGATTGAAATTTATTTGTATAATCAGTTACTTGGATTTTCTATTCTCATTGTACTGCATTTTGAATTTATTAGATAATTTTCTTTGTAAATAGTTTTTCTAAGAAAACGAATGAAAATATATTTAATACATGGCTTCGTTACGCTTATCGTTACAAAATTCATTTGGTCTCCTTGGCATTTTTATATCTACGTATGAAAGTACATTTAGATCACATTCTTTTCTTATTAAAGGAACAACATATCAGTTGCTTTCAATACCAAGTTTAAAGCCATGAGTGTTATTCTTGGGCTTATAAGCATGATACTAACTACTTTCAACATTACCTGATGGGTTACAACATTCATGAACTTTTTGCTTGAGCTCCGAAACCACGTTGCGCATACTCCTTAACTTTAGGTTCAATACGGACACGAATGTTCTCGGTGAACTTGATCGCTGTCTATGACACATTGCCACAGCGGCCAGTGTTGCAGCTATGTTAAATAGCATCAAGGCTTTCATTTTCGGGAAATCTGGAATATTAAATGATACTCATTTGTTTAATTTTGGCTTTCATGTGTCGATTCATATAAGAATCTTACATGAGTGTCAGGTATGGATAGACAAATCTGTCCCGAGGGTCACATTTTGGCATCACGAGGCTCTCCGAGTGATGCCAAACTGTGACCCGAGGGACAGATTTGTCTATCCATACCTTACACGAATGATGGATTCTTTTTCTTGCACGCCGTAATGCGGCGAAGCTTAATTTTTATACTATTTACCTAAAAAAATGCTACAATCGCGGCGTCCGCCATTTTGAAATCAAACGTTTTGACGTCATCGTGACGTGTGCGCTTAGCGACGAAATTACGTGACGTCCTATACAACCAATGTTAAAAAAGAACACTTGAACGCAGGGTGCGACCGGGGTGAGATAACGAGGGTGAGATAAGAATTTCTCACATGGGGTAAAACGTAGGATTTCTCTATCTGGTGTGCAAGAAATAAATTTCCAACTATGTCGATACAAAACCATCTGTATATCACCCATGGCTATTGTCAGTTGATGTGTCACAGTTTCTCAGTTTCGGGGTTGGACAATCCTTGTATGTGTTCGCTAGATCACCGCCCCCCCCCCCCCCCCCCAAAAAAAAAAATATAAACATACATGTACGTACGTATGAGCCGCCACGTGAGAAAACCAACAACATGCATATGTGAAGCCAGAGGCGCAGATCAGCTTCGCAGTAACTTTTTTACACGGTATACTTGCCATATTGTATATGCATATACAAACAACAATCACCATGGCATTCGCGATCGCGAGATCAAACGAATTTAGAGGATTTAACAATCGTGGCCATTTCATAAATTATGATATTTATTAAACGAGCCTGCGGCGAGTTTAATAAACTTCATAAAAATGACCACGATTGTATGGTCCGTTTTACATGTATTATAGCACTTCAAAAATATAATTACACTACTGAGAATCACGTGGTATTGTTTATATACAAACGGATAAATGACCGGGTTACACACACTACAATGAGAACACAATTGAAGCTAGATTTCTTAGTTTTCTCCTACAGCGTTTCTTCTACTGACGGATAGACAGGTGCAGGCAATACAGAAATTGAACACTTATTGAAAGAATAAAAATAATTGTTAGATCCTTTGGAAGCAGTAAAAATACAAAGCTACTGTTAAGAAGATGATTCTTAACATATAAAAATTTGAAATACTTCATATATATTCACTGATCCCAAAGGATCAAAAGAAAAAATTTATATAATCTGCACTATGGATGATGTACGGGGAGACTTTTTAGGGCCGCCACACGGCACAACACCAGCTGCAGTAATAGCAAATAAGAATAATTGTTAGATCCTTTGGAAGCAGTAAAAATACAAAGCTAGAAGATGGGCCATATTGTACAATTTCGGGTAATGAACCTTCATCAGTGACCCTTTATAAAACTGGCAGCGAAAGCCAGACATTTTGCTGCAATTTCAAGAATTTTACATCTGTGTAGTCTAAATCAAAGACTCAAATTCCCAAAGGAGCCAAATAATCAAAATACTGTTAAGAAGATGATTCTTAACATATAAAATTTTGAAATACTTCATATATATTCACTGATCCCAAAGGATCAAAAGAAAAATATAATCTGCACTATGGATGATGTACGGGGAGGCTTTTTAGGGCCGCCACACGGCACAACACCAGCTGCAGTAATAGCAAATAAAAATAATTGTTAGATCCTTTGGAAGCAGTAAAAATACAAAGCTAGAAGATGGACCATATTGTACAATTTCGGGTAATGAATCTTCATCAGTGACCCTTTATAAAACTGGCAGCGAAAGCCAGACATTTTGCTGCAATTTCAAGAATTTTACATCTGTGTAGTCTAAATCAAAGACTCAAATTCCCAAAGGGGCCAAATAATCAAAATACTGTTAAGAAGATGATTCTTAACATATAAAAATTTGAAATACTTCATATATATTCACTGATCCCAACATAAGAAATCCCGGGCACTTCGTTTTCGCAAACACTTCAATGTTACTGTATTGGAATTCCAGTACTATATAATCATGGGACGGAAGTGTTTGCGAAAACGAAACAACCCGGATTCCCCATGCCAGTTTCATTCAATAAATGCTCAACCTCTGCATTGCCCGCACCTATCTATCAGTCAATTAAATAAACGTTATTGGAGAAAACTCGAATTTCTCATCTCAACATACGACAGAATTTCATTGTGCGTCACCCGATCATTTATCTGTTCGTATGTAAACAATACCACGTGATTATCAGCTGTGAATTATATCGTCTTGTATTTAAAATGGACATATTTGCAATAAAACGTATATTGTTTTTACGGACGTCGTCAACCTTCTAATGTGTTAATACTCGTGTGGTCATAACATTTTGTATTTATGGCAAATAGTGTTGTCATATCACAAATGATTTATCACATCAGGTAAACAAACCCGTGCAATATATACACCATTTAACCCCAATTTTATATAGAAAAAAAACGGGGGTTTGCAGGGGTATCCCTAATCTTCTTATTTTTTTATCCAAATTATAGTTTAAACATATTTTATTGTCAAACTCAAAGGGGTTGGGTTACAAAATCTGACAACATTATAATTGATTTCAGCAAGGCGCGACGTTTCCTGTTGCGTCAGTCCAAAAAATTTCGAGTCATACGCGGTCAGAAGCACCTGCCCTTTTACACAAAGCGAAAGGTCAGAGCGTTTGTTTTCTGAAAATCACGCAGTAAAGATGACTGACAGGCAGAGATTTGTTCTGATTGGCCGTAGCAAGTCGGCCGTATGTAAATGAAGCTGATGGCAGCAGTTGGACGATTCCATTAAGGATTAGGATAGATAATGTCTAAATAAGAAAATAAAGTGTACACAATTTTGAATATAAAGTATTTTCTTCTTTTTACATTATTGTCGTTTGAAACAAAAACGACATTGACTTTTTTTATTAAAGACAACTCTGAATTATTTACGCAAATGTTTATAAAATATACTGGTTCTCGCTATTGCCCTGTCGCGTGTGGATTGTTCGAAACATATCCGCGCGACGATTTTGGTGGGCTCTGCAGTTAGTTCATAACCTTCAATCCACTAACGTTGCTGTTCGCTCTCTCTGTTTAAAAAAAATCTTGGAAATGGCGCTCAGTAAGAGTTCTAAGGAAATAGAAGACTGGCTAGTGAATATTGACCCAGACCTATTTAAGTATGCTGCAGATTTCAGACGTTTGGATTTCAAAAACACTATGCTATTGAAGTTTTTCAAAGGAAAGGATTTTGACAAGTTTACGGTAGCTCCAAGTGCGCTTCACAGACGGCTCATGGTTCATCACATTGAAAAAATCAAAACCGACAGCCCTCTACTATCGTTCGTAGATTATGATACGCCGGAGAAGCCGACGGAGACAGCGACTCATGTACCAGGTCAGTAAACTCGATAAATTATTGTTTCGTCGAATAACATAATGGGTCAAACGTATAAATTCCATTACGAAAGCACGCCTATGCAATGTATGTAGCAATGTTTTCAGCTGTAGAAAAATGAAAATTTGCCAAATTTGATAGTTTTCTAATTTTTGCTCAAAATACAAGATTGTGGGTACACTTAGAACTGCTCCGCGAGCCGGTTCTAACGAGTACTCACAATCTTATGTTTTCAGGTTTTGGAGCAAAAATAGGTTTATAGGTCTACACCTATATAAAAGTGGTAATGCATTTCATGGACATGTTTTCCTGATGCACAAGTATTTCCACAACGTCGGAATTTCCATAGCTAGTCTTCTAAGCATTTTTTTTTTCGTCTTTGAAAGTTACTCTTGACTTATTTGATGATGATTTTCATGACAACCTCTTTTCACTTTTGCATTTATTCCCAAATTTATACAAAATTCTGGTTGCGGGTGCGTGGTGGTTTTTCTGCTTCAGCTTGTCGATAATCTTGAACATGTTGAAAGGGGCATAAAACTGAATAAAAAGGATTTGCTGTCCTCTGACCATCTTTCAAAAAAAAAAAAAAAAAAAAAAAAATCAAAATCTCTGACAACAACTCATGCACACAGTCATCCTGTTGCATCCCTTAAGTCCTAAAAAGGCCACAAAATTTTAAAAATCGGTACACAAATAAAAATTTCATTCCACTTTTATTTAAAACCTCTCACCAATTTCAATTTTACCGATTTTGGGTAATACCTTCCTTGTATATGCAAAAGGGTTAGTCAGCAGACACATGGATGCAAAAGGATAACACAGACAGTGTCATTTTTCTCCAGTTTTTGTCAGGAAAGAACGATATAAAAAAGGGTGTTTTTTGAAAAATGGTGAGACAGTAATTAATGTGACTTTGAGATTCAGTTGTTTGCTTTTGGGCTAAGTTTGAAATTTTGCAAATTTTTCATAAATTTTAAAATTTGCCAAGAATACAGGCTTTGGCAGTTTTCTGTTTCAAATTTTTTACAGCCAGTAACTTCGAGGAATTCATTTACCAAAAATAATGCAAATGCCTGGAACGGGTTGGGGGGGATCTTGGTCCCATTAAATTTGAGTTGAATATAGGGTGCATTACACTACCAACACATGAAGAATAATTCTCCATCTTCCAAAGTCATAAAATGTACCACAAAAACTTGAAAATATGTGCAGAAATTATTTATGCACAAAGGGTCTTTCCAAATTTAGTCACCGGCATGAGAAAACCAACAATTAGCTTGTGCGAGAACCAAGACAAAGCTGATCAGCGCCTTTGTTTCGCTACACGGATAGAATTAGTATTCGAAATTTCACACCTAGCTCTCTTCTGTCACTGGGCAGCTAGCGTATTCGCTTAGCAATTTTGAGGTTGCGGGTTCGAAACCCGGCTGGTACATATGCCTGTCATGTTGGTGACAAATGTTCACCCTGACGTAATAAAGGCAAACCGCCCATGGGTTTGTGTCAGACCTGGTTGGAAACCCAAATTGTTGGTTTTGTCACACAAAGCTCAATTAAAATTGCAAGCAAGGAAAATCACCATATTCTTCAGGAAAACTAAAATTTGGCTGAAATCAAACTTGTTTTTTTCAAGCAGTAAACAAACACCAAACTAATTTACCAAAATAAGAGAGCCGGGAAACTATAATGCACCAGTCATTTGTAACCACGCCCCCCTCCCCACCCCCAGTCCCGGGGGAGGACCAGGGATAGCCCTGGAAATGAGCAGGGTTTTGACCACGGCAGTGCGGGTGAACTACCCGGGTTTTATGCAGCTGTCCCCACAGGACGGGGGTCTAACGGTGATCATTTTCTGGACAAAGTCCCCGCTATCGTGGGGACTGGGGGGCCTTGGTTACAAACCCAACATTGCGGTTTCCAACAAGGCCCCAAAATTCGAAAACCTCTAGTCTCAGCTCTATTGAGCATGAAATTTATACTGCTCAAAAATGTTACGTAAAATGCCATCAATTGGCATTTTAACATTTATAAACAGGATGAATGACTTTCTTCAGGGATTTGGAAACCTGGTTATAAAACTTTTTTTTTTGCTCAACTCAGCTGAGCATGAAAATTTAAAATTCTAGCCAAAATAAAATATGAAAATTAAGTTTGTTTTGTGACTGGGACGTTAAGCCACAAAACAAACTTAAATTTCAAATTTTATTTTGGCAAATATTTGAGAATTTTAAATTTTCATGCTCAACTGAGTTGAGCATGAAAAAAGTTTTATAACTTCTGGGCCAGGTCAGCTGGTCCGACACAAAGCCTGGCCCCGAGGTTATAAATCTTTTTTCATGCTCAACTCAGCTAAGCATGAAATTTCAAATGCTCATAAATGTTAAAATGGGTAAAATTACAATTTGTATATTTCAGCTACATGTATAATGCAATTTTCATGTTTAAACCACAAACTCCTACTATTTAGTATTTATCCAGCTAATATAAATAATTATTATATAACTATAAATAGACAGCATTTCAGACAATGGTTTCAGTCCATTGCATATTTTGTCATATTCTATGACCTGGGGTTTTTCCCATTGAATGTATGTTACTAAATTTAGAACTCTCTCTGTCATTGGAAATGTACATTGATAACTGTCAAGCAGTAATGCTGATGAAGTACAAATGATGTTTATTACTGTTAAGTTTATTTGAATTTAGACTTAATGTCCCAATGAACATTTTTCAGTCATGCTGGGACTATATGTAAACTGTATGTATACACTAATTCGTTTACAGATAAAAATACTTATTTTAAAATTATTTTTATCATGTTTGTATAAAAAGAGTGTTATATAATAAAACAATTGTTGACTATTGAGTCATTAAATATGATGCTTCGCCTCGGTCAATGTTGGTAGTCTCTGTTGGATATCACATCATATTCAATGACTCAATAGTCAATAATTGTATAATGTTACAATGCCAGTTATAAGTAGGATAAATTTAGTTCTCAGCTGAGTTGAGCATGAAAAAATGTTTTATAATCTTGGTGCCTGGGTGTTTTCATAGATGGGAAACCTAGGATCTAGCTCTTCGATATAGTACTGGAGCCATGTTAAATTTTTTATATATAGTAGCTTTTGAAAATTGGGCAATCTAGTTCTGTGGAAATATGGCCACGTTTCAATAAAGCCCCAAATTTTCTCTGAAAAGGTTTTGCTTTCTTCTAAAGTTTGTTTCTCCCACTGTCAATTAGACCATTTTAGCTCAGTTCGGAGCAAACAAAAAGTTGAAGAAATCATTGACTTAAGATGAAGTTTGGGGCTCTAGAGAAAGCCAAGACAGTTTCACATGGTATAGCTGGATTCCTAAACAAAAGATCATTTATACGGTGCAGTAAAGCAAAATAAAATTGACATTAGTATCGGGGTACCGTAGTTCCTAAACGGCTAAAGCTTTCTTTTTGGCATTGGCACTACCCTGGACGTGTCCTGGAAACAATTAATTTAACTGACACATTTTCATGGTAGTTCCTATAAGTTTCCCACCCGTGTTTAGTACACAAGTTGTATTATACCAAAATGTTTTGCTCAGTGTACAATGCTGACTACTTTTAAATTTGTATATTTCAGCTACATGTACTGTCACTTGCCCTTCAACATCTAACTGTACACCACGATCAGAGCTCTTCCCCCCATACGTGTACAAGTCACCTCTAGAGAATGCCCTTGAGGAGATGGACGATAAAATTCAAGTTCTAGAAGTCGAGGTACTCACTTCTAAGGAATACAAAGAGAGTCTAGATGACAAATATTCAAGTGTTAAGGTTGACAAAACAAAAGCTCAGTGCGGAAAGTGTCATTTAAGGACTGGACACACGAAAAGAAATTGCACAAACGAGGCCTGCACTTCAGCAGAAAGTTGCTGCGACATTGACAAACATGCTGATGAAAAGAGGTTGTATCTAGATGCGACAGAAACTGTCAAAGCTAAAGAGAAAGAATTAGGAAAGCTGAAGCATGAAAAAGAATCAAGATTTAAAACCGTGCAGTCCATGAAAAGGACATTTACAAACCAAATATGTACAGCATTAGTTAATTCAGATATTGACAAATATACTTTTCTATCTGAAGCTGGACGTGTTGTAAAAAGGGCCCTTGTGAATCAAGACTCTGTTATCTTAGAAAAACACTATAATGGAAAAGTACCTCGTTTGCTAGACCAGGAAGCCAAAGGATTTCAGACAATCATAAAAAACGAAATGAAAAAACATGACACCTCAAAAGTAAAAAATCCGATTAAAAGATTATTACAAGATAATGAAAAATACCCAATTAGTTTCCCAAGCAAGAAGCCATGCAATGACAATAATCATTATACTGACGATACAATTAATCCAAGCAGCGACAACCTAAACTGTCATCCGAACTTTTATGTTGGTTATAACTGGGCATACCCAACAAGGCCATCATCAACAGTAAGCCATAGTGTAGCAGCTCCTTATGATCACCCTACAATGGCTCAGCAAACAATAGGACAGTGCTACATGTATAACATTCCTCAAGGACAAAGCCCGACCGAAGTAGAGCCATATGACTTCTCTAGCAAACCATCATTTGCATGTAGCCCTAGCATGCCTAGTAACTGTTTGCCACCAAAGAAGCGAACCTTTGAGAATTGATTTATTTTTAGGGAGGATGGTTATCATCATTATGATTTTGATGGTTTTCATCATGAACTTTACAGAGAATGTGCTAAGCTTTCAGGAAATGTGCCAAAAAGCAGAATATCAAACTGAAACATGGGGAGTAGATAACTGATGATAAATTATTACTGGCACCAATGAGTTTGAGCCGCGACGTGAGAAAATCTGTCTTCGGGGTTTTCGATCAGGTCTGATACAAGCCGGGGCTTACCGGGCTGTACAGTGACTAGTTAACAGCAACAGAAAATAGCTAGAGGCTTCAAATTTTGTATTTAGGAAGTATGAGGATTATACTATCCGTGTAATGTAAACAAATGTGCTGATCAGCTGCGCAGTTACTGCGGAGCTGATCTGCATCTTTGTTTTCGCATAAGTAAAAATCTGGTTTTCTTGTGTCACGGCTCATGATATTTTGAACTTTGCACACTTGAACCAGTGAATTCAGTGCGTATTCAGCATTTGTCTTAGTTCTCTTATTGTAAAACACATACTTTTTTGTAGCTTGTAAAATCGCTAAAGTAAGCCTGTTCAAGCTAGGGTAAACATGTCTGGGTTTTCTCGTGACTCGCACTGTTTATCAAGAATCAACCAACGCGACTGGGAACAACCAACACAGATGAAATCAATATAAGATTGTAGGATGCAAATACATTGTACCTGTCTGGGAACAACTAAACATGGGTCATTCTAATCTGTGGTTAGTTGTTCCCAGACAGGTATTTACTCCCTATTGTTGCTTTTTGATTTCATCGGCGTTGGTTGTTCCCCAGTCGTGTCCGTTGTCTCTGGATAACCAGTGTGTGGCTCGGCTAATGTTTTTTGTTTGTTTTTTTGTTTTGTTTTTGTTTTCTGGTGAAGGAATAAAGTTTCATATATGAAATAGTTTGCATCTTTCTTCCTATATAATATAGACCGGCAGATTTGGTTTTAAGTCTGGAAATGATGAAAGAATAAATTTCTGAAAGTTGGTAGATTAGTAAATAAATAGAGGCCGGTGTAACTGGAAAATCAAGGTCAAGGTTTATTTGATATGGAGAAAGTCGTTAATAAAAATGTTCTTTGTCCAGATCTGGTCACAAGTTGAGAGCGGCACTCCTCTCCCTTGATTAAATTTGTGATATACTGTAGATGAAATAGCCCGACAAATTCATGAGCGGCATCAAAAGAACACAAATGTGTTGGTGTGTCTGATCAGGTCCAACACCAAACAGTGACAGAAAAAAGGCTTAAATAGCTGTAGACTGGATATTTCATGTTGGAATTAGAAAGTAGAGGGGCTCAAAATGGAGCGAGTGGAAAGGCGCTGTTTGCGGTTACCGCCCCTCCAAACTGGTCTGCGCCTATGTTTTCGCATATGTAATATGTTGGTTTTGTCATGATGTGGCTTAATGTTTTCGCATATGCAATGATGGTTTTCTCATGATGGCGCTTAATTATAGAAACGTGGTACCAGTCAGTGGTACAACTCGTTCGCAAGGAAGCAGGCCCACGATCAAAGATCATTCGCAAACATGTATCTTGCAGCACATTTCTTTTATGAAAGTTTGGTCATATACTAAGGGTCCAAGTTATCAAAGACTCGGCTAAGCATCTTCATTTACTGCTGTTAGCTTCAACAGCTTGCCTGAATTCGCTCACCTATTAAAGTCAAAGGGGTTGGGAGCTTTATGGCTGCTCCACACACCATGTCCCCCAAACAACTAAGGTATTTCTTTCTAATCCTTTTGTTGAACTATCAAATGAACCATTTATATTCATTCATAGCCCACCAAGTTGATTTCATACTTTCTTTGTTAACCTCTTAAACAACTTCTTAAGCAAGTTCTCACAAGGTGTTGACATGACAATAGAGTTAGATTTGGCCACGGGAGTTTATGTGTTGGGTTAACAGAGGTACAGCTAAGGTCTGTATTTGAAGATGATGATATAATAATGCATTGTTTTTACCTGTAAGTAAGTATGTTGTAGGTACTCATTGAAATCAATGTGTTGATGAAGTTCTTATTCTCATTTGTCCTTTGAAAAGTGCTTACACCCATTAAACTCAACATGCCCCCCAAACATTGTTATACTTCTTTTCTAAGTTCTTGATTGCCTTCCAATATTCTTTCCAAACTATGAAACGAATCATATAGATGTGTTCCCATATCTTGGGTGAGATCTTCATCGGTAATAGGTTAACAATAGAAGTGTGATAAGTCCTTCACAGGTTTTCAGGGTAAAGCAGAATAACTTTCTCAGGTGACTGATTGATTCTATGTGAAGTTATTTCAAATGAGCCGCATCATGAGAAAAAACAACAATGTTGTCTCCGATCAGGTTCCACACAAACCAAGCTGTACAAGCACAGAAGATGGCTAGAGACTGGAAATTTTGAATTTAGGACATAGAAGAATTGTAATATCCATGTAGTGAAAACAAAAAGGCGTTGATCAGCTTCACAGTTACTGTGCACCTGGTCTGCGCCTTTGTTTCCTCATATGTGAAATATTTGTTTTATCATGAAGTGTCTCAAATAAATGATTAAGAAGTTTTAGGAAAGTATAGTCAATAAAGGTTTTGTTTTGCAAGTCCCTTCCCCAGGGAGATACTCTGAAAATTTCTAGTTACATAATGCATATTCCTCATGATCACATAGATATGATTTCAAAACACTAAAACAGTATTCACATGTATTCACATGTGGTTGATATGGTGGCTGAAGAACTAGAGAAACATTCCTATATATTTGCAAGCACTTATTGCTCTTAGCTGAGGTTCTGTTTTTCTTCCATGGTGAAATCGAAAATTGTCCATATAAACTATAACATCACCATTACTGATCTTATAATATATTATAATCCATCATTGTGTCCGTACTTAAATCCAGAGCATCAACAAAAAATCAAAACTTTCTAATGTTGTTAGAAATGAGGGTATAGAAAAACATTTCATAGATGGTTTTATAACTTCTCAAACAACTTCTTAAGGAACTTCTCAAAGGGTGTTGACATGACAAAAGATTTGTGATTGTTTTATATTGTGACGAAGATCAATGGGAAGATAAGCTTCAAAACTTCATGAAATGAACTATGAAATCCTTTAAGAAGTTGGTTAGGAACATAGCAAGTTACCTTCCTTTATCTTCATTTCGATCTTCATGTGATAGGTTTACAAAAGGAAAATGATTAGTATATTAGGGTTGGCCATTGTAGACTCAACAGACTTTGCCACTTTCCATTGTGAAGAAATCATGTACCAATATTTTATATGGAGATTAGTTTCAACTTCTTTCTTTACTTGCCTAAATAATTTCCAATGAGTTAGTAAAAACTCTACAAAGAATCAATCAGTCACATGGGGAAGTTATTCTTCCTACCCTGAAAATATGTGAAGGACTTATCACACTTCAATTGTTAACCTATCACCGATGAAGATCTTACCCAAGATATGAGAAAACATCTATATGATTCTTTTCATAGTTTGGAAAGAATATTGGAAGGCAATCAAGAGCTTAGCAAAGAAGTATTGAAAAAGTTTGGGGGACATGTTGAGTGTAGTGGGTGTAATATGGTATACACTGGCATTCGTTTGACCTGTCCACATGTAAAATACCCATGTGTATACTGGTTATCCAGAGTAATTTAACACTACTGAGAATAACAAACTCAGATGAAATCAATGTGCTGAAAAGTGGCACCTAAGCCAAAGGGATCAAACTGATTTAGCTCACCTGAGTCAAAGTGCCATACGCTTGCATTCGCCTGACCTGTCAAGACTCAACCAATATGACTGGGAATAACAGACACAGATGAAACCAATAAGAAGACTGAAGGCTGCAAATACCTGTCTGGGAACAACATGCGGCAGATTATTCTGTTCAAATTGCTCCCAGGCAGGTATTTTCTACCTTTTGTCGCTTCTTGATTTCATCTGTGTTGTTTTTTCTCAATCCAGTTTGTTGTCTCTGGAAAAGAAGGTTTTGCAAAAAACATCCCAGTCAACAGCTACCGTCATGTTGCAACTTGCAACGCCTCCTGTTCCATTTTTTATATGGAATTTCTAGAATATTAGGGCGCCATGACATCAAAGCCAAAGGGCTTGAATTAGCTCACCTAAGCCTAAGGAATTGTGAGCTAATGGTTTGTGCTTGACCTGTCCACAGATGAGATGAAAGTGAACGATATGCATACTGGATATCCAGAGTACCCACAGCAATTGGGAAAACGCACATATGTACCTGTGTCAGGCTGTCTGGGAACAACTTGCAACTTATCATTTTGATCTGTGGCAAATTTGTTCACAGGCACACTTATTTTTTAGTTTGTTGATTTCATCTGTGTTGGTTGTTCTTGCTTACAGCACATTTCTTCAATGAAAATTTGGTCAAGAAGGTCCAGGTTATCAAAGACTCGGCTATTAAAGCATGATCATTTACTACTACATTGAACAAGCTCACCCAAGCCAATGGGCTTGAATTAGATCCCCTAATGCCAAATTACGGTATACATTTGCATTTGTCTGTCAGACCTACAGATCCGTATATTAATAAAACGCCCATCTTCATACCAACCAGTCCAACTGGGAATAACAAATGTAGATGAAATCAATAAAGACTGCAGGATGTGAATGATTGTTTAGTAAATACCTGCCTGGGAACAACTTGCCATGGATCAGAATGCAATTGTCAAATTGATTTCATCTGTTTTGGTTGTTTTCAGTTGCGTTGCTGTCTCTTGATAACCGGGCTTCATGGGCCTGTGTCTAATGTACCCACAACTTTTGTTTTGAGCAGCACTTTTGTTTCGAGCAGCACTAAGAAAAACTGAAATTTCGTTTTTCACAACTGAAAATTTTGCTGTAATATAGTATGCTTTTGTCACGCCACAAAATTCCTGGAGTTTAGCAGGTTTGTACTTGATGAGTTTGGACCAAAAGTAGATGCTGAGAGCTCTAACATATACTGATAGACATGTTTAGCGCACAGTGTCGGACTCCTGGTCTCGGAATTGTAAGTTCGAAACCTGCCAGCTGCCGTGTTGTGTCGTTGAGCAGACATATTTACTTTCAAATGTACCGGTTAAATTACCCAGGAAGCGGTGGCTCCGTCCCAACATGACTGAAAAATTGTTGACAAGGACGTAAAGCAAAAACTCAACATGTTTAGCTCACGTGAGCTGTCAGGCTTACAAGATTGGTTTATAATGTAGTATATCTAGGCGTCAACCCATTAAAATGTCTGCCCTTGGCTATACACAAGGACATAACCAAAAGTAGTCAGGTGAGCGTTTATAGGACCATTGTGCCTCTGGTTGGTTGATACTAGTTAATGGTTAACTAACAGAATAAGAGCTACTGTCTGAACATCATCTTACTGAAACTTTTGTTTTTCAGAATCACCCTTATCTGAAATACATGCACCTCGAAAAATATGACACCGATATCCTTTTGCATTCCAAGTCGTTAAAAATAATCCCCGAAATAATCACAAAATTTTTGAAAACCAATTCTCTAATAAACATTTTGTAAACGAAGACTTGTAAAACATATTTTCTGGTATAATATCTTTTTGAAGGGATTTACAAATTTTGCGACACTTCTTAAGACACACTCGTATTACCCTTGATGTGATTTTAAAAGCAGTTTCTGGAAGATGGTGTTTGGACAGTAGTCATGTTACTCATTGTGTGTTCTAATTTGTGGTGTCTATAACCACTTCTTTCTTGGTTGGGACTTTGTGTAAATTTCTGGACTTTATAGGATTAAATGTTTATGCATACTGTTTAGCTACAGTCTGAAACCTGATACAATTTTTAGGCTGTGGGACTGTCAGCATAAACTAATACGGCCATTCATCCTTTTCGTCGGAAACAAAATATGCCAGTTTTATACACGCTTAAAAATGGATGAAACCTGTGTAACTGCCTTTGGAGACCCGTTTGCAATATGGATAGGACACAACTGTGAATTAATGTGTCGCAACTTTCTTAAATACACTAGTCATTTGTTACCCCCCACCCCCCGTCCCAGGGACTGTCATTTGGTTCAGCAAATCCCTGCTAAAAGCAAACCCCGGGTATTTCCCCCGCACTTCTGTGGCAAAATTATGGTCAAAACCCCGGGTCATTTTCACAGCTATACCCAGGACTGGGGGGTCGTGATTACAAATGACTGGTGCATTACAAAAACTAGGCTGTCGCATCAGAAAACCAACAGTCTGCAAATGTGAAAACAAAAGGTGCTGATCAGCTTTGCAGGTTTGGCACAGATTAACTTTGCGACTACAATTCATAGCCTGATATATTTAGGACTTTCTAAACCCCAAATTTCAAGCCTATAGCTATCTTGAATGGCCATTGCAGTCTGATTTGTGTCGGGCCTGGTCGGAAACCTAGATTGTTGGTTTTTTTCAAATAAAAGTATGAGAAAAGAAATAAGATACATCTATGCAAATATTTTATTGGTTTGAGAATACAGGTGTAGATAATGTGTTTTTGCAAAAAACAAAAAAACATTTGATCACTGCCATAACTGCTCTGTGCTTTAGTTCCATTGACACATCCATAGATCTACTGATCGTCGCGTATTCATGCCCGTAGGCCTTCTAGATGTTCAAAGTTTCTGTACCCTTGAAAAACTCCAGTAAATCACTTGGACACAATTTCCTTATTGCTAAGGTCACAGCCAACTTTAAATTGTCTTTTACTAGGTCGTAGTACTGAGCTTGTTTTAAAACCAGTTTTATTTTATTGAAACAGTTCTCGCATGGATTAAAATCCGGTGAATATGTTGGCAAAAAAATCAAGGTGATTCCTTGAGGGTTGAAATACCGTGTCAAAACCCTTTCCGCTTGGTTGTGGTGAATTGCAGCATTGTCAGCAACAATAATGGAACCGGGTGGTATGATTGGGCGACCATCATCCAATACACTTTCATTTGCTTCGAAAAAAAAGTTCATGAAGTACACCATATCCGATGGTCCATCTACAAAATTGAAGTATTTCACACCGTCGATTCCAACAAGTAGATTTAGCGTTAAATTTGCCCTATCTTTCATTCTATTAATTTCAACACACGGAGTTCCTATTTCAGAGTGGCCGTATCTTCTATTTGCGTCCGTATGTTTAAATCCCGATTCGTCGAAGAACAACATTTTAGCCGGGTCTTGTTGATATATGTAGTCTAAATAGGCTTGAGTGTATCTCATATTATGATCCGTGAACCTATCAATTGGTGGCCCTTTTAATCTTTTAAATGTCCACTTCTGTTCGGTATGCATGTCATTTCTTACGGCACGATGTATTGTTGTAAGCGAAATACCGTCTTGGATGACTGAGTTTGACAAAAGCTGATGACGTATTTCTCTCCCAGTTAACGATGGTCTTTCGGTTTTTAACACCTGAATTAATTCCACATCTTGTTCGCTAAGCTTTTTCGGCTTTAAACGTCGAATTTGTTTGCTGCGCGTCGGCGAACCCGTATCAAGGAACTGAAGCCAAGTTTTCTTGATCGTCGACCTTGCAATCTTGAACTCACTTTCGTTATAAGTCCGCGGGGCAAAAAGTTTTCAGAAGCTCCGTTTTCTTTTAATTCAGTAATTATAAGGCCCCGGAGGTCATCTGATACCGGTAATCCATTCAAATACTGTCTACCGAATGAGTTTGTCACCGCCATTTTGCAAGGAGGGTACAACGAATTGTCCAAACTGTTAAATGATTTGAAATTTGAAGGATGGTCTTAGGTCACGTACGCAAATATTGCACATGCGCAATTGATATGGGCGGTCCCAATAATTATCAGGCGTGTGTCAAATGACCACAGCGAGAGTGTAGTATTTCATTGACAGGTCGTGTTTTCTCACGTTCGCATAGTGGCTTTCGTCGTGCTTTTCTGAAATTGATTGTAATTACAGTCCATACAACATATTTACAACAACAACAAACATGGCATACATAAAAAGTTATACAATACATATACATATTTATCAAATATTGAAAGAGAGAGGGAGAGAGAGAGAGAGAGAGAGAGAGAGAGAGCTTCAGTGTCTGATGTCAAAATAGAGAAATGTATGGAACTTATTCGTCATACAATGGCTACTCAAAGCGCCTTGTATCCATTATGTACATTGTAGCCTGAAATAGAAGAAAATCATCATTATCATTTAGAGGAGATTTTCCAAACAAAATTGTATTTAAACTCAGAGGGTGATAATTTTGTGTATTTCGAAACAAAATCAATCTTGAATCTCTATAGTTTTCACATTCAAAGAAATAATGTTCAGTATTGTCAATAATATAACCACGACTGCGACTAAGTGAGTCGGTAAGATGATTGTGAAAAAGGTTGCATCAAGGTCCAAAACATACATTGGGGGTACGCGTTAGAGCCGCCTTGCCGAGGCGGTTCTAATGTGCACCCACAATGAATGTTTTGAGCTAAAACATTAAAAATATCCAAATTTTTCTGGTGAAAGTTTTACAGCATAAGAAAAATCTATGTATCACATGGGAGTGTTTTCTTAATGATATCAAACCGCTGTTTTCCAGAAATAGAAAGCAATACGCTGTAGCAACTATAAGTTCAGCATTGTTATAAAATTATTAAAACTATTTAAAAAGAAAATACAAAATAATTACTTTTTGTTCAAATCCTATTCCTTTGAGTGTAAGCTCAGATTTTAAAGCGATCGCGTTTTTAAAATTTCTCATGTATCAAATGCTCCAGGGCACACAAACGAAATTATTTACTTCAGTCCCTAGGCAAATCAAAATTCAAATCCGAATATATGATAAACATGTAAGCTGCCGCATGGGAAAACAAACAATCTGCATAGGCATGCGCAGATCAGCTTCGCAGTAACTGAAAAGCTGATCAGTGCCTTTCTTATCGCTACACGGATAATACAAATCCTCTACTTTCTAAATCCAAACTTTCCCGCCTCTAACCATCTTCTGTGTCTGTACAGCCCGGTTTCATCATTTGGATGAGTCCACTCTCATTTTTAGGGGCTTCAGGTGTGATTTTAACATTTTATCCCATTTTCGATGAAATTCCTCTAAGCAAACAGCCCCAGATGGGACGCCGCGTTCTGCAGCGTCACATCTGGGGCTATGTTATTTGCCTATGTCCCACAAAAGGGACGCCGGTTTAACGGACCCAAAAGAGTTATAGTAGTTTTTCGGTCCCCACGGTGAATATCTAATTATATAGTCACTGAATAATAACGGTCAAAACAATAAATTATTTTTGTTATGCTGCTGGAGACTATGCAGGAAGGGCTCAAGGAATTTTTTAATGGTTTACCAAATTCTTACTGGCCAGGTGTAACACATGGAACAAAAAACAAGGCGTCCCATTACGAAAATTTGCCCATGCAATATACAGAGATTTTTTCAGTAATTTTTTTTTTAGAAAATCTTTGATATTTTTCTTATTTTTGCTCAAAACATAGATCGTGGATACACGTTAGAACCGCCTCGCCGAGGTGGTTCTAACGAGTACCCACAATCTATGTTTTGGAGCAAAAATAAGAAAACTAGGTATACCCCTCCAAACCCCAGTTTTGCTATATACATGTGAAAGTGGGGTTCAAGGGGGTATACATTACACGGACATGTTTTCGTGATGCAATATTGAACTTCTTATAAGCCATAACATTCAATTATTTACTCACTTTGCGCCATATCATAGCTGCATATGATACAAATTGAATTAGTCCCACTCTATATCATTTTCAAATACCAGAGAAATGCCAAGATTGTGGTAGCAAGTAGTTATATACATGTATATATCTTTAAATAATGCTAATCCCCAGGGACCAATTTTCTTCTCGTCTCATCTACATGTACGATCAGAGGCATTTTTTTCACCTGTTTTCAGAGTTTTGTTTTTTGTCAAAGTTGTACACTTGGCTTTGTTTAACTTTTTCCAAAATCTATAGGTTAAACAGTTTCAGAAAATATATATCTTTTTATCATTCTATGCCATCGAATTCCGTAATATCCAAAACTCTATTGCAACTTGAAAAATCATGAAAATTTCAGAACGGGGAGCTAACTCCTTACTTAGGAATCGGATTTGCCTGAATCTTTATATAAGTAAAGCTGGTGTGTATATCTTGGTTACAAATGTGTTTGAGCAAAATCAGATCAATTGCTAGCTAGAAAATAAGAAAACATTGTTTTCGCCATTATAACCCTATGGAACCTATCCGTTGCCATGGTAACCAGAGGTTTGATCCATTCCATCCTATATTCTAATGAAACGTTTGTCCCGATAAAAGTATGCGTCATGTGAAATTTGATGGCTCTTGGTTTATTGGTTTCAGAAATTTTGCATATTTCGTTGTCATTTTTTCTCTACCGGACAGGACATTTTCGACATTGTCACTGGTGTTGGAATAATATTTTTCTTATGACAATTATCAATTATGAAGACACCATTCCTCAATATTTACATTTTTATTGCAATCGCCCTAGATGAAAGTATCTTTCTTGATGTTCTTCATTTCCCAATGAAAAACATTAAGTCACGTGATCTAGAGGCCACGCCTATGGGCGGGCCGACGTCAAAACCCATCCAGTGACGTTGTTTGTTTACTCTTGTTGTTGTGACGTTGGTCGCGTATCGCCATGACGTTAGGCGCGAAAATTTGACGTTATGGCTGTTCCAAAATTACGTTAAGTGGAATTTAATGTCAAATAACATGAAAAAGAACGGTGATATGCGCAATTAAAAATCTGATACTTGATTGATAATATAAAATGTAAATATAAGTATTGAAATTCAGATTTTAGCTTTCACTGGATGATGAAAAACATTAGCTGTTTTAATGTCTCCGAGAAGCCCTTCGGGCTTCACAGACATTAAAACAGCCTAATGTTTTTCATCATCCAGTGAAAGCTAAAATCTGAATTTCATTCCTTAAGTGTGATTCTAAACTTCCAGATGTATGTAACGTCGTAGAGAAATGTATGTCTTACGGACAGGACACATTTTTGTTACATTGTCCTCAGTAATCTTGGATATAAATTTCTATCCAGTGATAAAAGTAAGCCACACGACTAGTTATTTTTACTAATCAGGTATGTCCAAATATTGTTTATACATGTAACCCATTGAAAGTAGTATTGGATGTAACAGTCTGACTTATTTGGCAGGTCACTCCTTTCTCACACTTAAACATACCTCAGTTTGGCACATGTCATCAGCTTTAGTAAACATGGCATAACTCAAAACAAATAGTCGTACTCGTAGACTAGTACCCATTGCAGAATTCGACAAACGAGCGTTTTAACTAACTGACTGAAGAACAGTTTTGTGTCAGTTTCATGCGAAAGATGGATTTAAAGTACTACCAAACTGTCACTATGAAGCTTGAACAGTGTTGTAAAGTAACTGATATTAATTAACTTATTACTGTGGACGTCAACAACGAAAGCATACAAATCAAATGCTTTCTCAAAAGAGACCATGTTTGCACGCAAATGAAACTGGAGCTCGTTCAGCCACCAGCCTACAGTATAGGTAGGTACCGTGTATTCTTTGGAGTCATGGATTGGAGTGAAACTGTGGAGTGGAGCAGACAACTATATCAAAACAACATCATTTAATTCTGACATGTAGAAAGTTATTTTGGATATGTTTGTTAATGTCTTAACACATCATTTATCCTTAACTTATATAATCTGTTTGAACATGGGATGGTTATGATAAGAAATTAACACCCATATCTGAAAGTTTCTTTGTATTCTAAAAAAGTATTTACTTGTATTTCCTGTTCCACTCCAAACTTTCTCTCCAGCGCTCCACTTCAAGAATCCACACCAATACGAAATCCCATGACCACTCCAAGACTCAAAGCCTTGACTCCAACTCATAAAATACACAATGTCCATACAGTATACATATAATTATAACTAATTGTGGTTAACGTGAGCTATTATATCAATGCTTAACCCACATTTATTTAATTGATTTTGCTACACGAAGGCAATACGAGGGACACACGATGTTGACCGCGTATTTCGAAGGAAAAGAAAACAATTAGGAAAAAAGAAGGTTGCAGTACTGCTGCTATACATGCAGCTGGAGCATGACCAAAAGTTCCTGCAGGAGAAACACCATCTGTTACAGGTATTTGGTTTGTTTAATACTTGTCTTTTAAGCAGTGCCCGGTTTTCTTTCTAGTGCTCGTAGACTAGTACCCATTGCAGAATTCGACAAACGAGCGTTTTAACTAACTGACTGAAGAACAGTTTGGTTTCAGTTTCATGCGAAAGATGGATTTAAAGTACTACCAAACTGTCACTATGAAGCTTGAACAGTGTTGTAAAGTAACTGATATTAATTAACTTATTACTATGGACGTCAACAACGAAAAATACAAATTAAATGCTTTCTCAACAGAGACCATGTTTGCAGGCGAATGAAACTGGGGCTCGTTCAACCACCAGACTACAGTACGAGTATAGGTAGGTACCGTGTATTTTATGGACTGGCGTCAATGGAGACATGGATTGAAGTGGAACTGTGGAGTGGAGCAGACAACTTTATCAAAACAAAGCCAGTTAATTCTTGCATGTAGAAAAATATTTTGGATATGTTTGTTAATGTCTTAACACATCATTTATCCTTAACTTAGATAATCTGTTTGAACAAGGGTTGGTTATGATAAGAAATTAACACCCGTATCTGAAAGTTTCTTTGTATTCTAAAAAAGTATTTACTTGTATTTCCTGTTCCACTCCGAACTTTCTCTCCAACGCTCCACTTCAAGAATCCACACCAATACGACATCCACTCTAATTGTGGTTAAACATGAGATATTATATCAATGGTCAACCCACATTTATTTATTTGATTTTTTCATTACATCGGGTAGTCACATGATGCCTTCGGGACACATTCGGGAATACATTTACACCTAACACGATGTCGTCAAGCCATCGTGAGGCCTTCGTGTACCATTCGCAACAACATCGCATGCAAAACCACCAGTTCCCATATCTTCGTAAGTGCTTCGGGTATAATCGTGAGCTATTCGTCTGTCCATCGTGTGTCCATCCTGTGACCATCGGGAGGCTTCGTGTATGCGTCGGATCAATCTTGGCTTTTTACCAAATTCGTGACGAAAATCGCGCTAAATTCAAATTTCATATTCGTGCACACAGTGGCCATCGTGTGTCAAAATCGGCTAGGTATGACATTTGACGAAGCATAAATTAAACGTTTTCGCTGATTCAATTATTTCAGTGTCATCTTAAAACGTGGACGATAGCCATGTTCCGTCACAAAGAAATGTTTGAGTACAGTCATACCGCCAAACATAATTTGTCTGATAACGATTGATCAATGAATGTAACCTGTGCATTTAGACTGTCCAACACTGTCAGAACAATGTGATATCTGTGTCTCAGTTGGCGTTTTTGCCTATATCTTTATCCGGACAAAGTAAGTCATGCTGAGACAAAAAATGGCATGTCGGAGCTGTCGTCTGAGTGAGCAGCGTGACATCAGGAAAACATGTCAATGGAAAGTATACCCCCTCGAACCCCAATTTTATATAAGTGAAACTGGGGTTGCTGGGGTATACCTAGTTTTCTTATTTTTACTCCAAAACATAGATTGTGGGTACTCGTGAGGCGGTTCTAACCTGTACCCATAATCAATGTTTTGAGCAGAAATAAGAAAACTATAAAATTTTTCTTATTTAAATTTTCATTCTTTAAAACTTAAAGAATATTTGTATATTGCATGGGAGTGTCGAAATGGCTGCCCAAGCTTAGCTTAATTATATTTATACACACCTAATGCACCAGTCATTTGTATCTCCGGCTCCCCTATGGCCGGGGAAAAACGGGCTTTTAACTTTTCATTTCTTAAAGCCCGGCACTGCGGGGTCAGATTTGTGGTAAAGTCCCTGCTTAAAGCTCCGGCTCCACGTAGGCTGACAGTAGTGTGGAACAACAGATGGGAGTTGTTCTGATGAAACTAAAATATAAGAGGGGCACAACGTGTTAATTGCATTTTCGTCGGAATAAGCAACAGATAGTTAGCGACTTAAAGCAAAATGCCTACTCTATGTTATTGAGCAAGAAAGACTATCATTGACGTTCTTTTCATTTCAGTTCTATTTGCCTTATGCCTCCTATCTCGTTTTGCAGTGGAAAACGCATCTGAGTTTTCCATTAGACGACAACTTGATACAGGATTATAGTGCACTTTAAAAAACTTTAACCACTCCTTCTTGATTCAAATAAACAGTTTCTTTACAATCCAATCCCAAGAGGCATTCATGTACATATTAACTTAAGTTGATGTAACATCAAAATACTACATTTGTGCTGGAAAATGATAAACCAATTTAGCAATGGTCAGGGACTGAAACGGTTATGTTTCACTAATCTCGGTTCTCCGCCAGTAACCGGTTTAAGCCCGCCAGTAACTTTGTGTTACTGATCGTTCCAAGGCGATACTTCTGTGGTGGTTCTTTTTGTTTGATGTCTTGGCGTTTAATTTTTTGTGCTGTTGGCTCCTTATGTATGTTTTCATATTTCTAGTTGAGTTTAGGTAACTGAGTGGCCACCTATTGGGAAAATAGTTGCTCATTCGGCTTACGATATGTTTTCATGGTATAAGTAACTGATTGTTAATTTAGTTATTCCCAGTTAGTGGGAATCTTTTTCTGGTTGCGCATTTTCCTGATCTTTGCCTACTTGTACTTTTTTTTCTCAGAGACTTAACATTATATTGTATGAAACAGACAATTTTCAATTATATACATAGGCAGTCTCCAAACGTCAAACGCTTTAGTATCATCAATTTATATATTGCCAATATACCCACCCATATCTCATAGCACATCTACATGTAATGCGTTTCAATTCAACATCAGGAAAACATGTCCGTGAAATGTATACCCCCTTATACCCCACTTTTATATAGCAAAACTGGGGTATGGAGGGGTATACCTATTTTTCTTATTTTTGCTCCAAAACATAGATTGTGGGTACTCGTTAGAACCGCCTCGTCGAGGCGGTTCTAACGTGTACCCACAATCTATGTTTTGAGCAAAAATAAGAAAAATATCAAAATTTTTCAGCTAAAATTTTTCAATCCGAAACCTCAAAAATTATCTGTTTATTGCATGGGCAAGATTTCGTAATGACAAAACAAAATAACAAGACATTGGTCAGCAATATTACAAAATGTGTTTGTCAATGTCAATAACTGTACGCTGATATTACATGTATCAGTAAAACCAGTTCTTGACCATTAATTTGAAATTAAGGAATTACTACGTGATCTATTCATATGCATCATAAAATACTGTAATTGTTGCAAACATAATTGTTACTGGATCGTCATTTGCATCTAATTGAAACATGCCTCCTAATGCCCTGCAGTTTACGTCAGTGCTTGTTTAATTGATTCCCTGTGGATCTGATACTCGCTCAACGTTGTACAAGTTATCTTTAAACTTACAGGATTTTAAATGAAAAACTTAATAATGTACTGGTTTGGCTAGTCTAAAACGTACTGTACACTAAGATGAGAACTCTAGAATGAAGCTATAATAATTGAAAATTGCGCTCGGGAAAAGTTTGATATTTTTCATTATTTGTGCTCAAACTATTGATTCGTGGTACATACTAGAACCACCTTAGCAAGGGGTTCTAACGAGTACCCGCAGTAGTAATCTAGCTCCTAGACCTTGATGTACATGTATTTGTAAATCCTTGCATTATATATTGGTTTCTTCATTTTGATACCATATCCCTAGTGCTATCCCTTGTCTTGACATCAAGTATCTTCAGCCAGTCAGAAATATTTCTATCTTAGAGGCAAGGTAAATAATGGATTTTAATGACTTTTAAAATTGCATTGAAATAAAAAAAAAAGTAATGATATGGAGACTAGTGGCTAGTCTACCACAGTAGTTAAGCATGTTATTCGTGGCACATTCGCTGTAGGTTTTCATAAACTCTCGCAAGAGCGTTACCTATAACTACTACACACAATCTATGTTTTGGGTCAAAACTAAAAACAAAACTCTACTGTATACCCGTGTATACTACAGTTTTACTACATACATATGGGGTTTAAGGGGGTATTTACTTTACGGGCATGATATCCTGATAAAGCTTTGATTTGTCTAGTATATGATTAGATGAATATATCCCGCGCGATGTACATACGCGTATGGACATCCTTACTGTTTTGTATTTGTTCATTATCATTTTTATCATAGTTATCACATGATCATTACCATTCTCCATTTATGTTTCAAACAGGTATTTGTAAATACTTATGCCAGTTTCTGATCATTGTTTACTTTTTAATGTTTACGAATTCTTGGATAATAACCTCAGCACCACTTATTTATATGATGTTGATTGTCGCCAGACTACATTGACTTGACAACCTCACAGATTGAATCCACAGGATCATTTCAAAGCACCGTAACTGAGGATTAGTGGCGTTGGAGCCCCTTCCGTAAATGTTTGAAAATGTACTTTTAAATCAGAACGTCCTGACCTGCTTTACATTACTTGTATATAAACTATATTAAGCCTTTTTGAGCTAAAATGAAAGGTGGGATTGTCTTTAATGATAGTGCCATTTCAATTAAATACTCTTCAGACAGATTTACGTGTATAAAATGCAATTCTGTCTCGTCTATTTACATATATCTTAACCTAACCGGAAAACTCGGTTTCCTGTATTAAGACGAAAACAAAAAAGGAAACTGTTATAATAAACCTGAAAATGCGACAATACGTCGCAACCATATATGCATTAAACATTCTACGATCCCCACTATACACATTTCATTATGGTGTTTACATTATTACCTACGAAAAATCAGTCGACTCCAGAAAATTCAGAATGTGGACAGTTGCGATGTTTAAAGCTCTGGCAAGTAACTCCAATATTTAACTCTAGCGTTTTATGTACAATACTTTATGTCTTGAAATGCTGAAATTCAGAGTTTGATATTTTTGTACATCCATTGTGTATGAGTTAGATCATATTCGAATATGAAATTGTCATGGCGAACAAACGATCATTTTTTAGTGTCGCGTTTCAAGATCAATGGATTTGCAAAAGAAAGACATGAACATTTTTTTCTAAAATAATTTTATAATACGGTGATGTTCGACAAGTGGACACCAGAGGGTTTCGTATAATGTCTGTTACAACTGCAATACTAGTCATGTCAAAATAAACGCGACTGTAGTAAATCACATGTACAAATGTCTACTTAGCGAGGGATCCAATACACGTTTGTCGTATACCACAGCCACATCAGTTTCCATCGCCTAAACCGTTATCTATTCATACGCACGAAAAGTCCGTGCTGTTGTTATGGCCAATTTCTTGTAACTGGAGATTTTTGCCTTTGTTCTTGTTAGACACCGTGTTTGATCGACCGTATAGTTCACATTCCATGCTACTTTGGTCTCGGGGGTGCAGGTGGTGAGTCTAAATCTGCCGGTCACATGTCCAGTTTGCTTTTCTTTTAGTTTATTCTTTAAAAGTGTTTTGAATCTCCTGGAGGGCAAGCATTGGAACTCCTTTTCTTTCTACTTCAGCAGTGTGACAGACTATGCTTCGTCTAAGCTGAGATATCATCATCTTGTTCTCTCCGATACTAAAAAGGTACAAGTAGGCAAAGATCAGGAAAAGGCGCAATCAGAAAAAGATTCCCACTCCAAAAACCGAGGTGGGAAAAAACCAAACTAACAATCAGGTACTTATACCATGAAACATATCGTAAGCCGAATGAGCAGCTATTTTCCCAATAGGTGGCCACTCAGTTACCTTAACTTAACTAAAAATATGAAAACATACATAAGGCGCCAACAGCACAAAAAATTTTTATACACCAAAACACAAAACAAAAAGAACCACCACAGAAGTATCGACTTGGAACGATCAGTAACACAAAGTTACTGGCGGGCTTAAACCGGTTTTACATGGCCATAACCTCACCCTCAGCTTCTGCAGTGGTTCATAACATTTAGTAATGTATATAGCTAGATGTGAAGCCTCTTCAATGACCCTATAGATTTGGCAATATGGAGCCGAAGAAAATTAATGTTATTTTGTATCTGTCAACAGGGCAGTGGATACAAAGTCTAGTATAATCCGCATGGGGCCAACTTTATTAAATGTTGGTTAGAAAATTAACCTAAATGGACAATAATTTTCCGATTTCTAAGAATATCCTCGCTGATCTCAAAGGACAAAAAGGAAAATACAATCTACACGATGAATGATGTGCGTGGATAGTTTCTAGGACCGGCACAGCACCAGCTGCAGTAGTAGCAAACAAACATAAAACTAAGATCCTTTGAGAGCAGTGAACATATTGATGATACCGCATTTTCGGCTACTTAAGCCTCTTCAGTGACCCTATAGATTTGGCAACATGGAGCCAAAGAGAATTACTGTAATTTCGTATCCTTCAATAGGGTAGTCGATAAAAAGGCTAGCATAATCCAAATGGGGCCAAATATATTATATGTTGGTTAGAATATGAATCTAAACCGATAATAATTTTCTGATTTCTCAGAATACCCTCGCTGATCTCAAAGGACCAAAACGAAAATATAATCTGCACTATGGGTCATGGACTTTTTAGGGCCGCCACACGACACAACACCCGCTGCAGTAATAGCAAACAAACATAAAACTGAGAACATTTAAGAGCAGTGAACGTTTTAATGAGAAAGGGGATGCGCCATAATGAGGTTTCGGCTACTGTAGCCTCGTCAATGACACCATAGATTTGGCAACATGCAGCCAAAGAGAATTACTGTAATTTCGTATCCTTCAACAGGGTAGTCGATACAAAGTCTGGTATAATCCAAATAGAGCCAAATATTTTATATGTTGGTTAGAACATTAATCGAAACCGATAATAATTTTCTGCTTTTCCAGAATATCCTGGCTAATCTCAAAAATCTGTAATGATAGCAGCATTGCAATTATTTTCTCTTTAGACTGATTTATAAGTAATTTAATTATTTTATTTATGTCTCGGCAAAGTACATATATTTAAAGATTATTGCCAGAGTCAATTGACTGAGAACAATGACACAGTTATCTTCAATAAACTATACTACAGTGGACCAATAAAGTTATTATTAGACGCGTAGTGTTCAAAATCAATACACCTAGTCAGGAGAGGTTTATTTTTATACCCAATATTGTATTTCCTAACTGTTTATTTTTAGACTTAACTTGTATCATTGGAAAAGTGTGTTTGTATTTTCAAAATTTCATAGAACTTTAAACTGTTGTAAATGAAAAGTACAATGTTGAAACTTTATCAGGTAACCTTTGTTTATTGCTTTATCCATTTAACTTTCAATTGTCACTAAATTCATAAATTTATGTTGACTAGAAGAGGCAGGATACATTTTTTTTTGTTAACAGGTTGCTTGATGAGTCAGTCGTAAATATTAAATGAATTTTTGATAACTGATATTAACGACCCATTAGATATGAGCCGCATCGTGAGAAAACCGGTCTTCGGGGTTTCCGACCAGGTCCGACATAAATCGGCCTGTACAGTCACAGAAGCAGGCTAGAAGCTTGAAATTTCGGATTTAAGAAGAAGAGAAATTGTACTACCCGTGTAGCGAAAACAAAGGCGCTGATCAGCTTCGCGGTTACCGCGAAGCTGATCTGCGCCTTTGTTTTCGCCTAGGCAAAAATCCGGTTTTCTCACGATGCGGCTCATATTATTGAATAAGATGATTAATTTGTTTTACCAACTGGCCAGCCAGACAAGTAAACATTAAAATACACTGCTTCCAAAGGTGTCAAATAATTGTCTATTGACTGCATATCTCTACTTTGATCCTTTTGAAATCGGTCTTGCTTCTTCAATGGGAATTTGAATCTTGACCACCTCAGCCTTTTAATTGAAATTTTCTATTACGGAAACATGCCCAAGTAATATAAAGGGATTTTTCAAGTTGTAAAAATGATTTTTTTTTTTTTTAAATAGAATAGTTATATATATAATATTTCTTCATTGTGCACAATACAATGATTGTGGGTATGAGGTTGTTCTAACGAGTACCCACAATCTATGTTTTGGAGCCAAAATAAGAAAGATAGGTATACCCCTGCAAATCCTAGTTTTTCTATATAAAAGTTGGATTCAAGGAGAATACTTTTCATGGACATGTTTTCCTGGTGTATGAAATAGAATGCGTCTACAATAAATGGCTGTCTTTTAGGGACGATTGAATTAAAGAACGGGTGAAAGTGCAAAATAAAAAGCCAGTCATCGAGGGCATGTGATTTAAGTAGCCCTCCGATGAGTGTCTGTGCATGTGTGTGTGTGTGTGTGTGTGTGTGTGTGTGTGTGTGTGTGTGTCGCCAAACCTATATGGTGTTTGTAATATTGCATTGCCCATGTTTTACATGTTTCATGTAACTCCAGGGAGAATAAACTTTGAAACATGAAACGCAATTTTACGCTGTTTCAACCTGACTGTTTGCTCAAAGTAAATTGGTTACATGTGCACTTCCATGATGAAGGTATCACAAAACACTAACGAGACTAATGGTCCTCACAAACGTCTGTACACGGTTATCTCAGTGGTTGAACATGGGAGCTTGGTTCAAAACTTGGGTTGTTTCAAGTCTATGTCATCGTTAACAACCAATTATTCAGTCAGTTCGGTTATATTTTGGGTTAAATGTCCCACCAAACGGTAAGGTCATATGGAAACGGGGCATTGGTTTATCTAGGGAAGTTTAATATACCTCGCTTACATTTACCTTGTTTATCGTCTAAGAAGCTTGATCATGATCAAACTAGCGACCTCTGGTTTACAAGGCTAGCGACTTAGCCACTGCAACATGGAAGATTCCAGTTCTAGTAAAGTTACGGTAAATGACCAATTAGTCTGTACTCCCTACCAGTTCGAACATCAAACATCCTTGAAATGTGCTTAGATAATCGTTTCCAAGGATCTTAATTTCTAATGCTTCCTACTCAAGAAACATGGTATGCTTGTAAAAAAGACCAACAAGTACGACTTTCTGATGACATCAAAAGTTCCCTTTGATATTTTTTCTTTTTTTTTTCCCATGACAGCACATTTATGAATCTAATCATATCATGTACATGTAAATAATACAGCAAAGGACAGACAAAATATGTAAAAAAAAACAACAACAACAACAAACAAACAAACAAAACAACAACTAAAAAGAAGGATGCCATCATGGTCGGGTGTGAATATCGGCCCCCGCCCATTGGTGCCTAAAGAAATAGATGGGCTGCTTTTGCCTCCAGGCAAAGCTTCTTTGCTACTGACTGACCATCTGATAACTGGTTAACCGCTCAGGTCTGAGCCTGCCCAGGAAAAGTGGTTCATGTCAAACTATCTATACATTATGGCGTGTTGGTTTAGTTGGGTAATTATATTCGAAGCAATTTTTGGATGCCATGGCAGTCTAATTTCTGGTAAAAGTTCCATAAAATGGGGGCAGCATCCCGACATGACCATTAGCTGTTGACTTGGAGGTTAAGCATCAATTCAAACAAACAAACAAAAAACCTGCCACCTACCATAAAACGTGTCTGCACATTTATAGTTGATTTTGTTCACTGTTTAGTTTATTACTGAAGACAAAAAGATGCAAAAAAGTCCATCTGATTGCAAATTAAAACATCTGAAACTTCTGTCCAAAATTTTCCTGTTGAAAGTGAAATTCCTCAATGTGCTGGATTGCTGTTTTGCTGTGTGCTGCCTAAGTCACACGCTCAGCATGTTATTGAATAACATTGCGCTTTAAAAGACTAAACGCACAAAAAATATCATGTCACTACAATATTTTAAAATTGAGACCCCTTTGTGCAGCCTTGTAATTGACAGAGCTCTTCTCTGACGTAATATTATAACAATATCCTTTATGTTCAGCTGGCAAGAATCTGACAATTGTGTATTAAGTGAACAGATGTTGTTGTTGTTTTTTTTTTAAAACAGACATGAGAGGAAATATATTCAAAGGCAAACTTTTAGCAAAGGTCATTTGTCCTTAGAGCTGGTCACATGAAAAGGTGTTGAAATAGCCCATAATTATTATGAATGGTGCAGTTAGTTCATTCAGTGGCAAGGTTTATCATTATTTCACTTTATGAATCCTCTTCCTTAATTAATTGCAAATTAACCATATGGTATGTATAGCTGTAGATTTACAAGGTAATTTATTTATCATGACAAATCTCTTTTGAACAGCACAGTGGGTGGACCAAAACATTTAAGTTTGATGTTTAAATTGGTGACACTTGATCTATTGACCCAAAATTCCTTGTGATGAAATTTTGAAAATTGTCATTGTGAATTAAGCGTGTTTTGCATTGTAATAAGTCGTGTGCCTCCTCTGTTTAATACAGTGGTAGATCCAGACAGTTCTGTCATGCATGCTGCATGGGAATGATTATCAAGATGTGCACTCATTTAATTCAATTTTTGTTAGCGCAAATTTAACGTTTGATAGAGAGAAAAAGAAACAACAAAAGGGATGAGCTCATGGCTATTTAAACGAATGTGCGGTCTTTGTATTCCCTGGTTTTGGTGCCTACTTCAAAAGATTTTTACGCACAACTGGGAAACAAACTTTCATTCCTAAATTAAGACATCCATGGGACATGCGATGTTGACAGAGTGTACTGGGATCACATTCTCCGTGAGATGACAAACCCTGCCTGATCCGGACTGCAGGAAGTTAGGCAACAAACACAGTGTAGCAGTGTAACTGTTGAAAGATTGCATATATTATTTTACCGTCTATATATCTGTCTGACGAAGTTGTTCGCCGTTTCTTTCCATGTTCATGAGGGTTCATTTAATACCAAAACTGTGCAATATAGTCCATACTATCTCACTTTGAATGTTTTACTGCTTCCAAAGGATCAAACCATTATGTTTTATTACATGCGTCAGCAAATCATACAAGATCTTTATAAACCAAATTACATTTAAACTAGCTTTCTCAATACAGAAATTGACTAAAAGCAAAGATGGCTAGAGGCTGGGAATTTTGCATTTAGATAGGTAGAGGATATTTACTTCGCTGTACATAGCGAAAGCAAAGACACTGATCAGGGGAAGACTGTTTTCACAGTTGATGTTTCAAGCAATTGTTCTCGTCTGTCTCCGATTGTTTTCTTTTTATCTTGGTTGGTCAAGAATTTGACAATCCATAACACCATTCATACTTGGATAATGTATAATTAAGATAACAATCTTTGAAATCCTACAAACTGTCTGGTTCGCATTTGAAGTGTTTGGTCTCAGTCAACACCTTATTGAGCTAATTCAAAAACTGAATAAATAAAATTGTGCATGCCATCAGGTTAAATAACTTGTCAATTTTGATTGATAAGTTGCAAATATATAATAATTGCACTGGTCTTTTGAAACCATGTAAGAGGTATGAAAGTTTACAATCTAGATAAAATAATTACCTGACACTTTTCATAAAATTTACACTAGAACAATTTGGGTCATGTTAAAAATCAAATGTACTTGTAAAGCATAATTCAAACATCAAAGAAACTCTGCTGACTGAACTGTTTACTTGTCACCATTTTTGATTGTCTATTTTGGTGTATTGATGTTGTCAGTACTCTATAAATAGATCTAGAGTACTGCAGATAAAAATAGAAGTAGAGACTGAGGTAAAATTTCCAATCAATTGTCACAGTGACACAGAGTTTACACTCTACACTTGCAAACTTTACCTACAGGCAAACTGGGGGTGTTTTCACTCAATTGAAAAAAGCAGTATCAGACACGTCTGCTTCTTTAGTTTATGAAAAATATACAATCAGTTGTAAATAAAACAATAATGATTCTGCAGAATGCGGCTGAAAATCGGCATGCTTAGTAATATAAGCACGACTCGCTCTACATGTGACGCCTGGTACAAATGGGCTCCAAAGTATGTTTGGGTGACTGGGGTTTTCTCTAGCTACTTCGACTGGAGGCGTTTAATACGTTTGGCATCGTTTAGATAATACAAGTCTTTGTATTAACTACCCTCATGAAAGTTGCAAATTTAATGAAATTCTCTTTGGCTTCATGTCGGCAAATCTAAATGGTCACTGATGAGGCTCGAGTAGCCGAAATCGTGGTATGATCCACACTTTTCTCATCATCATGTTCGCTTCTCTTAAAGGTTCTCAGTTTTATTTTAATAATTATTACAAAATTATACATACCGTTGATACTTGATTGGATATGCTATCGGATACAAAGCGTGTTCCTGCTGAGATCAGTTGTGTAACATTTACTCTTTTTAAAAAAGTTCATGTACTTATGTGCTTATTCTTTTCAAAAATACTGTTTGAAATTTTAATTCAACAGTGGTGTGATTTCTCTAAACCCGTGAGTTAACAATAGCAACACATTTTAACCTTTTCGTAACCAGAACTACACAATTCCATAGTGATTTTAAAATACAAATTGTTGTTTCAGTTGAATAAATACTGGTCGGAGAAAGAGAGTTTTAAATCCATACCTATTTCATGTAAAAATAAAAATTTAATTCTCTCTGATGGCCTCATGTGGATGGGGCTTGTTTTACTCTCAAATGACTCTATGTGCCCTTTAAAACAGATCCTTTTAAGATGTTTGTAGAAATAATTAAGCCGAATTACCACTGTCTATCAACAATTCCTAATATAGATGCATGACATCATGAGCTGCACAGCGACACAACCTTCTTTCATCAGTTTGATTGGTTTTGCTTTATACAGCTAATATTCAATACCTACGACTATAATCATGATAGGTCCAATATCTAAAAGTGTCGCTGAATAGTTCTAATACGGATAGGCAAAACTATCCGTATGGCAAGTCCCAAATATCCGCAGGTGTCAATTGACACCCTTTTTGCACTTGACGTACTACCCAAGTGCACAATCCTCTATCATATTGGTTTACATGCGATACAGAATGGCATTGTTTTCTCTTCAAAGTGATAAGAATGGGTATTGTTAGTGTCTTTTCCAGAGTTTACTAGGATGGGTATAATTGGTCTTTTCCAGAGTTTACTGGGCTAATTACTATTTTACTGAGACATCTGATTTATCAGTCGTGCTTTCATTGTTGTCACGCAATCGTTTCTTCTCAGGTCTTCTAATGTCTTTCTTCCGCAACATTGAAAGTCCATACCGAATCCGCATCACATCAGTTTTGCAAATAGAGTGTGATTGCATTGTCTAGTACAGGTATTTTCAGAATCACTAAGTGTATGTTATTTGGACTGTTACATCATTGTATGAATTTTGGGCCTGCAAGAATTGAACAAACTATAAGGAAATTGCGCAATCAGAAAGAACTTCCCACTCCAAAAACAAGGTGGAAAACCTAAACTGACAATCAAGTACGTATACTATGAAAACATATCGTAAGCCGAGTGAGCAGCTCAATGTTATGAACCAAATGCAGAAGCTGAGAGTGAGGTTTTGACTATGTAATACTCAATAGTGTCCTCAATAGCGGATGTGACCACTCCATAGTCTCCCAGATCAACCACAGACTATTGGCCAATTGGAAATTGCTCTCAGGCAGGAATGGGCAGGCATTCCTCAGAACACTGTTCGCCGATACGTTTTGTCAATGCGACCACATTGTGTAGCTGTAACAGGTGCGTTAGGTGGCCACACCCGCTATTGAGGACTCTATCCATTTCTCTATGGTGTATCTCTAAGCTAATCGTGCTATTTCATTCCTGGGACAGTTAACATCATTGACTCTAAAGATTAGGTTTGTGAATTTTGTAAACGACCCCTACCTTTAATCTTACTTATTTACTTATAGTCGTTTGATTAAAAAAATTAAGTGTTTGCTTGAAATGGTAGAAAAATGATTTGTCTTAAATGTGGTATAAACCAGATTTCCATTGTGCACTTGTTTTACGGATTTTTACCCCCCAAAGTAAGTGTCGGGTTTCTTTTGTCGGTCAGTATATATGTTTTCACATTTTTAGTCAAGTTTAGGGAACTGAATTGCCACCTATTGGGGAAATAGCTGCTCATTCGGCTTACGATATGTTTTCATTGTATAAGTACATGAATGTCATTTTAGTTTTTTCCCACCTCGGTTTTTGGAGCAGAAATCTTTTTCTGATTGTGCCTTTTCCTGATCTTTGCCTTCTTGTACCTTTCCAAATAGGCGGCCTGCCAGTTACTCGAACTTAACTAAAATATGAAAAGGTACATAATGTGCAAACAGCACAAAATGTAACACCAAAACATAAAAGAAATAGAACATCAACAGGAGTATCGCCTTGGCACAAACAGTAAATGTAAAATTACTTGGGGGAGGGGGGGGACTTAAGCCGGGTGTACAGCGCCCTAATATAACGCTCAGCTTCTGCAGTGGTTCATGACCTTTGGTTAGTTGTTCTGTCCTCATGGTGAATCTCTAACTTGTCATTTAATCATCACGGACAACAAATAAGTTATGATAACCATCATGATGAATCAAAAACGAGGACTTACAGATACAATAAGCTGCCCGGCAATGGAGATCCCTTGGCACCAAACAACATCACTGAAATCTGGAGCAAAAGACAAAAGTCTAATGTATTGTCAGATATCTACGAACCACCAGTTGGTTGTTTTAGTATACAGGTTTACACGCGTTTACCATAGAAAATCGGCATTTACTGTCTTTAGTATAATAAGCTGTCTAAAATGCTATCGAAATATGGTCGTTTTATATCAGAAACTGAACTAAGACTAGGCAATTTTAAAGATACCAAAAGCCTCTGATGAAAATAAAATAAATAAAATATGAAATATAGATCTTTTGGAAAAAATGCAATTGGGCAATGATCAGGAAATGGCGCAGTCAGAGAAAAATTCCCACTCCGAAAACCGAGGGGTGGGAAAAAAAAAACTAAACTGACACTCAGGTACTTATACTGCAGTTCCAAAGTAGACAGACTAAGCAATCTTGCGAGTTTGAATTCGTCACATACAAATAATTCTTCAGTATCGTGCGCGACGTCATATTTGCTCTATAGTTTCGAAATGATATTTTACTAAAATATACTTTAAATTTGTAACTACGGCATTCTGTTTTTACTCGTTCGTTTTCTCGTTGTGACGTCAAAATGATGCATGTACTTGTTATGTTTGGTAAGGTACATACGAGCCTTCACGTGGGAAAACCAACAATGTGGTTTCCAAACACGCCCGACACAAAGCGAGTGTATAAGCACTGATGATGGCCTGTGACTGGAAATTTTGTATTTAGAAAGTAGAGGATTTTTTTTCAGTTACATGAGGGCAACCCATTTATTCTCCCCGTCATTTGGCACCCAGAGGGTCGGGGAGGATCATCCCCCTGAGTGCCTTACAAACTACATGGGTGGATTTGCGTATAAGAAAGTGCGTTCATTCTCCACTCTCCACTGACACTTCATTCAATTAATATGTTATGATGGTCTAGAATATGAACACAAACAGTTGTTTTAACAATAAAAAATATCATATCTACATCGATGAATGGTTACCACCTATAAAATTTTGATATTTTGTTAAAAATTATGATTTCAAATATTGCCATGTATTAATTGAACCTGATTTACTGGTAGCCTTTCATTCATGCTAAGTATCAAAGTATATCTAAATTTATGTATACCCTACTTTGTTGTGTAAAATAATGTGTTTCTTCCAGCTTCACTAAATGGGTTAAAGCTAAACCTGAATGACAATGTGTTCACCTCAGATAAGTGAAAAAGAAAACAACAACAACATATATGTATATAAGGAAATATGAGTCGTCTAGTAGACTCTCGCTCATGGCCTGGCAGTGTTTTTTTTTTTTATTTTATTAGCTATACTTACAAATAATTTTAAAGGTTTGACTTGGGTATTATCAGGTAAGTTTTGAAAACACTCAGTGGGTCGACAGTAAAAACATTCTGTATTTAAGCCATTTTTCTTCAAATTTGTCTAGACTGTCTTTTTTCGTTGCTGTGTTTCGTTCAAGGCCATGTATATACTTAATTTTTCTAAGAAGTGCAATAAGTGATAGAGGCTGGTTAAGACGCTTTGCTGCATATATATAGTGTTTAATTATGATGAAGAGTTGCAAGTCTGCGGTAGTATATGTGTTTTCTATATTAAAAATGAACAATTCTTCGACAAATATAAGATTGGCATTGCTATTTTGTAAACATCTGATAAGTTATCTTATAATTGACTGACTTTCTGGACATGTCCAAAGCAAATGACTTATGGTTTCTTCTTCTCCACAAGAATTACATGTTGGGTTTTGTACATATTTCATTTTGTGTAACAGTTTTCTTGTTGGTAATATTCTATGGTTAATCTGTGTTTGAAACCACTGTAATTTATAGTGCCTATTGGTAAGTTAAAGGTTGATGCATATATATCCTTCCAGGTCTCTTGTTCAATATTATATGTGTTTTCCCATTTAGGCTGAGACGAGGGTTTATCATTGTTATCATTTAAGATATTGTAGAAATCTTGACCACCTTTCTTTGATTTTATAAGGAGAAATATATTTATTGGTATGAATGGCATTTTTAGATTTTTTGTAAAATTCGTAATGCCATGTTTTATGGCATATTCTTTAATTGCATGTATTATACCTTGAAACTGGATAAAGTTTGTTTTAATGTTATACATATTTTCAAATTCTACTTGTGAGAGAAATTGCCCATTTTCTTTTACCAAATCGTTTATATGTTTAACTCCTTTTTTGTGCCAATTCCTTATACATATCGTACTATTCCCAACTTTGATGTTAATATCATGAAAAACTGGACAAGAGAGAATCAAGTCTTCCTTATCAATTTTATTTTCAGTTATTAAGTCTGAATATGCTTTGAGGACATCAGTCCAGAACTTGTTTCTTATTTTTGGGAGTAGGGAATCAATATAGTTGGTGCCAAATGAAAACACCTCATTAAAATTGATTGTATTTTAATGACAGATTGCCATGGGCTATCTGTCACAGCAATTCTTCTTAACCAAGTTATCTTCATACTGTTCATAAAAGCTTTCAGATTGATCATTTTAGTCCACCTTCACAGTATTCTTGCACAACAACTGATTGTTTTATCTTAGCTGGGCCTTCCCACAGAAATTCATAAATAAAAATAATTGTTAGATCCTTTGGAAGCAGTAAAACATTCAAAGCGAGAAGATGGGTCATATTGTACAATTTCGGGTACTGAACCTTCATCAGTGACCCTTTAAAAACTGGCAGCGAAAGCCAGACCTTGTTGCTGCAATTTCAAGAATTTACATCTGTGTAGTCAAAATCAAAGACTCATATTCCCAAAGGGGCCAAATAAACAAAATATTGTTAAGAAGATGAATCTTAACGTAAAATATATTCGAACTACTCCAAATATATTCACTGATCCCAAAGGATCAAACGAAAAATATAATCTGCACTATGGATGATGAACGGGGAGACTTTTTAGGGCCGCCACACGGCACAACACCAGCTGCAGTAATAGCAAATAAAAATAATTGTTAGATCCTTTGGAAGCAGTAAAATATTCAAAGCGAGAAGATGGGTCATATTGTACAATTTCGGGTACTGAACCTTCATCAGTGACCCTTTAAAAACTAGCAGCGAAAGCCAGACCTTGTTGCTGCAATTTCAAGAATTTACATCTGTGTAGTCAAAATCAAAGACTCATATTCCCAAAGGGGCCAAATAAACAAAATATTGTTAAGAAGATGAATCTTAACGTAAAATATATTCGAACTACTCCAAATATATACACTGATCCCTATGTTCATAAAACATACTATTTAATTCTTTTAGTATTCGATCACTTGGATTAGGAATTGAAATGAACAGGTGGTTTAAAATTGGTAAAAGTAAAGTTTTTATTACTGTTATCTTGCCCAATGGAGTTAAGTCCTGCGTTTCCATAACTTTATTAGAGATTTAATTTTTTGTATTTTATCTGAATAGTTTATATTTTGTATTTCATCTAAATTAACTTGGAAAATAATTCCCAATAGTTTAAAGTCTATTTACCCCAGCAAAGTTTCAATCGTGTCTTGATTGAGGCAGTACTGTATTTTTTTAGTCCTATCCACACAGCATGAGTTTTTCCAAAATTAATTTTAAGTCCTGAGAAGTTGGCAAAATCTGATAAAACATTGAGTGTTTCATTAAGTGACTTGCTTGTTCCATCTAAGAAAAATAAAGTATCATCGGCATATTGTGATAATTTATGTTCTTTCTCATTTATTATTATACCTTTAATATCCTTATTATTTCTTATCAATAAAATTTCCACACAGAGAATAAATAAAAAAGGTGACACTGGGTCTCCTTGACGACATCCACGACCAATATTAAAAGATGATGAAAGATGACCACCTAGATTTACACTTAGGCCAATATTATTATTAAAAAGTTTTATCCATGAAATCAGAGAATCACCGAAACCGAAATATTCTAAACCTTTGTATAAAAATGACCAAGCGACAGAATCAAAGGCTTTTTCAAAGTCTATAAGTAAAAGTAAACCGGGAATGTTATTTTCCTCTGTAAGATGCATAATATCATAGACTAGTCGTGTATTCTCTCCTATGTATCGCCCAGCAATAAAACCAGTCTGATCAGCGTGTATTAGTTTATGAAGGGTACCTTTTATTCTCAGTGCAATGACACCTGAAGCGATTTTATAAATGCAGTTAAGTAAAGAAATGGGTCTGTAGTTTTTTATTTGATTACGAGGTTTATTATCTTTTGGAATGCATGTTATAATTCCTTCTCTTTGAGTGATTGAAAGTAATCCTTTGGTGAAACCATAATTGATCGAACGTATAATAAAGTGACCTAGATTTTTCCAGAATACTTTAAAAAAATCTGCACTGAAGCCATCAGATCCTGGGCTCCGATTGTTTGACATTGCCGTAAGTACTTTTGATGCTTCTTCATACTTTATATGTCCTTCAATTGTTCTTGATTCTTCCAAATTTAGGGTATTTACTTCTAAATTTTGTAAAATATCATGTAGGTTAATGTCTGTGAGCTGACTATCTTTGCAAGAATAAAGGTCCTGATAGAATTTCTTTGTTTCATTTAAAATTTCGAATTGATCTGTAATTGTTTTCCCATCCTCTGTATTTAGTTTAGGTATAATTTTGCTTGAATAATTGTGTTTCTCTAAGTTACAGAAGTAATAAGTAGGTTTTTCATCATCTTCAATATGAGGAATTTAACTATCCGTGTACCGTAAACAAAGGCGCTGATCAGCTTCGCAGTTACTGCGAAGCTGATCTTCGTCTTTGTTTTCGCTTATGCAGATAGTTGGTTTTCTGGTGTGGCGGCTCATATAGCTGAATGGGCGTATTTTAGGTAATAGCTGTGGTTTACGGGCTTAACATATGTTTATAAACATCTTGCCTATTTTTTGGGTTTATTTTTTCCGTTTAAATTTCAAAATGTTGTCTGTGTTTGGTTGGATCAGTTGCCGTTTTTTAATCATTTTTACGAGAGAACGTTCGCATCTTATCAAACAAACAGTCATATAATCCATTTACGTTAAGGTATGTGACGCGCGCTGATCTAGTGATAGCATGTAGACCGAGTTCTGATCGACAAGTCTGGGTGGGGCTTGAGCAAGGCGCATTAACTTCCAATACTAGTGGACACCCTTTTAGCGGTAGCTAGGTCTCAGCATGGCTTGTTCACTAGGGCATTACAACACAGAAACTAAGCAAATCAATGTAACAAACGGACGTTGATTAATTAAGGTGCTCCAAAATGACACTACTGACATATTTGAGACAAGAAAAATCAATAGATGAACTATAAATAAATTTTCTGGAGGCACATATCTGTATCATCTACAGTCAAATACAGACACCATGAAGTCTAGTGAAGACAAAACATACTGTACATCTATATTTTTTCAGTGTGAACCGGTGTACGTAGCATCAATTTGAGTGTACGTAGCATCAATTTGAGTATACAAACTTCATTTTAAAGCAATCTCAAACTATAGTGACTTGATATTATGATATATATTCATAACTGCATTTGATAACCGACAATCCGTTTTCATTTCATTCTTGGTATGGACGGCGATGTTCTCCATCAAGCTGAGCTAATTTGAATTACATTGCCCCAGTTCTTTAATTAAATGATCTTAAGTTTCCGATCCTCGTGGATCGCTTGCAATCAGTTATCATTTTCTTTTCCCTAACTTCCTTACATTTCGACCTGGTATTTTAGAGTGGGGCGTTGGTTTTGATTGCACCAATTCCTGATCATAATCGTTAACATATCAAAGTTTTTTGCTTACATAACGCCAATGTTTGCATTTTCGTGCGATCTCCGCAGAATGACCTTACGATGTCCCTTCGGTCCTATGGCTTCCTACGATCTCTGTAGCCTCTACGGGTTTGTAATAGTCTGCACTTTCACAAATTTGGAGAAAAGAACGTAAGAATGCAGCCCTTAGACACGTCGTAGTGCGTCATACAAAGCTCCTGCAATGATCGAGCGGTCAACGCACGATTTTTTAATGATCATTTGGGTACGAAAATCGTAAGAAAATCGTAGGCACTTAGGATGATCATGCGGCGTCTGTACGGCAATCGTATGGAGACTGCAATAGCAAAGCTCAGTCAGAAGTCGTATGGACTCTTCATGGACCTTGCGCGTACTCTGTACGATTTCCACTAAACGTCTGAATATTTTCCACTTAAAGTCTACGATTTCTGTACGATCTTCATCTCCGTACGGTTTTGACTCAGAACTTGACACAAGCAAGAGCAAGAAATCGTACGATGTCCGCATGAATTGTAAACACATACGTCGTAGCCCGCAGACAAAAAAAAATCGTGCGAAGATCGGAGCAAATATAATGTAGGCATAACGAATAAATTGTCGAATTTAAGAAAAGCGGACATGCTAGCTGGATCTACGTTTGTTGTGTGAATATTGTGAGTCATTAGGAGATTACACGTGTCTGTGTAGCACCTTTCATCATTTTGTTCGCCATAGAGATCATTGTAAACTACGAAATGTCAAGAGACTTAAATTAATGACGATGGTAATAATGACGATGAATTCAGTGTTGAATCCGTGCATTTACATTTGGAAATGTCAAAGTTTAAGACGGAGCCTAAACGAGAGACTACACCTTTAGTCGCCATATGTGACCTACCTTCTAAGTTTTGGTATCGCGATTTGTACAGGTATAATTGTGCTCATCTTGTGCTATGTCAATATACCTTGTGTAGATGACGAATGTCTTATAATGGCTGGAAATATATACCGGACACACAAAAAGAACGCGATGAAGGTTTGCCATTAGTTTTTCATTTATCACTAAAATCCAAAATGTTGTTTATGTCTTATTTCTAGTCAAATCGTGATAAAATTCACATTGTTACTACTGGAATATTTGTTCTTTACAAATATATAGACGAAAGACATCAACGCAACCGGCAAAATGTTTTGAACGTAATTATTCAACGGTACCTACAATTCAATTTTCGTGTTTGTATTTAAATCTTGCAGCTGCAATATTTTTGAAAAAAAAAAATATTGTTTTCAGTTTTTTCGAAGCTTGTGAAGTTGAATCAATGCTGTTTGTCTTTTTGTCTTTAAAAACTCAATTTTGATCAATCATGGTCGTATCAGAGCATTGTAATTATGCTTCAACGTTTCACGTTTTATAAGGTTTATCTTCTGTTGAAATGGGGGTAAAAAGACATGAGCTGCCTGGCCTTTAGAATCCGTGTTTGAACAAAAGGCAGATAAAATGATGGAGAGAACATGTATCTGAATACCATCAGGTATACACAAAAGATTTCGTAAACCTGCAAATAGAATAAAAATGGTGAAATTTTTATGGGACTTTAAAATTTGACTACCACGTTGTGTATGGCAAATTTTCTGGAGTAGAGTATTGACATCTTGATTTAAAGATATACAATGCATACCTGAGTTGTGGATTTAACATATATTAACAGACATTCTCCAATTTACAAAAAATGTAAAAGCATTTGCAACACTGATATTTCAGCATCAATACTTTTGACAATATGATCACCCGTATCATCTGATGAATTTCTAACAAAGTCATTTGACAGCAACTTAATATAAAAACACATAATGTACTAATAATTATATATCCATATAAATGAGCTTAAAATAGCTCTTGAATTAAGACATGTCTTTGGGATGTAATTCCATGCATCATAAAGTAATTGCTGCCAACATAATTGTAACTCGATCATTATTTGCATGCTGCGCGCATTTACTTGAAGGCATTTACTAATAATATATTATATTAAATTTCGTGAATGTTTCGTTCATTCAGACTCTAGGGTACGGATTTTCTTCATGTTTCAACAAATCTGATTAGTCTGGATATGCTTTAAGGAAGTCTTAAAACAGCGATAGACTGTTCAAAGCCATGTTGCTTCGATTTGATCTCTTCTTATAATTCTATATGATTTTCATCGCATTAGCTGTGGTAAACTAGAATATGTACATGTAATTAGCTTATTCTCAAAATTTAAATACATGTAAATTCGGATGATCAATTAAGCATTAAATCACATCCGTTTCTATGGTAACAACCATAAAGCAGGCACGACGTCGTATCAACGCCATGATATCCATCCCGCTGTTTGCTAGCTCATAAGCATTTTTGGAATCCATCTGGTATACAGACGTCTTATTGTCAGTTCTGTGTGTATAATGCGCAGAAATGTGTCGAACCTACAACTCGATATATTATGTACTTTCTCTTCTATCACGACGATCATTTTCGACATTATGACATAATCATTTTGCATTACACTACGAGTCGTCATGGATGCTTTCTAGCCATCACGGAATCGCGCATACTACTTGAAGATTGCTGTTTTCTTCATTTGCGCTTTCTGCTCTTAGCAGTGTTTCTTTCTTTTAAAATCCATTATAAGCGTATAATTTTTGAAGATCGATGTTCCTCGCGCATTTTAGGTATACTTTTCAAACAATATGGTCGCTTTACTCCTAAATGACGCCACACACTTATGGCGTCGTGTGCTTACCGCCAACATATTGAATTTTACTCATGACAATTTTCGTGTCAATTGCACGGCAAACTATCAAATGTCATTATTAACTAGCGATTTTTTCTTATACTGGCATCACACCTAGCCGATTTTGGCACACAAAGGCCACACAAATAAGAAATTTTGAATTTCGTGCGATTTTCGTCACGTTTTTGGTAGAAGGCCAATGTTGAGAAGCCTACCTATCTTCTGATACTGAGTCGATCAATTTCTGATCATCACCTCAGGTGTGGGGTGGGTGGCTAAATTTAGAATTTAGTCAAGGGAAAATAAAACATTTGGGGTGGACCATTAAAACTATTTACGAGATATAGATGAGAGGCATACTAAAACGCATGCCTCTGGGCTAATGATTTAAATAGAAGCCTTAAATTCCTCAATGGTCTTAGATAGGACCACTGAAGAAGGGAGACTATTCCAAGCCGGAATAGTTCTGGGGAAAAAGGAATTTTTCAGGGCATCACTATAGGCAAATGGTCTTGTGTATTGTGATTCATGTGATGCCCGAGTATGCCTTAGATTGGGTGCCGGGGTCAGGTATTTGTCTTTATCAAGAGACACTGTACCAGAGTGTATCTTGTAGAAGAAGGTTAAGGAGGACCGCTCCCTGCGAGACTCCAGGGATGGCCACTCAAGTTCGTCTAGCATTTCACCGACGCTACTGGTGTTCCTCCATCGCCTGCAGGTCCACCGGGCAGCACCTTCTCCACCTTCTCAATCTGAGTTTCATGATAGGGATGCCAAATAGGAGCTGCATACTCAAGTTGAGGCCGAACCAATGTTTTGTATGCAACTTCCTTAGTATGCCTAGGTGCCAGTGCCAAATTGCGTCGAAGAAAACCCAAAGTCTTAGTTGCCTTTCATGTAATTTCAGAAATGTGTTGACCCCAATCAAGATCATCTGTGATAGTTAAACCGAGGTATTTAGCGGACTAAACCTGTTCTAATGTTTGCTGATGCAGTGTGTAATTGAAATCTATATGCCTGCTTGGATGTAGCCGCGTCACCCTCATTGAATGACATTTGCTAACATTGAATGTCATTTGCCAATCCATTTCCCATTTGGCCAAGCTATTCAGGTCATCTTGTAAAATTTGACAATCCAATGGTGACTTGACATTTCTGTATAAAACACAATCATAAGCAAATAGCCGAACAGATGACCTGATGTTATCAGGAAGATCATTAATGAAAATAAGAAATAGGACCGGTCCTAAGACCGATCCTTGTGGGACACCAGAAAGAACCGGTACTGGGTCTGAGGCACGGCCATCTAATACCACTTTTTGAGAGCGCTCAGAGAGCCACGAGTCGATCCACTTATGTGTAGATCCTCTAATCCCGTAGAAGTCAAGTTTGTATAATAACCTTTTATGTGGGACCTTGTCAAAGGCCTTAGCGAAATCCATGACAATCACATCCGTCTGCCTGTGGCCACGACCCACTGCTCGGTCCAGATTACTAACCAAATCATGATAAAACTGAACTAACTGGGTTTCGCAAGACCTTTGACTTCGGAACCCATGCTGACAGTCAGCAAGAATGTTTTCAAGAGCCAAGTGTTTGTTTATGTTGCTGACTATTATATGCTCTAGAGTTTTGCAACAGATACAAGTAAGCGACACCGGTCGATAATTAGCTGCATCGTATTTCTCACCTTTCTCAAATACCAAGGCTACATTTGCCTGTCGCCAATCGTCTGGTACAGCACCCTGAGCAAGCGACTCATTGAAGATATAGGTCAGTACAGGAGCAATTTCAGAACTACATTCCTTCAACACCCTAGCACTCAGGCCATCTGGCCCAGGCGCCTTATGTATATTCAAATTATTCAACAGTTTAATGACCCCATTGGGGTCAACTGTAATTTCACCCATAGCGGTGAAAGGACTTGTGCCTTTGGAGGGGATTTCATCATCTGATTCGCGAGTGAAGGCTGACTGAAACTGCCTATTACAAATATTAGCCTTATCCAAAGTGTCAGTCTTCAAGATACCATTTTCTCTAAGAGTATTGATCCCAGACGCGTCTTTCTTAAGGGACTTGACAAATGACCAAAACTGTTTTGCCTTTTCATTTTTTCGGGGAAAATCGGGATCAGGGTTATCATTTTCAAAGGAGAAGATATTGGTAATATGCTTCCAATATGCATCTCTAATGCTCTTTTGAACATGTGCTCTGAACCGTTTGTAAGGGCATACGATGGACACACAAATTAGGGCCACACGATTATACCCGAAGCACTCACGAACGATACAGGAAGTGGTAGTTTTGCATACGATATTGATGCGAATGGCTTCGAGACGTCTTGTTAGGTGTAAAATGTATTCCCGAATGTGTCCCGAAAGCACCACGTGACTTCCCGATGTTATGTTAAAATAAAACGTAGAACGAGCCCTTTCATTTGCGTGAAAACATGACCTGTTTTGAGACAGCGTTTTATTTGTATGATTTCTTTGTCGACGTCCACATTAAAAAATAATAACAAGACTGTAATTTCAGTTACTTTACAACACTGGTCAAGCTTCCCGATTACAGTTTGATAGTATTCTAAATACATCTTTCGCATAAAACTGACTCAAAACTGTTCTTGAGTCAGTAGACAAAACGCTCGTTTGTCGAAGCAGTACCGGGTGCTTCTTCAAAGACAACAGAGTTATAAACGAACCAAATACCTATAAGAGATGACGTTGCTCCTGCAGGAGTTGTTTGTCACGCTCCAGTTGCATGAACAGAAGCAGTGTTGCTACTTTCTTCTACCTTCCTGGTCTTGTCTTCGAAATACGCCATGATTTTTGTCGAAATAGAACCAACAGTACTTAACTTGAGGCTTCCCAAAAATGCTGTGTGGATGCTGAATTTTAAGTGTTTGTATGTTCACGTTACCGTATAAGCTGAAAGAAAAGTTTTGGTTAATATCGTGTTTCCATCCAAATGCCATCGTGTTCTAAGTTTTTAGATACGATGCTTATTTGATGACGTTGCGAGGGCTACACGATGTCGTGTTGCCTTCTTAACACAATCGGACAATATCGCGTCTCCCTCGTATTGCCTTCGTGTAGCAAAACCTAGCTGATGGTGCCGATGATCACACGACAGAAGTATGATGTAGTCCCGATTTGATTAGATGCCCTCGCGGTGGCTTGGCGAAGGTGTACATACGAATTAAACACGAAATGGAACCTTCGTGTGTCATTCGGACATTTTTGGCATGTCAAAGATTTTGATGCCGCTCGCGATGGTGCTGTCGAAGGCTTATAAAATCTTCCGACGGACATACGATGGGTAAATATGCACTCACGAATGGCCCGATGTCTTCACGATCCGTGCCGAATTTGAAAATTTCCATAATCGTGTGTCCATCTTGTGTCAAATTCAGCTAGGTGTGACGCCTCCATAAAAAACGAAAGTGGGCGGTAATTGTGATGTATAGTTTCCATAGAAACTACCGTTAACATTGTATTCATGTCCGAGCAGCAATGTTTGCTTAATACGAAGGGTGTTCAAAAAGTTCGCGGAAAAGTGCCGTCATGTCCTTAATTTGTAAATTGTCTTAATTAAACTCATACAGTTATACAGACAATCATATTTTGTACATATACAGCAAATTTTGCTGCTCGGGCATGAATACAATTTAAACAGTGGTTGCTATGGAAACCATACATCACGATTAACGGCCTTTTGATCATCTTACAAAAAGTCGATGTTTAATAATGACGTTGCATTTGAAAGTTTACCGTGCTATTTTCGCCAAACTTTATATGAGTAAAGTTCAATATGCTAGCGGTCAGCACATGACGTCATGTAAGTGTGTGACGTCATTTAGGCGTTATGCGGTCATATTGTTTAGTGAGCATGCCTAAAATGCGCGGGAAACAACGACCTTTAAGAAATTATGTGTTTGGAACGGATTTTAAATGAAAGAAACACTTCTAAAAGCAGGGAACGCATATGGCGACAAGGAAATTAAGAAAAGCTGGCTTAAGCGTTCAGTTTGTTAAAAATTGTGTGAATTGCATAGTAACCTCTTCAACAGTCAATGACTCAACATGGGAAACCAATAAATCACAAATTGAAACTGATAAAGCAGGTCTGATGAATCGACATCCTGAAACACTGAAACTAATGGAAAATTACGCAGCACCACAAAATAGCAACAGTTGGGCTCGGAACAAATAAACATAATATTAAGTTCAAATCAAAAGGTAAAAGTAGGCAACGATCAGGAAAATGTGCAATCAGAAAAAAATTCCCACTCCAAAAACCGAGGCGGGAAAAACCAAACTAACAAAAAGGTACTAAGACCATGAATACATTTAGTAAGCCGAATGAGCAGCTATTTCCACTCAGTTACCTAAACTTAACTAAACTATGATAACATACATAAGGCGCCAACAGCACAAAAAATTAAACACCAAGACATAAAACAATAAGAACCACGACAGAAGTATCGCCTTGGAACGATCAGTAATATAAAATTACTGGCGGGCTTAAACCGGTTTTACAGGATCCTAACCTCACCCTCAGCTTCTGCAGTGGTTCTAACATTTAGTTAGTTGTTCGGTCCTCGTAGTGAATCTCTAACTAGTCAACGAATCATCATGGACAAACAAATAAATAATGACAAGTTCCATAATGAATCAAAAACGAGGACTCACAGAATTAGTAAGCTGCCCGACGATGGAGATCCCTGGGCGCCCAATAACTTACTAACTCCGGAGCAAAAGAAAACCACCAGTTGAACCCCGGTGGGCCAAGCAACAGACAAGAAGCTCCGGCCCCAACCTAAAATGAATAGCTTTATGTCGGGGCCATCATAGAGTCTGACGCCCGACCTACCGGCGTGCAATTAAAGAAGGCAGCAAAGCCTCTCTGAAGGATTTCGAAATACCAATGGGGTCCTGGGAACAGACTGCACAGGAGCGATCAAAGTGGCGAGGTCTCATCAACAAAGGAGCAGCTCTTTATGAAAAGAAGAGAATCTGTGAAGCTGAAAGAAAGCGAAGAGAGCGCAAAGCCAAAACAAATGTGCCACCATCAGACTCTATGACATTGACTTGCTCTACTTGCAGCCGACAGTTTAGAGCCAGAATTGGCCTAGTCAGCCATCAAAGAACTCACCAACACACATCAGCACTATTCAAGAAATAATGATGGTCTTTCTCATTAGTGAGAGACGAACTATCATAGTTATCAACCGTGATTGGGTTAAAAATTAAGCATGCAGACTGTCGTATAACATTTAAGTTATATCCTATACGTCTGTAACGCAGTATATGCGGCTTGGTGGCACAAGAGCTGGTTTGGGGGCTGGAGATCGAGAAATGTTGAAAACAGCATTTTGGACACCCCCTGACATTTAGCGCCCTGTCTATCCTTCTCATCCTCTTTCATTCCTACTGAGACTTGCAACAAAACTTCATAAAGCATATATCTATATTGAAGTATAAGTGGCTTGCTGGCACAAGAGCTGGTTTGGGAGCCGGAGACCGAGAATATCAAAATCCGTATTTTGGGTACCCAATCTGACATTTGGCGCCCTGACTACCCTTCTCGTCCTCTTTCAATCCTGATGAGACTTGCCACGCACCTTTATAGAACATCTATCTATATGGCAGTATAAGCGGTTTGGTGGTACACGAGCTGGTTTGGGGGCTGGAGATCGAGAAATATTGAAAACAGCATTTTGGACACCCCTCTGACTTTTGGCGCCTTGGCTTAACTTCTCATCCTTTTTTAATCCTTATGAGACTTGCTTCAGATCTCCATAGAACATACATTTATATCGCGGTATATGCGGCTTGGTGGCACAAGAGCTGGTTTGGGGCTGGAGATAAGAGAAATGTTGAAAACAGCATTTTGGACACCCCTCTGACATTTTTGCTCCCTGTCTATCCTTCTCCTCCTCTTTCAATCCTAATGAGACTTGCAACAAAACTTCAAAGAACATATATCTATATCGAAGTATAAGTGGCTTGGTGGCACAAGAGCTGGTTTGGGAGCAGGGGACCGAGGAGTATCAAAAACCGCATTTTGACACCCCCCCCCCCTCTGATTTTTGGCGCCCTGACTACCCTTCTCATCCTCTTTCAATCCAGATGAAACTTGTCACAAACCTTCATAGAACATTTCGTCACCTTAGCGCAAAAACAGTGTAAGTGACATTTTGGCCAAAATCACTTTTTGCATAAATGGATGCCTACTATCAAGATACATTACCTGGAGAAGTATTACAACTGGATTAAATCTAAAACCAAAGTTATTTTAATTTTTGGAAAAATTTCCATGTTAAATTATTTTTTTTTAATTTTAGCGCAAAAACCTTGTAAGTGCGCTAAGAAAATACTTCAGTGCTAAAATGTTGTAACTGCAACTTTTGAAAAAAATTCATCAAAATTATTTGTTTTGGTATTTTCATAAGGTTAACATGTGAAACACTCTTAAAGCAATATGATTCAGGCAAAAAAGAAGATAAATTAGTTCTGGATTGCAATTTATTCAATGTTAAAAATTCTTAAATACCTTAGCGCAAAAACAGGGTAAGTGCACTTACAAGGTTTTTGCGCAAACTTTTTCAGTGCTAAAATGTTGTATCTGAAAATAAAAATGCTATAAAATTTTTCATTGACCATTCTTTAACAAACGTACTTTACTCATAGATGAGACCAATAACTAAGATGTTTTAAGCTGCTTTTTGATGTGCCTATATGTGAAATACTCAAATCAAAAAGTTTTTTGTCTCTCCTGAAAAGTAAGCATTTGGCAGATACACTGTTTTTGCGCTAAGGTGACGATTTATCTATATCGCAGTATAAGCGGCTTGCTGTCACAAGAGCTGGTTTTGGAATAGAATCTCGAGAAATATGGACAGAAGCATTTTGCCCCCCCCCCCCCCCCCCCCCCCTCTGACTTTTGGCGTTCTGACTACTTAGACTTACCACAAACCTTCATACAACATGTATCTATATTGCAGTATAAGCTGCTTGCCTAAAAAAGAGCTAGTACGGAAGCAGGAGTTGTTTTGACATGAACCACTTTTACTTGGCAGGTCCAGATGAAATTTCCATCCAACTTTTTTTTTCATCTGCTAGATGAAATTGTCACCGGATGAAATTTTCATCCAACTTGACACCGGTTAATAATTGCCTAAACGCTACACAACCGTGATACGAAAACATACTATACAATGGCACAGTATGTTAACTTATTACGTAATCAATGTACTTCAATCGGATGTGGATCGTGTGAAAACAATGATTACACATATTCGTGTATATCTAGTTGTCGGATGTTACACGTTTGGCAAAGCGTTTCGCTGCTGGAAAAAAGAATTTATACTTGATTGGCGTCTGGAGAATCAGCCCAGGTAAAGTTGACGTCTCTTTCACATTTTTGAATCTTTAAACAGCATTAAATTGTAAAACTCGTTCCAAAGACATTGTTTAACAGACAGATATTGCGCTAAAACAGACCCACTTTGTGAGAACAGTGTGTTTTTCCAAAGATGTATGGTTTAAATGTAATCCATAAATACCCTAATTCATCAATGTTTAATTGATATGGTTGTGGTATCTTACATAATAGGGAAAATTTCCGACAAATAGACGGCCTGCTGTATTTTCGAGTGTCCCATTTTCCGTTATTCCTAATGGAAAGAGTGTATCATTACCTGATGAGTCGATGTACCATTTTCAGTGATGAAAAATTCTTTTAGCTGCAGTAGATGCGTTTAGATCAAAGTATATTACAATAAATAAACTTTTCTTTGGTCTCTACCGTGCTGTTTTCAAAACTTGTTAAGGCATAAAACTTTATGCTGATCAGTGATATCAGTTTATTGATGCACGGAATTAATATACAGAAAAAATCACTAAGTTGCTGTTTTAGCTCACTTGAGGTGAAAGATAAAACGCTAGGTTAAAGAATCAGACTCTTTTCGGCATCCCCGAGTGCGCTCGTCCGTGCAGGTGTCAACATTCTCAAACATGGATAAACACATTTTTCACGCTTGTTGAAATTACCTGTTTATTTTCGGCTTATACAATGTAGCAGTGTCAAAGGTAGTTCAGTCACGGCCGTGGTGCCGCTTATAAAATTGTAGTTCTAAGTGAAGAACTGTATCTGTAAGTAAGTCGCGGAAAAGTGCCGTCATGTCCTTAATTTGTAAATTGTCTTAATTAAACTCATACAGTTATACAGGCAATCATATTTTGTGCATATACAGCAAATTTTGCTGCTCGGGCATGAATACAATTTAAACAGTGGTTGCTATGGAAACCATACATCACGATTAACGGCCTTTTGATCATCTTACAAAAAGTCGATGTTTAATAATGACGTTGCATTTGAAAGTTTACCGTGCTATTTTCGCCAAACTTTATATGAGTAAAGTTCAATATGCTAGCGGTCAGCACATGACGTCGTGTAAGTGTGTGACGTCATTTAGGCGTTATGCGGTCATATTGTTTAGTGAGCATGCCTAAAATGCGCGGGAAACAACGACCTTTAAGAAATTATGTGTTTGGAACGGATTTTAAATGAAAGAAACACTTCTAAAAGCAGGGAACGCATATGGCGACAAGGAAATTAAGAAAAGCTGGCTTAAGCGTTCAGTTTGTTAAAAATTGTGTGAATTGCATAGTAACCTCTTCAACAGTCAATGACTCAACATGGGAAACCAATAAATCACAAATTGAAACTGATAAAGCAGGTCTGATGAATCGACATCCTGAAACACTGAAACTAATGGAAAATTACGCAGCACCACAAAATAGCAACAGTTGGGCTCGGAACAAATAAACATAATATTAAGTTCAAATCAAAAGGTAAAAGTAGGCAACGATCAGGAAAATGCGCAATCAAAGCGTTTTGACATGAACCACTTTTACTTGGCAGGTCCAGATGAAATTTCCATCCAACTTTTTTTTCATCTGCTAGATGAAATTGTCACCGGATGAAATTTTCATCCAACTTGACACCGGTTAATAATTGCCTAAACGCTACACAACCGTGATACGAAAACATACTATACAATGGCACAGTATGTTAACTTATTACGTAATCAATGTACTTCAATCGGATGTGGATCGTGTGAAAACAATGATTACACATATTCGTGTATATCTAGTTGTCGGATGTTACACGTTTGGCAAAGCGTTTCGCTGCTGGAAAAAAGAATTTATACTTGATTGGCGTCTGGAGAATCAGCCCAGGTAAAGTTGACGTCTCTTTCACATTTTTGAATCTTTAAACAGCATTAAATTGTAAAACTCGTTCCAAAGACATTGTTTAACAGACAGATATTGCGCTAAAACAGACCCACTTTGTGAGAACAGTGTGTTTTTCCAAAGATGTATGGTTTAAATGTAATCCATAAATACCCTAATTCATCAATGTTTAATTGATATGGTTGTGGTATCTTACATAATAGGGAAAACTTCCGACAAATAGACGGCCTGCTGTATTTTCGAGTGTCCCATTTTCCGTTATTCCTAATGGAAAGAGTGTACCCTTACCTGATGAGTCGATGTACCATTTTCAGTGATGAAAAATTCTTTTAGCTGCAGTAGATGCGTTTAGATCAAAGTATATTACAATAAATAAACTTTTCTTTGGTCTCTACCGTGCTGTTTTCAAAACTTGTTAAGGCATAAAACTTTATGCTGACCAGTGATATCAGTTTATTGATGCACGGAATTAATATACAGAAAAATCACTAAGTTGCTGTTTTAGCTCACTTGAGGTGAAAGATAAAACGCTAGATTAAAGAATCAGACTCTTTTCGGCATCCCCGAGTGCGCTCGTCCGTGCAGGTGTCAACATTCTCAAACATGGATAAACACATTTTTCACGCTTGTTGAAATTACCTGTTTATTTTCGGCTTATACAATGTAGCAGTGTCAAAGGTAGTTCAGTCACGGCCGTGGTGCCGCTCATAAAATTGTAATTCTAAGTGAAGAACTGTATATGTAAGTAAGTCATCTGTACTGACTAAGAGAATGCGTAACCGGGGCAATGATATGCGATTAAAATTAGTGGACAATACTGCTATTAAAATAATCTTGACCCAAGTGTTTTTGTCAGCATATCATGTGTAGTCTGCTCTGTGTGATCTTCGAATGGAAAGCCCTTGCAGAGTTTCTCATGCAAAGCAAATATATTTGTGATGTTTGCATATTCTGTGCGTTTATGTGTTTTTGATTAAGTTTGGTAAATGAGTGGCCACCTACTGGGCAAACAGCTGTTCACTCTGCGTATGATATGTTTTCTTAGTATATATATAAGTACCTGACTGATTATTCAAGTCTTTTGCCACATCGGTTTTTGGATTGGGAATTCCGCCCTTTCCTGATCATTGTTTACTTTTACATTTTTCTAGCCTTCATCTGTGGCTGTACAGACTGATGTTGGACCTGGTCCGAATGACAGAAAACCGAGTTTCACACGGCACGGACAAATTACAATGATTACTTCATACCCTACAAGTATTAGCTTTTTTCAAAAAGCTTGCGGGCTTTTAGCCCTTGTTATAGGATGAAAGCTGACCCTATTCAACATATGTGCTTTAATTCCTGGTTCCTGGTGTGCAGAAAAAAATGGATAGTCAAATATTAGAACAAGTAAAAAAGAGAGCACAGGAATGGACGCAATTAAATTTAAAATCCCAACCCAGACACCAAGCGGGAAAGATGTAGACTTAACAAGGGCAAACATAATAGTTCAAAAGAAGGCTCAAGATGCCTGAACATGAAAATGTGATAACACACACGAAGAGCAAGATCGTCGGCTGAGTGCTATAGTGTTCTATCTCCATTTTTCAAAATTTCGAGAAAATTGAGTTCAAATGTATGAGACTCTCAAATAAGGTCGAAATGTTCATACTTAGAGTGAACATGCATTATGAACATGTCTTTCTGTCTAAATGAGCTTAATCAAAAAATATTATCCGTGAAAATGAAGTAATGTTGGAAAAAAATAGGAATTTTGTGTTTGGACATAGAACATTTTGCATAAAAATGTCCTTATTTTTTCATGACCCGGATGTAGAACATTTTGGTGACCCAGATTCCATGGCAAGCAATGCAGCATTTTCTCTTGTTTATAAGTGTAATAAAAATATATAATAATTATCCAAAGTAGGCCTTAAAGGCTGAATACTACTTATAAATCTATTTAAGTCAACGTACCCTTACTTGTCTTCATTGTATTTATCCTAGATATCATAAAATACGTCCAATAGCGAATGGAACCAATGGCATAGTAGCATTTGACCATGTGACCCAAATTGTCATGTGACTGAATAACTCCGAATGCATACATCTCATTGGTCGAAATGGAGATAGAACAGTGTAGCATTACAATTTCGGGCCTTTTTGGATATAGAACATAATAGAACTGTAAATAACATAAAATCTAGGCAGAAATGTCAACATCTGACTACACTAGGAGATAGAACTTTTGATTCCGATTCCAACGGTATATCACACTTGATATGACCCAAATGTGGAGATAGAACACTATAGCACTCAACCGACGAGAAGACTAGCTCTTTCCCAGGAAGGTAGCCATCCGGCTTGCTTCAACTAAAAACAAATTAAGCGTATACAACAGAAGTCGACATACCAAACATGATAGTTCGTCTCTCACTTATGAGAAAGACCATCATTATTTCTTGAATAGTGCTGATGTGTGTTGGTGAGTTCTTTGATGGCTGACTAGGCCAATTCTGGCTCTAAACTGTCGGCTGCAAGTAGAGCAAGTCAATGTCATAGAGTCTGATGGTGGCACATTTGTTTTGGCTTTGCGCTTTCTTCGCTTTCTTTCAGCTTCACAGATTCTCTTCTTTTCATAAAGAGCTGCTCCTTTGTTGATGAGACCTCGCCACTTTGATCGCTCCTGTGCAGTCTGTTCCCAGGACCCCATTGGTATTTCGAAATCCTTCAGAGAGGCTTTGAGGGTGTCTTTGTAGCGTTTCTTCTGGCCACCTTGAGAGCGCTTTCCCTCCTGTAGTTCTCCATAGAAAACTTTCTTTGGAAGTCGCGCATCAGGCATTCTTATAACATGGCCAGTCCATCTTAGCCGTGATAGCTTTAAGACTGTATGCATGCTTTGCATCCCTGCTTTCGTCAGGACCTCTGTGTCTGGAATCTTGTCCTGCCACTTGATTTTTAACAACTTTCTCAAACAGCTTAAGTGGAAATGGTTGAGTCTCTTTGCATGGCGTTGGTATACTGTCCAGGTCTCACATGCATACAAGAGGGTTGGCAGTACCACAGCCTTGTAGACTTTCAGCTTGGTGTCAAGCTTGATTCCATTTCGCTCACAGACATTTGCACGGAGTCGTCCGAATGCCACACTAGCCTTTGCAATTCTTGCAGTGATCTCATCATCAATATGCACTGCTCTGGAGAGAGTGCTTCCCAGGTAGGTGAACTTGTCAACAACTTCCAGTTTTTGCCCATTCACAGTGATGGTTGGTTCATTATATGGCTTTCCGGGCGCTGGTTGGTGTACAACCTCTGTCTTTTTTGTGCTGATTGTGAGATCATAGTTATCACATGACTGTGAGACTTGATTCGTGGCTCTTTGCATTTTGCCTCTGTGCTGGCATTCTTATCCATATCATCTGCATAGAGGAGCTCATCTAGCACATCAGTCTGGACCTTAGTTTTGGCTTGCAACCTTCTGAGGTTGAATATGTTGCCATCAAAACGGTACCTGATTGGAAAACCAGTGTCACTGTCCTGAAAAGCATCCATAAGCATGGCAGAAAACATCATGCTGAACAGTGTTGGTGCCAGAACACAGCCTTGTTTGACCCCATTTGTTACTTCAAATGGTTCAGAGAACTCTCCATCATTTTGCACACGTGCCTGCATGCCATCATGAAACTGCCTCACCATTGCTATGAATCTGGGTGGACAGCCAAACTTGGCCATGATTTTCCAGAGTCCATCACGACTAACAGTGTCAAAAGCTTTGGTGAGGTCAACAAACGTCATGTATAGATCTACATTCTGTTCTTGGCATTTCTTCTGAAGCTGTCTTGCTGTGAATATCATGTCTATTGTCCCTCTGTCTTTTCTGAATCCACATTGACTTTCTGGGATAAGTCCCGTCTGATCAAGATGAACATTCAGACGATTCAACAGAATTTTTGCAAGTATCTTCCCAGCAATTGATAGGAGGGAGATGCCTCTGTGATTGTCACAGACTTGAGGATTTCCTTTCCGCTTGTATAGGTGGATTATGGATGCATCCTTAAATTCTTGTGGGATAGCCTCCTTTCTCCACATACAGTGAAACAACTCTGTCAGTTTCTCTGCCATGGGTAGCCCCCCAGCCTTGTAAACTTCGGCAGGAATTGCATCTGCACCTGGGGCTTTGCCAGATGATAGTTGTTGAACTGCTTTTCTTGTTTCCGTAACGGTAGGAAATTCATCTAACAGAACATTGCACTCTATCTGTGGAAGTCTGTCGATTGCATCCTCATTGATGCTTGATGGTCGATTAAGCACACTATTGAAGTGTTCTGCCCACCTTTCCAAGATAGCTTCTTTATCTGTGAGAAGAGTGTTTCCATCTGCACTGAGCAATGTGGTGGCTCCAGAACTCTTTGGACCATAAATGGTTTTCAGTGCATCATGAAATTTCTTCATGTCCTTTCTATCCGCAAAAGACTGAATTTCTTCTGTTTTCTTCCTCAGCCAGGAATCTTGCATGTCACTAAGCTTGGTCTGGACTGTCTTACAAATGTTGCTGTAGGCTGCTTTCTTTGATACTGAGCTAGTATCATCTTGATGTGCCTTGTGCAATCGGTGCTTTTCTGAATTTCGTCATCATTCTCATCAAACCAGTCTTGATGTTTGCGAGATGGATGGCCTAAGGTGCTTGCAGCTGAAGAAAGAACTGTTTTATGGAAAACTGTCCCGTTTTCTTCGGGGTCCTCTGAACTGAGATTTATTGCATCCAGTTGGTTGCAAATGTCTGTTAAGAAATCTTGTCTCATGCTGTCTTTATTCAGCTTTGAGACATTCAGTCTCTTAGGAGCTTTCTTGCCTTGAGGTCGCCTCGCAGGCTGTATTCTTAGGTTGAGTTTGCTGACAACCAGTCTATGATCTGTCCAGCAGTCTGCACCACACATAGTCTTTGTTGAGAAATAAGATGACATGCGCTATGAAATTGGATTATAGTGAGGAAGAGGTGCGCAACGTCAACCTCACTCTCTAGTCCTCGCCCAGCTGCGCCCAGAGGCAAGACAACGGTCAAGACGTCTGGAGTTGGGTTTAGATGCAGTGGATGACCGTAACATCTTTAGTGCCTTGTCACGCTCTGCATGTTCCACAACATGTTGCTGTATCGCTTTCTGAACCGTTGAATCAGGTGATTTCTTCCGCTCCATCTACCGAAACAGTCTTTGCATATCTGGACTAGGCATATCCAGACACACAGGTTTGATTTTGGAGTTTCCTTCTCCTAGCTGAATTGCTGGCCACAGCTGAAGAGCTCCATCTACCCTTCCTTAGGTTTTGTTTAGAGACCTGTAAACTCCTAGGAGGACTGTCAACCAAGACTAATGAGTTCCCCCTGCCCAGCTAGATTTTTGTGTAGAGAACTAGCTTAACTCCTAGATGAGTTGCCTTCCAAGGCTAACGAGCCCCATCTGCACCGCATGACAACAGGTAGTACTGATTACATGTTACAGTACCAGTTAAACTGACCTGACCTTAATACCAAACATACAACATAAAGAATCACAGTTCAGTCTACCAAATACCTTGGTTTAACAATTGCAGATAATCTTGAATGGGGTCAACATGTTTCTGAAATTTCTTGTAAAGCAACTAAGACATTGGGCTTTCTACGACGCAATTTGGTCTTGGCAGGCCGAGTTGACCCGCTTCCGCTAACTTCATCTTCGCAGCATTGATAGACCATACTATTCTTCGCTTTTAATATCATCAGAAAAACTCCAAATAAATAAGTATCATTTTATCAAAATATATTGGGCTTCAAGATAGCAATGGTTTTCTGACCATTCAAAATAAAACTTTTAAATGGCCTTTTTTTTAAATCAAAACAGTAAATTTGGATTATTTTTTATCATCTTTCACAATAGTAATGTTAACACATGGAATCAATTGCCATTATGTTCAATTCTTGGAACAGCTGATTTGGTTCCCCACTCATTATTCGCCATCTGTGGACTTGTGGATGAAGACGCGGAAACAATGATGGGTTCGGTCTAATTCCGAAATAATTCGTTCACGATCTTATTTTTTTCTTAGCATGTATCATTATGGTTGGTTCCCTACTCGTTTTTCGCCAGGAACTGACTTATGATGATGCGGGAGCAACAGTGGGATCGGTCTAATTGCCGTCATTTCCGGATTGATGTGTGTTTGCATCAACGTATATATATGCGGGCGTTCGTGAACGCCCGTATATATGCGGGCGTTCGTGAACGCCCGCTATAAATGGTTTCGTTAATTTCGTTTTGTGCAGAGATAAGCAACTTAGTATATAATTAATGTGCTGTAAATATCATTCGACGTTTCTCATAATCTGCATCCAGGAGTTAGCACAGCATTATACATGCACAATATCCTTTCTATACAATTCTCACTTACAGTTATATATAAAGATTATTTGTTTGAGGTGAATACTAAATATGTTCCATCGAGTCATGAGAATTTTCACGATTGCGCAGCACAATTGAAAAACAATCAAGGTTGTCAACACACAAGATGAAATAGATTTGCTATTTGCTGAAATAAAAGTACTTTGTATATTTGAAACATTAATGGCCTGCACAATACCTATAACACGGATAGACGGTGAAAATGCAAAATCAAAAATCAATTATATTTTGTTACCAAATAATGACAATGTTACGTTTTCACGCAGGCAACCCACCATCCTAATCATGTCTCATATAAAAGTTTATTGCCTTTGGCTAACATGTCTCAAGAATACTCATTTGTAAAAATGTTGACAGCCGTACGGATTCCCTGGCGCACGGACGGGCACCTCCTATAAGCTCACCTTGTGAACCTTCGGTTCACTTTTTGATAAGCAGGGATAAACCGTGACAGAACCGTAGCGCTACCGTGGCAAACTGGGGTAAAGGCCTGTTTACACATTCACGATTTTTAGCTACGGTGCCAATACGAGTCGCCACGATTTGTAAAATCGTCGCGTACCGTGGTGTACCGTGGTGATTCGTAGTAGAACCGTGGTAAAACGTGGTGAATCGTGATGATTCGGGAAACTCCAAGGTAGCGCTACGGAAGGTTTAAACTGTTTAAAACATTCGTGGCGTGTCGTGGCGAATCGTGGTGGTTATTGGGCGTTGCCTAATGCGTAGCGCAACCGTAGCGGAATCGTGCTCATCCGTTCTAATAAGCGTCATTTGAGTGTTGAAATTGTTGCAAAGTAGTTAATGATCATTTAAAGTTAAGTTTTAATGCGTCTAATGCGTTATCATTTATACTTTTGGTGCAGTGTGAGCTTTTGCACTTGTTTACAGAAACGACTAGGGTGTGCGCTTATTGGAGCATGTGTGCTATTGAAACGAAAATGGTTCTTGGTTGTGTCAGTATGATACTTTTTTTATGTAGCTATAAATATCAAATCATTAAAACTTAGGGATAAAAGCCGATTATAACATAGGCCTACTTAGACCTATATTTCCAGCGATAACCTCAAGTTTGCATATGTGATAATGTGTTTCCCGCCCTCTGGTTATCAGCACAGGCGGGCTGATAACCGGAAATCATGCGTTTTGAACGGAGGGAGGTTATCATGCCCGCATGCGACGTTGTCGCGCGACAATATTGTGACGTCAATTGAAATGACGTTACGTCATTTTATTGGCGTCGCTTTCTTTTTCTACACATTAATCCACAATTTTTCGCATTTCTATCAAAATTCATTGAATAGAAGATTTTTAAGATGTGATAAACAGATTATAACATGGGCATTTTGGTCATCGCCCTTCGTATCAACCTTCGATCATTATCAGCCCTCGAGCTAAAGCTCTCGGGCTTGATAATGGAGTCTCGGGTTGATACTGCGGGCGATAACCAAAATGCCCATGTGATAATCTCTAAGTAACAAGTGTGCAGATATCAGACGATATCTGCACACTTTCTTGATATTGCACACGAAAAATTATTTTTATGAAACATTGCTAAATTCTTGACTTGAGGGTCATCGTGCAAAACTGTAAAGTTGGGACGTCAACTCTAATGACGTCATCTTCATCTAACGTCGCGTGGAAAATGACGTCATACCGGGCCAAAACGTCAGATGAAATTTGTCACTGCAGATTAAATTTTAAACAATTTAAGCCGAAAAAAAAAAGAAAATGTCAGCAATATTGATTCAATTGCAAAATGTGTTTCCGAAAAGTAACTGTGCAAAAATGATATCACTTATGGATATTATCGCGTCCTTCGTGTAGATATTTATTTTTTTTTACGCTAACTCTCAACAAAATATCAAATATGAGAAGCAGATATTTATATCGCAAGCTCGCGTCCTTCGATATCCCAACTCGGGACAATATTCACCGATATGAGTGCAATAACTCTATAATATTATCTCATTGCTTCCTAGAATGCTTTTGTTTGTTGGAATTGATGTCAGTCAACAGAAAAAGTAATGTCGGGACGTTGCCTCCATTTTATGAGACTTTAACCCAAAATGAGGATGTGATAACATCCAACACATACTTAAAATATAACCATCCAAGTTAGCCACAAAGGCTTATAATATGTATGGATGGTTTGACTTTAACCACTTTTCCTGGGCAGGCTCAAACCAAAATAGTTTAACAGTAATCAGATGGTCTTCTTAGAAAGAGTTCATAAATAGGTCATATATAATATATTCCAAATCATAACTTTACTCAGGTTGGTTTAGCATAAAATGAAAATCTTATTTTAATGGTAAACGAAACTCGTGCAATGTATGAAGAAAGGTAACGAAAGAGTGCGTAAAAGTAGTAGTGGCTACCAAAGTTGTTATTTGTGGTTCAGTAAGTAGTATCAGACATAGTGACCGAAATAACGGGTACATAAACTGCAATAAAAGGATGCATTTACTGCAAGAACGGATGCATTAACTGCAGGAAATGGTACATTACTGCATCATACAAATCATTAAGTCGTACACCTTGCAGTCAAAAAATGGGACAACTTTAGGTTTGTAGTGGGTGTCTTTTGGAATCAATTTAGAACCTTTTCTCAGAGGAATCTGATAGAATCCTTTGAACAACCTCTAGATAACTAAAATACCTATTTCATTCACTAGCATAAAGATGGATAACGTACCGTCTTTGGTTATTAGATGTTAACGTAGAGGAACTTCAAATTCAAAATCAGTCCTGGTTCGTCTAGAACAGAAAGTGGACTAATGAAAATGGTAATGTTAAGAATTGAAAGTTAATTTTTTGCGTTTCACTGAGGTATGAAATGTCGGGAAAATTACATCTAATTTGCATGAAAACCGAAGGTTTTCATGCTAAAATTAGATGTAATTTTACCGACATTTCATACCTCAGTGAAACGCAAAAAATTAACTTTCAATTCTTATAATTACAACTTGATGTTGAAATTATTTTGTCAAAACTGTCCCTTTAATTAAATTGAATTTTTTAACTGACGTCATCGTACCTGTCATCGCGCGGATGAATACATCTCCAATACACAGACACAAGATGGCGGGGGCATGTCACGAAAGAAACTGTAAGACTGGATTAATGTAAGATAAACGGTAAGTGATTTATTTGCAAAATAGATCATTGACATATTTGAAACCATTTAAGTCAAGGCGTCAAATTGTCGGCTGACATTTCTAGTTAGAAATTCGTTGACACCGATTTGAGCTGTAAACCACGTGCATTTCTCCCTGAGAGTGCCGACGAGCATCAAACGACAAAACAGGAAAACTGTAGATGTAAGGCTAAACTTACACTTGTAAATCCCATCAAAATTTATTTTTCTGTTCCCTTCTCACCACCAATTCTAGCATCTTCTCCTTTTATTATGTTGTGTGTACACCCCAGCCCCCCCCCCCCTCCACCCACCCCCTACCCCCCGTGATCAAATCCAGGGACCAGACACACGAGTCTTGTCATGAGAAAACAACACTTCATGAGTTAAATACATTGACACATTCCAACTCTTAAAAAGAGCCCTGGGCCGAGCGGTTAAGAGCGCTGTTTCTTAATCACTCGATCATCTCACCGCTGTGCCTGGTGTGGGTTCGAGCCCCGCTCTGGCCACATGTGAGACAAGCCAAGTTCTGCTTGCGGGTGTGCCAGGTGGTTTTTCTCGGGGTTCTCCCGTTTCCGTCCACCTACTGATTGGCCCGTTTCATATGAGCTGAAAATAATCTTGAAAGGGACGTAAAACTGAATTAAAAAAAAATAAATAAAAAGAGCCCTGTCTTGAGAAAATGATGTTTATGTTGTGAACCAGGTCGGACACAAACCGAGATGTACAGCAAAGGAGATTTGAAATTTTGGTTTTGACAGACAAGTTTCAAGGATTTGTAGCAAAAACAAAGATGCTGGTCAGCTTCGCAATAATTGAACAGCTGTGAGAGGGGTGCGAACCTTTGTTTCTTCATGAAAAAAACACAGTTTTTTTTTTCACGACATGCCTTAAGTTTGTTTTGATCAGTTAAACCTTGGATTAATATTTTTCGATTAAACTTAACCCAGCATTAATTTCGGTTATTTATTGTGAAGCTACCCGAGATGATCAGAAATTGATCGACTCAGTATACATGAAGATAGAAGTTGCAGTTGGTGAAGGTACATGATGCAGGATTCTTCAATCCTGCATGCAACTGAGACAATTTATTAGAAGGTGTGGCATAAGAAATCGTGCTTTTTGTATTGACAGGAAATATCGGAATTTTTGATTAAAATTTGTTTGTTTTTACAGCCATGAAAAGCATATTATACTGTGATTTTTATACAAATTATGGAGGAAGGTATAAATTATGGATCACGCAACAGCAGATAGAATATTCAACACTTGCGGCAGTTTGGATGTAGTAAAATGCTTTGTTAGGTTACCAGATTCAAAGCGCCTAACAAGTATTTTGCATGTCATGAATTGCTGGAACTCTACAACAATCAAGACTGCAGGGAAGAGAGATGGTGACACGACATGACAGGCACTGTTGAAAATAGTAGCATATATGAATTAAAATGCTTTGTTATGCAGTGGATTTGAATTGACTAACAAGCACTTTACTTTTCATAAATTGCAAAATGTCATCTAATAGAGAAACAGGCATCCAGGATGATTAATATTGTTGAGGTAAGTATTTTGCTTAATTATGTGACATGAACTTTTTCTGCCTACGCCCTAAGGCAAAGATGTTTGAAGTTGTTGATGCAAAGTAATAATAATAATCAAGGACTGCATTTGCTCAGTGGTTGAGCCTCAGCCTGAGTCTGGATTGACAGGTCCTTAGTTCGAGCAAGATAATTAAAGCTCTCTAAAGAGGCATATTCATGGTGAGTGAGAAATTGTTGACCAGAACATTACAAGCAGAAAATATTTTATTCGAAGGGGTTGCAAATCGATGACATGGTCATACTTTTATTTTGGCTTCAAAAGTGAGATTTTGAAAATTGCAGTTTCTGAAAGTTGGTGTACAGACAGTAGTTACTGTAGCTTCGTCATCCGACGAGTCAGGCATGTGCAGTTCAAACTTGCCAAAAATGTTCCCGAATAATTCAAGATCGGATTGAAATGACGCCGACAACAATTTTAAATCTGAATGTAGTTTACTGGTGACACGCCGAATGACATTTCTCCCAGCGCGTCAGCCATTGTTGTGGACTTGACGCACTCGTGAACGCAAGAAACTACGCTAAACTTGGTAAATTAGTAAAATGGAGAGAAAACAAGACAGGCACTGCGGTTCTGAATTCAGTTTTTATTGTTTTATTAAAAAAAATAATCAAAAAATCCGTTGACGCGATCAATCGATCGTTTGTTTACATTTTGAGACAAAAAAAGTAGTCCCGATGACCTCATGAATATCCATTGGGTTCATTGGAAAATGAATGGAAGTCAGATGACCGTAATTGGCCAATCAAAACGCTGGAAATGGATAATTGTTATGACAGTTGTAATTATATGGACATGTCCATTCATCATAAAAGGGTCCGTGAATTTTTCCGCATGAACTATGTTTACATTGTGTGCGTGGATTTCCAACTTAGTCTAGTATGAAACTAAGAATAAGACCCCAGTAATTACCCCAGTTTAGAACTCAAACCAATTTAGATACATGTAGCAAACGGGGAAAAGCAAACATTCAACAATATATGTTACGAAAACCAAAACAATATGCAAGATGGCCAGCTCTTTCTCTTCACATGTAGAATACCAAAGGCTAGATTTTTTCAGGGCGTATACTAGTCTTAATAGAATAAAGAATAAGTTGACCATTGGCTGATGCGCTTTTGGTAAACTTGAATGCCGACATTTCGATAAATGACAATAAGACATAAAAAATTTAAATCATTGTATTTTATTTTACTTACGATATAAGTTCATCACGATAACATGTCCATGTAATGTATACCCCCTTAAACCACACATTTATAGAGAAAAACTGGGATATGCAGGGGTATACCTATTTTTCGGCTTATTTTTGCTCCAAAACATAGATTGTGGGTACTCGTTAGAACCGCCTCGCCGAGGCGGTTCTAACGTGTACCCACAATCTATGTTTTGAGCAAAAATAAGAAAAATGTCAAAAATTTTCCAGTGAAAATTTTCATTTTTACAACCAAAATTATTTTCTATATATTGCATGGGCAAGTTTTCGTAATGTGTTGCCAATTTTGCGGTGTTACATGTACATATGTACGTGTACCTGCCACTGATGTCATTTTTGTCACTGCTATTAAGTTCTCTCTGTCTATTCAACTGTATAGATTACTCTGTCATATAAAGCATCTGCGCATGCCCTTATTTCCAGCACAGGATTGAATTTACTTTTTGGATCACCATTTTGTATAAGTATGAAACGTCGGTCACCAATGATTCCGATAACGTTGTCCTTGCGATCATTACGAAAACATGCCCATGCAATATACAGAGACTTTTTAAGTTGAAAAAATTCTCCAGAAAATTTTTGATATTTTTCTTATTTTTGCTCAAAACATAGATTGTAGGTACATGTACACGTTAGAACCGCCTCGGCGTTAGAACCGCCTCGCCGAGGCGGTTCTAACGAGTACACACAATCTATGTTTTGAGCAAAAATAAGAAATATTTAAAAAAAATCTACATAAAATTTTCATTTCTTACAACTTCAAAAAATCTCTGTATATTGCATGGGCAATGTTTCGTAATGGTGATTGCTTCTAATAAACAGAATACGGTTTTCTTGTTTTCAATACTGGTTGAACGGAATTAAAATCTGCAATGGCTGTTTGGATATTACCGGTCTTTTTCCAGAATCGTGCATTACGAAAACACGCCCATGCAATATACAAAAAAAAAATTTGGTTGTAAAAATGAAAAATTTCACTGGAAAAATTTTGATATTTTTCTTATTTTTGCTCAAAACATAGATTGTGGGTACACGTTAGAACCGCCTCGGCACCCACAATCTATGTTTTGGAGCAAAAATAAGAAAAATAAGTATACCCCTGCATACCCCAGTTTTTCTATATAAAAGTGGGGTTTGAGGGGGTATACATTTCACGGACATGTTATCCTGATGCTGTTTTCGTTGGACACTGATAGAATTATTTCTGCGGCAGCTATTCCTTTCGCAGCTTGAGATAAAGACCTTTTCGTCAGAGCCCTTATCTCGACATCGCTGTGCTTGGCAGTGCTAGCATCGTCAAATGATTTCTCTACCCATAAGGCTGTTTACATCTTTCCTCCATTGGTTTCAGCTTCGACTGCCAACAATAGGATGGCTACTAAACAGAAACCGAATGAGCTAAAGGTTGAAAAATGCATTATCTGAAATACATGTAAGTAAACGTAACATTAAAAAAATCTGCTTTATCTTAAAATACTGTAAAAGAATTTTATTTAAACGGAGTAGCTGCTGCCAGTAGCCAATTGACTACGGTTAAATCGCTGCTGTCTGTCAAAATAAGCTACTATGAACCTGTGCTTGAAAATCATGCGCTTTTTTATTTTATGATGTGCTGCTATACAACTACAATGTCAATGTTTAGCAACTACAATGTCAACGTTTAGCAACTACAATGTCCAAGTTTAGCAACTACAATGTCAACGTTTAGCAACTACATTGTCAACGTTTGAGAACATTCAGCTGAACCCGAAAACAGCGCGAGGCAGGCAGATATAGAGTTCAGAGAAAATCTGAGCTGAGAGAGAGAGAGAGAGAGAGAGAGAGAGAGAGAGATCACTTAATGTACATACGTGATTTACGGCCTGCGTTTTTGAACAATATCCCAGACTGCAGCTCTGCGAATTTAAAGTATCATTTGCCTGTATCAAATTTAATGTACAAAAATTACATGCATGATAGTGTTGTATTTAATTTAATGCGCAACTAACTTTTCATTTACTACACATACTGGTGTGAAAACAAAACACCTTGTCGAAAATGCTGGACATATACATGTACATGTATTTAAACTTGTGTGGTTGCACATTAACTTAACGTCTCCTGTTGTCAAAAATATGTACTAGTAGGCAATGATCAGGAAATGTGTTGTTGAACCTTATGACATTGTGCGTTTTCACTATGATATTTTAGTTAAGTTCGGTTAACTGAGTCCACGCCTTTTGGGAAATAGCTGCTCCCTCGGCTTAGGATTGTTTTCTTAGTTTAAGTACCTAATTGTCAAAAACACATATAAAAATTGGAGAAAAGTATCAATGCAAAAAGGGGATTTACGTACAAAGTCACTTGTACCAGGATGCCGCTTAAAGAGAATAAAATGTTATGGCAATGTAAGTTACGATCTGTTATAAGAATAATCTGGACCCAGAATTACAATTCTCCCTAAAAGTTAAGACCTACCTTAATTAAGGTGGCAAATTTCAGCATCCAGAATGAATCATCGTAAGCATACAGAAATAATACTTATTGGTTTTATAATGTAAATGACATATCCGGAAAGTTCAATCCCTGTTCTTCTTAAATCCGAATTTTCAAGCTTCTAGCCTGCTTCTCTTACTGTACAGGCCGGCTTCTGTCGGACCTGGTCGGAAACCCAGATTGTTGGCTTTCCTATGCGAAAGATCATTATTATCACATTTATGTTACAACTGTCATAAATCACATGGTCATTATGAACGCATGTTCATTTGGAAAACACGCCTGTTCAATATGTACATAGAGATGCAAAAATAAAATAAGAAAAATATCAAATTTTTCAGCTGAAAATTTTCAATTTTTAAGCTCGAACAATCTCTGCATGGGCAAGTTTACGTAATGTCAAGGTAAATTTCCTCATGGCCGTTTCTGTCACTATGACTATTCAATTGTATATATGATTCTGTCATATAAAGCATCTGTAACTCCCCTTATTTCCAACACAGGATTGGATTGACTTGCAGTACCCACTTTTGGCATGATTAGAATAAGTCGCCGATCTCCCACGGTCCCGACCAAAACGTTGCCCCGGCGATTTCCTTGTTGGTTCCAGTTACCAGAATTCCGGTTTTGTCTTTTCACAACTGGTTTAACGGAATTAAAATCATCAACGGCTGTTTGGAGATTACCGGTCTTTATCCAGACACGCGCATTCGTTGTTGAAAAATACTTCCTTGCCCCTGTTAGAATTGTTTCTGCGGCAGCTATTCCTTTCTTAGCTCCAGATAATGACCTTTTCGTCAGAGGCCTTATTTCGACGTCGTTGTGCTTGGCAGTGCTACCATCGTCAAATAATTTCTCTACCCCTGCATCTGTTTGCATCTTTCCTCCATTGGTTTTTGCCTCGGCTGCCAACAATAAGATGGCTACAAGGCAGAAACCGATTGAGCAAAAGGTTGAAAAATTCATTATCTGAAATGGATTCATTAACAAAAATTTCTTCTCGTGCCGATGTTTTTGATAAAACGAGTTATGGGAGTGTAATTTAACTATTTTATTTAAACGGAATGGTTGTTGCTAGATGACAGTTGACTGGACAGAGGCTTGTAATTGTAACGTAGCAAGCGATTGTCCCAAAGTGTGGGCAGATCTACCGCGGTAATTTCAGATGTAACTCTACCAATGCGTATCTATCAACAGTCTTTGCCACATGATAGTGTAACCTTTCTTGAATATTTTGCTATACTGTGTGATTTAATCAGCTGCTGTTTTGGCAAATTGCGGATAATCATTTTTTCATTGTTGAGCGATTTTGGGGTGTCCCTAAACAGCGAAAATGCCGTCCTTTGGTGCTGACTAACACCCTATTTTGCTGCGCTTGTTGGATGTGTTTTGGTCCACTATGATTTGTGAAGCATATGAATGAGTCTTGTTTTTGGGGAAAGTTACAGTGGGAGTCTATGGGAACGACAATTATAGGTCTCTGTCCGAGTACAGTTAAATCGTTGCTGTTTGTCAAAAAGCTACGATGAACCAAGCTTGATAATTATGCGCTTTGGCATTTTATTACATAAAGTCTGCTTTATATAAATCTGACCAAATTTTGTAAGCACATCAACATTGACAAGATCTACTTTAGTAGCTGGGAATAAACTTTACTAATCATATTTCGCGAAATTTTGTCGGCAATACGGCCTTTGATTTACGCTGACAACAGCAACGTCAAGCTCAGAACATTCAGCAAAACTCGAAAACTGCGCGAGGCTAAGAGAAAATTTGAGCCGCGTCATGAAGAAAATCTGCATTTGCGAAAACAAAGGCGCAGATCAGCTTTACAGCTGATCAGCGCCTTTGTTTTCGTTTCTTCTTCCTATACAATCCTAAAGTTCAAGCTTTTAGCATTCTTACGTGACTGGACAGACCAGTTTGTGCCGGATCTGATCGGAAACTCCGAAGTCCGTTTTTCTCAAGTCGAGTCTGATTGATCCTAAAGACGGCGTGACAGTGAATAACAATATGCATACAATAAGCGTACGCTCGAGTGAGATTTTGACCTCCCAACAGCATGCAAAATAACTGCAATATAAAATAGAGAGAGAGAGAGAGAGAGAGAGAGAGCACTTAATTAATGTACTAACGTGTTTTATCATCTGCTCTTTTAAAGAACACTCCAGACTAAAGCTATGAGTTTAAAGTATTTTTTGCAGGTATCAAATTTAGTATATAAAAGTAACATGCATGATTCTGTAATTTGATGCGCAAAAACAACTATACTGTATATACTGACATTTAAAAGAAATGCGTTAACGAAAATGATGGCGATAAACAACAAAGCCATCTTGTGTGGGTACATCATGCATAAAATGCACACAATGTAGATACATGTATACTGGCGTTTTTTGACGTGAAATTCGTGAAAACCCTACAAAGTAGTTTTTCAAACTTACGAACATCACAATTTTAATTAACAATTATTATTGCATAAATACCCGTTTTACTCCGTATTAACAGGTATATATTAACAAAGAAAAAAACGTGTATTATTATGGCAATTCACGTGCGCAAGTGCTGTTAATACACCGCATTTCTTTATGCTCGTTACTGGGCACCACGCAAAACATGTTTTATTAATGTGTAATTGAAGTCCACCCGGAACAAGCTTAAGAATGAAAGCTTTTACACGTATGAAAATGTTACGAGGATGTAAAATACAGTCCAACCTGTCTTAAGCAAGCGGCCAATGGAAACACTAAAATCGCTTGCTTAAGACAGGTGCTTGCTTAATAGAGGTTATGTTCTGACACTAAGGAGGGCGTCCTATCAAACCATGTTGGCTAGACTAGAAATAAATGATGGCACTGCCCTGTCTACAGAATTAAAAATGCACGAGGAACTGCAAACAGATGCAGACTAAAGGCACTATCATCTTCTTGATTAGCTCTTGGTATGATTTCCCTCTATTTAAAGTGGTAGCACAATGTACAAAATGCTCCAAGAAATAAACTGTGAATATTTTGACCTTTTTGAGAAAGCAGTTTTTTTTTTCTCAGTAAGTATTATTGAATTAGACAATTTATATCGTGTAAAAATCAACAGTTTAAATGTTAGTCTTGTTTGCTTTGATTGAAAAGTAAAAAAAAAAAAAAAAAAAAAAAAAAAAAAAAAATAAAGTGATGGAGCTGACACAGTAATTTAAAAGATAAAATCTTTATAAAAAGGTGTTGCAAATCAATGCATATAGTCTATTACTACTGTTATTGTTGTTTTGTCAATGGTAATTGTCACTAAGTTCTCCCAGACAAGTTGTCTAGGATTATCAATTGAGACAATAAACAATGAATTATGGCATCTGGAAGGTGTGAAGACAATTTTGACACCTGACAGAGTTTAGATACCCATGTCAAAATCTTTCCTTTTTTTATGTAATTGATGGAATGAGTGGCTGCTTAAAGCCAAAATCGGGACAGAAACTAGTGGCCTCTGGCCACATTAGACAGGTGCTTGCTGAATAGAGGTTCATTTACATGTAAAATCAATTGGGGGGGGGGGGGGGAATGAAAGTGCTTGCTTAAGACAGGTGCTTGCTTAATACAGGGCTTGCTTAAGACAGGTTGGACTGTATAGTGCACCACTATTTCCCTCGTTTGTACAGAATTTATACAATAATAACGATCAAGAATAATTTTGTCATTAATTAACATTCCCTAGGTCCCGAGGGGAGTGTTAAAAACCTCGGGCTGCGCCCTCAGCTGGACTACAACACTCCCCTCGGTACCTAGCGAATGTTAATGAATAGAAAACATGTTTGATCCCTTTACTGAATGCGTCAAATTGAAATATTGAAAATGACAAAGGGCTCAAATGTCAAATTATCGCACTCATAGGCGAAACTGCGCCCAAAGAATTGCTCATAAAGTAGCACATAATCCAAGTGTTTTAGTGAGGCAAAATAGTGTACCAACTCATACCAATAATACCAATAATAAAGTTTTGCCCCTTCCTGGATGGATTGCATGTAAAACCCGAAGACACACGGTTTGGACTCCCGAACGACATATTTATTATGAATGTTGTTGATGTGTTTCACATTCAGATTCTATTATTTGCTAAAATGTCAACTGTGTCGTATTTATTTTGATGTGTTTGACATACCACTAAGTCTTCATGTACTACTTGGCAACATTTTAAGCACTAAGCACATGAAAGATCGCGATTGTACCACAATACGTTTATTACAAAACTGACAAAAGCCGTTCTGTATTAAAATGTAATTTCTGTTTCATCATTCCATTAGTTATAAGTTACAAAACTTCATTTTAATTCGATATATATTAAATAACCAGACTCCGTTGTCCGTAATTACATTACATTGTTTTGATTTATTTTCCATTATTACAACAGGCAATGTTTTAGAACAAGGGCTTTTTCATTATTTTATGCGCCATTTTATTTCACGGAGATGTTTTTGCACGTATTTCTGTCGACTTTTGTGGTCTTTACGTCGTTGATTATCTTCAAGCAACAGCTATGTTTTGAAAAGGAATCGCAATGCTATCCAAGGTGAGTACCATTAAGCTATTTCGCGATAAGAATTCCAAATTTAATGATGACAAGTACGTGAATGTTATGTAAACATGGAATAACAAAAACAAAACCTAAGCAACTCACGTTAGTCTGTATTTGGATTTGAAACTACTGACAATACTACGTCAGCGGCATCAACTGGTGGTGGATGAGATGACCACTAGCTTTAAAAGGGGTCGGTACATTTGGACAAATATTCTTATAGCATTTTAGCGGAGAAAAAATAGAAAATCAGACAGGCCTATCCAATCTCAGAAAGTCTGGGGGAAGACCAGTTGCATTATTCATCAGGAAAACATGAAATGTAAAACCTCTTAAACAAAACTCTTAATATGTAGAAAAACTGGTTATTGCAGGGGTCAACCTATTTTTCTTAATTTTGATCCTAAAAAGGTACAAGTAGGCAAAGATCAGGAAAAGGCGCAATCAGAAAAAAATTCACACTCCAAAAACCGAGGTGGGAAAAAAAAAAAACTAACAATCAGGCACTTATACCATGAAAACATTTCGTAAGCCGAATGAGCATCTATTTTTCCAATAGGTGGCCACTCAATTACCTTAACTTAACTAAAATATGAAAACATATATAAGGCGCCAACAGCACAAAACATTTAAACACCAAGACATAAAGGAAAAAGAACCACCACAGAAGTATCGACTTGTAAAGATCAGCAACACAAAGTTACTGGCGGGCTTAAATCGATTTTACATGGCCATAACCTCACCCTCAGCTTCTGCAGTGGTTCATAACATTTAGTTAGTTTTTTGGTCCTCGTGGTGAATCTCTAATTAGTCAAAGAATCATCAAGAACAAACAAATAAATTATGATAAACATCCTGAAGAATCAAAAACCAGGACTCAGATTCAGTAAGCTGCCCGACGATGGAGATCCCTGGGAGCCGAATAACTTACTAACTCCGGAGCAAAAGAAAAACATCAGTTGGACCCCGATGGGCCAAACAACAGACAAAAAGCTCCGGCCCCAACCAACTAAAATGAATAGCTTTAAGTCGGCACCATCATAAAGTCTGACGCCCGACCCACCGGCGTGCAATTAAAGAAGGCAGCATAGTTATCAACCATGATTGGGTTAAAAACTAAGCATGCAGACTTTCGCATAACATTCAAGTTATAACCTATACGTCTGTAACGTGTTATGATTGTTCTTAACTGAAAAGAAAAATCATTACCTCCTATAAGTTTCTTAAATTTGTAAACCAAGTTACCATAAAATTCTGGTTCCGAAAGGCCCTCACTTAAAAGCGTCTTTAACCCAACATTGTATTTGGAAATCAATTCATAGTGTCTACGATAAAATTTAGAAAAGGTTTTTCGAAGTTTATGATACCTATAGCCCTGCTGAAGAAGTTTAGCTGTTAATCATTTATTTCGTGCATTGAAGTCCGCAACATGATTGCACATACTGTGTACATCCTCTTATCTCAATAACCACACTTTACCCCCATTTTCCTCTGTTTTGGGGGTAAAGTGCGGTGTCCACTTATGCTGTAATACCTGCTGTGATTCTATACAGCTTATCAGTGTTGAGCTGCCTCTCCTGGTTAATTATGCAAGGAATGGTCAGATTTACTGTAATCTGATACCTAGAATTCCAGGTATTTTACAGTATAAACCAAACCCAAAAATAAATTTATGTTCATTTTTCATCAAAATACAATTTAATCACAATAATTGAAATAATCATAAAAAGTTAAGCGACATTACATTTTTAATGGTCTAAATCGGTTCTGTATTAAGGATTTTGTATGGTCATTTGTACATGCTGATCAGAGCAGATGTTCCCTACCTGGAATTTCTTATCAGAGGCTGCTGAACTGAAATTATCCCTGCTAATTGGCTTTACTGCATTTTGCACCATGGGTGGCTAATGACCAAAGTAGATTATTGGAGTTAAGAGACTGTACACACTATGAGACTCTAGCAAACCTAATAAGTTGTGAAATGTATACGCCATAGAAGCACGGCGAGGAACGTCACCATCCAAAAACAGAAAGTTTACTATATCAAAATCAAAGTCATCACGTTTATCATAAATTTTAGAAGTAACGAATCCATTTACAATAGAAAAATGCAAGTCTAAAAATGGGGCTTCGGTATCTGTGTTGTTTGCTTTATTCGACTGTGGTTCAGGGGGATAAATTTGTTTGACCATGCCATAAAAAATTATAAGGATTGTCAATGTTCAAAAGGTCATCGAGGTACCTAGAAGTCGGATTAAAGGCCTCGATAACATCAGCTTGATTGTCATGATTAAGAGAATCCACGAAGCCAAGACAACTGTTCTTTTAAGTGGGTACAAATAACCTTCTGCACATGCCGCTCTCACATGATTATACCAATTATTATGAGATTCTGAGCTAAAGTGAAAGGTAGGATTGTCTTTAATGATAGTGCCATTTCAATTAAATACACTTCAGACAGATTCGCTGTCTTGTAATTGTACATATCTTAACCTAACCTGAAATTTGGTTTCCCAACGGGGTTCAACTGGTGTTTTTGTTTTGCTCCGGGTTTCAGTAAGTCATTCGGCGCCCAAGGATCTCCATCGTCGTGCAGCTTACTGAATCTGTTGAGTCCTCGTTTTTGATTCATCAAGGTGGTTATCATGATTTATTCGTTTGTCCATGATATTTCATTGACTAATTCGAGATTCACCACGAGGACCGAACAACTAACTAAATGTTATGAACCGCTGCAGAAGATGAGGGTGAGGTTAGGCGCCTGTAAAACTGGTTTAAGCCCCTCAGTAATTTTATATTACTGATCGTTCCAAGGCGATACTTCTGTTATGGTTCTAATTGTTTTGTGTTTTGGAGTCGAATTTATGTGCTGTTTGAGTCTTATGTACGTTTTCATATCGGGTAACTGCGTGGCCGCCTATTCGGGATTACCTGCTCCTGCTCACTCGGCTTACGATGTATCTTCTTGTTATGAGTACTTTAGGATGTTCGCTGCTAAAATTTGACATTTCGGAACTTCCGGTTTTTCTTTTGTTGAATATCTCGAAAACGGTTGCAGATATTTTTCTAATATTTTATATTTGGATACATATTGATGATATGCATTGAATGAGCCATGAAAATTGTCAATCTAAGGAACTTCATTTTTTTTCACCCCATTTTCTGCAACTTTTCAGAAAATTTTAGTTGTCAGTAAAATTTAGGTGGTATGGTAGATTAAACTTGAATATTACACATCTTCAAATTAATTGCACGAGTTCGATGTTTGTTTTAGCAGCAGCATATGTGTATATGGTCTTCTAAGTCGGTCTTTCTGTCTTTGGTGTGCTAGTTTTAAAATTTTGGGTGGTTTTATGAAATGGGCTTTAAGAAACAAAACAGACGAAAAAAGGCTTAAACTGGCGATTTTCATGCACACTACCCTATATATTTCTTTCGTTTATTCGAACAATATTACGAAGTTCTATCTTGTGTGAAAATACAAGAAAAAGTTTGAATCAACAAATATGGGTTTGGCACATTTCAAAATATTGATTTTTTTCCGACTTTTCAAGTATGGGGGTAGGGTTGGAAAACGACTCGTAAAATTTTGTCATCCACTTCAAGTTGCAAATTTTTCATTGCTTTTGGTCCAAAATAGTCTGCTTTACGTAAATATTATGAATTTTGAAAGCACTCTAGGTGTATTTTTGTTCAAGACAGGTATGTTTCAAAGAATTGAAAATTAAATTATTTTTTCTAAATTTAAAAAAGTACAAGTAGGCAAAGATCAGGAAAAGGCGCAATCGGAAAAAGACTCCCACTCCAAAAACCAAGGTGGGAAAAAACCAAACTAACAATCAGGTACTTATACCATGAAAACATTTCGTAAGCCGAATGAGCAGCTATTTTCCCAATAGGTGGCCACTCAGTTACCTTAACTTATCTAAAAATATGCAAACATACATAAGGCGCCAACAGCACACAAATATTTTAAACACCAAGACATAAAACAAAAAGAACCACCACAGAAGTATCGACTTGGAACGATCAGTAACACAAAGTTACTGGCGGGTTTAAATCGATTTTACACGGCCGTAACCTCACCCTCAGCTTCTTCAGTGGTTCATAACATTTAGTTAGTTCTTCGGTCCTCTTGGTGAATCTCTAACTAGTAAATGAATCATCAAGAACAAACAAATAAATCATGATAAACATCCTGATGAATCAAAAACCAGGACTCACAGATTCAGTAATTTACCCGACGATGGAGATCCCTGGGCGCCAAATAACTTACTAACTCCGGAGCTAAAGAAAAACATCAGTTGGACCCCGGTGGGCCAAGCAACAGACAAGAAGCTCCGGCCCCAACCAACTAAAATGAATAGCTTCAGAAACAAAGTGTTCAGAGGACTCATTCACAGGCCTTTAGCTCGAAAAAATGCACTCTACCCTATACTTATTTTGTTTTCAAATGTCTTGTGTTGTAATTTGGAATCAAAAAAGAGTGGTTAGAAAAAAAGTTTGAATACTTTTTCATTGGCAGCGAACATCCTTAAATGCCATTTTAGATTTTTCCCACCCCTCGGTTTGTGGAGTGGGACTTTCTTTCTGATTGCATCCATTTCTGATCATTGCCTTCTTGTATCTTTTTCTTATATCAAGACAAAAATAAAACAGAACTATTGTTATATCCTGGAAAATGCGACGGTATATCACCAAGACAGACTATACTCACGGGTAACGCATTAAACCTTGTACGGTCCTCGCTATACGTATTTCATTATGTTGTTTGCATTTGTTTACTTATTAGAAATCAGTCGACCCGGTGGGCCAAGCAACAGACAAGAAGCTCCGGCCCCAACCAACTAAAATGAATAGCTTCAGAAACAAAGTGTTCAGAGGACTCATTCACAGGCCTTTAGCTCGAAAAAATGCACTCTACCCTATACTTATTTTGTTTTCAAATGTCTTGTGTTGTAATTTGGAATCAAAAAAGAGTGGTTAGAAAAAAAGTTTGAATACTTTTTCATTGGCAGCGAACATCCTTAAATGCCATTTTAGATTTTTTCCCACCCCTCGGTTTGTGGAGCGGGACTTTCTTTCTGATTGCATCCATTTCTGATCATTGCCTTCTTGTATCTTTTTCTTATATCAAGACAAAAATAAAACAGAACTATTGTTATATCCTGGAAAATGCGACGGTATATCACCAAGACAGAGTGCTCAGTACTATATTCACGGGTAACGCATTAAACCTTGTACGGTCCTCGCTATACGTATATATATATTCATTATGTTGTTTGCATTTGTTTACTTATTAGAAATCAGTCGACCCGAAATTACACCACATGAGCTATTTAGAAAATGGCATACAGAGAAGAATGATATAAAAGCATATCTGCATAAAATACACATTACGGATTTGAGATCAGCGAGGATATTCTGAAGAATCAGAAACTTATTATCGGTCAAGATTCATTTTCTTACCAATGGTTTATAATATTCGGTCCCATTTACATAATACTAGTCTTTGTATCGACTACCCTGTTGAAAGTTGCAAAAAATCAGTAATTCTCTTTGGCTCCATGTTGCCAAATCTAAAGGGTCACTGACGAGACTTTAATAGTCGAAACCACGGTATGGCCCATCCCCTTTCTCATTAATGTGTTCACTGCTCTTAAAGGATCTCAGTTTTAATTTCTATTTAGTAATAAGTGCATTTTTTACACTTCAATGTGAACATTTTAAGCGTGATTGGATAGATCTGATAAGGATCGGTTCAACAGCAATATTGTAAGCCCAAGACTAGCCTGCAACAATACACAAGTGTCGAATGAATCTTGAAATAAATCAATACATGACACTGGCTGGTTGTCAGAAGTTAATTACAGTAAGGTGACACCCTTTGAACTTCAACTCATATCAGCATGTCGTCCTATTTATTTGGCAAAGCGCGGCATCTCATCTAGGGCTTTTTGTTTGTTTAAAGTTATTTCTAAATAACTCCCGATTAAAATGAAGATATGGGTCTAAATGATATAGTCAATTTTTCGTAAATGGGTAAATGGGTTAGACAGTACAAGGCTAATTATTATCGTATTTAGACATCAGATCTATCAGTCGTGCTGCCATGCAATCGTTTATTGTCAGGTCTTGTGACGTCTTTCTTCCGCATACCGGATTTGCGTCACATTAGGTTTTCTTGAAATTCTTTCAAATTGATTTAGCGTAGTCAGGGCTGTTTATATCATTGTAAATTTTAGAGATAGAAACAAACAAACAAACTTACTACTTTGCTCCTCTAAACTACAACTGGCATATCGTGAATATTTTACTTTTACTGGTAGTGAAACAATATATATACCCTTAACATTAAGGGACCTGGTCACTCATTTTTGTCTACATGCGTACCCTGCTTTGTATGTCGTACATCAGGTATTGTCATGTATGACACATAAATTGAAGCTGGTAGAAACAATTAAAGGTAAAATAAGGCAATGGTCAGAAAATGGCGCATTCAGAAAGAAATTCCCACTCCAAAACCCGAGGCAAGACAAAACTAAATTAGAAATTAGGTACTTATACTACATGTACTTAAGAAAACTAAGCTAGTTTCGCTGAATAAGCTTGTACACGTAAAATTGTGACAAATGGCACAATATCTGGAAAAAATGATGTAACGTCAAAACGCCATACGGACGTTGTGTGTACATCGTCATATTTTTGTTTGAAAGTGTAGGGCAAAGTTTTACAGTTTGCGACTGAAATGTCATTTGACTACATGTATCATTTTGTGTTTTGAGATACATAGTCAACCAATGTTAAAATAATGGCCTAGTAAGCAACATTTTTCGTGAAAGTTTACGTAATTTTTCGATACATTTACACGGTTTTCCTCTCTTGTGATTGTTTATATTACTGCGCTTATTTTAGCTGATAGCGCAAAAACAAGTTTGAAAATTCATGGTGTAGCATGGTGGCGGTTTCTGTGATGCTTAATATATTTCTCGCAAACCTTTACGTCGAAATGACTGATTTACTGTCATATATCTCAGGAGCGCCGGTGCTATTTCTTACAAGTTTATTATGCGTTTTCCATTGAAAATCAGCTGTCCAAAATTCTATCGGAATATGATCGTTCTACATCAGAACTTACCTAGCGGGCACATGACGTCATTCTGACGTCATGTGCTTGCTGGGTATGTCAAAGGCTAGCTAAAGACTATACACAAAAAACCTGTGATGAAAAACCAGCTTTTCTTGTGAGTACAAAGTTATCGCATGAAATGTGTCTTGTAGAATGTCCAGTGACGTCAAAATCTTGCCAGTACGAAAACATGCCCATGCAATATACAGAGATTTTTAAAGTTGTAAAAATTGAAAAATTTCAGTAGGAATATTTTGTTATTTTTCTTATTTTTGTTCAAAACATTGATTGTGTGTACCACGTTAGAACCGCCTCGCCGAGGCGGTTCTAACGAGTACCCACAGTCTATGTTTTGGAGCAAAAATAAGAAAAATATGTTTACCCCTGCATACCCCAGTTTTGCTATATAAAAGTGGGGTTCAAGGGGTATAAACTACACGGACATGTTTTCGTGATGAAAATCTTGCGGATTCGTGTTTTGTTTGGTCAGTCAATGGTATATGTAGTTGAGTGATACCTAATGTTATTGTCTTTTCATTATTTCATTATTCTTTGCCCATGCACTAACTAGGTGCTTGCTGGGTATGTCAAAGGCTAGGTAAAAATATTTTAGCTTTAAAAATAGAAAATTTTCAGCTGAGAAATTTTTATATTTTTCTTATTTTTGCTCAAAATATAGATTGTGGGTGCATGTTAGAGTACCCACAGTCTATGTTTTGGAGCAAAAATAAGAAAAATAGGTATACCCCTGCATACCCCAGTTTTGCTATATAAAAGTGTGGTTCAAGGGGGTATACATTACACGGAAATATTTTGTGATGTCCCGGTGCATGGTCTGATAATTCATATATTATTAATATTAAGCTCATTTAATATTTACTCTCATTTAATTTGTAAACCGTACTTTATTTTATCTATATAATATTCATTTGTGGCATTCACAAAATTCTCATTATATTATACTTTCTTTTATATGAAATTCAGCTGTGATTTCTAGCTGATCTACCTTTGTTTGTTTTTATGTTTACATGTAATATTATCTTTACTGTTTGGTTTTGTATGATATTTGCATGCTTGTTTTAAATACAATTGCACTTGCTTTCAACTGCTTTAAATTTACCTCATATATTTAAATATTAACATACTGAAAATGCTAACTAATCAATTCTGAATTATTGCAGCTTTTTACATTGATATTCTACTTATGTTTGTCGGGAAACAGCTCTACGAGCTTATATTACTTGTTACTCAAAAACCGACGTTAAATAAAATTTCTTGAATCTTATAAAAATCTTACATGAGTGTCAGGTATGGATAGACAAATCTGTCCCGAGGGTCACATTTTGTTTGGCATCACGAGGCTCGCCGAGTGATGCCAAATTGTGAACCGAGGGACAGATTTGATGGATTCTTTTTCTTGCACGCTTTAATGCGGCGAAGCTTGATTTTCATGCTATTTACCTAGAAAAACGCTACAATCGCGTCGTCCGCCATTTTGATTTAAAACGTTTTGACGTCATTGTGACGTGTGCGCTTAACGACGAAATTACGTGACGTCCCATACAGCCAATGTTAAAAAAGAACACTTGAACACAGGGTGGGACCGGGGTGAGATAACGAGGGTGGGATAAGAATTTCTCACATTGGGTAAAACGTAGAATTTCTCCATCTGGTGTGCAAGAATGTATCTTGTATCCAGTAATCAGCTTCCTGTGTCCGGTTTAATAGTATTATGTTTATAATTAAATGTATCTTATCTAGCTGTTGTTTTTGTTCTCCCGCTCAATCTTCAAGACTGTGCTCATAGTTTAGTTGTTAAAAACCTTTAAACAAGCAATTAAGCCGTACTATCACTTGTCAAGTTGTTTAAGAAGCTTTAGAAGCAATTAAGCCGGACTACCACTCTGTCAGCAGTTCCTAATATAGATGCATAGCAGCATGAGCCACAAAGCAACACATCATTTTTTCAGGTGTTTGGCGTGACCGAACCTTATGGTTTAGCATGCGTCTATAAGCTCTTAAATTGACATGCATTGACACTATTTTGGGTAATGAGAGAAGACAGAATTTATACAAAATATTTGGTGCACATCTTTTTACATGCAGCACATAAGATTTAAGTCCATAGAATTTAAATAAAATATTAAAAAATCCTCACTTAAAACTCATTAAAACATTTGAGCCGCTGCATGGGAAAACCAACAATCTGCATAGACGAAAACAAAGGCGCAGATCAGCCTCGCAGTAACTGCGAAGCTGATCAGCGCCTTTGTTTCCGCTACACGGATAGTACAATTCCTCTACTTTCTAAATCCAAAATTTCAGCCTCCAACCATCTTCTGTGACTGTAGAGCCCGGTTTGTGTCGGACCTGGTCGGAAACCCAAATTGTTGGGTTTCTTCTCATGCACAGGCTCATTTAAAAACTTGTTTTTTCGCATTTTTTATTGCAGTTTTATACAGAAACAATATCCCAAATGGCAGTCATCGGTATGTTTCACAATTGTTTGTAATCGAGCCCAGCCATTTTTAATTGTCTTCTTTTGTTGGTGGATTATCTCCCACGCTTTCATCGTGGAAAAATGTCCGTGTAATGTATACCCCCCACCTGAACCCCACTTTTGTATAGCAAAACTGGTGTTTGCAGGGGTAAACCTGTTTATCATATTTTTGTTCCAAAACATAGATTGTGGGTACTCGTTAGGACCGCCTCGGCGAGGCGGTTCTAACATGTACCCATAATTTATGGTTTCGGAGCAAAAATAAGAAAAATACCAAAATGTTTCAGCTGAAAATGTTCAAATCTTACGGCTGAAAATAATCTCTGTATATTGCATGAAGAGGTTCTCGTTATCGTTTGAGGCGGTCAAATCCGTCAATAATCGAGACGGTATGGGCCAGAGCATGACAAATCGCGAAAACTATTAATTTCCGTTTTCAATTTTTGAAGTCCGCGAAAATAAATCGCCGCAAAAATGTCACTGTTGCTAAAACGCCGTGAAAAATAAAATAGTTGGTTTAAGTACTACATTATGCAACAAATTATGTATTAGTATCCTATGTATTAATAGTATCACATGTATTAGTTCCATATGTATTAGTATCGCTGAAAATGCTAACACGGAAACGATAAATAACCGCATGATAAGACACATGCTAATCTGCAACAATACAATAAATCTTGAAATAAATCAATTTATCATATGACGCCGCTGTTTTCCAGTGGATAACGTCATGTCATAAAAATCGTATGACCACACGTGTAATAACACTTTTGCGGGAATACGTAACGTCATTGACGACGTCCGTAACAACAATGTAAATTTTCATTGGAAATATGTCCACTTTAAAAGCGATAAAAAACTATTTTAGAAGTCATATGATAAAACGAATCTTACACTCGTGGTCATTTCATATGAAATTTATTAAACTCGCCGAAGGCTCGTTTAATAATTTTCATATGAAATGACCACTCGTGTAAGATCCTCTATGTATGGTTTAACTGGTCATGGATTACAGTAAGGTAAGAGATAACGATGGAGTCCTGTTTCCACCTGATGCACTGCCGAAGTGCACAATTGTCAATATTTCTTTACATGCGATACAGTCTTGTTCTAGATATGTTGAAACAATCAGAATGTTGCAAATGAGTGTAGATGAACGTCTAAGGACATAACAGCGTTAATTTAAATCGTATTTATACATCATATTTATTTGCCGTGCTGTAATTGTTGTCACGAAATCGTTTCTTCTCAGGTTTTCTAATGTCTTTCTTCCACGACTCATCTATTGAAAAACCATAACCGGATCTGCATCAAATTAGTCTTTGCTAATGAAATTTGATTGCATTGTCTATTAAAGTTATTTTCAGAATGATTCCGTAATTGTTGGACTGTAACATCATTGTATGTTTTTTAGGACAGCAAAAATTGAACGAACTAAGTTATACATTATACTGAGCAGCTACATATCACATAACAAAAGATCATATGACTCTTCGGGTCGTGAAACATTATGAACTCGTAGAAATTAAAGTTTTATATTCTTATGTCAGGATCACATTAATATACTCAAACGAAAAAAAAAAAAAAAAAAAAAAAAAAAAAAAAAAAAAACCGCAACACTAGGTCACCGAGGTTTTTCGAGTCTAAGGATAAATCGATGATTATTTCAGGTTTGTTGCTGAATGATTCCTATTCATGGGATATTAAGGTATAACATGCAAAAACTGATTTTCATTTCGATTAAAATTGAATGAGAAATTTTTGTCGTCTTAAATAGTGCAAATCGTGAGAGATTTGCTCTGCGCATGCGCACACGTTTTAACCTCCAAATCATCAAGAAACTATGTCAGTTGCTCCCTCTCTAAAATTCATGAAAAAGAAATACAGTTCCACGACAAACAAGCTCGTAATTAAAACCACCAAAGTCCCTATGTGTTTAATTGAAAGGGGAATAACTTTTTTTTTTAACTTTTGTTCTCATTGCGCCATTTCCTGATCGTGACTTTCATTTACCTTTTCAAGGTGTGAAATATATTTCTCGTAATTATTTTTATCGAAATGACTGATTTATTGCCAGTTATCTATGACAGTGCTATTTGTTACAAGTTTTGGGTGAATGCCTTAGAAAATCGGCATTCCTTAAAATTAGCTGTCTAAAATTCTATCGATATATGATCGTTTTATATCAGAACTAATATCAAAGACTAGGAAAAGATATTCCAAACACCTCTGATGAAAAAAAAATAATCCAATCTTTTCACAAGAGTTTAAAGTTTATTTTGTTTATAATTACATTCATTTGTATCTTGCCTATTTGTTGTTTTTATTCTGCCGCTCAAGTTTTCAAGAACCTTTGCTTTATGTTTTAATGTAAGTTTAAGAACACAAACAATCACTGGTAATAAATTTGTAATGCGTTTTCGTCGAAAATATATATTATATCAATATTGAAGTTAGCCTTAAGCTTTAGGCACTATGTTAAAAATCTTATATTGGGTTGTGGTTATTTTGTTTCTATCAAGCACATTTTAATCAAGCATTATGTATCAAGTATTCTTACTACAATTCATGTTAAGGAATTGGGAGCGCGGTGATCTAGTTATACAGTGAAGGGCATATGACTTCGGATCAAGAGCTCGGGGTTCAAGACACATCAACTCCCCATAGTGGTGATGATTGTACCGTTTGATGCCTATGAAGCGGTGGGTAAGTATTTACAGAGCTTCTTACTAGGACATGTTACCACAGAACAAAAAGCACCCAAATCAGTGCAACAAATTAAGTCGCACATGTAAATGATACTGACTTTTCGCGAGAAGCACAAATCAATATGTAACTCGATATAAATTTTCTGGAGACACATGTCTATATTGTCTCCTGTCAAATACAGACATCATTAAGCCTAAACAAGACAAAACATGTGTACTTACATGTACTTACATGTACGCTGTGTCACGATGAAGATTAGTTTAGGTGACCCCCGCGTATTAGCCCTATACTGGCTTGATAGAATTATATTATTCTAACTTGTAGAATTGTATATCTTACAACCTATTCTTTGCTTTATAGAGAAGCATATTTTTTCAGAAGCACCACTTTCTCGAAATATGGACAGCTTCTTGAATGTGCTATTACACGAGATTCTGAAACCGTAAGCCCACTTCTGAAGGTAACTGAGGTAGGATTGCTAGCTACCAATGTTACTTGTTTCCATATTACGTTACTTTTACCGCTTAAAGTAAAGTAAACACTTTGACCAGACCACGCAAATACACCGAAATGCCTTTACCATAGTAAGCTGGTTGTAAGATCCTTTTTTTCAAGGACGGGTTTCATTCAAGTTTAATACCTTGCAAATCCAATGCTGTCACAAGGCTTTGTCTGGCATAAAAGAAAGCAATCTTTGAGTTTGTTTGCACAATGTGTTGTGATGTCTTCATTTTTTTTTTAAACCATTGGAAGTAGTTCTTGATTCTTTTGTTACAAGAGAATCTGAAAATGGTGATAGACGAGTGATTAAAGGTATGATCAAACATCAAAAGAAGAAATTGACATTTTGACTATAATAAATATCTAAAAATGGAAAATATAAGTACTGAAAGTGATAACAAAACTAAACTCATCATCGAAGACAATGCTTCGCCAGTATTTGTTGGCTTTAGTATGGTGGTATCCGGATTAATAATTGCCTTAAATTCGTTGGTTATATTTTCTTTAGTGAAAGACAGAAAGCGTCAATTAAATAACACATTTACTTTTCAATTACTGACCCTAAGTGTCAGTGACGTTCTGGTAGGACTTGCCACCCTCCCAGTTTACGCGACGGTTTTTACATCAGGTTTCGTCTATGAGGAATGTCTTTGCAGATTTGTGGTTTTGCTTTCTGCACATGCAGTGGAGCAGTTTCATATATTTGGAATATGTGTAAATAGGGTATCTGTTTTACAACAGCTTACAAAACCAAGTAGGGTTTCTAGAAAGAAAGTGTTTGTTGTGGCGTATTTGTTATTAAATTGGGTTATGTTTTTGACTATTTACTCTGTGGCATTTAGAATTTGGGGCGCTTACAGACAAACACTATATATGTGCTCTTTAAATGAAATTCTCCAAGACAATTATAAAACGTATGTTATATATTCAATTTCGTTTTATATAGTTCCGTCAGTTCTTATAAATTCCATCTACGCAGCACTAATTCTAAAGATAAAGCTTACTACACCAAGCCAAAACATGAACGCACTCAGACTGTCTGACGCAGGCTTTAAAACAACGCACGGTAGACCTTCTAGCTCGGTGCCGGTGGCCCATTCTCAATCACGAGATAGAAGTTCTTCAGATGGTGTCTGTGAAAGACAGGGCATGACGATGTGTGCAAATAGAGGAAACACAATTATAATCGGAGAAAATGAAATTAAACTGAAAAATATGAAACGGGAGGGTCCTACAGAAGATAGTGCAATCATTCCCGAATGTATACCCTTAAAAGCACATGCGCTTCATGAAGATGACAATACTACTGGAGGTCCATCTGAAATGATCACTGATCTAATACCTATCGAAAGTCAACGTAATCCTGATGGTGATGACCGACGTGATTCGGCTATAAAACCAACATCTATGAGTCAACGTAGAGCCTTGGCTACTATGGGTAATATATGTTTTCAAAAAATTATAGGTGATGTAAAGAGGGGCCAAATATTGGTGAGAGAAATATTAGAACATTTGCCGTAACAGTTAACTTACATTAGGCGTGCCGTGTGTTTATCAGAACAACGAAGCCGACCATTGCGTTTCTGTTTGTAGGTCGTGTAAAATATTAATAATTGATGTGAAACGACGTCAGATGTTTTCCATTTCGATGGGTATGAAGTGTGTTCCTCTTGCAATAGTATATTATTTTTATTATACTCTGAGGCGTATATCATAATATTTTTTATTACATGGGAAAGTTTTCGTAATGTTTCCAACCTGGGGCTTTGGGTGACACTTTTGTTCTGATTGCACCAGTTTCTGTTCAGTATTTACCTTATTTTTAGATGGTATTTGTAAGCCGTAATATCCTTCCATTTTAAAATTAAGCCGATTAAATTGCGGCAAATAAAGCAATAAATCATTGTCTTCTGAACTTCTCGAACAGACTCATCGGAAAATTAAGCTTCGTAACGATTTTGCACTTAGAAACTATTTTGCACAATTGATCACTTTTGTCAAATTTTTTAAGAGAAGCGGACATCCTTTCACTTAGTTGGTTGTCTTTAAATTGGCTTCGAGGGTAAGAAGATAAAAGTAAGCAATGCTCAGGAACTGGTGCAATCAGATAGAAATTCTCTCTCCAGTGAAAACCAAGGTGGGAGAAATTAAATTGACACTCAGTTAACACAAAGAGAGCATATCGTAACAGTGAGCAGATATTTCTCAAAGGGTGGTCAATAAGTTGCACTGCCTTTACGGTGTTTCTCATTCTGCCATTTCAGGTATAGTGTTGCTGTGTTATGATGTCTGTGTAGCACCTTTCATCATTTTGTTCGCCATCGAGACCGTGGTAGACTATGAAATGTCAAGGGACTTGAAACTAATGACAATGGTGATAATGACTATGAATTCAGTGTTAAATCCTTTCATCTACATATGGAAGTGTCAAAGTTTGAGAAGGAGCCTAATAAAGAGACTACATCTATAGTCGCCATATGTGGCTTACTAGAGGTCCAAGTCTAATAGAGAGACTACATCTAAAGTCGCCATATGTGGCCTACTAGAGGTCCAAGCCTAATAGAGAGACTACATCTATAGTCGACATGTGTGGCCTACTAGAGGTCCAAGCCTAACAGAGAGACTACATCTATAGTCGCCATATGTGGCTTACTAGAGGTCCAAGTCTAATAGAGAAACTACATCTATAGTCGCCATATGTGGCCTACTAGAGGTACAAGCCTAATAGAGTGACTACATCTATAGTCGCCATATGTGGCCTACTAGAGGTCCAAGTCTAATAGAGAGACTACATCTATAGTCGCCATATGTGGCCTACTAGAGGTCCAAGCCTAATAGAGAGACTACATCTATAGTCGCCATGTGTGGCCTACTAGAGGTCCAAGCTATTGTACCAAGTTTGGGTATCGCGATATATACAGGTATAATTGTACTCATCTTGTACTATAGCAATATAATTTGTGTAGACGGCGAATGTCTTATAGACCAACAAGTTGGAAAACGAAACGCAAGTTTCCCATCAAGTTCTTCATTGATCGCCAAAAGGTTACAATTTTCTTTTTGTGATCAAATCTTGACAAACTTCACGATGTGGGTACCGAATATCTGTTCTTCATAAATGTATAGACGAAAGACATCATTGCAACCGGCGAATGTTTTGAATGTGATTACAGCAGCAGCGTCAATTCAATTTTCGGTTATGTGTTTAAAAATTGAAGCTGCAATAAGTATATTCTTTTCAGTTTTTCAAAGCTTGTGAAGTTGAACCCATGCTGTTTGTCTTAATAAAACTCCACTGTGTACTCAAAAGATTCCATACACGTGCAGTAATATATCACCGTTGTAAAAAATGAAAAATGGTGAAATTTCAAAGCGACTTTTACAATTGACCGTTTTGAATTCACAAATATAATGACCTAACTGGACCTTAAAATTTGCGGTTACAGTTTCAGCACGACACGGTCATGAGAACGCTTATGTAGCAAATTTTCACAGTCCATTTTCTATTGGTCTGTTATCACCTTTTGTACCAAAGTATCACTGAACAGAGCTTGGGCTTTTCCAGACTTTTGGAAAAGATATACACAGGCACGCTCGTTACATGTCACGCAATATGAGTCACATAGGGAACACACATTATTTGAGAAGAAAAGCTCTTTCCTGAACGGTGGATCTAAGCTACATGTACCTTTACCAAACTGTACATTCTACACGCGAAAAAAAACGATGACACAATGACATTGGAATGAACTGAAGTAAAGCCATTGTCATACATACAATACATAATATGAAACGTTCTTTATAGGCTTATCTTGTATCAACAGGCATGCTCAAATTAAACAAGTTGTTGTAGCGTTAAACTTTGCAACACCGATATTCAAGCATCAATATTTCTGCAATATGCTCATCCGTATTATCTGACAAAATCACGTGACAGTAAGATAATACAAAACACATTTCAAATTAATCTATGTCAATATCATCGGCTTAAAGACATTTTTTGATCATTACTTGAGTATTAAGAAATTACTTTGTGATTTATTTGTATGCATCATAAGATAATTGATGGAAACATAATGAGTCGTAACTCGATCATCATTTTATATAGTCTCTAGGGTTCTGATTCTTTTTCGTCTTAGGAGATGTCGGTTTAACTGATCTTAAAGCAATCGAATGTTAAGATTTTAATTATTTGGTAATTTGTCTTGGTATACACTGACAAATACTGAATGCAGTGCCTATCTATCTGTTGTGTTCTAACCATGATGTTTTATTTTTAGATATAATACAAGATTTTATGTTCATTAGGATCACCATTTTGTCGTACATTAACTGTCAATTCTAACACACCTCGCCTATATAGCCAATGGTAAAAAACGTGTTATATTGTGCAACAATTTCACTGGGCGAATAAGCGTGACGTTACTTTGTGGCATTTGTGACGTCAGCTATCCCACAAAGCAGCGTTAGACGGTGAAACGTCATTTTAGCGCACAACAAACGTAATAAGTGTGTGTAAATACCAGCATTACAGTCAAATATTTGGCGGGATATCTGCAATGCAATGGCGGAAAGCTGAACGATATCGACGGTTTCAGCAACATTTATTCCGTTTATTGTGTGATAGAATCGAAATAGATCAGCTCAAGTGCGTGAATTGTTGAGTAATAATTCACTGTTTGTCGGTCAGTTGTAAGAAGATAAATCACTCGCGCTACGCGCTCGTGATTTGATCTTCTTTACAACTGACCTCCAAACAGTGAATTATTACTCAACAATTCACTGCTAGAGCTGATCTATTTCTTAAATGTAGGCAGTGATCAGAAACTGACACAATAGATAATGAATACCTATTACAAAAACTTACAGGCCTAACGTAAAATTTTTTAAGTAGTATATTCGAGGGATGATCCTACTTAACGTAGACTTTAAGTACCTAGTATGTGTTACCCGACAAGTCATCGTTATTTTCGTAACTTCGTCCACGTTTCTATTCATGTTTAAATAAACGCCCGCTTAGCGCATATGCCCATCTATTCAATGTGTACAATAAACAAAAGAGTGAATATTTACTGCGTTGACCTTCGGACTTTGCAAATGTTCCATTTATAGTATCCAATGTTTGAAAATAGCGAACACTAGTCCCAAGATCATCTGCCGTCGGCATGTGGTCAGCGCATTATGCACTACCGGCACTATCGACAAGTAATTTATGGTTATACTGTTTTTGTTTTTCGTCAGAAACGAAACGGGACTACTTTTACGCACCTGTCCTTTACATTTATTTTAGCCGTTTATCCTCTTTTTTTGTCTGTAAAAGATACCGGCTATACTGTTATTGCAGAAATTTCAATCGGTGACGTTTTTGCTTTATCATTGGAAAGGCGCAGAGTTAATAATATTTATCATTGGAAAGGCGCAGAGTTAATAATATTGATTCAAAAATTAATTTAAACTTGACATTCTCTTAATTCAATCGGGTCTTAATTTTGCGAGATTCGCGAGCGCAATTTACGTATAAGTAACACAGTGCAAGGTGCAAAATTCGCGTGCGCCGTCTTTGAAACAAAATGGTTTTAAAATAGCTCGGCATTTAAGCAATAGCTGCAAATCACATCATTGTTTAACTCGAGTTGTTAAACGAAAGTTCTAATATACTTAGTATATATATCAATGCATACTATACTATACTACTTTATTATTCATAACATGTTCAATTACTAAGAGAGTCACAAGAAATGTTGAGCAAATACATGTACATGTGCATACAATGAAAAGAAGAGATAGAAAGGAAATTAATAATAACTACATATGATACGAAAGAGAAAATGCACTTTTTTGTCTGAGTCCCATAAGGTATAGGCTCGCGGTAGATATTTATTTCTATTTAGTAGAAGCTTATGACAGAATTGAGCTCACGCCACGGCTCATTTAGTTGGAGGATTAATAATGACATATAATTGTTCATTTAATGTTTTCTATTCTGGAATTATATAAATAATATTATTATCAAAAACATTCCTTCAATGGTTTAAGTTCTTACATTATATCAAAAAGTTCATCCTCTAACTCGAGTGAACATAATTTACAAATTTGCCTTTCCCTTGCAACTTTGTTGTGTCTGCCTTATTCGATTTCATATTTATGAGCCAAAAATCTCATTTTAGTTAGTTAGAGCTTGTCTAAATATATGATTCTTGACGGTTGAAAGGTAAGGAGCAAAAACACAATTTCTATCAAGAAGTTTATAAAAGGCTAATGTTTCCGAGTTTGCTAGCTTTTCTTTGTAGAATTCTGAATATTTTGCTTGTAGCTGACTTTTGACTTTCAATGGCTCTGCTTCAGACAAAACTTGATTTGTGGTGTCCTTGAAATATTCGATTTTGATGTTGTTTTTCCGCATAATTATGCGTTTCAGAATATTAGTGCCATGAATAAGTGTTTAAATGTTTTACTGCAATCTACCGCGTCTTGAAGTATTGGTCTATTTGAAGAATGTACTTGTACCTTTTCAAAATGACTCTTGTTGAAGATGAAGTAACAGTCTACGTAAGTTTGGATCCATCATCGTAGTAGGTAATATTAAGAGAAGTATATGATACATGTAAATACTATGGGGATGTTTTGTTTCAAAACGCTAGGCTTCTTTTTTCGAACCAGATACTAGGTTAAATGTACTAAATGAATACTAAATGTATTCATGGTCTTAGTACCTAATTGTTAGTTTGGTTTTTTCCCGCCTCGGTTTTTGGAGTGGGAATCTTTTTCTGATTGTGCCTTTTCCTGATCGTTGCCTACTTGTACCTTTTTAACCTTTTTACACACAATAAAGCCATGGAAATATGCAACTGACTGGAGTAAATGCACAAACCACTAATTTAAACAAGCGACCGCCGTGTCACGGCAGCTAACCCATCACGAAAACATGTCCGTGTAATGTTTACCCCCTTGAACCCCACTTTTATATAGCAAAACTGGGGTATGCAGGGGTATACCTAATTTTCTTATTTTTGATCCAAAACATACATTGTGGGTACTCGTTAGAACCGCCTCGACGAGGCGGTTCTAACGTGTACCCACAATCTATGTTTTGAGCAAAAATAAGAAAAATACCAAAAATTTTCAGCTGAAAATTTTCAATTTTTAAAGCTCAAAAAATTTCTGTTTATTTTTTTTTTTTTTTTTTTTTTTTTTTTTTTTTGTCATCAAGCTTCTCCGAGGGATGAAGGTGCTGTGAAAAGACAGAAAGATGACAATGATGAATGATAATGGATTAATGATGATAGCACATTAATGTTTGTTTGTTTATTTACTTATCTTCACATATTATTTTACATGACCCACGTACATTTTTTTTTCTTTTCTAAAATGTTTGTGATTTATGTTTAACTGATAGAAGTTTAGATTTTACAAAATGAAATGATGTCTAGTAACTATTATATAGGAATAAACTGAGTTTATCTCCTTCATATCTGGAGGGTCTAAGAACTGAAGTGTTTTTTACAATGCTTAGATGTATGGAGGAACACATATCAAAAACTTTTAATGCTTTTTTGTTTCATTTGAATAGCTGCTGGGAGTTGCCTACCTAGATTTTAACATGTAAAACAAATAAACATAATTTTATTCATACTACAAAATTTGTATTAGAGTTGTAGAAGGAAGCATAAGTCTAGTGATGCAATACCCTTGCATAGACCGCTGATCCAGGAGAAGGTCTGAAGACTGAATCAGGGTCATTTATGCTTGGGTATATACATTCATGGTGTAGAAGAGGACAGGAAGCTTTAAAGATAAGAATTCTAGCATGATGGATAAGACAGATGAGAACAAATAATTCTAGCTTATATAAATATGTCCATATACAAGGTTAACTTAATTTTCTGACAGATTATCAAAATAATCAGTATTTGGGTTGAGCTCCGGTTGACATGTTTCTATTTCCTTTAAGTATGATTTTCAAATTGTCTTAAGAGATCTAGTATTTTCTTGAATTTATCTGCCGTTTTCGTTTTCTGCATAAATTTGACGCAGCAGTCAATTTTTGACATTATACATTTTAAAAGAGATGCTGTTGAAAAAAGTTTATTTTCGTATTTAATAATATTTCGATTTTTCCATATTTCCCATTTTACCATTTGTAGTACCGTGTTTAAGTATATTCTTATATGAACATTTTGAACAGTATCGTAGTTGAAACCTAGTATTACGTTCTTTAGATCAAATTTAACATGCTTATAACCTGCTTGTTCGAGTATTGTATTTACTTTAGCGTTAATGTTTGTCAAGGCACTTTGAATAACAGCACATTCACAAAACAGATGGGTGAGGTATTCGGTTTCGGTTTTACAAAAATGACATTTCCCTTCAGATCTACCTATTAAACTGAGTTTATATTCTGTAAAAATAGCATTATGAATTATTTTCCAGTGCAACTGTTTCTCTTTGTTGCTTAAGGGCGTTTCAAATGAGCATTTCCAGTGATTGTTCCAATTAATTTCAACATCAAAAACTGTATTCCATCTGTCAATGCATTTCGGTTGAAAATTTTCATTTAAGAGGCATTGTATCTCTTTTAATGGCATGTTATTGATTTGTATAGTACCTTCGCGAATTGCATTTTTACGTTTGTTTAGATTGTTTACTTGGGTATTATCATTATTACCTTTCAGTGTATTTAGCCACTCTTTGTCTATGCTTGATTTTATAATTCTGTACCGTTTTAATCCGCTTCGTTTATCTGTAAGTCTGGATAAAATTGTGTTTTCATCAACGAAGTTTTTATCATTTACATCCCAAATATCTTTTATTGATTTTATTTCGTTCTTGCTGAATAATTCAAACCATAACGGGGTGTTATTATGCCTAATTCTATTATTACCGCATATATTTTCATCTAAAATAGATCTGAAATGGTTTGTCTGTAATTTATTTCTAAATAAAGCCCATGACTGTATTGCGTCTTTGTAAAACTGGAATGGGAAATTGATGGTTAGTCCTTTTAAGCTTGAACAATTATATAAGAAATTGTTGGAATTATATGTTTTGTCAAAATGTTTAAGCCAGTATTTGCCTATCATGTTCCAGTGCTGCGTTTCAGAATTAACAATTTTATGAATGAATTTTATATGTTTAGCTCCTATAAAGGAATTCAGATTTATCATGTTCATACCACCGTTTTCGATATCTAAGCACATGGTTTGTTTATTTACTAACGGTTGTTTCCCGTCCCATAAGAAGTTCCATAATATTTTATCTATTTCTTTTTCTATCTGTTTTGGAATCGGGTTCATTTCTAGTTCATAGTTTATTTGTGACAGAAGAAATGTTTTGATAATCAGTATCTTGCCCTTCAATGTTAGATCACGACTTTTCCAAATTTGGATGCAGTTTTTCATTTTCTTGATTTTTTCCATCCAAACTTCATGTTCTGGTATGTGATATCCATGATTTATTCCTAAAGTTTTTACATATGTATTTGTCCATGATATTTCATTAAACTCAGGTTGTTTTGCTTTCCATGGCCCGATGTACATTGCCGTTGTTTTAGTTTTATGAATTTTAGCTCCACTAGCTTTTTCAAATTTGTCGAAAATCTTAAAGCATTCCTTGACAGAATTCTCTGTTGAGTTGAAATATTGAGAGTCATCCACATATGCGCTTATTTTAACTTCAGCTGGTTCATCATTATCTGGATTTGGTAGAGGGAAACCAATAATATTATGATTGTTTCGAATTGTGCATGCTAATGGCTCTGCTTGCAAAATGTAAATTAATGGACTCACCGGACAGCCTTGACGCATTGAGCGACTAATTTGAAAATAAGAGCTTCTGAATCCGTTAGTTAGTATACATGTTTTTGCATTTATATATATCATTTCAATCCATCTTATAAATTTTGGGCCAAAATTAAAACCATCCAGACATTTAAGTGCCCATCCCCATTCGACTCGATCGAAGGCTTTTTGATAGTCAAGAAATACAATGGATTAATTTATATTATTCTGCTCACTATAATTTATGATATCTTGTAATAGTCGGTTTACTTCTGCGATATTTCGGCCATTTACGTACCCTTTTTGATCTGAGTGGATAATCTTAGGAAGAAGGGGTTTTAAGCGTTCTGCAAGAAGTTTGGTTATTATCTTGTAATCGACATTAAGCAGAGAAATAGGACGCCAGTTTGCAATATCCTCTCGTTCGCCTTTTTTATATAGAAGTGTTAACATTGCTCTGTATTGTGAAGATGAGAGTTTATTTGAGTTCAAAATATGCTTAACTACTTGTGTGAATTCTTCTTTTATTAAATACCAATAAGTTATATAAAATTCTGATACGATTCCATCGTCACCTGGTGACTTGTTTAATTTCAATTGCTTAATAACTTTGAAAATTTCTTCTTCTGTTGCATCCCTATCACAATAGAGTCTTTCCTGTTCAGTTAATCTTTTATCAATATTTTGCAGGAAGTAGTTGGCGTCAATTTCTGTTTATTGCATGGGCAAGTTTTCGTAATGCACCGGTTATACAGGCTCTATTGTGCTTCAAGTGGCTCCAGTGTTATGTTTTGCAATGTAACCTCTGTACCAGTCAACGCATCACCATTGCCCACGAACCTCATTTTAAAGACAAGTTGAATCTGACAAGTTTAATTTACAGGGAGGATACGTAGCACCACATAAAGCATTTACATGTACATTGGGCTCGTACCCATTACACATATAAAATACAAACGAAAACCAAGATAAAAATGCTTTCAAAAGGGTACATACGTGTATTACACTGAATGACAGATATCTTTTGGTAAAACCCTTTAAGCTAAAATGAAAAAAATGGGATAGTCTTTATGATAGCGCCATTTCAGTTAAAGACCGTTCAGACAGATTTACGTGTTCACAATGTATTTCTGTCTCGTCTAATAAATATATCTTAATCTAACCGGAATAGTCGATTTCAAAGTTCAAGGAAACGCATTATTTAATGGAAGCTATTATGATTCTACATGCAATATGACGCTTCACGAACGTATATGAATTCCATGAGATTTCTAAGAAAGTGAAGTTAAATGAAATTCAGCGATGTTTAATTATAAATTGTGACATCATCCTTTGGAAACAAGTTTTGACCATTCATGCCTCCAGGAGAACAAATTCTTATGATCCTCTTGCATTCAACAAAGCCGAGATAAATCGAACACGGTTTTCCTGCGAAAAATGATTGAACGTGAAATTTGATTTTGACTAAGGCTTGGGACAATTTTACATATTTTCTTTTTATTTTAGGTACAGTAAACCGACATAAAAGTGGAAAATATACTGGAATTACATCTCAGAACACGTTCTGAAATGTTATAATTTGGACTTCTATGATTTAATACCTCACTTGTGCATGCAAAATGCACGATGAAGGTCGCGTTTGAATTTCAAATCGTCATAGTGAATTATTATTTCAGTGTCGCGTATAATTATCAATTGAAGTCAAAAATTTTAGATAAAATATTTTAGAATATAAACAAAATAATGTTCAAACTGTGAATGCTAAATGATGGTATATGTAGACAAAGGCACAATATATCAGTTGTGTCATGACTGTAGTAGTGTACATGTGCAACTTACCGAAGCGAGCTACTTATTGTTGGTGCAATACCTTTGGTCTTCCAATATTTCTCAGCACATATCAGTCATTATCACTCAGACCATTTTCTATTGAAACGTTCGTGTTACCGTTCGTGCCAATTTCCTGTATATATAAAGGTCAAGTTCCTCAGTTTCCTTTGATCCCGAGTTCGTTCGTCCCCATAATCCATATTCGAGCCCGCTTTTGTCTCGCAAGTGCAAGAGGTGTGTCTTGATCAGCTGACTAGAGGTTCAGTTTGCTATTGTGGGTTTATGAATTCTTTTCCTGAGTCTCCTTGCACCCCCTTGCTGGCAGAAATTGGATCTCCTTGTCCATCTTCTTCAGTTGTGTTTAAGGCGAAGCTTCACCTCACCTTGACCTTTATGATTAAGCTTCACCTGATTGACATTTATGACGAAGCTTTTCCTCACTGACCTTTATGACGAAGCTTGACCTCACTGACCTTTATGACGAAGTTAAGATGGAGTTTCACCTCATCGACCTTTAAGACGAAGCTTCACCTCATTAACCTTTTAGACGACGCTTCCCCTTATTGACTTTTATGACGAAAATTCACGTTATTGACCTTTTAGACGCAGTTTCACCTCATTTACCTTTAAGACCAAGCTACACCTCTTTGACCTTTAAGACGAAGCCTCGCCTCGTTGACCTTAAAGACGAAGCCTCACCTCGTTGACCTTTAAGACGAAGCTTCCCCTTATTGACCTTTTAGGCGAAGCTTCCCCATATTGACCTTTAAGACGAAGCTTCCCCTTATTGACATTTTAGGCGAAGCTTCCCCTTATTGACCTTTATGACGAAGCTTCAACTTATTGACTTTTAAGACGAAGTTTTACCTCATTTACCTTTAAGACCAAGCTTCACTTCTTTGACCTTTAAGACGAAGCCTCACCTCGTTGACCTTTGAGACAAAGCGTCTCATTCACTGACCTTTAAGACCAAGCTTCACCTCATTGACCTTTAAGACGAAGCCTTACCTCATTTACCTTTAAGACGAAGCTTCTCATTCACTGATCTTTTATGCCTAGGTCACACTACCAATTACGTACGCTGCGGATAGTTGCGGATACTAAACGTAGCAATCCGCAGGAATTAGTGGGCGGGGCTAACTGTTCTTAATGAATTTACGTAATTATAATTACCTTTAAATACGGATCCACACGGTATAGTTACGTATATATTCGGATACATACGGAAAGTAACTTGTCTACATACCTTTCGATACCATCTGTTACGTTAAGATACGGACAAGCACCTTCAGATACGCATTTGTTACGCTCTTTTGCGTATAAAACGCTGCAATGCGATGTAAGTAACCGCTGTTTATTGTCAAAGTACAGTCACACTAGCACATACGGATGCGACGGACGCTACGGACAAGTCATACGTATCTATCCGTTATATCCGTAACAATTCGCATCGTGTGCGTATATGACCGTAGCCGTACGTATTGTATCCGCAGGGTCCGTAGAATCCGCGCCCAAATTTTGAAAAAAAGTCAAAATTTCGATACGGACGAAACATCCGTATCTGCACGTGAAGAAATTATAGCACATAATTTGCTTTGATTGATTGATTGCTTGATCGATTGATCGGTCGATTGATTGCTCGATCGCGATCGATCTCTCGGTCGATCGATAGACTGATTGATCGATGATCGATCAATTGATTGATCGAGTGATTAACTGATCGAAAGTTCGAGTGATCGATCAAGTTCGATCGGGTGATAGATCGATTGAGTGATCGTTCTTTCGATCAACGAGTGATTGATCGATTGCGATCGATCGATTGATTGAATCTTGTCGGATCGATCGAGTGATTGATCAATCGAGTGATAGTCGTAAAACAACTGAAATAACTTCTCATAATACTATAATTTGTAACATTTGTGTGGTTGCTTGTTCGTTTGTTGGTTCTCCAATTTTTCTTAGATATTGCAGCCTGCTTCTCAGCTAGTAAAAGCAATGCAAAATCTCCTTCTGAGGAATCCATATTTTTCATACTGGCCAAAGAAATGCATTGAAAGCACGTGCATATTTGTGAGCACTGGACGCACGGGCGATTCAGTAAGTAAGTGGTTTACTTTTCATCACATAACTGTACGCCGACAAAGAATGTAACCGAACAAAATAGCACATATGAAACAGTATCGATCCGCAACAAATACTTACGACAAGATACGTTTAGTTACGGAATAGATACGGTTTTTGATACCGATTTAATACGGTCAATTACGGGTTTTTCATCCGTGCCTGATTTTTGACAATTATCAAAGCTTGGTTTCGGATCTTCCGTGCCCTGTAAATAATGCACGTACAGATACGGACTTTTACGGATATGATACGAATCGTTACGGACAGGACGGACAAATACGGAAGCCTTATCCGCAGCGTCCGCAGCGACCGTAAGTGCTAGTGTGACCTAGGCATTAGTCAAACCTTCACCTTATTGACTTTTAACACGAAGCTTCACCACATTGATCTTTAAGACGAGACTTTAGCCCATTGGCCTTTAAGTTGTTTGAACGATAAAGAAGTAAGAATAGAGGGACCAGGAATCGATGCAATTAAATTTATTATACAAACATAGACACCAGGTGGGAACGAAAATACATAACACACAACAAAACATTTTTCCGACAACACACACGAAGAGCAGAATGACTAGCTCTTTCCCGACAAAGTAGCCATCCCGCTAAGTTTCAACCGACACGAAAGGCAAGGAGCACGACAGTGAGGCGGGCACAATAAACAATAGAATAATGAAGATAAACCACTTTTTATGTGGCACCAATTATCATTTTTACTGGGGACAACACCGAAAACTATTTTTCCTGGGGATATCCTCGATTTCATAATGAAAGGAAATAAAATAAAAACTAACATAGTACAAAACCTTCTGATGTTATTAAGTTAAAATTCCAGCCAAAGACTCCAGAAATACAAAGATTATCATTATCATTGAAGACACTGTGTCAACGAAAAATGGTAAAATATTTATTGATAGCAGCATTGTATTTATATTCTCTTCAGATAGATTCAGAGATATTTTCGTCTCGCCAAAGAACATATAATTTATAAATAATCAGAAACGTCTGCATCTTCAATTTATGAAAAATATATAATCAGTTGTAAATAAAATAATCTTGATTCTGCAGAATGCGTCGGCTAATTGGCACGCTAAACAATATAAGCGCGACCCTCTCTATATGTGACGCTTGGTATAAATGGACTCCAAAAGTATGTTTGGGTGTGACTGGGCTTTTTCTTTCGCTACTTCGAACAGGGACAAATTACAAAAATGTACTTAGCGTTGATATAAATTTCAAATTAATTGATTAATTAAATTAATTGATTGGATATACTACTGTGTACAAAGCGTACTCCTGCTGTAGTCACTGAGATGATATTTACTTTTTAGAAAATGTTACTGTTTTTTTTTTATTTATTTCGATACACACTATTAACTATTTTAATTTAACTCAGTTTTTGGAGTGGGAATCTTTTTCTGATTGCGCCTTTTCCTCATCGTTGCCTACTTGTATCAAGCCTGATTCAGGAAAGTAAAAACATTTTTCTCTGCTAGCTTCATGTGGATAGAACTTTGTTTTACTGTTGTACTTCAACGGCTCCATGTATCCTTTAAACAGATCGATTGTCAAGTTATTGCAGAAATTAATAGAAGCAATTAAATCGGATTGGATTACCGCTGTCTATCAGCAGTGCCTAATATTGATGCATAGCAGCATGAGCCTCACAGAGACACAACCTTCTTTCAGGAGTTTTAAGTAAACGATCTTTGTGGTTTTTGCGTCATACAGCTAAACTGCAATATCCACACCCGTCATCGCGAGAGTTACAATTTGTAAAAGTGTCACTGCATAGTTATAAGGATAGACTCAATATCCATATAGCAACCCCAAAAGATCCGCAAGTGTCAGAATTTAATTAATCTTACGATAAATCAACATATGGTAAAATAGGTTGTCACTTCCAAGGCGATACTTCCGGTGTGGTTCTATTTGTTTTATGTTTTGGAGTCTAATTTTTGTGCTGTTTGAACCTTATATAGTTACGTTTTCATATTTTTTGTTAAGTCCGGATAACTGAGTGGCTGCTTATTGGGAACATAGCTGCTTACTCGGCTTACGATATGTTCTCTAAGTATAAGTACCTAATTGTCAATTTGTTTTTCCCACCTTCGTTTATGGAGTGGGAATTTCTTTCTGACTGCGCCTTTTCCTGATCATTGCATACTTGTACCTTCTAATACTGATAGACTCAATATATGTACAGCAATCCCTAAAGATCAGCAATTAGCAGAATTTAATGAATCCAATGATAACAAATATGGTTTGAAAGGTTGTCAGACACTGATTACCGTAAGGTAAGAACTAAAGGTGTCACCATTTTTGCACTTGACGCGCTGTCCTAGTGCATAATCCTCTATATTTCTAAGCATGCAATACAGTCTGGTATTTTCACCCCTGAAGTGAGAATGTTGAGAGTGTAATTGAAGACATAACAGCGATAATTACAATCGAATATAGACATCAGACTTATCTGTCGTGTTGTCATTGTTGTCACGCAATTCTATCTTCTCAGGTCCGCAACATGTAAATTCGAAGTCAACACCGGATCTGGATCACATTAGGTTTGCTTATGAAGCATTTATTTTCTTTAGAAATATTTTTTTTTCAGAATGACACAGTGAATGTTGGACTGTTATATCATTGTGTGTTTTATTGGACAGCAAGAACTAAACAAAGTACACTATATATTAAACTGAGCATCTGTACATGTACATCACATAAAAATCCCATGAATTAACTGGCGATGAAACATAATTCACTCGTAAAAATAAAAGCTATGTATCCTTATGTTCTATATGTCATTTAGCTTGTCAGTGATATTGAACGATACATTAGAAATCATTAGGGATGACAATGACCCTCATTACAGGTAGGAATGCCATAAAACAATGAATAGTTATACCACTGACATTATCTTTTAGGGGTCTCTTCTTTATCTCATGCAGAGATATGATAGTCGCCTCATTATAAGAATGATATAATTCTTTCGGATGAAAGGAGAACAATTAAACTATAAGTCCGTTAATAACGATTACGTCGGCATTCGGACGTATCCTTATTAATTAATAATGAATATCTAAAAATAAAACTGAGATCCTTTAAGAAGGTACAAGTAGGCAAAGATCAGGAAAAGGCGCAATCAGCAGCAAAAGATTCCCACTCCAAAAACCCGAGGTGAAAAAAACAAACTAACAATCAGGTACCTATACCATGAAAACATTTCGTAAGCCGAATGAGCAGCTATTTTCCCAATAGGTGGCCAATCAGTTACCTTAACTTAACTAAAAATATGATAACATACATAAGGCGCCAACAGCACAAAAATATTTAACACCAAGTCATAAAACAAAAAGAACCACCACAGAAGTATCATAAGAGCAGTGAGCATATAAATGAAAAAAGAGATGGACCAAACCGCGGTTTCGGCTACTACAGTATCTTCAGTGACCTTTAAAATTTGGCAAAATGGAGCCAAAGAGAAAGTCTGTAATTTTGCAACTTTCCACAAGATAGCCGATTATCCAAACAGACCATGATATATAAATCTTTGGTTAGAAAATAATTCTAAACCGATATTGAATTTCTGATTTCTCAGAATACCCTCGCTGATCTCAAATGATCAAAAGGAAAATATAAAAATATAATCTGCACTATGGATGGTGTACAGGGAGATTTCCTTAAGCCTGACGTCGGCCGTAGGACATTTTACGACATTATGGTAAGGCTTAGGGCGTTTAAGGCCTGTTTGTAGCCTCCGATTTTGCTAAGAATAGATTTTGGAATTTAGGTGAGACACCGATTCCTAAAAACAGCTTTTGAAAACCAGAACAAGTACTGCTTTTATTTTACAAGCGTTGCCATGGATAGAGCACATTTTACACTTTTTTGTCTATTTTTGACCATTTCTGAACACATTTTTAATTTTTAAGTGCCGGCCCACACGACGAACAAACTGATACTTTGCATTCAATATCTCTGGATAATACTTAATAATTATTTCATGATAGAAAACTGTTCGTCGCGTGCGCCGGTAGTTGAAAATAATGTTAATGGTGAATAACAGACCCAGACTTGCAAAAAGTGGTAATTCTATGCTTTTTTGAGCGTTGGCATGGCAACATATAAGTAATTTGAATGTAATAGTTGTGCTAGAATTTATAAACAGGGACCTATTCCTGCTATTTGCAATACTTTTCTCCTCGAAATTCCAAAAATCATTTTTATTACCAATGCATAAGGCCGAAATCAGGCCTTAAATCCCCTAGGCATTTAACGTTATTTTGCGCTGAGTTTACACGTTTTCCTCTCTCGTGATTGTCCATAATGCATGAATTTTGACTGATATTAGACATTTTTCACTTTTGAACGTAAATGCTGCTGGCGCTTGCTGTTATGACTTTCCGTGTGATGGGGGACGACTCGTGAGGGCATATTTGAGACGAAGACGAGGGACGATATGAATAATTACTCAGTCAAAACTACCAATAGCCCGACGAAGACGAATTAAATGAGAGAGTCAAAAAAGTGAAATAGTCTAGGACGCGTACCTGTGTAGCTCAGTAGGTAGCGTTCTTGGAGTTGAAAGCGAAAGATCCTGGGTTCGAGTACCGGACGGATCACTTTTTTCTTTTCTTTATTTGTCTCTCTTGTGACAAAAAAGCTTTGCAAATAAAACATATATTATCAGCTGATTATATTTTTTGGCAAATACAAGAATCATGAAATACCCTACTACATTAAATTCTTAAATCGTAAAGGAATTGAATTGAAGTTTGAGACGGCAGCCTACATGCATGTTTTCTCTTGTATTGGGAGCTCGACCGTATTTTTGGTGCAAGAGCTGATCTATCCTCATGTCAATATTTCTTTCTTGGTGACATGAAAATATGAATATACTGAAGGCTTGTACAGGCATAATGTGGCTAGGATAAGTTAGCCACCCTGAACGACTTAAACTGAATGTTTTCCGCGGACGTAGGCACTAACTCAAATAGTACACTGTATAGTGTACATGTAAAGGTATATTTATTAGATGTAAGACCTACAGTTCCACGTGCTGTCTCGTGAGAGAACATTATTTATTTTGGCATGTTTATACATGTATTTCAAACAGATTCTCGAAATCTTGATGTTTTTATTTGGTTGATGTTTCGTTTTGAGTCCATTAGACGATAAGTGAGATATCCTAGCTACATTTTGCATAGCCATACAAATAAGTTGAGGTTTTGTAGACCTTCCACAGTATTTCAGCATTTTGAATGCGATAATTACGATTTTTGGGATGTTTTTTTTTCCAAGTCAACGGCTTTCTTTCTGATCCTCATTTATTCTCTTGAATTATGCGCACGCACGTTCCGTAGATTTTTCATGTCGCAGTGGTTCAGTCAATCGCTTCGTAAAATCACATGTCGAGAATAAATACGTACATGTAGTTGATATAAGACTGGTACAAAATTGTTTTTAGGGAGCGCGGTGGCGTAGTGGTAGGGCGTCTGACTCCGAATCGAGAGGGCCTGGGTTCGATCCCCATAGGCGCAACCGTGTTGTGTCCTTGAGCAAGACACATTCACTCCTTACTAGCTGGTTAAACCCAGGAAGCGTTGGCTCCGTCCCGACATGACTGAAAAAAATGTTGACTGGGACATAAAGCCTTAATAAAAAATGATTTTGATAAGAGCATCTGACTCGTTAGCTCAGGAGGTTGAGCGCGAGTAGGAAACGCCTATTTTTATTGGAATTATTATTTCTATTATTACTTGTTTTTCGCAGAAAAAAAGATAAAAACTTAAAACCTATATGCATTGGTAAAATGCAAAATTAAAGAAATCCAGACAGCAATTAAACATATAAATCGTAAACAATGTTATCATATGCAATGGTAACAATGATTATTGTTGCCTTCCCGTTTAACTGTCTGATTGTAATGGAACAATGAACCAGAAGTGGCCTTGGACACGACATGTTTACAAAATCGCATCATCAACCGTCATGTTTGCCATTAAAGATACATTACGCGTTCAATGCGGGTCGGCCTTACAAATGATTGGCGCGAATAAAGCAGCTTCCAGTGCAGAATATTATTTTTTTAGACACTCGTGTGTATAACTAGGGATCGCTAGTTCAATTCTGAGCTGCCCATGGCCTTATGGTGACACTATAAACCGAGATCCCGTCTGCATATGACGATAACTGTTGGTGGGAAAACAACTATCAACTATTTGTTATCGCCATGTGACTTTTAACATACTGGTGCATGTATATACGTACATTGGTTCTGTTAAGCTACATTTCACGTGTTTTTCGTGAACACACAGAAACTTTTTTACATGTAAACATGGCAAGATTCACGATTTGAAACATTTAGTTGATCTTTAATTTTATGCGCAGTTCTTTTATTCTATGTCTTTCAACGTTTTGACACATTTCAAGTAATATCGAGCATAGTCTGTTATCCTCATCAGGATAGCATGTCCGTGACATGTTTACCCCATTGAACAACGCTTTTATGAAGCAAAACTTGAGTATGCAGGGGTATACCTAGTTTTAGCTCACATGAGCCCTTCGGCTCAAAAGGTGAGCTTATGCCCCTGTCAACAATTTCCATGATCTTCTTCTCTGAAACAGCTTGGCCAATCAAAGTTAAAACTGTTTGCGGAGCATTCTTAGGAAGGGGAAACGAAATTTGCATAAATGGACCAGGTCACATGACCAAGATGGCCGCCTTGGCTATAAATAGCAAAAACCGTTAAAATTTTTCTTCTCCAGAACCAGAAGGCCTATGATTTTGTAACTTGGCATGAAGCATCAAACAATATTAAACGCACTACAAAGATCGGTAAGATCAACTTACATGTAGGTCGCCCATGCATTTAAATGGGGATATAAGTTAAATGTAATTAAATGGGTGGAAACTTGCTATGATAATACAAATGTACAGATTTATTTTTATGAAAACATTAAGACCCAGGTGGTTGTCTGCTCCTGCCTGGGGGATATATACATGTATATGACTATAATATATAAACATCTTCTCTGCAACCGCATGGCCGATCAAAGCCAAACTTCGTGGAAGGGGAACGAAAAGGTACAAGTAGGCAAAGAGCAGGAAAAGGCGCAACCAGAAAGAGACTCCCACTCCAAAAACCGAGGTGGGAAAAAAAAAACAAATTAACAATCAGGCACTTATACCATGAAACATATCGTGAGCCGAATGAGCTGCTATTTTCCAAATAGGTGGCCACTCAGTTACCTTAACTTAATTAAAAATATGAAAACATACATAAGGCGCCAACAGCACAAAAAATTTTAAACACCAAGACATAAAACAAAAAGAACCACCACAGAAGTATCGCCTTGAAAGTTTGTATAAATGGTCAAGGTAACTTGACCAAAATGGCCGCCATGGCTATGAATGGAAAAACCTTTAAAAGTGTTCTTCTTCAGAACCAGTAGGCCTATGATTTTGAAACTTGGCATGAAGCAACTACAAAGTCTATATATGACCCAGGGATGACATTAACCTATTATAGGACAAGGTCAACTTAGGTTGCCTATGCTTCTGAAAACATAGATTGTGAGTATTCGTTCTATCATGTATCATACAATCTATGTTTTGAACAAATAAGAAAATATCAAAACTGTTGAACTGAAAATTTTCATTTTTTTTTCAACTTAAAAAACACTGTATTTTGCTTGTTAAGATTTTGTAATGATAATGATATCGTCATGATACAGGGTACCGTTTTAGTGCACATGTATTACACATGCTGACGACAGATCTACAACATTTGATCATTCTTAACCTTACTCATTAGGGCCCATCTTTGCGTCCGGAATCGGGCAAGCATATAAGCACATAAGCTTCTTACTCAATCTGAATTTAAATAAATAATAAATTGAATCGGTTTGTTGATTTGGCCGTTAATCCAACAGCAAAGGGCATATGGAAACGAGACCTCAGTTTATAGTCTCATCCGACAGACGCAAGAAGACCCGGATCAAACCTGCGATCTCTGGTTTATAAGGCACGTGAAATAACCCCTGCACCATGGAGGCTTGCTTAATAGGTTCAGTATAAACTTTATCATGACGGAAATCGTACTTTTAAACGTTAAAAAGGACAAAAGAACGCATGCCCTTAACATCAACTGCGTTCGGCTTGCCAAGCAGCAATGTGGTTTGATAACTGATCCGGCTTGATATGATCTTTGTTTTGTCGATGGGCCCTAGGAAAAAATGTTCCCCTGTCACATGTATATATATTAGAATCATGAATGGCGGTTCGTTTGTTTACATATAAAAGGTCGGTAAATGGACACGTGAAATGTCTGCGTGGTATACTGTACATGTATATGTATATATGTGTATTCGGGTATTGTCTATCAGTGTCAGCACCATCGTATATGCTTGCGATACAATCAAAGTCCTTACAACAAAGATTGATGCAACATCACACAACATGTGATAAAATGGATTAAAACAACCTTCAGCGCAGCAATATCGCTTGGCAACTACCAACACCAAGACAATGAACTCTTCGCCGTAGTCTTGCAGCCCAATTGATCAGTCTTACAATCACGGGTGACACAAACCAAGTTCTGCTTGTGGGTGTGCAAGTTCGTTTTCTCAGGGTTCTCCCCATTCCCCCTGTTACTGATTTACCCGTCTCATATGAACTAAAATAATCTTGAACGGGCCGAAACTTGTATAAAAAACGCATCATTATGATCAGAAATGAGCACAATCAGACCCTTATCTGTAATCAAGTAACAATAGAATGACCAAAAATCTATACAATTAAATTTCCCATCCTAACAGACAACAGGCGGGAGAGACATGGCGGTCCCACACATCACAAGCAATTTAACAACACGCATAAAAAACAAAATTACTAGCTCTTTCCAAACAAGACCAGCGTCTAGTCTGTTAAAAGGGACAATAGGCGGCCCCCGTGGCCGAGTGGTTAAGGTCGCTGACTTCAGTGCTCTTGATCACTCGATCATCTCACCGCTGTTGGTTCGCGCCTCGCACGGGGCAGAATTCACATGTGGGACGAGCCAAGTTCTGCTTGCGGGTGTGTCAGGTGTTTTTTTCCCGGGTACTCAGGTTTTCGCCCCACTTTTTGATTGATTCGTCTCGATATGAGTGAAAAGGCTTGAAAGGGACGTAAAACTGAATCAAAAAAAAAAAAAAAAAAAAAAAAAAAAGAAAAAAAAAAAAGACAATACACGAGGCAATAATCTTAAGAAAACACATGTGTCAATGTGAAGACAGTATACACCATTATTTGTGAAACAAATTAGTAATTTGTGCACTTTGGCAGAATATGTAGTGTCCAAAATTGCTTCTACGTGTATGTGAAAATGGCGAACATCAAAAGTAAACTCCGGCGAAGTGACGCGCGACCCGCTTTACGGGGCGACTGAAACACTATGCGTCCTCTACAGAAACACTTTAAAACTCATGAAAATAATATAATTGTGTTAGTTTGATTTTAATTTATTTATTTGAATTCAACCAGGTGAAACAGCACGCATACTATCACACAGAATAAATAAGGATCAGAACGAAAGCTTATGTCTTGCCAAATTAATTTTCTACATCGTAACCATCGCACTCGATATGGCAGAAATACTGTTGAAAGTCTACAATAAACAAAAATAGTTGTGTGGCTAGGCATTTTGTAGCTACATGTAGGGTATTGCCCCCATCGCTCTTCCCACTGTCGAATGTACTCAAACCGACACATCGAAAAAATAAACATTGTTCGCTCACGAGATAGCACGTGAAACTGTAGTTTTACATCTATACACATATATATGAACATGTACACTATACTGTTTGATTTGGTGTCTTGTGTATTTGTTAAAATTCAGTTTTACGTCCCTTTCAAGATTATTTCAGCTCATATGAAAAGCACCAAACAGTAGGTGGGGCGAAAACGGGAGTACCCCGAGAAAAAACCGTCTGGCACACCCGCAAGCAAAACTTGGCCTGTCTCACATGTGGCCATTGTGGGTCTCGAACTCACACCAGACACAACGGTGAGATGATTAAGTGATTATGAAACAGCGCTCTTAACTGCTCGGCCACGGGGGACGCTTGCGTAATTTTTTAGTCATTAGAGGCGGTCAGCTTATCCTATCCACATTATCTGTACCAGCCAGTCAGGAAATAAATGTTGACGTAAGGATCGGTCGCCGATCCGTTCTTCTGCCGAAAATGACGATCGAGTTCTCGGCTTCAATGGGTGAAAAATCAAGACCTATAAAAAACCTATACATGCAGTCTGCCTTCTCACTAGACAGTTTAATCCAGAAACTTACGATTTAGTATTAAATGCAGCAGTGAATTTGTGATTCTTGCATTTGCCAATAGATAAAATATTATTTTCTTTTTTCCTTTTCTTCATTTCTCTTTAATTGTCTAAGCTTTAATGTCACAGGTGCGAAAAAAGGAAGAAACAAAGAAAAGGAAAAATAATTTTTGTCCTACCCGGACTCGAACCCAGGACCTTTCGATTCAATGTCTTACACTCTACCTACTGAACTATTCAGCTAGGCGTCCTGGACAATTCGTTTTTTGCGTGTCTCATTTAATACACCTCCGGTGGGCTGTTGGTAGTTTTGACTAAGTAATTCTTCATATCGCCCCTCGCCTTCGTCTCAAATATGCCCTCACGAGTCGTCGCCCATCACACACAAAGTCGTAACCGCAAGCGCCAGCAAACTTTACGTTCAAAAGTGAAAAATGTCTAATAGACATTTTTCACTTTTGAACGTAAATGCTGCTGGTGCGTGCGGTTGCGACTTTCTGTGTGATGGGGGACGACTCGTGAGGGCATATGTGAGACTAAGACGAGGGGCAATATGAAGAATTACTCAGTCAAAACTACTAACAGCCCAACGGAGACGAATTTAATAAGACATGCAATCAATGTTATAGGGTAGAACGTCTATCTCTGTAGCTCAGTAGGTAGCAAGCTAGGATACAAATCGAAAGGTTCTGGGTTCGAGTCCTGGTCGAACCGCTTTTTTTCTTTTCTTTATTTGTCTCCCCTGTGACAATAAAGCTAAGGAAATAAAAAAATGTATTATCAGCTGATTATATTTATTGGCGAATGCAAGAATCAGGAAATGCCCTTGTGCATAAAATACTTAAATTGTAAAGGAACTGAAGTGCGAGACGGCACCTCACATTAATGTTTCTCTTGTTGACTTTTAACCTGTTGAAATCGACAGCTCGATCGTATTTGTTTTGGAAGAAGAGCTGATCTTCGAGCGATCCTCATGTCAATATTTCTTTCTTGGGGACATAAAAATGTTCATATTCTGAAGGCTTGTACAGGAATAATGTTGCTAGGATAAGTTAGCCACCCTGAATGACTTTAAATGTTTTCCGCGGACGTAAGGCACTAACTCAAACATATAGTATAGTGTATACCCTGTACAGACATATGTATATATATAAGGTGTAAAAACTACAGTTTCACGTGCTGTCTCGTGAGCGAACATAATTCATTTGGCATGTTTATACATGTATTTCAAACAGATACTTGAAAGCTTGGTGGGGTTTATTTGGTTGATGTTTCGTTTTGATCCCATACAACACCCATCTGCATGTCATAAGGGCGATATCCTTACTACATTATGCATATAGCGATATCCTAACTACATTATGCATATATAATTAATCTTCAAACTAACACAATGTTATTTTCAAGTAAATAAATGATTATTTACTAAGAAACATCTAGTCTTTTTTTTAGCTCACCTGAGCCGAAGGCTCACAACGAGAGCTGATAGGATGGCAATGATCCGTCGTCCGTCGTCCGTCTTCGTCGTCGTCCACAATCTTCTTCTCTGAAACCAATTGGCCAATCAAGTTGAAATTTTATGTGGATCCTCCTTGTGTAGCGACATTTTAAGTTTGATCGCGAAATCCATGTCACATGACCAATATGGCCGCCACGCCAATATATGGTAAAAACCACTCAAAAATCTATTCCTCCAGAACCGGCGGGCCGATTCCCACAAAACTTGGTATTTACCATCAGTGACTCCAGCCCATCAAAGTTTGGCAAAATGATGACCCTGGGATGACCTTGACCTATTTTACGGCAAGGTCAATTTTGGAAACATAGGCTTTTGCATGGGAAAAAGTGAAAACTATTGATTTTTTTTAAACGATTGCAGCCAGAGACCTGAAAAGAGGTAGATGCAGACAACTAATGGAGTAGATAAACGTTTGTGATTAAATTCGGTCAAGGTCATCTCTTGACCTTGGCCAGTCTGTTTTCCATACACACCTTTCATACATCTTCATCTCTGAAACCGCTTGGCCAATCAAATTGAAATTTTATGTGGAGCATCCATGGGTAGGGGAAACGAAAGTTTGATCATGAAATCCGAGTCACATGACAAAGATGGCCGCCATCAGTGACTCAAGCCCATTATAGTTTGATAAAATGATGGCCCTGGGATGACCTTGACCTGTTTTACGGCAAGGTTAATTTTGGAAACAGGCTGTTACATGGGAAAAAGTGAAAACTATGGATTTTTCGAAAACGATTGCAGCCCGAGACCTGAAAAAAGGCAGATGCAGAAAACTAATGGAGTAGATGTAAGTATGTTATTAAGTTAGGTTAAGGTCATCTCTTGACCTTGACCAGTCTTTTGTTCATACACACTTTTAAAACATCTTCATGGCGGCCCCCGTGGTCGAGCGGTTGAGAGCGCTGTTTCTTAATCACTCCACCATCTCACCGCTGTCTCTGGTGTAGGATCGCGACCCGCACTGGCCACATGTGAGACAAGCCAAGTTCTGTTTGCGGGTGTGCCAGGTGGTTTTACTCGGGGTTCTGCCGTTTTCGCCCCACCTACTGATTGGCCCGTTTCATATGAGCTGAAATTATCTTGAAAGAGACGTTAAACTGAATATAAAAAAAAATCTTCACCTCTGAAACCGCTTGGCCAATCAAAGTGAAATTTTATGTGGAGCATCTATGGGTAGGGGGAACGAAAGTTTGTTTGTGAAATCTGGGTTACATGACCAAGATGGCCGCCACGCCCATATATGGCTAAAACCACTCAAAAATCTTCTTCACCAGAGCCGGCAGGCCGATTTTCACGAAAATCGGTATGTAGCATCGATGACTTCAGCCCATCATAATTTGATAAAATGATGACCCTTGGATGACCTTGATTTGCGGCTCCAGACATTTTTACGAGAGGGGGTCCAACCAAAATGGTAAAATATTGTCGCAGACGAGGGGGGTGGGGGGGGTCCAACCCCCCAAAAAAAATCCCAAAATTACCTTTTTTAGGTAACTTTTCAGATTCCGGGGGGGGGGGGGTCCGGACCCCCGGTGAGCGTTTACAGGACCATTGGTCCTCTGGTTTTCATTACGTGTTGCTAGACGGAATATTTCCATCGGTATTCTGTTAGACCTCTCCATACACAGAAAAGGAGCGAGGTCACGAAGTGTATCGGAGTGCAGGTTAGCCAGCTGATCAAACGTGCTGTGAACCTTGCTTAACCCTAAAACAGGACAACAATATTCTGAATTTTAAGCGCGCATACACACTCTAACTCACAAACACACACTCACGCAAACATGTTCCGTAGAGGACTTTGTTTCGCAGTGGCTCAGTCAGTCGCCTCTTAAAATCACATGGCAAAAATAAATACGTAGTTGATATAATACAGGTACAAAATGATTTTAATAAGAACATTTGACTCGTTTCGCAGGTTGAGCGCGAGAACGAAACGCCTACAAATGAAAATTGTTGTCTTTCCGTCAAACTGTCTAATTCTGATGGAACAAGGAACCAGAAGTGACCTTTGACACGAAATATTTTCTAAAATCGCATCATATATATATCACTTATCATGTTCGCCATTACTCGTTCAATGCGAGTCGGATTTACAAATGCTTGGTGCGAATAAAATGCCTCCATTTTAACAGCTTTCAATGCAGAATTCGATTATTTTAGACACTCGTGTCGCTCGTTCGATAAACCGAGGTCCCGGCTTCATATGACCATAACTGTTGGTGGGAAAAACCAATATCAACTATTTGTTATCGCCATGTGACATTTTACATACTGGCTTATGTATATACGTACATTGGTTCTGCTAAGCTACATTTTCACGTGTTTTTCGTGAACGCACAGAAAACTTTATACATGTATACATGGCATGATTTACGATTTGAAACATAAGTTGATCTTGAATTTTATGTGCAGTTTTTTATTCTACGCCTTACAACGTTTTGACATATTTCAAGTCATCTCGAGCATGGTCGGTTATCCATATCAGGATAACGTGTCCGTGAATACCCCATGAACCACACTTTTATACAGCAAAACTTTGGTATGCATGGGTATACCTATTTTAAGCTCACATGAGCCCTTCGGCTCAAAAAGCGAGCTTACAGGATGACCATGCCCCCGTCGTCCGTCCGACGTCGTCCGTCAACAATTTTCATGATATTCTCCTCTGAAACCAAATGGCAAACCAAAGTTAAACTGCTTGCGGAGCATTCTTAGGAAGGGGGAACGAAAGTTTGCATAAATGACCCAGGTCACATGACTAAGATGGCCGCCATAGCTATAAATAGCAAAAACCTTTAAAACAATTTCTTCCCAGAAGCAGAAGACCTATGATTTTGAAACTAAGTTTGAAGCATCAGGCAATAGAGTTCTACAAAGTTGGTATACATCATAATGCTGGGATGACCTTGACCTATTTTATGGCAAGGTCAACTTAGGTCGCCCATGCATTTAAATGGGGAAAATAAGTTAAATGTAATTAAATGGGTGGAAACTCGCGATGAGCATGCAAAGGTACTGAAGATTTATGTCCGTGAAAACATTTTGTCCCCAGGGGTGTGTCTGCTCCTGCCCGGGGGCTATATACATGCATATGACCAAAATATTCAAACATCTCTGCAACCGCATGCCCGATCAAAGCCACACTTCATGGAAAGGGAACGAAAGATTGTATAAATGGCCGCCATGGCTATAAACTGCAAAAACCTTTAAAATGTTCTTCAGAAGCAGTAGGCCTATGATTTTGAAACTTGGCATTAAGCATCTACAAAGTTTATACATGGCCTAAACCATGACCCAGGGATAATATTAACCTATTTTACGGCAAGGTCAACTTAGGATGCCCATGCATCTAAAAACACAAATTGTGAGTACTCGTTAGAACTGCCTCTGCGAGGCAGTTTTAGCGTGTACCAACAATCTATGTTTTGAGCAAAATAAAAAGATAAAAATGTTGAACTGAAAATTTTCATTTTTTACAACTTTAAAAACACTGTATATTGCTTGTTAAGGTTTTGTTATGCTAGCGTCAAGATACACGGCACCATTTTAGTGCGCATGTATTACACATGCTGACAACAGAGCTACATGTACAACACCTTGATCATTCTTAACCTTACGGGCATTTTTTGCGTCCGGAATCGGGCGAGCATAAATGCGCATAAGCTTCTTACTCAATCAGAATTTACATAAATAATAAATTTAATTGGTTTGTTGATTTGAGGTTTAACGTTAATCCAACAGCAAAGGTCATATGGAAACGAGACATCAGTTTATAGTATCATCCAACAGACTTAAGGATCCCGGGATCAAACCCGCGGTCCCTGGTTTAAAAGGACGAACACATGCCGTTAACACTAACTGTTTTCGGCTTGTCAAGCAGCAATGTGGTTTGATAACTGATCCTGCTTGATAAAATCTTTTTTTTTTTTTTTTTTTTTTTTTTTTTTTTCGAGGGGCCGTCGTGGGACAAAAATTCAACAGCCAAACACAGCACAATATTAGGTTCACGGATGTTGTTTCGTTTGTTTACATATATAAAGCCGGTAAATTGAGCACGTAAAATGTCTGCGTGATATACTGTGCATGAATATGTATATTCAGGACTTGTCTATCAGTATAAGCACCGTCGTAAATGCCTGCGATACAACACAAGTCTTTACAGCAAAGATTGATGCAACACCACACAACATGTGATAAAATGGAGAAATTGAAAAAAGCAATATCGCTTTGCCAACAACCATCACCAAGACAATGAACACTTCGTCGTAGGTTGCTGCCCAATTGATCAGTCTTACAATCACAGGTGACACACAAACCAAATTCTGCTTGTGGGTGTGCCAAGTCGTTTTCTCAGGGTAGATCCCAAACCTTGTCCCCCCCCAACTTGTTACTGATTTATCCGTCTCATATGAACTAAAATAATCTTGAACGGGGCGAAAATTGTATAAAAACGAAATTAAGATTTGAAATGAGCACAATCAGACTCTTATCTGTAATCAAGTAACAATAGAATGACCTGGAATCGATACAATTAAATTTCACATCCTCACTAAGGTGGGCGTAGTGTAATTCTGGGCCCTGATTAGATTTTAACAGATAGCAAAACTTCTCCGATGTTACTCGCGCCTATAAGAAAAAAATGCATTTACATTCCATCATGCACGCATGCTTAATGTAAACCATATAACGAGGAATATTCGGGGTCTCATGTGCAAATAACAACTATTTACATACTGGACCCTGGTCTCGACCGAAAGACGGAGTTACGCGTTGGATTGAACGCGCGGCCCGTTTTACGAGGCGACTGACTGAACCACTACGACATGGAGTGCTTTATGGAAACACTTTAGCAACTCATAAACATAATATTGTGTTAGTTTTATTTTAATCATATTTATTTGAATTCAACTAGGTAAACAACACGCACACAATATCACACAGAATAAATATGGATCAAAAAGAAAACTTATGTCTTGCCAAATTAATTTACTACATCGTAACCAGCACACTGGATATGGCTGAATTACTGTTGAAGGTCTACAATAAACAAAATTAGTTGTGTGGCATGGCGAAATGTAGCTACATGTAGGATGTTGCCTCCATCGCACTTCGTATGGCATGCAGATGACTGTCGAATGAGCGAAACTTCGACATCAAGCTGATAATCTGTTTGAAATATAAACAGAATGAATTATGTTCGCTCACGAGACAGCACGTGAAACTGTAGTTTTACATCTAATAAACACAGATATACATGTATCTGAACATGTACACTATACTATTTGATTTATTGTCTTGCGCATTTTAGTTCAGTTTTACGTGCCTTTCAAGATTATTTCAGCTCACCAATCAGTAGGTGGGGTGAAAACGTGAGTACCCTACGAAAAACCACCTGGCACTCCCACTAACTTGGCTTGTATCATATGTGGCCAGTGTGGGGCTCGAACACACACAAGACACAGCGGTGAGATGAACGAGTGATTAAGAAACAGCGCTCTCGACCGCTCGGCCACGGGGGCCGCTAAGTCATTAGAGGCGGTCAACTTATCCTAGCCGCATTATCTGTACCAGCCTTCAGAAAATAAATGTTGACGTGAGGATCGGTCGCGGGTCCGCTCTTCTGCCGATTACGATCAAGCTACCGGCTTAAATCGGTGAAAAGACAAGAAGACTTAGTGAAAAACCTATACGTGCGGACTGCCTTCTCACTACACACTTTACTCCACAAATTAACGATTTTAGTATTAAATGCAGTAGTGCATTTTGTGAGTTTTGCATTTTTTTTTTATTTTCTTTTCTTTTTCATTTTCTAAGCTATATTGTCACAGATGCGAAAAAAGAAAGCAATTAAGAATAGAAAAAGAATTTTTGTCCTAGCCGGACTCGAACCCAGGACCTTTTGGTTTTATTCCATACATGCTACCTACTGAGCTACAGAGTAAGACGTCGTGTACTATTTCTTTTTTGCCTGTCTTGTTTAATTGGTCTCCGTTAGGCTATAGGTAGTTTTTACCAAGTAATTATTCATATCGCCCCTCGTCATCGTCTCAAATATGCCCTCACGAGTCGTCCCCATCACACCGAAAATCGTAACCGCACGCGCCAGCAACATTTACGTTCAAAAGTGAAAAATGTCTAATAGTAACGCACTTTTAAAAAGGTTTCATGATGTGGCATGGTGGTGATTTCCGTCAAGCTCAATATATTTCTCGCAAATGTTTACGTCGAAACGGCTGATTGATTGTCAGATATCTAAGGAATACCAGTGCTATTTGTTACAAATTTACGTCCGATTTCCATTGAACATCGGCATCTCTTATAATTAGCTTTCTAAAATGTTATCGATATATGATCGTTATATATCGAAACTAATATTGAAGACAAGGAAAATATACTACAAAATCCTATGATGAAAAGGTAAAAGTAGGCAGTGATCAGGAAATGGCGCAATCAGAAAGAAATTTCCCACTCCAACAACCGAGGTGAGAAAAAATCAGGTACTTATACTTAGAAAATATAACTATTGTAAGCCGAGTGAGTAGCTATTTTTCCAATAGGTGGCGACTCAATTACCAATACTAAACTAAAAAATATGAAAACGTACATAAGGTGCAAACAGCACAATAATTCAACACCAAGACATAAAACAATGAGAAACACCACAGAAGTATCGCCTTGGAACGATCAGTAATATAAAATTACTGGCTGGCTTCAACTAAGTTTGTCAGGCCTAACCTCACCCTAACCTTCTGCAGTGGTTCAAAACATTTAGTTAGTTGCTCGGTTATATAGTGAATCTCTTACTCGTCAATGAATCAAGGACAAACAAATTAATCATGATAATGTCCAAGATGAATAAAAAAACGAGGACTCACTAGACAATAAGCTGCCCGGCGATTGAGAGCCCTGGGCGCCAAATAACATTACTGAAAATCTTGGGCAAAAGAAAAACACTAGTTGAACTCCCGTGGGCCAAGCAACAGACAAGAAGCTCCGGACCTTATCAACTAAAATGAATCCGACTTATCCGACTTTAAATGAAAATATGAAAACGTACAGTCATGAGATTCAAACAGCACAAAAAATCGACCCAAAAACATACATACTGTGTACATCCTCTTATCTCAATAACCGCACTTTACCCCCATTTTTCTATGTTTTGGGGGTAAAGTGCGGTGTCCACTTATGCTGTAATACATGCTGTGATTATATACAGCTTATCAGTGTTGAGCTGCCTCTCCTGCGTAATTATGCAAGGAATGGTCGGATTTATTGTATAGGCAGCCATCCATTCATACATTTTAGTCTTATTTTCACTTTAAATGGCAAAACTGAGTAGAAGCAATTTGATGTTGTAAACATATTCATTGATGCATGCCTGACGTCATAGGGGTGGATGCCAAGTCTAGATTTGCTTTTTAAAGTCTGAAACTAGGTCAAAGTTCAACGAGTGCAAAAATTAAGAAAACTTATCCCGGCTGAAAATACAAGTAAAATCAAGGCCAAAGAGAGTTGTTTGAATACTAAAATTTGGTTCATTAACAATTAGATAGTACATTGAGGGTTTGCATATGTCAAATAATCAAGCATATTTATCTGAGGTCAAAAGGTCAGTAAGTGCAATTTAGGATTCTTCAGTGAAATATGCCAATGTTTTATAAGAATGTTCAAAAATCTTGGTGTACAAGCATTTCGTGGTTGAATTGCTTTTCATTTATTAAAACAAACACATAAGAGGCATCATTGAATAGATAGTTAAGTCTCCAGACATGCAATTGCAAATAACATATACCATTTACGTTTTTACACATTTGCAAAAAAAAGTGAATTTCTGTAATACATTTCGGCATGAAGCCTAGATGACTTTGTTATATCATCTACAGAATATATTTCCACAGACATAACTACATATGAGTATCCTGATATAAAATCCCTGAGCAATTCAAGATGGCCACCAAATTCAAGATGGCCGCCAAAATTAAAGATGGACAACTTAAAGGGGTTTTGATAGAAATGTATTATAGGATGACATTTAATGTAGGTATACATAAAGTCTAGATATTTCACCAATGTGCAATAAGAGAAAATATACAAAATCAAAATAGCTGCCAAAATCCTAGATGGCTATTGAAAACCAGGTACATTTAGTGTATTCGAGTAAACAGTTGATGTCCATCTACATTTGGATAGGAGAATTTGTTTAATTTTAGAATTTAATTTTACATTCATTATTTACTGACAAATATCAATTTGCATTTAAGCATTGTCTATAAACACGATGCTGGAAATTCATATACATGTAACTGTTTCCTACATTTTAACGCCTGAATATTTTAAATGTATGGATATAGTATGCAGGTAGACATATGGTAGAATAGGGTGAGATTGGGTAGTCTAGGATAGGACAAGGTAGGGATGCCTTGTTTTAAGGAAGTCACATGGTGTGGCGTTTCACAACTGTTGCGTATGAGATACTATATAGTAGAGGTCAGTACAGTTGGATTAGATAGTGGTATAGTAGGGAGGGCAAACGGTAATAGTGTGGAAATGTTGTAGGTTCGGTTCGGTTTGGTCATGGCTTGATGTTCCAGTCAACATTTTTCAGCCACGTTGTGATAGAGGCCACATTTTCTGATTATTAATTAGGAATATGAGGAGCTTAAGGACACTACATTGAGAAGATATGCTTTAAATCCAGGATCTGTTGCTCTACTACTAGGCTACAACACACCCCTGGCATAGGTTAGGGTAGGGTAAGGAAGGGTGGTTTGAGATAGTGTATTATGTTGAAGTGTCACTGGTTTATCATCTTTTGCTCAGTTTGAGGCTCGAACCACGTCCTCTCGCCTACTAAACCAACACTCTTCAACACTGCAAGGCAGTACAAGTGTGATTTTACTCAAAATGACATGGCGGTGAATATTTGTGCTGTATGCACCTTATGTACGTTTTCATATTTTAGTTAAATATAGCATACATGTGATACAATTGAGGAGTCAAATAGGGAGATTTCTCTTTCCAAATAGGAAGAATCATTAAACAAAGAAGGAATTTCTTGATTTGGAGTAGGGAGATTTAAAATTCCAAATAGGGGGATGTATAATATATATAAGGAAATTCTGAAATTCCAAATAGGGAGATTTTGTCCAAAATAAGGAGATCCCTCCGAAATAGGGAGATATCATATGTATGAAATTTAGGCAAATGAGTGCCCCCTATTGGGAAAATAGCTGCTCATTTGGCTTAAGTTATGTTTTCATAAGTACCTGATTGATAATTTAGTTTTTTCCCACCTCGGTTTTGGAGTGGGAATCTCTTTCTGATTGCGCCTTACTTTTACCTTTACATAATACATTCTGCTTCTATTTTAAAATTATACACGAATCTCTTTTTAAAAATTCTAAAATTCTACAAATCTTCTTTTGACATTGATGCGCTCCTATCCACCTACCCCCCTGGTGTGGTATTGTCAATTTGACATTTCACCAGTCTGATCAGATGGGACATTTTATGTTGGACACCAAATCTATACATATAAGTTGGAAAAATGTTAATCCCCTTTATCTATGGGTACATTTAGAGATAGGTGGGGTACAACATGGTTTGGGTAGGAGGTTGAAGGTAGGATTTCCATCATCTGGTACCTGTGTACAAACATGGGTGGGTTAGAAATGGGTTGTGGTCGTAGGGTCACCGTCACAATTGAATTCGGACGTTTATCTTTCCTAACTTTACAATAAAGCTAAAAACAACTAAAATGTTTCTTTGTGGCAATAAGCGGAACCAGAATAGTTGGAATACCTACGAAATGCAAAGATGATGATACAGTCATGCATTACACAAGAGTAAATGTCAAAAGCCTAGTCCGTAGGACTAAATATTGCATCATTCGTCTTCCCTTTCAACTGAAAACAAAACGGGGAACTCAGCATTGTTGCAGATATTGGTTGACAAAGAAAAGGCTAAAACAAAAAAAATCTCCAGAAGTTCAGGACTGTATTGTGGAACAATGCTTGGATGTACCCCTGAAATTTGGTACCCATCAGTACTTTAAGCAATTGTTTCCACAGTCTGGTACTCGAAAGCCTTAAACTTTGAAATATTTCCTTCATTATGGAGATGTTTTTCTACCGATATCATCTTGTAGCAGCAACCAGTGGCTGTAGATGTGGACAGGCATCGTTATCGTGGTGTCTTCACATATAACATATTTTTGTTTTTGGTTTGCAGTCTTCCGTGTGGGAAGTTTTCAGGGCTGATCTGTTTGATTTGTGGCTTTGCTTCCCAGTCAGCAGTTATGGTTATGTTGGGAAGTTTTCTCCTTTTATGGGAATTAAGCCTAACATGGTCGTTCGTCTCTTACTAGTGAGAAATATCTATATTTCTTGCTCATTAGATTGTTTATGTGTGTCGATGAATTCTTTGATGGCTGACTAGGCCTATTTTAGCACTAGGCTATCGGTTGCAATTACAGCAAGTCAATGTTGAAAAAAAATTGATGATGACCCATTTACACTGGCTTTGCACTCCATGCACTTTCTTTCAGCTTTACAGATTCTTTTTTCTTCATGATAGATAGCTACTTTACGCCTACATAAGGGCGTCATTATATCCAAAATGTGCTCGACAATGTAACCATCCATGTAAACGACTAAGGCTTATATGCACTGATGGTTTGACTTGACTTGAAAAACTTTTCCTAGAAAGGCTCAGACCTTTTCAGCGGTTAACCAGTAATCAGATGATCAGTCCGTAGTGATAAGATTACAAGCAATTCTCTTATTTTTAATGGACCCAATGGTCTGGAGCCCATATTCCCACACGGTCACCCTTTGCAGAACTGTCCATCAATGCGTTACCACGCCGTATAAGCGACAATCGCGAACAACCATTTTGATAAACAAAAAGAGTTTTAGATTGCCATAAAAAGGCATTTCGGAGGGAGGGCTTTGCACATTAACCTTTGCAGAAATTTCTCTGCTTCGTCTCAAACGCTGGCATGGAGGTTATACAACGAACCAGACCAAACAAAACCAAATAGGAGGCGATGGATACACTGATCGCTGAACAAAGCCTCATTTACAAAGTTTTCTCTCCCTATGCACTTAATGACCTTTAAATCTTGGCCTTGTATGACATAAAATATCATATTGCAATACTTCCAAACCATTTATGAGCATATTGTAATGTTTTCACATCATTTGACAGATTTTATATTTTCAGAAACTCAGCACTAATTTTACTTTCATTTTCTTTAGAAATTTGCACATGACCTTTAACCTTGAATGGGCATATGCTTGGTGCTCTTTTCAATTATATTGTAAATGTCACATGTATAATAAGTGTATACTGGGTAGTTTCAGCAAACTTTAACGGAAAATATAGGCAGTTCGTTACACTGAATGGAGTTTTTGTACATTTTATTGCTATTTTGCACCTAGTTGACCTTTGACCTAATTCTAAGACCCAGGGTCATTTACAGACTTGGCATCCACCCCTATCTGTTATAGAATCTGTCTAGGAACATATTTAGCATGGATGCCAGCTTCTACCCCATTTTGCCACTTGAAGATTTTTTTCATGGAATGGATAGCTGACTAGTAATCTGATACCTAAAATTCCAGGTATTTTACAGTACAAACCAAACCCCAAAATATTTTTTTGTTCATTTTTCATCATAATTCAGTTTAATCAAAATAATTGAAATAATCATAAAAAGTTAAGCAACATAACATTTTCAATGGTCTAAATCGGTTCTGTATTAAGGATTTTGTATGGCCATTTGTACATGCTGATCAGAGCAGGTGTTCCTTACCTGGAATTTCTTACCAGAGGCTGCTGAACTGAAATTATCCCTGCTAATTGGTTTTACTGCCTTTTGCACCATGGGTGTCTAATGACCAAAGTGGATTTTTGGAGTTAAGAGAATGTACACACTATGTAAAACAAATGGAACCACAACAGAAGTTATCGCCTTGGAACGATCAGAAATATAAAATTACTGAAGGGTTTAAAACGATTTTACAGACGCCTAACCTCACCCTCATCTTCTTCAGTGATTCACAACATTTAGTTAGTTGTTCGGTACTCGCGGTGAACCTCTAAATAGACATTTTTCACTTTTGAACGTAAATGTTGCTGGCGCGTGCGTTTGCGATTTTCGGTGTGATGGGGGACGACTCTTGAGGGCATATTTGAGACGATGACGAGGGGCGATTTGAAGAATTACTTGGTCAAAACTACCAATAGCCTTACGGAGACCAAATTAAACAAGACAGGTAAAAAAGAAATAGGCCACGACGTCTTACTCTGTTGCTCAGTAGGTAGCATGTATGGAATAAAACCAAAAGGTCCTGGGTTCGAGTCCGGCTAGGACAAAAATTCTTTTTCTATTCTTAATTGCTTCCTTTTTTCGCCCCTGTGACAATATAGCTTAGAAAATGAAAAAGAAAAGAAAAGAAAAAAAATGCTAGAATCACAAGATGCACTGCTGCATTTAATACTAAAATCGTAAATTTGTGGATTAAAGTGTGTAGTGAGAAGGCAGTCCGGAAGTATAGGTTTTTCACTAAGTCTTGTTGTTTTTCTACCGATTTAAGCCGGTCGTAATAATTGGCAGAAGAGCGGACCCGCGACCGATCCTCATGTCAACATTTATTTTCTGAAGGCTGGTACAGATAATGCGGCTAGGATAAGTTGACCGCCTCTAATGACTTAGCGGCCCCCGTGGCCGAGCGGTTGAGAGCGCTGTTTCTTAATCACTCGTTCATCTCAACGCTGTGTCTTGTGTGTGTTCGAGCCCCACACTGGCCACATATGATACAAGCCAAGTTCAACTTGCGGGAGTACCAGCTGGATTTTCTTAGGGTACTCACGTTTTCACCCAACCTACTGATTGGTGAGCTGAAATAATCTTGAAAGGGACGTAAAACTGAACTAAAATGCGCAAGACAATAAATCAAATAGTATAGTGTACATGTTCAGATACATGTATATCTGTGTTTATTAGATGTAAAACTACAGTTTCACGTGCTGTCTCGTGAGCGAACATAATTCATTTTGTTTATATTTCAAACAGATTATCAGCTTGATGTCGAAGTTTCGTTCATTCGATAGTTATCTGCATGCCATACGAAGTGCGATGGAGGCAACATCCTACATGTAGCTACATAACGCCAAGCCACACAACTTATTTTGTTTAGTGTAGACCTTCAACAGTAATTCAGCCATATCCAGTGTGCTGGTTACAATGTAGTAAATTAATTTGGCAAGACATAAGTTTTCTTTTTGATCCATATTTATTCTGTGTGATATTGTATGCGTGTTGTTTACCTGGTTGAATTCAAATAAATATGATTAAAATCAAACTAACACAATATTATTTTTATAGGTTGCTAAAGTGTTTCCATAAAGGACCCCATGTCGTAGCGGTTCAGTCAGTCGCCTCGTAAAACGGGCCGCGCGTTCAATCCAACGCGTAACTCCGTCTTTCGGGCGAGACCAAGGTCCAGTATGTAAATAGTTGTTATTTGTACGCGAGACCCCGAATATTCCTCGTTATATGGTATACATTAAGCATGCATGCATGATGGAATATAAATGCATTTTTTTTCTTATCGGCGCGAGTAACATCTGGGAAGTTTTGCTATCTGTTACAATCTAATCAGGGCCCAGAATTACACTACGTCCACCTTAGTGAGGATGTGAAATTTAATTGCATCGATTCCAGGTCCTTCTATTGTTACTTGATTACAGATAAGGGTCTGATTGTGCTAATTTCTGGTCATATTCGTTTTTATACAATTTTCGCCCCGTTCAAAATTATTTTAGTTCATATGTGACGGATAAATCAGCAACAAGGTGGGGGGGGGGGACCCTGAGAAAACGACTTAGCACACCCACAAGCAGAATTTGGTTTGTGTCACCCGTGATTGTAAGACTGATCAATTGGACAGCAACCTACGACGAAGTTTTCATTGTCTTGGTGATGGTTGTTGCCAAAGCGATATTGCTTTTTTTCAATTACTCCATTTTATCACATGTTGTGTGATGTTGTATCAGTCTTTGCTGTAAGGACTTTTGTTGTATCGCAGGCATTTACAATGGTGCTGACATTGATAGACAATTCCTGAATATACATATTCATGTACAGTATCACGCAGACATTTTACGTGCTCAATTTACCGGCTTTTTACAAACGAAACGACATCCGTGAACCTAATATTATGCTGTGTTTGGCTGTTGAATTTTTGTCCCACGGCCCCTCGAAAAAAAAAAAAAAAAAAAAAAAAAAAAAAAAAAAAAAAGATTTTATCAAGCAGGATCAGTTATCAAACCACATTGCTGCTTGACAAGCCGAAATCAGTTAGTGTTAACGGCATGTGTTCGTCCTTTTAAACCAGGACATGCGGGGTTGATCCCGGGATTCTTAAGTCTGTCGGATGATACTATAAACTGATGTCTCATTTCAATATGACCTTTGCTGTTGGATTAACGTTAAACCTCAAATCAACAAACCAATATAATTTATTATTTACGTAAATTCTGATTGAGTAAGAAGCTTATGTGCATTTATGCTCGCCCGGTTCCGGACGCAAAAAATGCCCATATAAGTAAGGTTAAGAATGATCAAGGTGTTGTACATGTAGCTCTGTTGTCAGCATGTGTAATACATGTGCACTAAAATGGTGCCGTGTATCTTGACGCTAGCATAACAAAACCTTAACAAGCAATATACAGTGTTTTTAAAGTTGTAAAAAATGAAATTTTTCAGTTCAACATTTTTATCTTTTTGTTTTGCTCAAAACATAGATTGTTGGTATACGCTAAAACTGACTCGCAGAGGCGGTTCTAACGAGTACTCACAATCTGTGTTTTTAGATGCATGGGCATCCATACATGCTATCATGATTGAGGCCATGTATGAACTTTGTAAATGCTTAATGCCAAGTTTCAAAATCATAGGCCTACTGGTTATGAAGAACATTTAAAAGGTTTTTGCAGTTTATAGCCATGGTGGCCATTTATACAATCTTTCTTCCCTTTCCATGAAGTGTGGCTTTGATCGGCCATGCGGTTGCAGAGATGTTTGAATATTTTGGTCATATGCATGTATATAGCCCCCGGGCAGGAGCAGACAAACCCCTGGGGACTAAATATTTTCATGAACATAAATCTTCAATACCTTTGCATGCTCATCGCGAGTTTCCACCCATTTAATTACATTTAGCTTATTTTCCCCCATTTAAATGCATGGGCGACCTAAGTTGACCTTGCCATAAAATAGGTCAAGGTCATCCCAGCATTATGATGTATACCAACTTTGAAGAACTCTATTGCATGATGCTTCAAACTTTGTTTCAAAATCATAGGACTTCTGGTTCTGGGAAGAAATTATTTATTAATAAAAGGTTTTTGCTATTTATAGCTATGGCGGCCATCTTAGTCATGTGACCTGGGTCATTTATACAAACTTTCGTCCCCTCTTCCTAAGAATGCTCAGCAAGCAGTTTAACTTTGCATTTGGTTTGCCATTTGGTTTCAGAGGAGAATATCATGGAAAATGTTGACGGACGACGTCGGACGGACGACGGGGCATGATCATCTTAATCTCGCTTTTTGAACCGAAGGGCTCACGTGAGCTTAAAATAGGTATACCCATGCAAGTTTTGCTGTATAAAAGTGTGGTTCATGGGGTATTCACGGACATGTTATCCTGATATGGATAACCGACCATGCTCGAGATGACTTGAAATATGTCAAAACGTTGTAAGGCGTAGAATAAAAAACTGCACATAAAATTAAAGATCAACTAATGTTTCAAATTGTAAATCATGCCATGTATACATGTATAAAGTTTTATGTGCGTTCACGAAAAACACGTGAAAATGTAGCTTAGCAGAACCAATGTACGTATATACATAAGCCTGTATGTAAAATGTCACATGGCGATAACAAATAGTTGATATTGGTTTTTCCCACCAACAGTTATGGTCATATGAAGACGGGACCTCGGTTTATCGAACGAGCGACGCCTAGTTATACACACGAGTGTCTAAAATATGGAAGCTGTTAAAATGGAGGCATTTTATTCGCGCCAAGCATTTGTAAAACCGACTCGTATTGAACGAGTAACGCATCTTTAATGGCAAACATGATAAGTGATATATATATATGATGCGATTTTAGAAAATATTTCGTGTCAAAGGTCACTTCTGGTTCCTTGTTCCATCAGAATTAGACAGTTTAACGGAAAGACAACGATTTTTATTTTTAGGCATTTCGGTCTCGCGCTCAACCTGCGAAACGAGTCAAATGTTCTTATTAAACTCATTTTGTACATGTCTTATATCAACTACGTATATATTTATTCTCGCTATGTGATTTCGAGAGGCGACTGACTGAGCCACTGCGAGACAAAGTCCTCTACGGAACGTGTTTGCGTGAGTGTGTGTTTGTGAGTTAGAGTGTGTATGCGCGCTTAAAATTCAGAATATTGTTGTCCTGTTTTAGGGTTAAGCCAGGTTCGCAGCACGTTTGGTCAGCTGGCTAACCTGCACTCCGATGCACTTCGTGACCTCGCTTCTTTTCTGTGTATGGAGAGGTCTAACAGAATACCGATGGAAATATTCCGTCTAGCAGCACGTAATGAAAACCAGAGGACCAATGGTCCTGTAAACGCTCACCGGAGACCTAGTTGTCACTTTTTCCCCATGTAAAAGCAGCCTAAGTTTCCAAAATTGACCTTGCCGCTTAATAGGTCAAGGTCATCCCAGGGTCATCATTTTATCAAACTATGATGGGCTGAAGTCATCGATGCTACATACCAAGTTTCGTGAAAATCAGCCAACCGGTTCTGGAGAAGAAGATTTTTGAGTGGTTTTTACCATATACGGAATTTTCGTTCCCCCTACCCATGGATGCTCCACATGAAAATTTCTCTGTGATTCGCCCAGCGGTTTCAGAGATAAAGATGCTATAAACAACAGACTGGCCAAGGTCAAGAGATGACCTTGACCTAAATTAATCACATTCCTTCATCTACACCATTAGTTATCTGCATCTACCACTTTTCAGGTCTCAGGCTGCAATCAGTTTTAAAAAAATCCATACTTTTCATTTTTCCCCATGTAAAAGCCTCTGTTTCCAAAATTGACCTTGCCGTAAAATGGGTCAAGGTCATGCGTGGATCCAGAGGGGGAACCGGGGGTCCATACCCCCCCCCTCCCTGGAATCTGAAAATTTTACCTTAAAAGGTAATTTTGGGATTTTTTGAGGGTTGGACCCCCCTCGTCTGCGACAATATTTTACCATTTTGGTTTGACCCCCTCTCGGAAAAAATGTCTGGATCCGCGCATAAAGGTCATCCAAGGGTCATCATTTTATCAAATTATGATGGGCTGGAGTCATCGATGCTACATACCGATTTTCGTGAAAATCGGCTTGACGGCTCTGGTGAAGAAGATTTTTGAGTGGTTTTAGCCATATATGGGCGTGGCGGCCATCTTGGTCATGTTACCCAGATTTCAGAAACAAACATTCGTTCCCCCTACCCATAGATGCTCCACATAAAATTTCACTTTGATTGGCCAAGCGGTTTCAGAGATGAAGATTTTTTTATATTCAGTTTAACGTCCCTTTCAAGATTATTTCAGCTCATATGAAATGGGCCAATCTGTAGGTGGGGCGAAAACGGGAGAACCCCGAGAAAAACCACCTGGCACACCCGCAAGCAGAACTTGGCTTGTCTCACATGTGGCCAGTGCGGGGCGCGATCCTACACCAGACACATCGGTGAGATGATCGAGTGATTAAGAAACAACGCTCTCAACCGCTCGACCACGGGGGCCGCCATGAAGATGTTTGAAAAGTATGTATGAACAACAGACTGGCCAAGGTCAAGAGATGACCTTGACCTAAATTAATTACATACTTACATCTACTCCATTAGTTGTCTGCATCTGCCTTTTTTCAGGTCTCAGGCTCCAATCTTTTCGAAAAATCCATAGTTTTCACTTTTTCCCATGTAACAGCCTGTTTCCAAAATTGACTTTGCCGTAAAACAGGTCAAGGTCATCCCAGGTTCATCATTTTATCAAACTATGATGGAGTCACTGATGCTTACATACCAAGTTTAGTTGTAATCGGCCTGCCGGTTCTGGAGAAGAAAAGTTTTGAGTGTTTTTTTACCATATATGGGCATGGCGGCCATCTTTGTCATGTGACTCGGATTTCATGATCAACACGTCGTTCCCTCTACCCATGGATGCTCCACATAAAATTTCAACTTGATTGGCCAAGCGGTTTCAGAGATGAAGATGTTTGAAAAGTGTGTATGGAAAACAGACTGGCCAAGGTCAAGAGATGACATTGACCTAATTTAATCACATGCCTTCAACTACTCCATTAGTTGTCTGCATCTACATGTACATCTTTTCAGGTCTCTGGCTGCAATCGTTTTAAAAAAATCCATAGTTTTCACTTTTTCCCATGTTAAAGCCTATGTTTCAAAAATTGACCTTGCCGTAAAAAATGTCAAGGTCATCCCAGGGTCATCATTTTGTCAAACTTTTATGGACTGGAGTCATTGATGGTAAATACCAAGTTTCGTGGAAATCGGCCCGCCGCTTCTGGAGAAGAAGATTTTTGAGTGGTTTTTACCATATATGGGCGTGTCGACCATCTTGGTCATGTGACATGAATTTTGCGATCAAACTTGAAATGCCGCTACACAAGGAGGCTCCACATAAAATTTCAACTTGATTGGCCTAGTGGTTTCATAGAAGAAGATCTTTGAAATTGTGGACGACGACGAAGACGGACGACGGATCATGGCCATCCTATAAGCTCTCCTTGTGAGCCTTCGGCTCAGGTGAGCTAAAAAAAGACTAGATATTTCTCAGTTTTGTAATCATTTATTTACTTGAAAATAACATTGTGTTAGTTTGAAGATTAATTATATTTATTTGAAGTCAACCAGGCAAACAGCACGCATACTACAAGAGAATAAATGAGGATCATACAGAAAGCCTGTGGCTTGCAAAAATCATCTTAAATTCGTAATTATCGCACTAGATATGGCTGAAATACTGTTGAAGGTCTACAAAATCTCAAATTATTAGTATGGCTATGCATAATGTAGTTAGGATATCGCACTTATGACATGCAGATGGCTGTTGAATGGGATCAAAACGAAACATCAACCAAATAAACCCCACCAAGCTTTCGAGTATCTGTTTGAAATACATGTATAAACATGCCAAATGAATTATGTTCGCTCACGAGACAGTACGTAAAACTGTAGTTTTTACACCTTATAAATATACATAGGTCTGTACAGGTACACTTTTCTATTTGAGTTAGTGCCTTACGTCCGCGGAAAACATTTAAAGTCATTCAGGTTGGCTTACTTATCCTAGCCACATTATTCCTGTACAAGCCTTCAGAATATGAACATATTTATGTCCCCAAGAAAGAAATATTGACGTGAGGATCGCTCGAAGATCAGCTCTTCTACCAAAAAATACGATCGAGCTGTCGATTTCAATAGGTTAAAAGTCAACAATAGAGAAACATCAATGTGAGGTGCCGTCTCGCACTTCAATTCCTTTACGATTTAAGTATTTTATGCACAAGGGCATTTCCTGATTCTTGCATTCGCCAATAAATATAATCAGATGATAATACATTTTTTTATTTCCTTAGCTTTATTGTCAAAGGGAGACAAATAAAGAAAAGAAAAAAAAGCGGTCCGACCAGGACTTGAACCCAGAACCCTTCGTTTTGAATCCTAGCACGCTAGCTACTGAGCTACAGAGCTAGACGACCTTGCTATAGGATTTATTGCATGTCTTATTTAATTCGTCTCCGTTGGGCTGTTGGTAGTTTTGACTGTGTAATTCTTCATATTGCCCCTCGTCTTAGTCTCACATATGCCCTCACGAGTCGTCCCCCATCACACAGAAAGTCGTAACCGCACGCACCAGCAGCATTTACGTTCAAATGTGAAAAATGTCTAATAGTCAATGAATCATCAGGGACGAACAGATAAATAATGATAACCACCACCCGACCTACCGGCGTGCAATAATCCAGCTTTTCACAAGAGTTTAAAGCTGTCACATGAAAATATTTTGAAATCATGGTGTCTTACGCTAGAACCTGTTTTCTATGTAGCGTTCCGTATTGACTCGTTCGTTTTCTCATGTTAACGTAAACATATTGCATGTTCGTGTTGGGTTTGGTCAGATAATACAGTTCGATGGAACGCGATGGTCTAGTGATACAGTGTTGAGCATATGACTATTGGGGAATAGCTGCTCACTCAGCTTACGATATGTTTTCTTGGTATAAGTACCTAAGTGTCATTTTAGTTTTTTCCCACCCCTCGGTTTATGGAGTGGAAATTTCTTTCTGATTGTGCCATTTCTTGTTCATTGCCTTCTTGAATGTACGTGTTTTTTTTTTTTTTTTTTTTTTTTTTTTCGAATCGAGAACACGGGGTTCAAGACATATCAACTCCGAATAGAAGTGATGATAGTACTGTTTGATACCTATGAAGCGATGGCAAAGACTTAACAGGGCTTGTCGCTAGGGCATTACATTACAGAACAAATTGGCAAAACAAGGCAAAGTAACAAACAGACCTTAATACGTACGTAAAGGATAGTTGACTTTTTTACAAGAAAGGGCAACAAATAAGTAACTTGATATACATTTTCTCTTGATATACATTTTCTGGAGTCACATGTCTGTAATATTTCTTGTCAAATACAGACATCATTAAGCCTAAACAAGACAAAATATGTGTACCTATATGTACTGTGTCATGACAGAGATCAGTTTGGTTGTCAACGCAGTGTCACTCTATTAACCCCATACTGGCTTGTAAGAATGATATAATTCTTTCTTGTAGAATTTGATATCTTACAATCAAGTTTTTGCTATATAAAGTAGCAGGTTTGTTTCAAAAGCACCTCCCTTATGTTTTCTCGAAACATGGACAGCTTCTTGAATGTGCTATAACACGAGATTCTGAAACCGTCAGCCCTTTTTTAAAAGTTGACTGGGGTAGGGCTTCTAGTAACAGGTGTGGTTTTTTTCTATATGACGTTCCATTTATCCCTAAACATAAAGTAAACAATATGACCAGACTATGCAAATAAACCGAAATGTACTTACCATGGACAGTTGGCTGTCAGGTCCTTTTTTTCAAAGCGAGGTTTCATTCAAGTCTAATAACTTGCAAATCCATTCCTGTCACAATACTTTGCCAGGCTCAAAGGAATTCAATCATTGAGTTTATTTGCGCATTGTGTTGTGATGTGTTTGTTTAAAATTTTCTTGAAACCTATGAAATTAGTGCTTGGTTTTTGTATTACTAGAGAATCTAAAAAATGTTGATGGAAGAATGATTGAAACTATGATAAAACATCGATAGAAGAATTTGACGTCTTGACCATAATAAATATCTGAAAATGGAAAATATAAGTACTGAAAGTGATAACAAAACTAAACTCATCATCGAAGACAATGCTTCGCCAGTATTTGTTTGCTTCAGTATGGTGGTATCAGCTTTGATAATTGCCATAAATTCGTTGGTTATATTTTCTTTAATGAAAGACAGAAAGCGTCAATTAAATAACACATTTACGTTTCAATTACTGACGCTAAGTGTCAGTGACGTTCTGGTAGGACTTGCCACCCTCCCAGTTTACGCGACGGTTTTTTCTACAGGTTTTGTCTATGAGGAATGTCTATGTAGATTTGTGGTCTTGCTTTCTGCTCATGCCGTGGAACAGTTTCATATATTTGGGATATGTGTAAATAGAGTATCTGTTCTACACCAGCTTACAACACCGGTACCAAGTAGGGTTTCTAAAAAGAAAGAGTTTGTTGTGGCTTATCTGTTGATTAACTGGATTATATTTTTGACGATTTACTCAGTGGCATTTAGAATTTGGGGCATTTACAGGCAAACAATATCTATGTGTTCTTTAAACGAAATGTTCCAAGACAATTATAAAACGTATGTCACATATTCAATTTCGTTTTATATAGTTCCTTTAGTTCTAATTAATTCAATTTACGCATCACTTATTCTTAAGATAAAGCTTACTGAAAGGAGCCAAACCCTGCACGCACTCAAATTAAATCCATCTGATGCAGATTTCAAAATAACACACGGTAGACATTCTAGCTGTGTACCGTTGGTCCGTTCGCGGTCACGAGATAGAAGTTTTTCGGATGGTGTCTATGAAGGGCAGGGTTTGACGAGGTATGCAAATGAAGAAATCACCAGTATAATCGGAGAAAACGAAATTAAACTGGAAAATATAAAAAAGGAGGGTCCAACAGAACATGGTGCAATCACTTTCGAATTATCCTTTGAAGCACGTGCGCTTCACGAAGATGAAAATGCTGCGGGAGGTCCTTCTGAAATAAATGCTGATCTAATACCTATCGAAAGCCAACGTAATCTTGATGGTGATGACCGACGTGAATCAGCTATCAAATCAACATCTATGAGTCAACGTAGAGCCTTGGCTACTATGGGTAATATATTTTCCAAACATTATATGTTACACATGTATATGCAGAGCGGTCAAATTAAGGTAAGGGTAGTATAAGAACATTTGCCTTTAAAGTTAACCTACATAAGGTGTGTAAGAAACTGACCATTAGCGTTTTCGTCTTGTACAAATAATATATCTATATTTGATATGGAATGACGTTACGATATTTTCTATTCCGATGGGTACAAATTGTGTTTCTCTTGTAATCGCATATTTTTTATTTTACTATGATTAAGATTTCACGAATCATCCACATTTCAAATGTTGCAAGGAGATCAATTTATCGTTCATCCCAACATTCAGATACTTAACAGATCGAACATTAGCTTAAGTTGTTGAACCATTACAGAAGCCGGGGCGAGGTTGGGATCCTCTTAAACCGGATTAAGCAAATCCCAAGTAATTAATATTACTGACCGTTTCAAAGCGAATCATCTGACGTGGTTTTATTTGTTATATTTTGTTGCCGATGTTTGTCTTATTATTTGTGTCTTCATATATCATGTTCAGTTCTTGTGACACTCGTAAGTGGTCACCTTCGGGATAAAAGCTACTCGCTCAGCATAATATCATTAAGAAAACTCATCCGTGAAATAAATACCCTCGTTTACCCCACTTTTATGTATCAAAACTGGGGTTCACATGCCTTGGTATTCCTATTTTCTTATGTTTGATCCAAAACATAGATTGACGAAGCGGTTCTTACGTGTACCCACAATCAATGTTTTTAGTGAAAACATTAAGAATATCATTTTTTTTTCAACCCAAATATTCAGTCTTTACAGATGAAAAAAAAATCTCTTTATATTGCACAGGCCAGTTTTCGTTATGAATATTTTCTTTGAATCAATACTTATTGATCTAAAGGGTCACTGAACAGGCTTTAGTAGCCGAAACCATGGTATGGCCCACCCCTTTTCTCATTAATATGCTCACTGCTCTTAAAGGATCTCTGTTTTATTTTTATTATTTGTAATTTTGTTTGTTTCCAACCTGGTGCTTTTGGTGAGGCGTTTTTTTTTCTGATTGCACAAGTTTCTGTTTAATATTTACCCTTAATTTTAGATGGTATTTGTATGCCTTGACATTCTTTCATTTTAAATGCAATCACGCAATAAATTAAGCCGATTAAGTTGCGGTTATTAAAGCTATAAATCATTGCTTTCCGAACTTCTCAACAGACTTATCGGAAAAATAAGCTTCGAAACGTTTTTGCACTAAGAAACGATTTTGCACAATCTATCTAATTTGTCGAATTCATGAGAAGCGGGCAGTATTGGTTGTCTTTTAATTGGCCTGGCCTCGAAGGTAAAAAGATAAAAGTAAGCAATGCTCAGGAAATAGAGCAATCAGTAAAAAAACCCTATCCAATCAAAAGCAAGGTTGGGGGAATTAAATTGACACTCAGTTACTAGCACAAAGAGGGCATATCGTAAGAGTGAGAAGATGTTTGCCAAAAGGTGATCACTCAGTTGCACGGACTTAACGGTGTATACATTTTTAATTTTCTCTTTCTGCCATTTCAGGTATAGTGTTGTTGTGTTATGATGTCTGTGTAACACCTTTCATCATTTTGTTCGCCATAGAGGCCGTGGTAGACTATGAAATGCCAAGAGACTTGAAACTAATGGCAATGGTGATAATGACTATGAATTCAGTGTTGAATCCATTCATCTACATATGGAAGTGTCAAAGTTTGAGAAGAAGCCTAATAGAGAGGCTACATCTATAGTCGCCATATGTGGCCTACTAGAGGTCCAAGCCTTATAGAGAGACTACATCTATAGTCGCCATTTGTGGCCTACTAGAGGTCCAAGCCTAATAGAGAGACTACATATAGTCGCCATTTGTGGCCTACTAGAGGTCCAAGCCTAATAGAGAGACTACATCTATAGTCGCCATATGTGGCCTACTAGAGTCTATAGTCGCCATATGTGGCCTACTAGAGGTCCAAGCTATTGTACCAAGTTTTGGTATCGCGATATGTACATGTATAATTGTGCTCATCTTGTACTATGGCAATAAAATTTGTGTAGATGGCAAATGTCTTATAGACCAACAAGTTGGAAAACGAAAAGCGAGTTTCCCATCAAGTTCTTCATTGATCGGCAAAAGGTTGTAATTTTCTTTTTATGATCAAATCTTGACAAAATTCACGATGTGGGTACTGGAATATAAGTTCTTTATAAATGTATAGACGAAATACATCATTGTAACTGGCGAATGTTTTGAATGTGACTATAACCGTAGCGTCAATCCAATTTTCGGTTTTGTTTTTAAATCTTGACGCTGCAATATATATATTTTTTTCATTTTTTCAAAGCTTGTGAAATTGAATAAATGTTGTTTGTCATAATAAGACTACAGACCGTATCTGAGCATTATAATTATGATTTAACGTTTCGCAGTTTGTAAGGTTTATCTTTGGTATGCAATTGTTGCTGGCATGAGCTGCTTAGCCTTTAGAACTCATGTTTGAACAAAATGTAGATAAAGAGCGGTTGGAGAAAACAAATACATATATCTGCGTACCATCAGGTGTACTCAAAAGATGCCATACACCAGCAGTAAGTGATGTATAAAGAATGAAAAATGGTAAAATTTCAAAGCGACTTTTACAGTTGACTACCACATGGTTTATGGCAAATTTTCTAGTCTACGAGCAGAGTTTTGACATCTGGATTTAAAAGATATATAACAAATAACTAAATAGAAAATCATGATAATGATATGTTAGTTCAAATAATATACTCAGAACAAGAAGAAACGCAATGTTTTGATTTTTATTTTTTCGTGAAAGTATAATATATTTTCAAAATCAAAGTAATGATAATAATATGCCACTCACACGAGAGTTTCTCTAGTGCGTTTCCTTGCGGGTAGTTTTCAGGCGAAAACTTGTGGAAACAACATTTTTCTCAAAAAAAAAAAAAAAAAAAAAAAAAAAAAAAAAAATGGAAAGAATTATTTAATAAAATTTTGCTTTGAGTATGATCATTGTGTTCAAGCAAATCATAAAAACACAAACATAATTTAATTTTATGAAAAGAAAAAAAAAATACTGGAATTTCAAAAGTGCGTTTTATGAAAAATAATAAGCGCTTTCGAAAATCGACATTTTGGTCTCTTTTCGATTAAATAACATCCCTTTTTCGATTAAATAATGTTAGTTATTAAAAATGTGACTCGCTTAGAGCGTACCCTTAGTTAAAATTTCTGAACATCCGGTTCATTGATAAACGTTTCTCGTGCTAATAAAATCAAGGTTAAGACACCGACTTTGAACTTGATGGCATGAAACTTTACTACAGTATACTACGTCAATTAAGAATAATTTGCTACACCCCCGAATTCAATTTTAGACGTTCTCAAAATTTTGCCAATTTTGTGCAAACTGTAAAGTGCATTACATTTTATGAACAGTATACAGCGGTGTTTTAGACAGTACTGTTCTTCTGAAAGAACTTTTACTCATATCATTTGCATCCAAGCCTGATTTTTATTTATAAGACAATTTAATTTTTCAAGTGTACCACACTGACCATCGTATTGAGCATTTTAGCCACTTATTCATGTTGTTGACTATAGAATCCATAGTTAGTCTGAGTGACTCACAAACTCAATTCTGAAAAGTATTTGAGAAAAGTAATCAGAAAATGATAGATTATGGTTTGAAGATATAAAACTGAACACATGTTACAAGAGGTTTTTGAAGGAATAGTAAAAGAGTATCCATCACCACATATTCTTGCGACTTTTTGTTTATGGGTACTCTTTATTGACACAGAAAAAAACATAATGTTTCTGTGTTGGCAAAAATATGAAATGAGCCAGTGCGTGACAAAACCAACAATTAGGGTTTCCGACCAGGTCCGACACAAACCGGCCTGTACAGTTACAGAAGAAACCTAGAATCCTGAAAGTTTGGGTATAAGTAGAGGAGGAAATGTACTATCCGTGTAGCGAAAACAAAGGCGCTGATCAGCTTCGCGGTTCGGTTACCGCGAAGCTGATCTGCGTCTTTGTTTTCGCCCATGCAAATTGTTTGTTTTCTCACGCACAGGCTCAAATTCAATCTACTGGTAGCAGACATGTTATTCAGTGTTACCGGTAAATTTGAAATGGCTATCTTTTAAAGTGTACAGGTTATGACAGAAAATATACGTTTTGCTTTTCTTTATGTACTGGGTATATTTTGAACTCATAGAAATAAACAGTAGATAATTACATACATTGCTTAAACATGTATAACGGACATTTTGGAACAGTCATTAAAAGGATATAAATGTCATTTTTTCGTTTGCAGAGGAAACATTTGGATCATACTTTTGCATCAGCGTAGGCCTTTTTTAAAACATTTGGACAACCAGACATTTATCAGAGAACATAAAAATACAGAAAATGCGAATTCCGTTTTAGCTATTGACCATGTTATGCAACATTGTTGATGGGACGTTTCATATTGACGTCAGTATATTAGCATCTTCGACTTGTTAACATAATATATACAAGCACACACGGCAAGTTGGTTAATTTCATTCAATGTATTGAATTCACCAATAGTAGAAAATGAACTATGGCCCTGCAAATGGAACTAATAGGACCTTATAATTTACGGTTACTGTTAAATGAGCCGCGTCATGAGAAAACCGGATTTTTGCTTATGCGAAAACAAAGGCGCAGATCAGCTTCGCAGTAACTGCGAAGCTGATCAGCGCCTTTGTTTTCGCTACTCGGATAGTACAACTCCTCTTCTTCCTAAATCCGAAATTTCAAGCTTCTAGCCTGCTTCTGTGACTGTACAGGTCGGTTTGTGTCGGACCTGGTCGGAAACCCCGAAGACCGGTTTTCTCGCGTTGCGGCTCGTTTCATCACGACCAACGGTCCTTGGAACTCTTATGTAGAAACCTTTTACAGTCCATTTGTCACCTTTAATAATGCAACAGCCCTACATATCGGCATAATAAAAGGGTTTCATAATTTAGTTATTGACCTATTTAAGGCCATCCCAACTGACTAAAAAGACCGCGTTGTGATTGTGATCAACGCGCCAAATTGAAGCGCGTCAGTGACGTCAAGTTAAGTAACATTTTATTAGCTCACCTGAGCCGAAGGCTCACAGGTGAGCTTATAGGATAGGCAGGCATCCGTCGTCCGTCGTCGTCGTCCGTCGTCCGTCGTCTGTCGTCCGTCGTCCGTCGTCGTCCGTCCACAATTTCAAAGAAGAATATTTCTGAAGCTAGTAGGCCGATCTTGATCAAATTTAATGTGAACCATAATTGGGTTGGGAGATTGATGGCATTAGGTTTTGGAGCAGATTGTATCAAAATTGTGGTTTCCATGGCAACAGATAGGTCCCATTTGCTTACAATGGGAAAAACTAAAAAAATCTTCTTCTCTGAAACTACTAGGCCCACAGCTTTGATATTTGGTATATAGCAATGGCTAATGGTCCTCTACATAAATTGTGCCAGCCATGCCCCTGGGGTCAAATTTGGCCACGCCCCGGGGGTGGATAGTTTCCATAGACTTACAATGGGAAAAACTAAAAAAATCTTCTTCTCTGAAACCACTAGGCCCACAGCTTTGATATTTGGTATGTAGCAATGGCTAATGGTCCTCTACATAAATTGTGCCATTCATGCCCCTGGGGTCAAATTTGGCCACGCCCCGGGGTTCGATAGTCTCCATAGACTTACTATGGGAAAAAATTTCAAAAATCTTCTTCTCTGAAACCACAGGGACCACAGCTTTGATATTTGGTATGTGGCAATGGCTAATGGTCCTCTACATAAATTGTGCCAGCCATGCCCCTGGGGTCAAATTTGGCCACGCCCCGGGGGTGGATAGTTTCCATAGACTTACAATGGGAAAAACTAAAAAAAATCTTCTTCTCTGAAACCACTAGGCCCACAGCTTTGATATTTGGTATGTGGCAATGGCTAATGGTCCTCTACATAAATTGTGCCAGCCATGCCCCTGGGGTCAAATTTGGCCACGCCCCGGGGGTGGATAGTTTCCATAGACTTACAATGGGAAAAACTAAAAAAATCTTCTTCTCTGAAACCACTAGGCCCACAACTTTGATATTTGGTATGTAGCAATGGCTAATGGTCCTCTACATAAATTGTGCCATTCATGCCCCTGGGGTCAAATTTGGCCACGCCCCGGGGTTCGATAGTCTCCATAGACTTACTATGGGAAAAAAATTCAAAAATCTTCTTCTCTGAAACCACAGGGCCCACAGCTTTGATATTTGGTATGTGGCAATGGCTAATGGTCCTCTACATAAATTGTGCCAGCCATGCCCCTGGGGTCAAATTTGGCCACGCCCCGGGGGTGGATAGTTTCCATAGACTTACAATGGGAAAAACTAAAAAAAATCTTCTTCTCTGAAACCACTAGGCCCACAGCTTTGATATTTGGTATGTAGCAATGGCTAATGGTCCTCTACATAAATTGTGCCATTCATGCCCCTGGGGTCAAATTTGGCCACGCCCCGGGGGTTGATAGTCTCCATAGACTTACTATGGGAAAAAAAATTCAAAAATCTTCTTCTCTGAAACCACAGGGCCCACAGCTTTGATATTTGGTATGTGGCAATGGCTAATGGTCCTCTACATAAATTGTGCCAGCCATGCCCCTGGGGTCAAATTTGGCCACGCCCCGGGGGTGGATAGTTTCCATAGACTTACAATTGGAAAAACTAAAAAAATCTTCTTCTCTGAAACCACAAGGCCCAGAGCTACAATATTTTGTATGTAGCAATGTGTGGTAGTCCCCATTATAAATTGTGCCAATCATGGCCCTGGGGTCTAATTTGGCCATGCCCCGGGGGTTGATAGTCTCCATAGACTTACTGTGGGAAAAAAATTAAACATCATTGCCTCCAAAGCCAGTTGGCGGATCTTGATCAAATAACACACACAGCGTCACTGTGCAATAGAAAGTGTTACATATTGTTTTTCGGCAGATCGGACTGGAACTCTGGTTTCCATGGCAACATATATGTTTTGATGGAAAGAAATCAAAAATCTTCTTCTCTGAAACCACAGGGCCTACAGCTATGATATTTGGTATATGGCAATGGCTAATGGTCCTCTACCTACCTAGATTATGCCAGCCATGCCCCTGAGGTCAAATTTGGCCAGGCCCCGGTGGTCGATAGTCTCCATAGACTTACAATGGGACAAAACTAAAAAAATCTTCTTCTCTGAAACCACAAGGCCCAAAGCTTTTATATTTTGTATGTAGCAATGTTTGTTAGTCCTTATTATAAATTGTGCCAATCATGCCCCTGGAGTCAAATTTGGCCACGCCCCCGGGGGTCAATATTCTCCATAGACTTACTATAGAAAACACTTCAAAATTCAATATCTCCAAAGCCAGTAGAGGGATCTACACAGCGTCATTGGGCAGTAGGAAAGGTTGCATATTGCTTTTGGTCAGATCGAACTGGGACTCTGGTTGCCATGGCAACATATATGTTTTAATGGAAAAAAAATCAAAAATCTTCTTGATCAAATTACATACAGAATTTATTGGAGGCTACACTGTAGGGCAACATTCAAGAATTCATATACAGGAATTGAAATTATTGGTGGCTCTCAATCTGCCCCAGGCAGGACTTTTGCTCCAATTAGTTGTTTAGGTATCACATGTACTACCATTTATTTGGACTACATGAGAAAAATAGATTAGTGTTTTATGTGAAGAAGCAGCAAAAGAAGAAATTTACCGCTTAAAACAGAAGATTTTTTCAAACATTTTTAAAGTGGGTGTTAATTAGAGGTTCCTGGAATTCCAAAACTCACGGATAAAATGGCCAGTTTTGGCATCCAAATAGGGGTATGGGCGTTTATTGGAGCGTGGGCGTTTAATAGAATTTTTGAACTGTTGAGTCAAACTTATCCATGAAATTGCAACATTTTTAATGTGTATAATTTTTCTTTCAGGTTCACAGATGTTGGTATTCCTAGCTTAGATGGAAAAGATGCTATTTTAGTCAAATAGACAGACAACAATGCACTATGAATCTCTTAACAGTCGTACCCAAATTTGAATGAAAGTCAGAAATACTGGAATTTATAACTGTTTTTAAACTAGTTTTTTTTTTTCAAATTCTAGTCGGAAAAAATCATGATTATAATCATTAAAGGAGTGAAATTTTTTAAAAGTTTTTTTTTTATGTAGGCGTCAACCTGTACCGGGTAAGTTATGTCTGGTGAATTTCTCTTGAATGATTGTTTCTATGATTGGATGCATATTGGCTTTGGAAAGTATGTCTATCTGTCTGTGTGTTAAGCTTTTGTTTGCACCCGCAAAATGCATATAGGGCAAGTCCAAGAAAAATAATGAGACAGATTTGATCAATGTTCTGAGCTTTGATGATCAATGAATTATGATGGACAAGCATTTGCTAGCAGGCAGAGTGTTTTGTTTAATAAATATTCTACTTGTATAAGAGTATAGCATGCAATGCAAAATTTATATCATTATTATGAAATGAGAGAATCACCAGAATTTATGGAGGGCCTCTTCCTTGGGAGTACCGCCTTGTTGATCAGCCTTGTTGATCAAGGTGGATTTAAATATTACTTTCATTTTACGCGTATCAAGATTTTGCTCTTTTGAACTTTCACTGATAATTTTTCATGATAAATCAGAATTTACATTACCTTTTCTTTTTTAGGTTGGATTTATCAGAAAGATACACATACTACTTGGACATTAATTATTCTCGTGGATATATATTTATATTATACATGATATGATAGTAGTGCTATGTGACACTTAAAATATAAACAATAGATTCAAGTGCTTTGTGACAGTGGATTAGTGTATTTATTGTGCCTTGTGACACTGAGTTTATTATTGCCATAGTGTTTAGTGCAGCTACTGTGTAGTGACAATATATTCGTGTATAAAATTGATTCCTGGACAACAGATAGACAATGCCTCGTAGAAAGTACTGGAAGATGAGCAAGGCACGTCAGACTTTGGAAGATGAGAAGGAAAGGAGGGTCATGACTTTATCAGATGGGGGTCCGACCCAGCCCACACAACCATCTGTGTCTGTTGATATGGGTGTCCTCTATGATGAGAAACTATCAGATGGGGGACCATCCCAGCCCACACAACCATCTGTGTCTTTTGATATGGGTGTCTTGAATCTATCAGATGGGGGTCTATCCCGGCCCACAAAACCATCTGTGTCTATTGATATGGGTGTCTTGAATCTATCAGATGGGGGTCTATCCCAGCCCACAAAACCATCTGTGTCTGAGATATTGCCAGAGAATTTGAAAACTTTGAAAACTCTTGAGACTTTACCTGAGAATTTTATTGAGCCTGATGCTATTGATATGGGTGTCTTGAATCTATCAGATGGGGGTCTATCCCAGCCCACAAAACCATCTGTGTCTGAGATATTGCCAGATAATTTGAAAACTTTGAAAACTCTTGAGACTTTACCTGAGAATTTTATTGAGCCTGATGCTGATATTGTGATTGATACATTGCCTGAAACTTTGCCAGAGAATTTGATTGAGCCGCCAAAAATTTCTGTGAAATTGCTTGATGTTTTACCTGAGCCTTTGAATGAGCCTAATACTGATATAGTGATTGAAACATTTCCTGAGACTTTGCTAGAGAATTTGATTAAACCACTGAAAATTAATGTAAATGATCATAAGCTTCATAAAGTGATTGAAGTTGAACAGACACCTGATACTTTGATTGAATCTTTAACTGATACCGAATCTCAGCCTGTGTCTGATACTTTGAGTAGTACTAAGCTGGAAGCTGAAGATAAATCCTTATTTGCAAATTCTCTTGACAGTGAAAAAGTTAATATCAGTCAGTTTAAGCAATTAGTTATTGATATCAGCAAGCTTGTAGAAAATGTTAGCTCAAATGTACAGACAGATTTTGATACAGTCTTTCTGAATACTTTTCCTGGTGTGGATGCTGATTACCATCCAAGAGTCGTTGAACACATGTTTGACACAGAGGATATAGGTGCTTGTCCAAAAATGCAATGCTCCAACAGCATACACTGCATAATAATGTTACATCTGAGCATCATTTTAACAGTGGTTCATCAGAACCATTCTTGGACAATGATGTGGTATGTTATCAGGCAGTAAGATCATCAGAACAGTTTTGGAATGCCAGTGATTTGGTCTTCGGAAGTTATCATCAAAATGATGTCAGATTTTCTGAGCAATCAAGAGGATATCAGTGCACATGTAATGCATTATGTATGTTGTCATACTCTCTTTGTCATGATGTAGACAATAGTTTAATATTAGATGAAGTCCTTTGTGAAGGTGATGCTCTGTATCAAACTGTTATCAGAAGATTAAAATCAAGTGGAAAATTTATTCATCAGCTGTTGAGTTTAGAGGAAATCCCAGATTATTTTGAAGTAAAGATGGGAAAATTCACTTGTGAAAAAATGCCTATTCTAAGTGGTCCTCTTATTGATACTCAAAATCTTGGCTTGCCAACCCTTCATGATACTTTGCAATCAGCATTCTTGTCTGTATCAGCAGGTCTTTTAACTATTGGCGCAATATGCTCTGCTGTATTTAGAAAAAATGGCATGTATGTGTTTTTTGATTCCCACTCCCACGGACAAAATGGACTTTCATCAAGTGATGGGTCATCCTGTTTGATAACTTTCTCAAGTATTAATGACCTAGTTACATACATGTATGCATTCTATGACAGTTTAAATCTAGATACCAGTTTACAGTTTGACTTCTTGCCCATAATTGTTAAGAAATTTGAAAATACAGAGAGCTTTAAAGATCAAATGGATTCTAATATGGAAGCTTACTTCCATGATCAAATAATGAGACAAGCTTACAAAGCAAAACGAAACATAAAAAACATGTCTAACAATGCATCAAAAACAACAGTTGAAGACTCAAACAAAAAAAAGAAGTGTCGCACTGAGTATTATAAAAGTTACAAACAAAGATGTAGGCAAAATTCAGCCTTTAAAGCAAATTAAATGATATATCAAAGGGAATCAAAACAATCTGCAAGAAAAGATCCTGTGTTTCAAAGAAAAGAACGAGAATCAAAGCAATCTGCAAGAAAAGATCCTATTTTTCAAAGAAGAGAGAGAGAATCAAAGTAGTCTGTTAGAAAAGATCCTTTATTTAAGTCTAGAGAAACCATGTATCAGAAGATATCCAAACAATCGGCAAGAAAAGATCCTGTATTTCAAAGAAGAGAGAGAGAATCAAAGCAGTCTGTTAGAAAAGATCCTTTATTTAAGTCTAGAGAAACCATGTATCAGAAGATATCCAAACAATCGGCAAGAAAAGATCCTGTATTTCAAAGAAGAGAGAGAGAATCAAAGCAGTCTGTTAGAAAAGATCCTTTATTTAAGTCTAGAGAAACCATGTATCAGAAGATATCCAAACAATCGGCAAGAAAAGATCCTGTATTTCAAAGAAGAGAGAGAAAATCAAAGCAGTCTGTTAGAAAAGATCCTTTATTTAAGTGTAGAGAAACCATGTATCAGAAGATATCCAAACAATCGGCAAGAAAAGATCCTGTATTTCAAAGAAGAGAGAGAGAATCAAAGCAGTCTGTTAGAAAAGATCCTTTATTTAAGTCTAGAGAAACCATGTATCAGAAGATATCCAAACAATCGGCAAGAAAAGATCCTGTATTTCAAAGAAGAGAGAGAGAATCAAAGCAATCTGCAAGAAAAGACCCTGTTTTTCAAAGAAGAGAGAGAGAATCAAAGCAATCTGCAAGAAAAGATCCTGTATTTCAAAGAAGAGAGAGAGAATCAAAGCAGTTTGCAAGAGAAAACCAAGCTTTTAGAGCACAGGAGAAACAGTACCAAAATGCATCAAAAAAGAAGGCAAGAGAGAATCCTTATGTCCGTGAATGTGAGAGAATCAAGAAGCAACATGTAAGACATGAAAAGAGAAAAATGGATGATCATTCTGGAATGAGGATTCCTAGAAAAAAACATAAGCATGACACAGATACTTTGTCAAGCTCTCACAAGAAAAACTTTAAAACTATTGAAGAGGGTATAAAACAATTTCATTCAGATATTTCTATTGGACCTTTATATGTTTGTTCATGTTGTCACCAGACGTGGTTCAGGAAAAGCGTTTCTATGTTAAAAAACACACATATTCCAGAAGAAAGTAAAAGATTGTATTGTACTAATTTTAAATCAGTCAGCAATGAAGAATGGATTTGTCATACATGCTTGAGTGCATTAAGAGATAGTAAGATTCCAAAACTATCAGTTGCTAATGGTATGAAATGGCCACACAAGCCCCTAGAGCTAAATTTACATCAACTGGAAGAAAGATTAATAGCTTTGCGTATCCCATTTATGCAGATAAGAGAATTACCACGTGGTGGCCAGTACTCCCTGAAAGGAAATGTTATTAACGTGCCTGTAGATATTCAACCTACTATAAACAGTCTTCCAAGACCAATGGATGAAAATTTTACAGTTGCCATTCAGTTGAAAAAGAAGTTGTCTTATAAAAAAGTGGATTTCAAAGAAAATGTAAGACCACTAAGAGTTTTGTCTGCTTTACATTGGCTTATGAACAATAGCGAACTATATAAAAGATCTGGCATTGTACTTAATGATAGTTGGTTTCAAGAAGTTACTGAAAGTGCAGAAGATACAGTCAGAGAATTTTTGGAAGTGTCAAATGAAGGATCCAGAGATAGAAATGATACAGAAAATGAAAAGCAGGAACAAGATATGAGTAGTGAAGATGTCCCTGAAGTATCTAATGGCTATGATTCTGATCATTACAGTGAGATAGATGCCAATGATCATGTTGGAAATATAGATACATTAGTGGATGAAGCTGATATTGACAATAAATACGATAAAGTGTTCACTTTTGCCCCAGGTGAAGGACAACATCCGTTAAGCCTATATCAAGATAAAGACGCAGAGTATTTATGCTTTCCAACAATATTTTGTGGCCAGAAACCACCTAGCAATGATGAAAGGTTAGTGCCAGTTCACTATAGTGACATTGTAAAGTGGGAATTGCGAAGTGCTGACAGGAGAGCTGCACAGTCAGTTCCTAACATATTCTTTAAACATAAAAAGCTACAGATGAAACAAATCAGTGACAAAGTCAACTTAGCTGTTAGAAGGTGTAAAAGGAGAGGCCAAAGAATTACAGCAGCCGAAGCTAGAGATTCAAATTATTTGGACAAACTTGTAAATCTTGATGAAGGCTATTATATATTTCGCCAGCTGCGAAATTCACCAGCCTATTTGGAAATGCGCAAGAAAGACATTTTTGCAATGATTAGACAACTTTCCTTGCCCACTTGGTTTATGTCATTGTCAGCTGCTGATACTAGGTGGACAGATCTGTTGAGAATGTTAGCAAAATTGAATGATGGCATTCAATATTGTGAAAATGAAATAGAAAAGCTAACTTGGCAAGAGAAAACAAAGCTTGTCCAGAAAGACCCAGTTACATGTTCAAGGTACTTTGATCATAGGGTACAAGAGTTCCTAAATACAATTCTAAAAAGCAGTTGTCAGCCAATTGGAAATGTGCGTGACTATTTTTATAGAGTTGAGTTTCAGCAGCGTGGCTCACCTCATATTCATATGCTTGTTTGGGTAGAAAATGCTCCAACTTTAGAAACAAACTCTGAAGAGGAAATAGTTCAGTTTGTTGATCGGTACCTTACTTGCAGTATTGATAATGAGAAAACAGCAAATCTGATAAACCTTCAAAGTCACAAACATTCTAGAACCTGCAGAAAAAAGGGAAAACCAGTATGTAGGTTTGGATTTCCATTGCCACCATTGCCGAGGACTATGTTGCTACATCCGCTTGAAGAAAATGTTGAAAAGTACAAAAAGAAGAATGCAGAGCTACAAAAAGCAATGACAGAGTGTAATGAAAATGAAGATATGTCATTTGAGGAGTTTCTAGAAAAAATTGCTAAAATGGACTGAAGACTACATTTGTTGCATCAGAAGCTCCTTGAAAACTCCAAAGGTTTTCTTAAAACGCAAAACAAAGGAAATGAGGATAAATCCATTTAATGAAAACACACTTGTAGCTTGGAAAGCCAACCTTGACATTCAGATTGTTCTTGAACCATATGGGTGTGCTTCATATATAGTTGGTTATATAAGTAAGTCACAAAGAGGTATGAGTGCACAACTTGATGCAGCAGCAAAAGAGGCTAGAAGAGGAAATCTGGACCTGAAGAAACAAGTCAGGCATATTGGAAATGTATTTTCAAACTGTGTGGAGGTTAGTGCTCAAGAGGCTGTTTATCTTGATCTGCAAATTCCTTTGACAAAATGCAAAAGGGATATAGTTTTCATCAATACATCTATACCAGAAGAAAGAATCTTTCTGCTAAAGTCAAAAGCTGCTCTTGATGAACTTCCTGCTGAATCTACAGATGTAGAATCGGAAAATGTAATACAGAGGTACTCTAAAAGACCCAGGCAGCTTGGAAATTTTTGCCTAGCTGATTATGTCTCAAAGATTGACATTATTTATCCAAAAGGAAATAAACTCCCAGAGAAAGTTGATGACATTAATGATGATGACAGTTTTGTCAATAGCTCTGAGGATGAAGCTGATGACTGTTTGGATGACAGTAAAAGTCAAAGTTCAGATTTGCTGTTCAAAGCAAAAAATGGAACAAAATACAAAACAAGAAAAGTACCTAGAATAATAAGGTATGTAAAATACAACAAGAAAAAGGACCCAGAAAATTACGTCAGAGAGCAGATTATGCTTTTTGTACCTTGGCGAAATGAACAAAAAGATTTGCTAGGTTCTTTTGACACATATGAGGCTCATTATAACTCTGTACAGATATCATTGATACCCAAAAGAAATGAGTACGAGCATCATGCAGAAGAACTAGAGCTTGCAAGGCAGATGATGGAAGCTGAAGAAAGGGACTTTGATCAAATTGCACCGAATGCAGAGCAAGAAAATCGGGAGGCAGAAGAAGAAACACCAGGGGAATCAGAAAAATTTGTTTGTTTTAACCCAAGCAGAGTTGTAGAGCAGAGACATTATGATATTGGAATAGAACTGCAGTCGACTTGCTCAGTGCCCCCAGTAGAAACCAGTGCCATCTTATTGCCAGAAGAAGAATACTTAGAACTACTTCGAAGTCTTAATTTGAGACAAAGAGAATTCTTTAACCATATTGTGCACTGGATTAAGTGCAAAGATGAACCAGTCTATGCTTTCTTAACAGGAGGTGCAGGTGTTGGCAAATCAGTAGTCATTCGAGCACTTTATCAAAGTCTGTATAGGATTTTGAATTTGAAAGAGGGAGAAAATCCAGATGATAAAAGGATTCTGTTGTGCGCTTACATGGGCTTTGCTGCTTTTAATATTAGTGGACAAACTATTTGCTCTGCTTTCCACAGAAAAATGTTTCAAAAGAACACCAATCACCTTTCAGCTGATGAGTTGAATACATTCAGAATTAAGTACAGACATCTGAAAGTTGTGATTATTGATGAAATATCAATGGTAGGCAACAAGACATTAAACTTCATCAACACTCGCTTACAGCAGCTGATGGGAACTAAAGAAGTGTTTGGCGGTTTAAGTGTTATTGCTGTTGGGGATCTTTACCAACTTAAGCCAATAGGTGATTTCTTTATAAGTCTTGATTTGGCAGAGGGAGGATCTTCACTAGGAAGAAACTTATGGAAAGAGCTCTTTACAATGTATGAATTGGTTGATATCATGAGGCAGAAAGATGATCTTGAATTTGCACAGCTGTTAAACCGACTTAGGTTGAATGAAATGACAGAGGAAGACAAACAAAAGTTACAAACACGTGTTGTTGACCGTGATACTTGTGACTATCCAAAGGACGCCCTTCATTTGTTTGCTGAGAATTGTTTTGTAGACCAGCACAATGACACTATTTTGAGTCAATTGCCTGGAGAAAAAATCGTAATACCGTGTCATGATATTGTTGTCACACAAAATATTCCGGCTAAAAGATGCCAGTCCTTAATTGCTGGGCTCCCAAAAGAGTATGGGAAAACAGGCCAATTAATGAAATCATTGACAGTTGTGGAAGGAATGATTGTTGTTCATACAGCAAATGTAGATGTAGAAGACGGTTTAACCAATGGTGCCACAGGTGTGGTGAAACACATTGACTTCAGGTGGATGGAAGGAACAAATCGTCCAAGCATCATTTGGATATTGTTTGATGACCCTCGAGTTGGTAGGGCAACACGAGAGAAAAACAGAAAATTCTACAACTCAAGCATTCATCTGAACTGGACGCCTGTATTTGAAATACAACGAACATTTATACATAGCTACAAAACATTTCAGAGAAGCCAATTCCCAGTGACACCAGCTTCAGGTAAAACAGTCTACAATGCTGAAGGTGCAACAGTAGACAGGGTAGTTGTTGATTTATCCCAGGGGAAGGACAAAAATGGGAAGGACAGAAAGTACATAATGCCACATATGCATTATGTTGCATTCAGCAGAGTGAAAAAGCTTGATGATTTATATATATTAAACATGAATGAAGATACTATGGCTGTAGATGATCAGGTGAATATTGAGATGGAAAGGCTACGGACAGAAGCTTGTTTAGAGTTGTGTTATGTTCCATTGTATAAAATTGATCCTGGCAAAACCAAAATAGCATTCAACAATGCTAGATCCTTGCATAAACATTTTAAGGATGTTGAATTTGAACCAAATGTGTTGGCAGCAGATGTCATGGGATTCGCTGAAACAAGGTTATGTAGAAGGGATGAAAATGTACATTTTGGTCTGAAACGATTCAGACTTATTAGACTTGATGACACAGGAAAAAAATCAGTGAGCAGGCCATATCATGGACTTGCATTATATGTGAAGGAATATTTTCAAATTCAAAAGGTTGTAAAGTTGCAATGCAAGTCATTTGAATTCATATTTGTTGGCATATTCAGCATTCAGAGAGGGTATATTCAAGTTGTTGTGTTGTACAAATACCCAAAAAGTTTGCAAGCTGATTTTCGAAAGGATATTATTTGTCATCTTAGGCCAGCTGTTGATCTGCATGCCAAATTAGTCATCTTAGGGGACTTCAACATACAGATAGATGGTGCAAATACAGGATCTGTGGACTTTGTGGAGACATTGTTTGGGTGTATGCAGAAAATCAACCAATGTACGACTGACTCTGGCTCAGTACTAGATTTGATATTTTCAAACTCTGAAGGATTTTGTGATGTTATCGAGGCTTATTGGTCTGATCATAAATTTATATATTGTGCCATAAACAAATAGATAATCCTATGATGTGCTGCAGAACATGAAGTGCAAAACAGATCAGTGTAAAGATGCATTTATAGCAAACCATTCCTGAGATAAATAATATTATTGATTAAGTACAACACCATTATAAAGATCCAAAGCTAAATTTGTTATAGCCTAACTATTGTTTTCTATATTAGCAACTAGGATTGCTGCTTGATACACATTCATCATAGTATCACTTAAACCTTCCAGCTTGTACATAATTTCAGATCTGGTTCTCTGTAAACAAAAATACTAATCAGAGAAGATTCGAAAGATTTGAAGGCGTAACCCCGCCAGGTAATAAAATTAGGTGGTTTTGCTTTTTAGGGGTTGCCACCATTTTTTTTTTTTTTTTTTTTTTTTTTTTTTAAGCTATTTTGGGGATGCCATTTTTTTTTAAGCTATTTTGGGGATGCCACTCTTTTTTAAATTTAATTGTAACACTCTGTCATAATGATTTTTATTCATTTGTTAGTACAATGTTTTTTGTAACTATTATTGGTGCCTTGTATCAGCATTCATTTATTTTTAACTTAGTTCTTAAGGGAGTGTGGATATTCGGTAGTAGCACGTAAGATCCTTGGCTATTGGTCAGGGATTTGAACCCCTTGTAGTGCCATGTTATACTTGAGACAGAAGCTTTACATGACAATATATTGGTTAAGTCCTCAGAAAATGATGATTCTATCTTGACATGATTGGGATGTTAAATCAAATCAAATAAAAATAAAGAAAAAAAACTGATCTTTTTTCATTATTGTAAACTTTTAGACTGTCACAAGCCCTAAAAACTATTTGTTATGATTATACATTTATAGCCACGTGTACTTTATGACTAGGGTGAAATACATTAGTTTGAATTTCTGGGTGTTGTGTTGTAATGGCAATTATATATTCTGTCTAAAGAAATGAAAAACATATATGTATTCTTAATTAAGATTTAGAAAAAAAGAGACTGTGACTATAACAGCAGATGAAAATGAAATCTGGAAATATAAACTAATCTACTGATTTTATTTTAAGTAAAGCACACATTTAGATGCATTGTAAAAGTTTCATTGTAACAACAATACAGTGATAGCTGGGATAAAGTAGAATGGTATAATTTGCTAAATACATGTATTTGGAAAGGAGCTATGCTTATCATGGATTTTGTTGCAAGTTTTTTGCTAAACAATATTGTTACACAGTGGTCGACAGTGAGCAGGAGTGTACATTTTTGATCTTAAAGGAGCTAGATATTAACAAATGGTTGTGAGTTATGGGCAGATGCATAAAAGTATATTTACCTGGAGCTTAATTCTAGTTTGATTATAATGTATGTAAGAGGTGTTGATTATGTATGTATTAATATGTATTTAGATTTAAATGAACATAAGAGACTTAGAGAATGGTTGATAGAAAATTCAAATCCTGTACTATCGATATATTTATATTAGTTTGTTGAAACATATTTAGAAACAACTACAGGAATAGGCTGCTAGTGCATGTAATTTGCTGGAACCTACAAGCTACAGTTCATTTTCAAGTTTATGAACATTATGTTCAATAATAATGTGACCACTTGACATATTCCAGTTTGTTGACTGGTGCTTAATTGTGTTTTCTTGTGCTTGAATGTACTGTTACAATGACTTTTACAAGGTATCTATTTAAGTAGCATTGATGCACATACAAAACTCCTGTCTTCGGGGTTTTATGACACTCTTAATATTTTAGACACAGTCTCATTACTTCTATTTAACCTAAGATATTAGATATATCAAAGCCCATGATTGGTCAAACTTTGTTATCTTTCTCTCATTTTTAAGATGTGTTTATATTAAAGGTTACAATAGTCCTCATTTATGCAGTACATATTATTTGTTTTTTAATTGTAAGAATCTGTGTTTTATGCAATTTAACAATAAAAGTATGTGATGAAAGAAACCAGTTGTATTTGCTTAAACTCCTTTTGCAGTAGTTCGCTTACCTGGGTTGCATCATTCAAATGATGACCCTTGGCTGATCTGGACCCATTTATGATAAAATTATGCAGGGAAGGCCAGAGGGTTTCAAAGTCAAAGGAGGTACCAAGATGAATCAAAACACAATCAGTAAGTCAACAATATCTAAGCTGCAAGCATTATCTTTTACCAGCCTTCAGTAAAGCATGCATTAAATATGAATGCAATAGCTGCTCCCTGGGCCAATCAAAGCCTAATAGATGACCAAGATGGCTGTCATGGCTATAAATACCAAAATCCTTCAAACATTTTCTTCTCTGGAAGCAGAAGGCGTATGATTTTGAAAGTTGGCATGAACAGGTACAAGTAGGCAATGATCAGGAAAAGGCACAATCTAAAAATGGAGGTGGGAAAAAACGAAACCAACAATCACGTACCCATACCATGGAAACATATTGTAAGCCAAGTGAGCAGCCATTTACCCAACAGGCGGCCACTCAGTTACCCAAACTTGACTAAAAATGTGAAAAACATACATAAGGTTCAAATAGTACAAAAATTTAACACCAAGACATATAACAATAAAAACCACCACAAAAGTACCGCCCTGGAATGACCAGTAAAAATAAATCGACTCCACATGCAGGCACCTTACCTCACCCTCAGCTTCTGCAGTGGTTCACAACACCTAGTTAGCCGCCCGAAGCATCGGGACGAAGCATCAGGAAGCCGCCCAAAGCATCAGGACATTATGTTCTACTAAGTTTATAAAGCTTGTATAAATCATGACCTGAAGAAGACCTGGACCTATTTTACAGCATGTTCAACTTAGATTGCCTATGCTTTTGAATTATTAGGGAAGACTGGAAAAAAAATCGTGTAGTGGCAGAAAACTTACTAGGAATGGGCAAATGGACAGAAAATTTATCTTTATGAAACCATTTTGGCCCCAGAGGGTTGTCTGCCCCTGCCCCAGGTCTACATACATGTATTTGACCATAATATTCAAATTGTGCCAGCCATGCCCCTGGGGTCAAATTTGGCCATGCCCCAGGGGTTGATAGTCTCCATAGACTTACAATGGCAAAAACTAAAACATCTCTGAAACCACAAGGCCCAGAGCTTCTATATTTTGTATGTAGCAATGTTTGGTAGTCTGCATTATTAATTTTGCCAATCATGCCCCTGGGAAATTTGACCATGCCCCGGGGGTCAATAATCTCCATAGACTTTACTAGCAAAACATCAAAATTCAATATCTCCAAAGCCAGTAGGCAAATCTTGATCAAATTACACACACAGTATCACTGGGCAGAAGGAAAGGTTGCATTTTGTTTTTGGACAGATCGACTGGAACTCTGCTTGGTCGATTCTCGATGAAATAATAGAAATAATGTAAATCCCATGACCTTACAATGTGATAATCTCTCAGGTGAGCTACAGGACCAATGGTCCTCTAGTCTATCTTCTGATATTAAGTCGATCAATTCTGATTATCACCTATTGACGTAGTAAACAAGATGGCAGACATTCTATCTCCTCGCATCGGGTTCGTTTGTTTTTCGCAAAATGTGTCGAGTGTTGTGGCTATATGAAGAAGAACCTCGACGGGCCATCAGTTTACTAATCCTAGCGTGATAAAAATTTATTTGTTGTATTTTGTGGTCAAATTTTACAATTTGTACCAGAGATCGCGGATCAGAGCTTGGGCTTTTCCAGACTTTTGGAGGAAAGATATGAGCCGCCTCATGGGAAAACCAACAATCTACATAGGCGGTAACCGCGAAGCTGATCAGCGCCTTTCTTTTCGCTCCTCAGATAGTACAATTCTTCCTCTACTTATATCCAAAATTTCAAGCTTATAGCCTGTTTGTGTGACTGTACAGGTCGGTTTGTGTCGGACCTGTTCGGAAACCACATTGTTGGTTTTCCCACGAGGCGGCTCAAATGCACTTTCTTTATGTCACATGTCAAGCAACACGAGTTCTATCGGCGCCATGTGTTATTTTAAAAAAAAAGTAGCTCGTTCCTGAATGGTGGATCTAAATTAGCTTTACCAAACTTTTATAAACACAAATAAAGTCGATGGCACACCGATCATGGAACGAAACAACGTAAAATTATTGCCATTTACATACATTACATAATATGAAACTTCTGCCTTTAAAACATAAATGCTCCAATTAAACGAATTGTAAAAGCATTTGCAATACCGATATTTTAGCACCAATATTTTAACAATATGCTCATCCGTATCATCTAATGTGGTTTTAACAAACTACTTGACAGCAACATAATACAAGACACATTTCGAATTAATCTATGTCGATATCATCAGATCAAAGACATATCTTGATCATTACTTTTGACTTAAGAAATTACTTTGTGATCTATTTGTATGCATAATAAAATAATTGCTGCAAACATAATCGCAAATCGAATACCATTTGCAGGTTGCATGCAATTACTTGAATGTAATTTCCTAAAATACTGCATTTTACGTCAATGCTTCTTTTATATAATCTCTAGGGTTCCGATTTTTTTTTCATCTTTGGAGATGTCTCTTTTACTGATCTTAAAGCAACTGAATGATAAGATTTTAATTATTTGATAATTTGTTTAGGTATACATTGAAGAAGACTAATTGCAGAGCTATCTATAAAATAAGATAAGATAGGATTAGATGTTTTGAATTTTTCAAAATACAGTATCTAAGATTTTATGTTCAAAAGGATTACCAATTTGTTGTATATTTTAAATGACAAAAGTAGGCAGTAAACAGAAACTGACACAATAGATAACAAATACCTATTACATAAACTTAGAGTCCTGATGTATTTTTAAAGTAAGATATGTGAGGTCTGATCCTAATTAAAAAGATACAAGTAGGCAAAGATCAGGAAAGGGCGCAATCAGAAAAAGAATCCCACACCAAAAACCCAGGTGGGAAAAAATAAATTAACAATCAGGTACTTTACTATGAAAACATATCGTAAGCCGAATGAGCAGCTATTTTCCAATAGGTGGCATTCAGTTACCTAATCTTAAAAAAAAAATATGAAAACATACATAAGGCACCAACAGCACAAAAATATTTAAACACCAAGACATAAAACAAAAAGAACCACCACACAAGTATCGCCTTGGAACGATCAGTAACACAAAATTACTGGCGGGCTTAAACCGGCCATAACCCCACCCTCATCTTCTGCAGTGGTTCAAAACATTTAGTTAAATCTTCGGATCTTCTGGTGAATCTCTAACTAGTCAATGAATCATCGAGAACAAACAAATAAATCATGATAAAAATCCTGATGACTCAAAAACCAGGACTCACAGATTGAGTAAGCTGCCCTGCGATGGAGATCACTGGGCGCCGAATAACTTACTAACTCCGGAGCAAAAGAAAACACCAGTTGAACCCCGGTAGACTTGTGTCGTAGTTTCGTATGATAACCAGATGGATTTAATGTTAATAAAAACAGCGTGGACATAATTCGGAATTTGTATAGAATATCCTGATACAATTTCAGGGAAAAATTACAAACCGGTAAAAATCTACGGTCAGAAGAAAAAAAGAACCTAGTATGTGTTACCCGACAAGTCATCGTTGTTTTCTTAAACTTCGTCAACGTTTCAATTCATGTATAACAAACGCCCGCTTAGCGCATATGGCCATCAATTCAATGTGTACAATAGACAAAAGACTGAAGATTTACTGTGATGACATTCGGCGTCTGCAAATATTCCGTTTATAGTATCCAATGTTTGAAAATACCAAACACGAGTCCCCAGACCATCTGCCGTCTGCATGTGGTCAGCGCATTATGCATTACCGACACTACCGACAGGCTATTTTTGGTTTGTCCATCGTTCTTTTTTTCGTCAGAAACCCAACGAGGCATATTTACACACCTGTCCTTTACATTAGTCATTTATCATCGCCTTGGAACGATCAGTAATATAAAATTACTGGCGGGCTTAAATCGATTTTACTGGTACCTCACCTCACCCTCAGCTTCTGAATAAAATATAAAGGTTTGATCCTTTGGAAGCAGTAAAAACATTCAAAGGGAGATAGTATGGACTATATTGCGCAATTTCGGGTAATGAAGTGTTTCACAACATTTAGTTAGTTGTTCGGTCCTCGAGGTGAATCTCTAGCTAGTCAATGAATCAACACGGACAAACAAATTAATCATGATAAATACCATTATACATGTAATGAATCAAAAACGAGGACCCACAGATTGAGTAAGCTGCCCGACGATGGAGATCCCTGGGCGCAAAAATAACTACTAACTCCGGAGCAAAAGAAAAACACCAGTTGAACCTCGGTGAGCCAAGCAACAGACAAGAAGCTCCGGTCCGAACCAACTAAAATGAATAGCTTTATGTCGGGGCCATCATAGAGTGTAACGCCCGAGCGACCGGCGTGCACTTAAAAAGCAGCATAGTCATGCTTGGGTTAAAAACTAAGCATGCAGACAATCGCATAGCATTTATGTTTTTTCCTATACGTCTGTAACTTGTTATGATTTTTCTGAATTGGAAAAAAAACATTCCTTTCTATAAGTTTCTTAAAGGAATAGGCCCACAAACTATTGTGTGTGTATTTTATGAAAGCCTCTATGTAACTGAATAGTTTGCAACAAATTTCGTAAAAATCAACCAAGGTATAAGAAAATTATAGCGGTTTGAAAATTTTGATGACCCAAATCCAGAACGAGGCTGTGAGAGTATGACGTCTCCCTCACAATCATGAAATTATAAATATCTGCCATTTCCATGCATATTAAAGTATGAAAGTTGTTGAAATACTTTTCATTCACTTAATAGAATCATACTGATCTGTTTTCGAATGTAAAAAGTAAGTTTTCTACTGTTAATAAGCGTGTTTTCTTTTTGGTCACGTGACTAGCTAAACAAAATGGCGACCACCATAGGCGGCCATTGTTGAATCTTAAAATTTTCATATCTTCAGATCACTTAACCGATTTTAATAAATGTTGTGTCAAAATGTTTGTTTCGCTGATCTGTTTCTTTTGAAATAAAGATAATATTTGTAAAATCTATTCCTTTAAACTTGTAAATCAAGTCACCATAAAATTCTGGTTCCGATAGGCCCTCGTGTAAAAGGGTCTTTAGCCCAACATTAAATTTGGAAATCAATTCATGGTGTCTGCGATAAAATTTAGAAAATGTTGAATCTGACAAACTGAAATAATATGGAGGGTACGTAGCACTACAGAAAGCAGATAAATTGGGCTCGTATCCATTACACATATGAAGTTCAAACCAAGACCAAGAAAAATGCTTTCAGATGGGTACATAGTTTGAAGGTATTGCCACAGATGGGTATATAACACTGACCGCCTTTATGTAGTTTATCAATTGTTAAAACCCTATGAGCTAAACTAAAAACAAATGGGATAGTCTTTAATGATAGCACCATTTCAATTAAATACCGTTCAGACAGACTTAGGCTTTCACAATGTATTTCCGTCTCGTCTAATAACATATATCTTAACCTAATCGGAAAAGCCGATTTCCAAGTTCAAGAAAATGCATTATAATGGAAACTATTATGATTCTAGATGAAATATGGCGCATTTACGAACGTACGATATAAATCATTCCACGATATTTCTATGTAAGTGAAGTTTAATGAATAAATTTTAATTATAATTTGTGACACCATCCTTTGCAAACACATTTTGGCCATCCATTTTTGAATTTGAATCGCCTCAAGGGGAATAATTTTGTTTGGTCCTCTTGCATTCAACAAAGCCGAAATAGGTCGAACACGGTTTTCCTGCGAATAAAAAATGAAAGTGAAATTTAATTTTGACTAAGGCTGGGGACTATTTTACATACGTTGTTCTTTCAAATACAGTAAACCAACACCAAAGTAGAACAAATACTGGAATTATATCTCAGAACACGTTTTGAAATTTTATAATTTGGACTTCTATGATTTTATATCTCACTTGCGCCTGCAAAATGCACGATTAAGGTCGCTTTTGAATTTCAAATTGTCATTTGCGTATAAGGATCAATTGACAAATATTTTAGATAAAAATAGTGTAGAATATAAACTACATCATGTTCAAATGATGGTATATGGAGACAAAGTTTGTCATTTTCCTGCATGCAAACCAAACACAATATATCAGTTTGGTCGTTCCAGAATGTATGCAACTGTAGCACTGTACCTTGACAACTTGCCAAAACAACCTAGTTATTGTTGGTCCAATACCTTTGGTCGGTCCTATATTTCTCAGCACATATCAGTCATTATCACTGAGACCTCTCAGATCATTTTCTATTATATAAAACGTTCGTGTTAATGTTCGCGCCAATTTCTTGTATATATAGGTCAAGGCTTTCATTCTCGCCTGATTCCGATTCGTTCGTCCCTATCTCCACATTCGAGACCGCTTTTGTCTCGCAAGTGCAGCTGGTGTGTCTTGATCAGCTGGCTAGAGGCTCAGTTTGCTTTTATGGTTTCATAAGTTCCTTACTGTATCTCATTGCATCCCTTTGCTGACAGAAATTGGATCTCATTGTCCATCTTCTTCGATTGTTTATAAAGACGAATCTTCACCTCATTGACCCTTTTGACGAAGCTTCACCACTTTGATCTTTACGACGATGCTTCCTTTCACTGACCTTTAAGACAAAGCTTCATCTCACTGACTTTTCAAGACAAAGCTTCACCTCATCGACCTTTAAGATGAAGCTTCACCTCACAGACCTGTGTGTGGATTATGAATAAAATATACAATAGTGAAAAAGACAAAGTTAGTCGTAGAGAAGGCGTGGCGAACGGCGATCCAGCAGTATGACCCCAATGGACACATATAGTCAATTGAAATCTAAGACAGCAGTATGACCCCAATGGGCACATATAAGCCGTCTCGTGGGAAAACCAACAATTTTGTTTCCGAACAGGTCCGACACAAACCGGCCTTCTGTGATACTTCTGTGGTGGTTCTTTTTGTTTTATGTTTTGGTGTATAAAAATTTTTTTGTGCTGTTGGCGCCTTATGTATGTTTTCATATTTTCATATTTTTAGTTAAGTTAAGGTAACTGAGTGGCCACCTATTGGGAAAATAGCTGCTCATTCGGCTTACGATATGTTTCATGGTATAAGTACCTGATTGTTAGTTTGGTTTTTTCCCACCTCGGTTTTTGGAGTGGGAATCTTTTTCTGATTGCGCCTTTTCCTGATCTTTGCCTACTTGTACCTCTGTACAAGCACAGAAAATAGCTAGAAGCTTGAAATTTCGGATTTAAGTAGAAGAGGAATTGTACTATCCGAGTAGCGAAAACAAAGGCGCTGATCAGCTTCGCGGTTACCGCGAAGCTGATCTGCGTCTTTGTTTTCGCCTATGCAGATTGTTGGTTTTCCCATGAGGTGGCTCATTTACAGACAGATAAAGTGTTGTTTTACGGGACATGAGATTGATTGTAATCGTGTCCCCTTTAGTATTGGCTTTGATTCCATACCATCAGAAATTCTGGTCAATGCCTTGAGTGACAGATACACACACTGGTCTCGAGCGTTCATAACAAGAAACGGCATTCATGTATAGGAAACGAAACTGAAACGTATGAGAATCGAAATTAATGACGAACCAGAGAATCAACAACACTGAAATCTAGAGCAAAAGTAATCTCTTATAACAAACGGCTGCTGACCTTTTCATTGGTTTCTTTTTAAAGAAGCCAACTTGCTTTCAAGTGGCTTGGTCGATTTAGAGATGGCTGGACACAAAGTTTACAGTTAGAACGGAAACCATACATGAATGTCAGTGACTTGTGAGCAACTAAAATGTTGACGTCGACCGGCGTAAGACAGTAGGAAAAGTGACAGAGTGTACTAGTATAAGACATTTTTCACTTTTGAACGTAAACTTTGCTGGCGCTTGCGGTTATGACTTTCTGTGTGATGGGCGACGACTCGTGAAGGCATATTTGAGATGAAGACGAGGGACAATATGTAGTAATTACCCGCTTCGCGACAGGTGGGTATGATATTTTCCTGACCTGTCCAGCCAAAAGCATGTACCGAGAGCCCGAAGGGCTCGAGGTACATGCTTTTGGCGGGACAGGTCAGGAAAATATCATGCCCACCTGTCGCGAAGCGGGTAATTAACTTACCTTATGACCCCACATAGTAAAATTTTAGTTTTTAAGATCAACACAACGATAATGAACACCGGTAAAGTGACTTTTCTCGCGGTGTAACTATTGACCGAACACTGCATGTGCAAAACGAGGAGGCTTGTTAACTGTACCGCGTCGCTATTGTCAAAAATAGATCACAATGGAGTATCTTCCCTTGTGCATTTAAAACATTTTGAAACCTATTTTTTATTTTGTATTGACCGTTTCTTTCTCAAATTGTCTAATCAACAATAGAAATTATCTTTTATTGAAACAGTTAACAAACTGGGAGGGCAAATATAAATTACCTTTTCTTTTATATGCTAAAACGTAATACCATTTCGTAATGATTTTCAGATAAGTATATATAGCGTGTGTAGGTTTGTAATTGTAAGGTTTGAAACCGATGGACCTAACTTTCTAAAATCCCCATAGAAAGTTAGGGGACCAGTGAACAAATGCCCAACTGTATTTAAGGGATACAGCTGGTCGTTTATCATAAACATAATCGCAATGCAAAAATGTGTGAAATTGGTTTCTGGTTCATTGTTCTTGCACTAACCCACTAACAATAATATGAGAACCAGAAACCAATTCTAACTCAAGAGACTCTTAGCTCAGTGTACAGCGCAGTGTAACTGCCCAGTCCGATCAGTGCACCGCAATCGATATTCATGCCGAGTGCAATGGTCATGTTGATGGCGTAGCTTTTTGCAAGGAAGTAAAAGCAGTTACGTTGTTGAAGTCTGCATCAGAATGGCATGCCCACACTTAAATGCATTTTTATTCATCAGCTGTCAGAAGGTAGGAAAGTCACTTTCACCACCGATCTGGAAGTAAGGAAAGTACTTTCCTTACCTCCATAACTGCCTTAGACACCGCGCATGCGGTAAGGTATGAAAAATATTTCCCCATGATTAACATTGCAGTCATAAGGTAAGAATAATTACTTAGTCGAAACTACCAATAGCCCAACGGAGACGAATTAGATTTGAGAGGCAAAAACCGAAATAGTCCAGCACGTCTATCGCTGTAGCGCAGTAGGTAGCTTGCAAGAAATAAAACCAAAAGGTACTGGGTTCGAGTCCGGGAAGAACAAAAGTTTGTTGTTGTTTTTCTTTTCTATATTTCTTCCTTTTTTCGTCATTGTGACATATTGCTTAGAAAATGAAAAAGAAAATAAAAAAAAATAATATTAAAATATCATATTCATTGGCAAATGCAAGAGTCACGAAATGCAATACTGCATTTAATACAAAATACGTGAATTTGTGAATTAAAGTGTCTACATGTAGTAAAAAAGCAGTCCGCATATATAGGTTTTTGGGTTTTTGATATCAACGATTGAAGACGGGAGCTCGATCGTAATTTTCGGCAGAAGAGCGGATCCGCGACCGATCCTCACGTCAACATTTCTTGCCTGAAGGCTGGTACGGATAATGTGGTTATGATAAGTAGACCGCCTCAAATGACGCTAGACACTAAATCAAATAGTATAGTGTATAGTGTACATGTAAAGATATATGTGTATTTACTATATGTAACACTACAGTTTCACATGCTGTCTCGTGAGCGAACATAATACATTATGGCACGTTTATATTTCAAACAGATTATCAGTTTGATGATGCTTATTTTGTCGATGTTTCGTTTATAGACCATTCGACAAGCATCTTCTTGCCATACTAAGTGCGATGGAGGTAATATCCTACATGTAGCTACATTATGCCGAGCCACACAACTAATTTTGTTTATTGTAGACCTTCAACAGTATTTCAGCCACGTATCCAGTGCGATGGTTATGATGTAGGAAACTAATGTGGCAAGCCATAGGCTTTCGTTCTGTCTTCATTTATTCTGTGTGATAGTTTTCGTGCTGTTTACCTGGTTGAATTCAAATAAATATAATTAAATTCAAACTAACACAATATTATTTCTAAATGACTCCATGTCGTATAGGTTCAGTATGTCGCCTCGTAAAACGGGTCAATCCTACGCGTATTTTGTCTTTCGGGCGAGACCAAGGTCCAGTATGTTAAAAGTTGCTATCCCAAATTTTCCTCGTCATATTGTTTAGATATAGCATGCATACATGCTGGAATATAAATGTATTTTATCTGAGACGCATGAGTAACATCGAAGAAGTTTTGATATCTGTTACAATGCAATCAGGACCCAGAATTACTGTGCTTTCTTAAAGTGCACGCCCACCTTAGTTCTCTAAGGTGACAAACCACCATTTGTTTGTAACATTTAAGTAAATCAGTATGCGTAAGAGGTATCCTTTGACTGCTGAAATTCGTCACCTTAGCTAAGGTATTCCTTAACTTTTAGAGAGGATATAATAAAATATGTTGCCCTTAACTTTAAGGGAGGATATAATAAAATATGTTGCAGAAACTTTGTGTATTCTGTGATTGTAAGATTGATCAAATGGGCAGCAACCTACGGCGAAGAGTTCATTGTCTTTGTGTTGGTCGTTGCCGAAACGATATTGCTGCGCTTGAGGTTGTTTCAATCAGTAAACTCCATTTTATGACATGTTGTGTGATGTTGCATCAATCTTAGCTGTAAGGACTTTTGTTGTATCGCAAGTATATACGATGGTGCTGACACCGATAGACAATACCTAAGTACACATATTCATGTACAGTATATCATGCAGACATTTGACGTGTTCAATTTACCGGCCTTAAATATGTAAACAAACGAAAAATATGTAAACAAACGAAACGACATCCATGAGCCTAATATATACATGTAACAGGGGAAATTTAATTGTGTTGTGTTTGGCTGTTGAATTTTTGTCCTACCTTCCCTCGACAAAACAAAGATCAATAAGTATCAAGTAGGATCAGTTATCAAGCCACATTGCGGCTTGGCAAGCCGAAAGCAGTTGGTGTTAAGGGCATGTGTACTATCGTCCTTTTTAACATTTGACAGTACGATTACTATCATGATAAAATGTTATTTAATGTATACAAAAACTATTAAACAGCCTCCGTGGCGCAGTGGTTATTTAAGGAGCTTTGTAAATCAGGGATCGCAGGTTTGATCCCGGGCTTCTTCAGTCTGTCAGATGAAACTATAAACTCGTCTCGTTTCCATATGACCTTAGCTGTTGGATGGGCGTCAAACCTCAAATCAACAAACCAATTACATTTATCATTAACGTAATTCAGATGAAGTGAGAGGCTTATGCGCATATATGCTTGCCCGCTTCTGGACGCAAAGATTGGCAACCGTAGATCAAGTGTTGAATCTCTGTCGTCAGCATGTGTAATACATGTGCACTAAAACGATGCCCTGCATCATGACGCTTCTCTTTGAATGGCTAGCATTACAAAACTTTAACAAGCAATAAACAGTGTTTTATAAAGTTGTAAAAAAAATTAAAACAAATCAATACTTATTTTTTCTCAAAACAGAGATTGTGTATACACGCCAGAACCGCCTCGCCGACGCGGTTCTAACAAGGACTCACAATCTGTGTTTTCAGATGCATGGGAAACCTAAGTTGACCTTGCCGTAAAATGCGGTTGCACACAAGATGTTTGAATATTATGGTCATATACATGTAAAAAGCCTCCGGGCAGGAGCAGACAACACCATGGGGACTAAATGTTTTAAACATAAATGCTCTGTGCATACTCATAGCAAGTTTCCATCCACTTAATTACATTTTACTAATTTTCCGCATTCCAATGCATAGGGAAACTAAGTTGACATTGCTGTTAAATAGGTCAAGGTCATCCCAGCGACATGATTTATGCAAAATTTGTAGAACTCTATTGCCTGATGCTTCTTGCAAAGTTTCAAAATCATACACCTTCTGGTTCTGGAAAAGAATTTTTACAGCCATGGCGGCCATCTTAGTCATGTGACCTGGACCATTTATGCAAATTTTCGTCCCCCCTTCCTAAGAATGCTCCGCAAGCAATTTGGCTTTGTTTGCCAAGCGGTTTCAGAGGAGAAGATCATGGACATTATTGACTGACGTCCTCGGACGACGACGGACGGGCGACGAAGCAAGGCCATCCAATAAGCTCATCTTTTCAGCCGAAGGGCTCAGATGAGCTAAAAATAGGTATACCCTGCATACCTCAGTTTTGCTATATAAGAGTGTGGTTCAAGGGGGTATAAATGTCACGGAATGCTCGATATGACTTGAAATGTGTCAAAAGTTGTAAGGCGTAGTAGAATAAATGATACTGCACATAAAATTAAAGATCAACTAAATGTTTTGAATCGTGAATTTTGCCATGTATACATGTACACTGTATAAAGCTTTCTGTTCGTTCACGAAAGACACGTGAAAATGTAGTTAACAGAAACAATGTACGTATATACATGTGCCATTAAGTAAAAAAAAATCGCATGGCGATAACAAATAGTTGATATTGGTTTTTCCCACCAACAGTTATGGTCATATGAAGACGGGACTTCGGTTTATAGTGTCACCATAAAGGCATGCGCAGCTCAGAATCGAACTAGCTACCCATAGTTTTACACGCAAAATGTTAAAATGGTGGCATTTTATTTGCGCCAAGCATTTGTAAGACCGCATTTGGCGAGTAAGGTAGTTTTAATTGCAAACATGACAGCTGATATACATGATGCGATTTTGAAAACATGTCGTGTCAAAGATCACTTCTGGTTCTTTGTTTCATTAAACGCGGGAAGACAACAATAATCATTATGATCATTGCATATGATAACATTGTTCATGATTTATATGTTAAATTGCTGTATGGATTTCTTTATTTTTGTATTTTACATATGCAAATAGGTTTTTATTATTTTTTCATTTGTTTTCTAAGCAAATAAATTGTCAAAGATGCGCCAAAAAATAAAAATACTATAGGTCCGACGGGGACTCGTATACAGGCCCTCAGGCGTTTCGTTCTCGCACAATCTGCTGAGCCAACGAGTCAGATGTCCTTATTAAAATCATTTTGTACCTGTCTTATATCATTAACATATTTATTCTCGCCATGTGATTTTACGAGGCGACTGACTGAACCACTGCGACGTGAAAAGGTACAGGTAGGCAATGATCAGGAAAATGTGCAATCATAAAGAAACCCCCATTCCAAAAACCGAGTAGGGAAAAGCCAAATTGACAATTATGCACTAATGCACAGAGAACACAACGCAAGCCAAGCAAACAGCTATTGCCCAGAAGGCGGCCACCCAGTTACCCTAACTGAACTAAGATATGAAAACGCACAGAACGATCAAGCAGCACAAATATTTGACTCCAAAACATAAAACAAAATGAACCTCAATGGAAATATCATTGTAGTCCTCTATGGAACGTGCGTGCGTGCGTGTGTGTGGAGGGGGTGGTGGGCGTGGGTGGGTGGAGTGGGGTCTGAGTGTGTGTGCGCGCGTAAAATTCAGACGAATGTGTTGTCCTGTTCTGGGGTTAAGCGAGGTACGCAGCACGTAATGAAAAAAAAAAGAACTAGATATTTCCTGGTTTATAAACATTTATTTTCTTGAAAATGATATTGTGCTAGTTTGAAGTTTAATTATATTTATTTGAATTCAACCAGATAAAAAGCACGTATACTACAAGAATAAATGAGGATACGAGAGAAAGCCTATGGCTTTCAAAATTTATCTCAAAATCTTAATAATCGCACTCGATATGGCTGAAATACTGTTGAAGGTCTACAAAACCTCAAATTATTTGAACGGCTCTGCACAATGTAGCTAGGATATCGCACTTATGACATTCTGATGACTGTTGAATGGACTCAAAACGAAACATCAACCATGTTTTCGAGTATCTGTTTGAAATACACGTACATGTATAAACATTCCGAAATGAATTATGTTCGCCCACGATACAGCACGTGGAACTGTTGTTTTTATACCTAATATTATAAAATATGCATATATCTATACATGTACACTACACTATTTGAGTTAGTGCCTTACGTTAACGGAAACTCAGGGTTGCCAACTTATCCCAGCCACATTATTCTTGTACGAGCCTTTAGTATATAAAATATGTTTATGTCTCCAAGAACGAAATATTGACGTGAGGAGCTCTTCTACCAATAATAAAGCGCCCGATTTAAATAGGTTAAAATCAACAAGAGAAAAACAAATATGTTGTCTGCCTTCTCACTAGGCACATTTATCCACACATTTACGATTTTAGTAATAAATGCAGCAGTGCATTCCGCGATTCCACAGACTCTTTTCATTATATCTATTTATTTTACTTTTGAATTTTTGCCTAAAAATCGTAATTCCTATAACTATGTGTCTTTCATGATTTTTTTTTTAAATAAGATATTTATTTTTTTAGTACATATGGAAAAGAAAGGCAAGAGTATTCATACATGAATGTCTTCATGTCTAACTTACCTGACATGTACAGTGTATAACCGACCATGGTTATATAGCTTACTTTTCTTCTCAGCTGGTTTGCTTTAAGCAATTATACAATAAGTCGCATATTATGATCAACGATTTTGCCTAAAATGTAAGTTTAGCAGTTGTTTTCACAGGCATGATGTGCAACATAATAACCATGATTGAGCATGCTAAATTTGCATTTTAAAAACGTTTTATAGATTATTGTATAAAATAAGAGCTGTCGCAGGACAGCATAGCTCGCCTGACTTGTGCTTTGTCACTAAATCTATTAAAATCTATGACCCATGACTTTGACCTCAAGGTTTCTCAGGTGGGCTGTGATGGTACAGCATAAAACTTCAGACCAATACATGAGGGTCTGGATGGGGTATAATGATTAATGAATAATGGCCTAAAATTTTTAATGAGAGTGAATAACGAGCAAAAAAAATAATGATTAGTGCATAATGAGGTCCTAAAGAATAATGAATAAATGTAAATTTTTAATGAATAGCAGAGAAATATAATGAATAGTGATTAATAACATTTTAAAGAATAATGAATATGCTAAAATTTGGCTATGGAATTGTCTTAGATGGCCTCCCTGACATTCCAGAATTTCATTTTTTTTCTGGGGTCTGGACACGTCCAGACCCGATTTAGTTCAAATGTTGTATTCATATTTCAGAAATCCTTGAATGTTTGGAAAGACATATGTCTTGAAGCCAAGCATGTAGGGGCTCACCTCATGGACCAATTGAAAAATAAATGTGTCATTTGAAGGCAGAGAAAAATGAATCATTCTGGGCCCTGTTGCATGAACTTAAGCTGTCATTAAACCATAAGCTGCCATTAAGTTCATAACTCTATTAGTGAAGATGGCATTATTTTTCTGCTGCATAAAGCAATTTTAAAGTACCTTCGGTGCTACATTAGCTTATGGCAGCTTTAAGTAGACGCTAATGCAATACTACAGCACATGTAAAGCTGTCATTAAGTTAACTGGGCTTTTAACCTGTGATTAAGAGTTAATAGAGTTTTATGCAACAGAGCCCAGGATGCTCACTGAGCCAGACACTATTTCACTGTTTTGTTTGCTTATGCCTGTATATATATTTTCTTTTAATTCTATTACCCCACTTTGTCCTTATTATGTATGTCCCAATCCTATAATGCTTATCTTTTCTATGGATGGACATCATCTTGCTTTTATATGACAGAACATAATTATAGTGTCTTTTGCAATCAGAAACAAGGCAGCACTAAGAACGTTGATGCAAATCTATCTGGCAATTTATATGGCGCTACGTATTTTTTCCTCGCTCGCTTCGCTCGCTCGGTATTTAAGACATTAATAAAATGTATTGTACAATCAGCCATACATCACATAGTATTTCTATGCTAACTAGTTTACTAAATAAAAACAACAGCATTTTATTATAATTTTTACCCCTGAAGTTACAATTTTTCTTAAATAACCTTTGGTATTCATAACTGAAGAGAAAGATTCAGGGTAAAACTTAGGGCGTATTCAATATTTAAGGTGGAGGGGATCATACACCCAACAGATTTAAAAGGGGATTTGCTAAAAACAATCGGTATACTGTTTCGGAAAGTTTCTATGATGCTTTGTGGTCTAGCAGAGTTATGCTTCTCTCAAGATGTGAATATCAAGGTTGCACTCAGCTGTCTACAATTTAATATCATAGAACTAGTCCTTGTGATAAGGGATGCCTTAGGCGGGGAACACCTATTTGCTTATGGATACTAGCTGGATGAAGAAGGCGTAATTATCATATTTTAATGAATAATCGAGCCAATTTTAATGAATAAGCCAAAATTTTAATGACAGTGAATAAATGGCTAAATTTTTAGTGATTAGTGAATACCATGACCCCCCATCCAGACCCTCATACATGTATCTACCAACATGCAAAATATCAACTTGATCCATCTACATATTCAAGAGGTATAGACTTATGAAAATTTTAACAAAAAACTATTCAAGAGGTATAGACTTATGAAAATTTTAACAAAAAACTTCAAACATTCAAGAGATATAGACTTACAAAAACTGTAACCAAAAGCTTTAACACAAAATTTCTAAGTCCGTGACCTTGACCTCAAGGTCATCCGCGTGATGGTATCTATCAACATGCAAAGTATCAACTTAATCCATCCATATGTTCAAGAGATGCAGACTTATAAAAACTTTAAACAAAAACTTTAACATTAGAGCAACGCCTACGCCGACGCTAACGCCAACGCTAACGCTAACGCCGACGCCGACGCCGGGGTGACTGCAATAGCTCTTCCTGTACTTTCGTACAGGCGAGCTAATGAGCCGCGTTATGTTGATTCTTGAAATAATCACTATCTATGACTTTTGAATCACATAATTATTGATTTTTTTCTCCTCGCCTCATTTTGCTATATAAGAATATGTTTGAAGAGCCATAGATGTTTCCATGATGCATTATAAATGTCGCGGTCGAGCTTTCGCTGGGTTCCCAGGTTAAAAACTAAGGAAGAATTCCAACAATATGAACATGAAGGTAACGTACAAAAATAGAATACGCCGTAAACGTGAGCCGGATGTGCATAACTTGGAGTTATGTACTGTTTTCTGAGACTTTACTGAGTACTGAGTGTGTAGTGTGTACTGACATTATGCTAGGTTTTTTTTTATCGACTATCCTGTTGAAAGATGCAAAACAACATAAATTTTCTCTGGCTCCATATTACCAAACCTGAAGGGTCACTGAAGAGGCTTGAGTCACTGAGACGAAACCGCGGTTTTGCCCATCTCTTGTTCACCATAGCGACTGCTCCAATATGAAGGAACTTGTCCCAGTGATATGCCATTTTAAACCTTTAAACTCCATGCGCCGTGAAAACCGTAACATAACGTGACATACGCAGTAGAACGGGGTCAACACCGTCAAAGACCGTAACGCACCATAACTAAACGCAACAAAACGTGTTGAGTATTCCGTAGGAAACGGGACGAGACGTGAGACGACCGTGATCAAACGCAGCTGAACGTGGAAGATCCGTAGCTTGCCGGACTATTCAATAGCTTCCCGTTGCACTACAGACCGCCTCCAAGTTTTGCTACGTACTGTTATGTACTGTCACGGTGTGTTACGTTCAGTCCGTTTTATCACGACCTATTACGTTTCTCATTTCCGCCGTGACTGCCGTGGTGGATTTTTAAATTGTCAAAAAATTTGGTACGGTGTCCACGATTATCACGGCGTGCTACGTTCGCCTATCCCGTTCCCCTGCGTTGCCTCACGTTCATGGTTGTCTGAAACGTGAATGCCGTGACCGCCGGGAACATAGTGTAAACGCACTATAAGTTAGTCTTCAATTCTTACTGTCATATCAAACATACAATGATATAGCAGTCCAACATACACGAAGTCATTCTGAAAGTGATTTTAATAGACAACGCCATCAAACTTCATTAGCCAAACTAATTTGATGCAGATCCGGTTATGGACTTTCAATTTATGTGACGCGGAAGAAAGACATTAGAAGACCTGAGAAGAAACGATCGCGTGACAACAGCACGGCTGATAGATCTGTTGTCTAAATACAATTGAAATTAGCGCGCTGTTATGTCTTTAGATGTTAAACTACACTCATTAGCAACATTATGCTTTCTTCAACAGAAAACAACTGCAGACTGTATCGCATTTAAAGATGTGATATTGAGACTTTTGCAGTACATCGAGTGGAAATAGGATGTCAACGTTAGTTTACTTACTGTAATAATTGTCCAGTTAAACCATACATTGATTTATTTCAAGATTCATTGCATCATTGTGCATCGTTGCAGGCTAGTACATGTATGTGTCTTGTGATACGGTTATTCATCGTTTCCGTGTTAGAACTTTTCAGTGACACTTTCACATATCATGGAAACATCTGTTAGGCTGATGCCTGTCATGAGAAAAGGAAAACGTGTTAAATCAGCGTAACATTACGTCAAATTCATGGAAAATATTGCTTAACCAGTATTGTAATAATGACAGGCTAGGACGTGCACTTGTTGCATCGCATCTCAAAGCACTAAACGATAATGAGATTCTAAAGTCGAAATCGCAATCATAGAAAAGAGAGACCAATATAATGTCTGTCTGATATTTAATATTTGGTATTGTATCTATTGATGCAATAACAATATATACAAATTATTATATTGCGTATAATGCACATAGCGTGATTCGTCTTTGGACTAACTTTTTAAGAAAATATGCCGATCTATAGACCCGCAATTCTAATTTAAACCAGAGGACCAATGGTCCTGTAAACGCTCACCTGAGATCAGCTGCATATACCAATAAACATGTTTGAATATTATGGTATTTAACTCCAGTGCAGGGGCAGATAAGCCCTTTGGCCATTTTCTTTTTTCAGAATCTTCAATATTCTGTCCATTTGCCAATTTCCTGTTGGCTTTTTCCTTCAAATGACATTTTAACAGTTTTCCCAATTCAGATGCACTGGCAACCCATGTTGACCTTGCCATAAACTTGGTCAAGGTCATCACAGGGTCATGATTTATATATACATTGGAGTACTTTAGCCATCGATGCCTCACGCCAAGTTTCCTTGAAATCAGTCTATTGGTTTCAGAGAAGATGAATTTTGATGGGTTTTTACCATATATGGGCATGGCGGCCATCTTGGTCATGTGACCTAGATTATTTATATACACATGGATTCCCCTATTCTATAGATGCTTCACTTAAAATTTGGCTTTGTTTGGCCAAGTGGTTTCAGAGGAGAAGATGTTTGAATATTATGGAAATATACATGTATATTGCCCCGGGGTGGGGGCACATGAGCCCCTGGGGTCCAATTTTTTTCAGAATCATTAATATCCAGTCCTACTGCCCATTTCCTGCAAGACTTTCACTTTAAATGACATTTTAAAAGTTTTCCCCATTCAAATGCATTGGTGACCTATGTTGACCTTCCCGTAAAATAGGTCAAGGTCATCACAGGGTCATGATTTATATACACATTGTAGTGCTTGAGCCATCGATGCTTCGTGCCAAGTTTCGTTGAAATCGGTCAACCGGTTCTGGAGAAGAAGATTTTTGAACGGTTTTTACCATATATGGGCATGGCAGCCATCTTGGTCATGTGACCTGGATTTTTTATATACATATTTGTTACCCCTTCCTATTGATGCTTCACATAAAATTTCGCTTTGATTGGCCAAGCGGTTTCAGAGGAGAAGATGTTTGAATATTATGGAGATATACATGTATATTGCCCCGGGGTGGGGGCGGATGAGCCCCTGGTGCCCAATTTTTTTCAGAATCATTAATATTCAGTCCTACTGCTCATTTTCTGCAAGATTTTTCCTTTAAATGACAATTTAACAATTTTTCCCATTCAAATGCATTCGCGACCTATGTTGACCTTGCCGTAAAATAGGTCAAGGTCATCATAGGGTCATGATTTATATACACATTGTAGTGCTTGAGCCATTAATGCTTCATGCCAAGTTTGGTTGAAATCGGTCCAGTGGTTCCGGAGAAGAAGATTTTTGAAGGGTTTTTACCATATATGGGCATGGCGGCCATCTTGGTCATGTGACCTGGATTATTTATATACACATTGGTTCCCCCTTCCCATAGATGCTTCATGTAAAATTTGGCTTTGATTGGCCAAGCGGTTTCAGAGGAGAAGATCTTTGAAAATGGTGGACGACGGACGGACGACGGACGGACGACGGACGACGGACGGACGACGGACGGACGGACGCCGGAGCATGGGTATACTATAAGCTCACCTTGTGAGCCTGACGGCTCAGGTGAGCTAACAAGTCTTTAAATTGTACTACGATACAAAATTAGCAAACCTACTGTGGCGATGATCCGGTGTAGAACGGCAATATATTGTTATGGACGAAAAACATCAAAGAATCTGAAAAGAAACGATTTTGTGACAACACTGACAATACGACTGATAGATGAAACTCTTGAAAATACCAACTATACCCATTTTTGCCCCTGCGATTGATTTCAAGATAAAACTATACCAGACTGTATCGCGTGTTAAGAAATATGCTGTAGAGGATTATGTACTTGGGCAACACGTCAAGTGCAAATAGGGTGTCAACATAAGCTCTTCTTACCTTACTGTAATAAATATTTCGATCGTTTCATCGAATAGATCGAAATAATTGTCTATGCGACACGAGAGCGCGACTAATTCGCTGTAGTATACTTGAGGTTATGCACGGGCGATTCAGTGAGTAAGCGGTTTACTGTGATTTTGAAGTTCAGTTTCTAGGGCACTCTCTCGAAGTGAACAGCTTTGTACCGCGGCGAGATTTTTACATGTACACTGACGGTTTCGTTCGATGAACATATGGAGCTTGAGACATGACGAAGCTTGAATGGAGCGGCGGTGAGACAAATTTCACGGAGAAAAGATAAGTTTTTACCGGACGGTATTTTATTCTATTATTCAAATCTCTGTCGCTTCGTTTTTGTAAATGTATCAATTTAGAAGTGTTGTCTTGGAGTCAACTAAATAATTTACAAAGTGATAGCTTCTTGACATTAGTTTGTAAGGTGACACGTTAAATACACGTGGGTTTGTTATATTCATGATGGCATAGGTTACCGCGCCATTTAATGACTTATTTGCAGTATTTGCTTAAATGTGTAGTTTTCAGGCAATCAACAGAAAAATCAAGATCGGCTTTTTATTACTCACACACGCTTTACATGCAATACGAGGTAAGAAAGAACACAACGCTTTTATTCAGCATACGGCTATAGTAATTGTAGCAGCAGGTACATTATTTAAAAATGACATAAACGAAGAACAGCATTATATACTGACCTAAATATGTAACCGTTTAAAAAAGGAATTATAATTTACGACATATTATTGAACAGTTCGTATCATGTATATATACAATATAAACCGCATATACTGTTAACATTTTGTTTGCAGCGAAGATGCAACTGGGGAACATGAGAATGTCATGCGCTTATGTTGGTAGCGACAATGTAAAGTCGTTTTGGGCAATGGGACGCTGGTAAAGGCACAACCATGTCAATTTCGGCAGTTATGATGAGACAGATTTCTTGTATAATAAGATGAGTATCTACATGTTGTTTTATTTATATTGCGCATATAAGCAACATTCTTATTAGAGCGTAATCCGTTAATTAGTGAGAAAGTTTAATGAGTATTGCTTTATAATGTTGACGAGCATAGATCATCATATTTGACAAGTGAGGGACAAGAACTAACCATGGTGTGCTCAGGTCTTTTAAATTTGTACACATAGCTTCGATATCCAGGTATGAATAACGAACTCACGAAAACTGACTACAGGATGTATTATTTTTTTGGTTGAACATATAAACATGTAAGTATACCTCAGTAGTTCACGAAACAGTTTTCTAGTAGTATGATATTTATTATTCGTATTTGGCATAGAAAACAGTAAAACGATATACGTTATGAAACATTACATGACTTGGCAGTTAGCATCAGAAACATAGTAACGTACATTTTTGTTTTACCATAAGCGTGTACGTCAATATAGTAACACGCAATAAAATCGCAGGAAAGTTTGGCGTGAAACGTTAGAAAATTTAGATTATTAATTGCGTTTATGTTTCAGCATGATGCAGTGTACTGTATGACTGGGGTTATGTTCTGAAAGCACAATGCTCAATGTTCCGGGGAGTGGTTCATGGTGATAACATGCTTACGTGGATATCAGCAAGATAAGTATTTTTAGGAGATTTTTCTTTTCAAAATGTTTATGGCGATGGTTATCACAAACACGTAATACAGTATCAAACACTGGATTGGCAAGTCAGAGAAAATACACATATTGTACATTCAAGTAGAATGTCATTAAGCGTCGGTATGTGCATTCTACGTGTAAGTAGAATGTCAATTTAGATACGGTATGTACATTGTTTTACATTTTGTACATTTGTATGTCAATAGTACTGTAGCCTTAACCGTTATGCATAAAACACAACAGTTTTTGAAAAAGGTAATATTTACTGTAACAACTGCAACGGTTTGTTTTACTGGAGGTAATCGTTAGACGTTAAGCTGAGATGCACGGAAATGGTCAAAAGTTTCAAACAGAATTAACTTCGTAAAAGGTAATTGAACAGACATGTGGCTTGAATCAACGCCAGTTTAAGCGGTTGTTATGCAGGTAAAGTCTCGAAACATAAGGAAATCAGTGTCAGTCTAGAGGTTCTGATTATACCGAAAAACAGGTTTGTAAAAGACAGATTATATTTCGTAGATACAGTACATTCCAAAAAAAAAAAAAAAAAAAGAAGCAATATCAAAGTTTCTAAATTGGCCAGAAACAATTATTGGTACAGCAATGAAACATTTTAAATCTAGTTGCAAAGGCGGTTGTTTAAAGGTCCGGATATTTTTGCAGATTGTCAGTGCAAACATGTAATAGTATCGTACCAAAGTTTATTAATGCAAAGAAACGGACAATCGAAAGTTGTCAATAAGATCTAAAGACGGAAATAGCGTAGTGTATATAGTAAACTGACAAGGTTTATGTACTTGTAAGACTACGAGAAATGAAATGATTATGCTGTACGTTTAAATCATATATGCAGAAAACGGATAAACCAGTTATGTGTGCTTTATTTAAATATCAGCTCTGGAAGATACACGTTATTAAGACTGGTAAGTGATATAATAGTATAATATGAGTCTTGTATGTGGTTAGTTTTTCCCTGATGAGACTGGGACTCTGCAGCATGAACGCAATTGGAATATGACATAAGGAATATGATACATATCCATAACAGAGCAATTGATGAATTTTGAAATTAGACATAAAAATTAAATATACATTACAAGAACCTTCATAGGTATTCATCAATAGCATAATGTCCATTCCTTGTTAGGCAAGTAATTCACAGCCCCGAGTGACATGGGCATTATGTGCTTATTATCAGGTAAACGTAAGTACCTTTCGAGGATAGACATGTGAACTCCGTATGAGACTTAAAGCATGGCTGAAATGTGAGCATCGAGATCCATTGAAAATGTAAGCCACGGATGTGGCTGGAACCATCCTGGGAGAATTATTAGCACCGGATCAGGTTACTAAATCAGTGTAATGAGACTAGAGTATCATGCAGGTAAATACAAGTACCGATGGAAACTGGAAATATGAGACTCGTATGAGTATTAATTCAGTTTGAGCCCCGGCTGTGGGTAAAATTTGAACCCGGATGCGGATAACGGATCAGGTTAGAAAATCTGAGTAATAAATGAGACCGGAATATTATACAGGTAAAAATGAGTATTGACGGAAACTGGAAATATAAGCCTCATAGGAGTATTAAATTGTGAGTCATGGCTGTGGCCAAACTTTGAGCCCGCATATGGGCACTGGATCAGACTAGAAAAGCAGAGTAATACATGTACTGGAATATCATGCAGGTAAATATGAACACCGATGGAAACTGAAATTATGAATCTCGTATGAATATTAAAATGTAAGGCAGATATGTGGCTGAAATATGAGCCCCGGATGTGGCTGAAATGAGAGCCTCGGATATGGCTGAAAAGTAAAGCTTCATATGTGGCTGAAAATAAAAGCTCGGATGCGGTTAAATTGTGAGCCCCGGAAGTGGCTGAAACGTGAGCATAGAGAATGGCTGAAATGAGAGCCTCGGATGTGGTTGAAAAGTTAAGCTTTAGATGTGGCTGAAAATCAAAGCTTGGATGCAGCTAAATTGTGAGCCCCGGAAGTGGCTGAAACGTGAGCCCCGGAAGTGGCTGAAATGTAAATCTCGGATGTGGCTAAAATCAAAGCCCCGGATGTGGCAGAGCTTGAATATTTGGTGTGTCAGAAAGTAATGATCAGAGCCCGTAATACACACTGGTATTTAAATAAAACAATTTTATGGACAGTTTCGGATAAGAGTGATGTTAAATTGTAGACAGTAAACTCAGAGTTAGTAAAGTCAGAAACGATGCAAATGGTTGCACAGTTGCAGCAGTATGAGCATCAAGATATGCGTTATTGATATCAATTTAGTAGAGTTAGAATGATAGATAGACGGAATTTAAGCCAACTTGTGCTGCCATGGAATCAGCACATTAGAATTAAAACTATTGTTATGGCTACACCATTAATCGAAGGTAAGAAGCGAGTCAATGTAAATTTAAAACGAATCATACACTGCAAAATAGTTTAACATGAGGATAACAGATGGGGTAGGTTTGTTTTATACAAGTACGTTATGTAAGATACACTACACATAAAATGGCGAGGAATAAGATGAAAGAGAGAAAAGTCGTATTCGTTATAGCAATGGAAATGTAGAGGCTACGGAAACAAAAATATATGTGTAAAACAAAAGAGCATTATCTTGAATTATAACAGAATATTGTTTTGATAATTGGTGCAAATACTATTCAAAGGTAGCAGAAGTGTTGTCGTATCGCAGTAAGCACCAGGATGTTTCGAATTAAAAAAAAAAAATGAATGTTGATATCGGATTTCATTGATCAGTCACATTCTTAGTAAACTATTTTAAACAGAAGCGTTTGAGTAACATATTGGTTATTCTCTTTGCGTAACACTATGCTTTTCATTATGTATGTTTTCAGAATGTTATTCGCAGAAATGGCGTAAGAGCGGAACGAGTGAAACTTGTTTTTCAAATGGACAGAATTCAGGAGCAACAGCGTTGATAGAACGATTGACAATTATACAGTGAAGTCGTGAGCTGTCGGTATGCTAAGGCAGCTCGTTGATGTGTTTAGGCTTTGTTAAGATTGGTTCTCTTAAACGAGCTAAATGTTTATAGTAAAATATTGATATTTGTTTCAAATTAATAGTTAGATTTTAAACTCAAAATTAAATTTTTCATGTAGGAAATGGTCTAAGCCAAAGTACGGAAAGATTCATATTGTATTTTTCTAAAACGCACCTTTTTTGCGCTAATCTAATTGCCGGAAAACATTGATACTCGTTTTGCAATGTCAAATACATGTAGTGGGATAATGCACAAGCTTGTGTTTGCAAACTATTTGCGTCTGAATTGCCTTGAAGTTTGTGGTTATGATGAGCAATGTTAATGGTTGGAGCTTAAAGCTGAAGAAAGTATGTTTGTAAGGTTTGAATCATTGACAAGTAGGCCAAACATGTATGCTTTTGTGGTTAGAAGATTGTATATAGAGTTTCGTTTCGTTCGAATCATATACTGTTAATTTAAAAATTGTTTTGAATCTATACAAATTTTGGTACTTTACACGCGACTATCCTTTGTATCATTCTAAAGTGCGCCACATTGCATCAAATGTGTTGTTTTGATTTGTTGCCGAAGTGAAGAATAGACTAAATATTTCGATCGTTTCATCGAATAGATCGAAATAATTGTCTATGCGACACGAGAGCGCGACTAATTCGCTGTAGTATACTTGAGGTTATGCACGGGCGATTCAGTGAGTAAGCGGTTTACTGTGATTTTGAAGTTCAGTTTCTAGGGCACTCTCTCGAAGTGAACAGCTTTGTACCAAAATTTGTATAGATATGATGATCTTAAGGTGTTAGATTGCCACCTTCCCTCTAGGAATATACTGCAAGGCACGTAATCTACAGCTTTTTTAACCGAAACGCTAGCAAAAAATAAGGGCTGGTTGAGGTATGTTTTTGCTGGGCGGCGGGTATTCTGTACGGGGTCGAGATCATCCACAGTAGACCTCTGAAAGTGACCCAGCGATTGTCCGATACTTAAGCTCGTCACACTTAATTTGGTTTTTCAAATTTATCCTTCAAGCGCATTAAACCGCATATTTATTTTACGTAACAAACAATCCGTCAGTGCTGTCACTTTCTCATGTTCACTGTTCACTTCACAATAAAGTGCGCCACATTGCATCAAATGTGTTGTTTTGATTTGTTGCCGAAGTGAAGAATAGACTCAACGTCTGACAATCTTTTAACCAATATATTGACTTATCACTAGATTCATTTGCCATTTGCGGATTTTAAAATGAGCCGCCACATGGGAAAACCAACAATCTGCCTAGGCGAAAACAAAGGCGCAGATCAGCTTCGCAGTAACTGCGAACCTGATCAGCGCCTTTGTTTTCGCTACTCGGATAGTACAATGCCTCCTCTACTTATGTCCAAAATATCAAGCTTCTAACCATCTTCTGTGACGGTACAGGCCGGTTTGTGTCAGACCTGTTCGAAAACCACATTGTTGGTTTTCCCACGAGGCGGCTCAAATCTTGCCATACGGACATTGAGTCTATCTATATCACAACTATTCAGTGGCATTTTTACATACTGAAACTCTCGTGATTACAGTCGTGGATAGGTGCATGACGCTAAACCACAAAATTTGGTTACTTCAAACTCCTGAAAGAAGGTTGTGTCGGTGTGTGGCTAATGTTACTATGTATCTCTATTAGAAACTGCTGATAGACAGTAGTAATCCGACTTAATTGCTTCTATAAACTTCTTAAATCACTTGACAAGTGATAATCCGGCTTAATTGCTTGTTTAAAAGTCTTAGATAACTTGACAATCGATCTGTTTCCAAAGGGCTCAGGGTGGGCAACATTAGAGAAAAAATGTGCTTGTTTAAAGGTCTTACATAACATGTCAATCTATCTGTTTCCAAAGGGCTCAGGGTGGGCAACACTAGAGAAAAATGTTTGTCTTTTTAGTTGAAACAGGTTTGGATTCAAAATTATCTTTCCCCGACCGGTGTTTATTCTGTGTTTGATAAAGAATATTTACATTTTAAAATCCACTGTGGTGAAATGTAGTCATGTCCATGTAATGATTCCCTTATGTCACAGTGACTATGCGTTTTGACATCGTCTAGATATCTTGGCACTATAGTTCAGTTAATAAACTTCTGCTGTATGCGTTGAATTAAAAATCCTTTTGACGCTTTCAGTATGATGGATAATGCTTACTTTTAGAACAGGTGTATGATTTGTAATCACCAGCATATAAAATTAATTAATTTGAAATCGCGCTTATAAATTACTGATACTGAGCGTGCCGATTTTCCGCCGCATTCTGCAGAATCATGATTATTTGAATATTTACAACTGAGCAAGAAAGATACATGTCAGATTATATGAATTAGGAGAGATAGAAAAGAATAATTTCATATATATCTATTTGAAAAAAAATAATTACAATGCTACTTTAAAAGACATTAGAATACTCAATGCTCTTACAATATCTCAGTTGTTTTTTTACTTGCTTTTACAGCAGCTGATGTTGTGTCGTGTGGCGGCTCTAAAATGTCTCCCCATAAATCACACATAGAGCAGATTATATTTTGTTTTGGTCCTGTGAGATCAGCGAGGGTATTCTGAGAAATCAGAAAATCAATATCAGTTTTTATTTTCTAACAAACGTTTGTATAAATTTGGCTGTGCTCGAATAATACTTGTCCTTGTATAGACTATCCTGTCGAAAGTTGCAAAATTACAGTATTTCTCGTAAGCTCCATTTTGCAAAATCTTAAGAGGCTTAAGTAGCCGAAACTGCGGTATAGCACATCACTTTTCTCATTTGTATGTTCACTGCTCTTAAAGGATCTAAGTTTTATCTTTATTTGGTGTAACTGCAGCTGGTGTTGTGCTGTGTGGCGACGCTAAAATGTCTCCCCGTATATCATCCAAAGTGCAGATTATTTTTTTATCCTTTTGGCATTTTAAGATCAGCGAGGGTATTCTGAGAAACCAAAGATTCATTATCGGTTAAGATTCATTTTCTAACCAAAGTTTGTATAAATTTGGCTCTGTTTGGATAATGCTTGTCTTTGTATCGATTATCCTGTTGAAAGTTGCAAAATTACAGTATTTCTCTTTGGCTCCATTTTGCCATATCTTAAGAGGCTTAAGTACTAGCCGAAACCGCGGTATGGCCCATCCCGTTTCTCATTAATATGCTCACTGCTCTGAAAGGATCTTAATTTTATTATAATTTGTTTTTTTTCTCCTTGACACAATGTCGTTTTTATTTATTTTTGACAACGTTTTATTTACATCTGACGTCATAATATACATATCGTCAGTAGGTGTAAATCATGGTACCAAGGGACATAACCAGTATTTCTTTAAAAAAAGAATTTAAACGGAGTATGTAAGAAATTGAATCGATCATTTTGTTTAGTGGAGACAAGAACAATCGAACCTCCGGGCTCACCGTTCCATTAGGAAACTCGGCATTTCCTATTGGAACGTAGGACCCTCTGGTTGGAATTTTCATGTCTCCACTGAATACCAATGATGGGTGCTATTATTTTTAACAGAGGTATGCAAGGAAATAATTTGCAATGTTTGCCCCAAAGGAGATGCCGAAAAAATGTTGAAACCAAAAAAGCAAAATGAACATCTACACTCACCACATGCACTCTCACGAAAATATGGTGCTGAACCTCCAAATTCTGGAAATTGGCGTGAAGAGCAGCAGGAGCTTTTCTTGATTTAGAACATATAACGGGATAGACTGATGAAAACTGATAAAGGGATGGACTGATGAAAACCGGTGCATGCTTAGAAATATGATATACATTTAACCACCGATACATAGGGCGTTTTGGGAACGTGTCCATTTGAATACTTACATCTGCATATATTCTGACATGACCAAACTAATGTTTCGTGTCTGATTTGCATGCAGGAAAAGGACTTCGTCGCCAAACACGATATTTTAGCATCCACTTTTTGAACATTACATTATGATAGAATTCTTTTAGGAAAATCAGTGTATGTCTTCGTTTTGCAAATCCATTGGAGCGACACTGAAAATCAAAATTTGTTCACCATGACAATTTTAAATTCAAATGTGATCTAAATCATACATTTTGTATGTACAGTACAATGGGTGTACTAAGATCTTAAAAGTTTAATTTCAGCATTAAGGACATTAAGTTATATACAACAAAGAGCCTGGTCACATAACATTCTCTAGAATGCCATATTATTAAGTTAACTATTGCAGAACTTTGCCAGAGCTTTAAACGTCAAAACTGTCTACATACTGCATAAACACCTGAAAGCAAGTCAAGATTATAGAACTGGGGCGATAAACCGTCACAGTTTCCAGGTCATCATAATAGTTTCCATTTTTGTTTTTAATACGGTTAAGTTAAGATATATGTAAATATGTCGAGACAGAACGACATTTTGAACACGTAAATCTGTCTGATGGGCATTTAAATGAAATTACACTATCATTAAAGACACTTAGTCTACTTTATCATTTAATCTCAAATTGTCCTAGTAATTGATATAATGCGAAGGCGATCAGTGCAGTAGGTTATCTGCACCCAGTAAAACGAGAACATGTCTTGGTTGTAATTTGAACTTTATATTGTGCTTATTTGGTTCGAGACAAACCGATGATCCTTTGTGATGCTGGGTAATTTCCCATTGATTTCAGTGTTTCAGGAGGTCAAGCCATCAGATCTGCTTCATCAGTTTTGATTTGTGATTTATTTGTTTCCCATGTAAGTCACTGACAGTTAAAGGGGTTACTATGCGATTCTTAGAATTGTTCATCTAACTGAACACTTGTGCCACTGAGGAGAAGACAAATATAGTGACCTTCAAGTTGTACTTACCGCTACAAAGCGGCAATTTTGTGTCGGCTCGTTCTGTTTGTTTCGTCAATTTTATCATTTTTATCTATGTAATTTGATTGTGTATGTACATGTTTTAATAAGGTATATCTAACTGAGATTTGAACTAGCTTCTCCTACGTCTATTGTATATTACCTAAAAAAAGTATTTCTCTAAAGATTTCCCATGTTGGTTTTCTGAACAGGGTCTGGTTCGTGATTGTCCAGTTCCTTGTTACTGGTCTTATTTTACTTTTGATGATCAGAACATGGATGAAGCTACAGTGGAGACAGAACTTAACTTCACACCCTTGTGCACTTCGTGTGATCATGATGTGCACGACAACAAAGCGATTTCTGAGCTACGATGTGCAGCCCAAGTTCAGAATGAAGTGGACTTGAAGTTCTGTTCCCAATCTTTTATCGAAGTGCACTTTTTACATGTGTTAAAATATATATGTACGTCTTACTATAAAAGAGAAGAGACAAGTCTATTATACTGATTGTATTTAGTCAATTTTGAAGAATAGGTGAATAATCAACTTGTACATGTGAGTGACTTTGTTTTGATCATTACTATTACATTTGAGAAGAAAACCCCATTTATGTAACGTATCAGAAAAAATGAATTATTTTGTATTTTGAGAAAATTTTAAGGTGTCAAATCTTCACACCTGTCATAGACTGAATACCCTTGAATCTGTCACCTGTCAAAAATCTAGAATATATGAGAATGTGTCATAAATCTAGAATACCAAAGACTGTACTGATGGCAGGGATTTAATGTTTAAAAAAAAAGAAAACGATTACAAAATTATCCATTCTCAGATAGTAGTGTATTTTAAAATTTCTTACCAATTGCAAAGATATATTTTGATAAAACGAAATTGAGCGATTCCTGTCAAATAAGTCGCTTAAAAAGTTGAATATAATTGTTACTTAAACTCAAGAATTTCAAGATTGTTCTCAAATTATAGTCAGTATATATTAAAATGTCACTATAAAACAGCGCAATCTTAGACCGAGGTGCACAAGGAGTGCAAATCAATGTGCACATCATGTTCAGATGTCGCTCTTACCAAAGTGCACTTGTCTCTCAAAGCATGTGCACAAGAAGTGCACTTCCTGTAACCTTAAGTTCTACCTCCACTGTAATAAGCAGCTGATGAGCTAAATACCATATAAAACTGCAATATGATATCTAATCAAAGCACCATGGCTTGTTCAGTCTAGCGCTGCCTTAAGACTTCCTTATTTAGCATATCTAACCAAACTTGTCTGGTTAGTTAAAGATGAATAAGAATCCGAAACCTAGAGACAATGTGAAAGGAGCATTGACATTAATACAATGTATTAGGAAATGCCTTCATGTAAATGCATGCAGCATGCAAATGATGATCGACTTACAATTATGTTTGCAGCAATTATTTCATGATGCATACAAATAGATCACAAAGTAATTTCCTAATTCTGAAGTAATACTCAAGAAATGTCTTTGAGCTCATTATATCGACAAAGATTCATAGAAAAAATGTTTTGTATTATGATGCTGTAAAATGATTTTGTTAGAAACTCATCAGATGATGCGGATCAACATACTGTCAATAAACTGGTGCTGCAATATCGATATTGCAAACGCTTTTACAACTTGTTTAATTGGAGCATGTCTATTAATACATGCTAAGCCTAGTTTCATATACCTCAGGAATAAAGAAACGCAAGAAACACTTTGGGTCACTAAAGATATGTTTTGTAATGCAAATATGTGGTGTTGCTGAACTTATTATATGAAAGCAGTATCTAAACGTCAACTTTCAGTAGGCCACTATGTCAGTTACGTTATGTTTATTGGCGTGCGCGTAACCACACCGACCTACAGTAGCACACCCTGTAACCATGATCAAGAAATGTCACATTTGAACCAGAACCGATAGTTTGTTTCAAACAATCGGAATAAGTGATTGCAGATGTAACCATTGATCAGTTGTTAGCATAAGGCTATGTTATGGGACGTTTAACGTCACGCACGTCCATCGGAAAATGCGTTAAAAGCCAGTACAAGTTATTCGGCTTGACTTTTATTAAAAAAAATGATAATTTGAATTTTAGACGTCAATAAAACGTCCATAATAACGTCAAAACCCAAAATCCTACATTTAAAAAAAAAAAAAAAAAAAAAAACAAAAAAACATTATGTTATTTATTTTTTCTGAATTAAAAATGCTCAGTTGCCAAACTTTAAATTACTGTATGCAAATCGATGCAACGCAGAATATCTGTTTGCTCCTTTACGTTACATATTCGGTATAACGGACGTCAAAACAAACGCTCTGGTGACCCATTTCTACAGTACCTATGACGTCACTGTTGATTAAAGAGCATGTTGTGTCGTATCCTGGTTCGATATACTCCGTTTAAGCAGAAATGACCTACATCGAATAATTTAAATGACGTTAATTGCTCATTCTTCGTTATTGTACACTTCAGCATTCTGTTAACACAACGTGGGACGGAACCTAAGTATGCAATGCTGCTAGTCTTTATTGCACATTATCAAGACGACGTCAAGTAACCCAGCATGCAAAGCATTTGCCATCGTCACCGTCGCCTCGATGTTAACGTCACAATTTAGATTTTTCTTGGTTTTTGGACGTTTTGTCGTTAATTTTGTCAAAATGACGTTTTGTTTTCATTTTATCACTTGCAAAAAGCAGTCAGTAACTCATTTCTAAAAGCGCTTTTATCAAAACGTCAACCACATGCGTAACAGTTGAAATCTAATGTGTTGTGTATTTTGATCCCTTAAGTATATTATGTACTGTATGCACAGCTGTAGATGACAATGCCTTTACTTTATTTCGCTCCGCTGTCGGTGTGTTATCGACTTTATTTGCGTTTAGAATGCAAAGTTTGGTAAAAATAGTTTAGATCCACCATAGCTACTTTTTCAAATAATACGTGTTTCTAATACAACTCGTATTGCTTGACATGTGATATAATGAGCGCGCCTTTGTACATCTTTCCTCCAGAAGATTGGTAAAGCCCAAGCTCTGATCCGCAATCCCTGGTACACATAGTAAATTTTTGACCAAACATGACAACAATTAAACGGATTTATCACGCTAGGATCAGTGAACTGAGGAAATGTCGAGGTTTTACTTTATGATGCAACGAAACTCGACAATTTTTGCGACAAAAAATCGCCCGGTCTCGATGTGAGGAGATAGATTTTCCGCCACATTGTTTATTTAGTCAACAATTCAGTAATCACTCCACGGAAGAACCCCTCGAATTCACCACCATGGTAGTACATTTTTATATATTTTGTTCTTATAAATTGTTTCATCTACGAAACCTGCACAAGAATTGCGGAGATTGACGTCACAAAACGTTACTAAAACTGACACGCTTCTTTTTGGTGCGTTGATCAAAATCGCATTGCGGTCCTTTTTCCCGTCAGTAAGGAAATATTTTTTTCAACTAACATATGGTTATCATAATTTTCTATTCAGGCATGCACTGTTTATCTTTTAAAATCAGATATCAAACTTCTGCTCTAGAAAATTTGCCATAAACCCTGTGGTAGTCAAATGTAAAAGTCGCTTTGAAATTTCACCATTTTCATTCTTTTTACAACGATAAGTGCAGGTATATGGAATCTTTTGAGCACACCTAATGGTGCTCAGATACATGTTTTCTCCGACCACTTTTTATGTGCACTTTAGTCAAACACGATTTCTTAAGGCTTAGCAGCTCATGTCAACAATAATTGCATACCAAAGATAAACCTTATAAACAGGGAAACGCTGAAGCATAATTACAATGATCTGATACGGCCATAACAGATTACAATGTAGTTTATTAAGAAAAACGGCATTGGTTCAACTTCACAAGCTTTGAAAAACTGAAAAGAATAAACTTATTACAGCTTCAAGATTTAAACACATAACCGAAAATTAAATTGACGCTACTGCTGTAATCAAATTTAAAACATGTTCACCGGTTGCAATGATGTATTTTGTCAATACATTTATGAAGATATTCCAGTATCACCATCGTGATTTTTGTCCAGATTTGAGCACAAAAAGAAAATTACAACCTCTTGGCGATCAATGAAGAACTTGATAGGAAACTCGCGCTTCGTTTTCAAACTTGTTGTTCGTCATATACAGAGAATATTTGCCATAGTACAAGATAAGCACAATTATACATATATCACGATACCAACCCTTGGTACAATAGCTTGGACCTGTAGTAGGCCACAAATGGCGACTGTAGATGTAGTCTCTCTATTAGGCTTGGACCTCTAGTAGGTCACAAATGGCGACTGTAGATGTAGGCTCTCTATTAGGCTTGGACCTCTAGCAGGCCACATATGGCGACTATAGATGTAGTCTCTCTATTAGGCTTGGACCTCTAGTAGGCCACAAATGGCGACTATAGATGTAGTCTCTCTATTAGGCTTGGACCTCTAGTCGGCCACAAATGGCGACTATAGATGTAGTCTCTCTATTAGACTTGGACCTCTAGTAGGCCACATATGGCGACTATAGATGTAGTCTCTCTATTAGGCTTGGACCTCTAGTAGGCCACATATGGCGACTATAGATGTAGTCTCTCTACATTTATTTGTTTGTTCTTGATGATTCATTGACTAGTTAGAGAGTCACCACGAGGACCGAATAACTAACTAAATGTTATGAACCACTGCAGAAGCTGAGGGTGAGGTTATGGCCATGTAAAACCGGTTTAAGCCCGCCAGTAACTTTGTGTTACTGATCGTTCCAAGTCGATACTTCTGTGGTGGTTCTTTTTGTTTTATGTCTTGGTGTTTTAAAAAATTTTTTGTGCTGTTGGCGCCTTATGTATGTTTTCATATTTTTAGTTAAGTTAAGGTAACTGAGTGGCCACCTATTGGGAAAATAGCTGCCCATTCGGCTTACGATTGTTTCATGGTATAAGTACCTGATTGTTAGTTTGGTTTTTTCCCACCTCGGTTTTTGGAGTGGGAATCTTTTTCTGATTGCGCCTTTTCCTGATCTTTGCCTACTTGTACCTTTCTCTATTAGGCTTGGACCTCTAGTAGGCCACATATGGCGACTATAGATGTAGTCTCTCTATTAGGCTTGGACCTCTAGTAGGCCACAAATGGCGTCTATAGATGTAGTCTCTCTATTAGGCTTGGACCTCTAGTAGGCCACATATGGCGACTATAGATGTAGTCTCTCTATTAGGCTTGTACCTCTAGTAGGCCACATATGGCGACTATAGATGTAGTCTCTCTATTAGGCTTGGACCTCTAGTAGGCCACATATGGCGACTATCCTCTTTATCGACAAGAGAACCGTTATCAGATCATGTGATCTCCAGAAGGGAAATAAATTGGTTTACCTGCCAGCAGCTGTTCTGGCTACACAGAGTTTATTTACAAATCTGAATTCCAGCCACATGTGTAACCTTGTTTTACAGCAAAAACTTAATTAATGAAATAAATTTAGAATAATTAAAGATGTAAAAATGGTCCATTACTGTTGTGTCCCTGAATGCAAGGCTTCTGGATTTGATGAGAACGTGTCATTCCATTCATTTCCAAAGGAAAACGTAGACCAAAAACTATTTAAGGTAAGACAAAATCATCTAGTTTGTTCGTGTTTCTCTATGTAGCCAAGTTGCATCAAAGTCTAATGTTTTTTTCTTAACTGAGATTTAAATAGTTTAACATTCGACAGTGCCAGAATTTTACTTTGTTTACAAGTACATGATTGTAGTCATCAACACTACAAACAACAAGCATTTCAGGAATGACCAACAATAATTCTTTTTAGCACAAATCATTGACAAATAAAATATAAAGGTTTGTCATTTTTCTTTGCCCTATTAAATGAAAAAAAAAGATAAAACTAAATTGTGTTTACATGTATCTCATTGTCGTTCGCAAACCACTCTTTTACAGACATGGAAGGCAAGAATAAGGAGGTCTGCAACATCAGCTACGAAAGACGACTTCAAAGTTACTGCTAATACAAAAGTTTGCTCAAAACACTTCTTGTTTGCTGACTTTATAGAGTATGACTCAAAAAGAAGAAAACTAAAACAGGGTGCAGTGCCATCAGTATTTTCGTGGTCGAATCAGTCCAAGCGTAAGTCTCCCAAAAAGAGATACGACAGTGAAGCCACAGACACGGCATCGGAGTCAGAGGAGAATCCAAAGCAAAGTTTTGAGGAAGGGGTACAAGTGTGTATACCAATCCCATGCTCACATCGATTCTCAATGAATATTGTCTTGGCTTCGAATCCGAAGATGAAGCTTGTTCAGTTTTACACAGGATTTCCAAATTATGAGATATTTAAGGAAGTGTTGAATCTCATTGTTCCTGAGTGCGACAGATCCAGCATAGTTTACTGGGACAACAGACGCTCCCATACATATGTGAGTGGACCAGAATACTTCGACTCAGATGAGGATGACATTTTAGATATGAGTGATGATGAAGGTGATGATGCTGTGCCACCCTCCAGGACTCATAAACTGTCTGTAGAAGATGAGTTCTTACTAACTATGATGAAATTAAGACTTGGCCTTTTTAATAAGGATTTGGCAGTCAGATTTGGAATTTCATTGTCAACTGTGTCTAAAATCTTCATGACCTGGATTAATTTGATATACATAAAACTTGGCTCATTGAACATTTTCCCACACAGAGATATAATCATGAAGAACATGACTAAAGAATTTAAACAGCAGTACCCGAATGTCATGCTTATTATAGACTGCACTGAGCTTCGCATTCAGATGCCCTCATCTTTGGTCAGGAAATCTCAAACTTATTCAGACTATAAATCAACAAATACATTTAAAGGATTGGTTGGTGTGGATAGTAAGGGAGGCATCATGTTTGTATCTCACCTGTATACAGGTAGTATCTCGGACAAGGAGATATGTCAGCGTAGTGGATTCTATGCGATGTTGAAAAGGAAGATTGAGAATGGTGAACTACAGCGGGGCGATGGAGTAATGGCAGACAAAGGCTTCAATATTCATAAGGAGCTCGAGGAACATGGGCTGAAACTTAACATCCCTCCATTTTTAGGGAAGAGAAAGCGACTTTCTGCTGATGACGTTCTACAAACACGTTTAATAGCTCATCACAGAATACAAGTAGAAAGAGCAATAGGAAAAGTGAAAAACTTTCATATTTTTGACACCAGATTTAGACTAAGATCAGCTGGGATTCTGAACCAGATATGGACAGATTGCTGTTTACTCGCAAACTTTCAGGATCCTTTGATAGTTAGGGCATCAGATGAATCATAAATGGTAAAGTGCAAGATTTGCATACCAATTATATGAACTTTCAAATTACTGTACGTCATCATAAACCAACAATTGATCTCCCTAATTAATTACTATGAGGACTACATTTATTAATTTGTTTTCTTTTTTTTTTCTCTCAGACAACAAACATGTAAGAACAAAAGGAATAATTATTACATGCAAATATTTGCCATAGATTTTGCAGCGTTGAAAATGTATGTAAAATTCAATACGTGCCTTCTAAGAAGGGCAGACACTGTTCACATCAACAACTGGCCATAGAATTAACAATGATGTTCCGCACATTTGTATTTCAATATACATATAAGTCATAAGTTCAGAGATGCTTATTCAGAGAACAGAATTCATTTAATTAAATGCAAGTATGCCATTAAATGTATGCATGTAATCACTTTTGTTGTTTTATTTACATGTAGATCCCTTTACTACTCATTCTTTTGTCAGAACTATTGTAGGTCCTACTGAACAGATGTACTAGCTACTGGTTCTGATAATACGTCAACTGATTTGTCCTTCAATATTAAATGTTGAACTGCATGATTGAAATAAAATTCTGTCAGTTTGGGAAACATTTCTCTAACCCAAAAATCTTTTGAGAATGGTACTCTTTCTACAAATATTCCTTTGTTAGTGAATACAACAAAATCACACCAGGAAATTCCGGCAATAGCCATCTGGCCTTGGATCTGATAATGATATTCATGATTCCGTTTTAGTCTTGGTCGGCCAGCTATGAGTTCTAGACAGAAATCGGCATTGCCAACAGCTTCCGCTGGAAGGACATTTCGATATTTAAAAGGACACTTAATCTCAAGCAGTCCAAACATGTCAGATGCATTTTTGTCAACGACCTTACCATCAGGAGAAGCACCGAAGTACGGAAACGCTGGATTGACAACCAATCCACTGTGATATACAGTTATGTCATGATTATGTTTTTTCATTTTCTTTACATAGACTTTTCTAGCGAAGCTTTCTTTTTCAATACCATGTGCTACTGATCTTACACCACGCAAGTCTTTACTAATAAACATGTTCTTTAAGAATGCAGTTGATGGCACACTTTTGCGTTTTAATATTTCGCCAAATTTAGAAGAAGTTACTCTCTTTTCTCGACTTTTAAACCACAATGGATTGTCACTTTGGGTCACAGTGAGTGATTCTAGCTCATTGCATCTCTGCATATCTAATGTCAAGCTTTGAATGAAATTCGTGATATCTTTTGAGAAAACATCTTCTGTTATCCTGATAGTTGGTTCTCCTATTTTAGTAGGCAGATCTGGAAACAAGATGATGTTGTCACCATTTTGGTTCATGATAGGCAAAGGTAGGTATGCCTCGAACTGATACGACATTGTGTGGTAATCCTGTAGTTGGTAACTAAGTGGGGAATTATCATGTACATCACCAAATAGACTTTCCTTAATATTATTACTTTTGTCCTCCAACATATACGAAAACGGAATATTTCTGCTGCGGGCTTTTAAGACATCGGCGACTCTGTCCATTTTCTCTTTGGTAATCATACCTCTCGCCTTTTTAGCTCTCGCATCATACAGTCGGCAAAGGACAGGGTCTCTCTTTCTTTGCTGGCGGTCTGTAGTTGCTTTAGCAAAGGTCAATTTCATTAAAGGCTGTGGTGTAATTTTTTCTCCTCTTGGTTTATGCCACTTTTGTGGTCTACTTGTACAGGACTTCTCGGCAGGAATTTCCTTTATGCGTGTTAAGGACCAATGTTGAATCTGGTACAAAAATGCTACCACGTGATTGCAGGATTCACCTTCACTGAAATAAACAAATAAATAAATATTTAAATAAACAGGCACAGATGCACTGAAATAAATAAATAAATAAATAAATAGAAAAATAAATAAACTTGACCGGATAATTATTAATTAAACCGTGTCTTTCTGCACAAAACTATTAGTGAACAAAACACCAAAACACTACAACTTGGGATATACAGAGAGAGAGAGAGAGAGAGAGAGAGAGAGAGAGAGAGAGAGAGAGAGAGAGAGAGAGAGACTTACCCTGCTGTACAGGAGCATGTTGCAGTTTCAACATTTCTGTTCAATGTACTGATGTTTACAGTTACATCATGGGGTGTCTCTCGTTTAAGATAACTTCTCCAGCACTTGGCTTTCAAGTTGAAAGTCTTGTTCTGATCATCTTCTGCTGCATATGCATCATGTATAAATTCCTCCACGTAAAATTCATAACCCCGATCAGAAGCTCTGTCTGTACCATGCTTTGTGATATAATCAGTTATATTAATAGAAGAAAATCTAGGAAGCTTTGTCAGTTTTTTTGTCCAAATGGTGCCACTTTTACTTTGCATGTTTACATGTTTGAATGACTATCTACTACTAAACATTTTATGCAGTGCCTGATTAAGTCATTAGCATCAATATTACATACTAGCAGGTCAGATGGTGATATGAGATAAGATTTTAATGACTTGCAAACTACTGAAGGAAAATGTGTATTGGAATCGGGTTAATCTCGGTTCAACAGCTGCCTGTGTTTATATTTGCTTGCCTTCTACAGGTCACGTGACTGCTTGTCGATAAAGAGTATAGATGTAGTCTCTCTATTAGACTTGGACCTCTAGTAGGCCACATATGGCGACTATAGATGTAGTCTCTCTATTAGGCTTCTTCTCAAACTTTGACACTTCCATATGTAGATGAATGGATTGAACACTGAATTCATGGTCATTATCACCATTGCCATTAGTTTCAAGTCTCTTGGCATTTCATAGTCTACCATGGTCTCTATGGCGAACAAAATGATGAATGGTGCTACACAGACATCATAACACAACAACACTATACCTGAAATGGCAGAAAGAGATTTTAAAAAGTGTACTCCGTCAAAGCTATGCATCTGAGTTGCCACCTTTTGGGAAATAGCTGCTCACTCTAACTACGATATGCTCTCTTTGTGTTAGTAAAGATGTACCTGATTGTCAAATAAATTTTGCTACCTTGGATTTTTGAGAGGGAACTTCTTTCTGATTGCGCCATTTTCTGAGCATAGCTTAGGCTCGACCTCTTACCTTCGCGGCTAATTTTAAGACAACCAACTGAGTGAGAGGTATCGATTTAAGCCCCGCCAGTAATTTCATATTACTGATCGTCCCAAGGCGATATTTACATGTATGTGGTGGTTCTCATTGTGTTATGTCTTGGTGTTGAATTTTTGTGCCGCTAGCACCTTTTGTATGTTTTCATATCTTAGTTTAGTTTGGGTAACTGAGCGGCCACCAATTGAGAAATAGCTGCTCACTCGGCTTACGGTATGTTTTCTTAGTATAAGTACCTAATTAACAAGTTAGTTTTTCCCGCCTCGGTTTTTGGAGTGGGATTTTCTTTCTGATTGCGTCATTTCCTGATCATTGCCTTCTTGTGCCTTCTTAACGGGCAGCGGCTTTGTACATATAAAAAGACGACACGCCTAATGTAGTTTAACTTTAAAGGCAAATGTTCTAATACTTCTCTCACCAAAAATTTTCCCCTCTGTACGTCACATATAATGTTTGAAAAATATATTACCTATAGTAGCCAAGGCTCTACGGTGACTCATGAATGCTGGTTTGATAGCTGATTCACGTCGGCCATCATCATCAGGATTATGTTGAGTTTCGATAGGTGTTGGATCAGTGTTCATTTCTGATTTACCTCTCGAAGTATTGCCATCTTCGTGAGGCGCATTTGTTTCTAAGGGTATTCTTTCGGGAGTGATTGCACTATGTTCTGTAGGACTATCCCTTTTTATATAATTCAGTTTGATTTCGTTTTCTCCGATTATAGTGGTGCTTTCTTTATTTGCACACAATGCCATACCCTGCTCTTCATGAACGCCATCCGAAGAACTTCTATCTCGTGACTGCGAACGGACCAACGGTACCGAGCTAGAATGTCTACTGTGCGATATTTTGAAATCTGCATCAGATGGATTTAATTTGAGTGCGTACATAGTTTGGCTCCTTCCAGTAAGCTTTATCTTAATAATAAGAGCTGTGTAAATGGAATTTATTAGAACCAACGGAACTATATAAAACGAGAGCGAATATGTAACATACGTTTTATAATTGCCTTGGAACATTTCATTTATAGAACACATAAATAGTGTTTGCCTGTAAACGCCCAAAATTCTAAATGCCACAGAGTAAATCGTCAAAAATATAACCCAGTTAAGCAACAGATACGCCACAACAAAAACTTTCTTTCTAGAAATCCTACTTGGTGTTGTAAGCTGGTGTAGAACAGATACTCTATTTACACATATTCCAAATATATGAAACTGCTCCACGGCATGAGCAGAAAGTAAAACCACAAATCTACATAGACATTCCTCATAGACGAAACCTGATGTAAAAACCGTCGCGTAAACTGGGAGGGTGGCAAGTCCTACCAGAACGTCACTGACACTTAGAGTCAGTAATTGAAAAGTAAATGTGTTATTTAATTGACGCTTTCTGTCTTTCACTAAAGAAAATATTACCAACGAATTTAAAGCAATTATTAATCCTGATACAACCATACTGAAGCCAACAAATACTGGCGAAGCATTGTCTTCGATGATGAGTTTAGTTTTGTTATCACTTTCAGTACTAATATTTTCCATTTTTAAGTCACAATGTCAAATTTTTCTATGGATGTTTTATCGTAGTTCCAATCGCTCTTCCATCAACATTTCTTCAGATTTTCTAGTAATACAAAAATCGAGCACTTATTCCATGGGTTTCAAGAACATTTTGACCAAACATATCACAACGCAATGCGCAAACACCCTCTGTGATTGAATTCCTTTGAGCCAGACAAAGTATTGTGACAGCAATGGATTTGCAAGTTATTAGATTTGAATGAAACCTCACTCTGAAAAAAGAATCTAACAACCAACTGACTGTGGTTAGCACATTTCGGTTTATTTGCGTAGTCTGGTCAAATTGTTTACTTTATGTCAAGGGATAAACGGAACGTCATATAGAAAAAAGTAACACCGGCAACTAGCAGACCTACCTCAGTTACAGGTACCTTTTAAAAATGGACTGGCGGTTTCAGAATCTCGTGTAATAGCACACTCAAGAAGCTGCTCATGTTTCGAGAAAACATAAAAGTAGTGCTTTTGAAACAAGCCCGCTTCTCTATAATTTTGTAAGATACCAAAATCTACATGTAAGAATATCTTTCCTTTAAGCCAGTATGGGGTTGATTAGTAAAACAGCGCTAACATCCGAATTGATCACAACATCGTGACACACAGTTCATATACGTACACACGTTTTGTTTTGTTTAGGCTTAATAATGTCTGTATTTGACAGGAGATAATATAGACATGTGTCTCCAGAATATTTATATCAAGTTACATATTGGTTAGTGTTTCTCGCAGAAAGTCAACTATCCTTTACGTACAGTTTAATTAACGTTTGCTTGTTACTTTGATTTGATTGCGTACTTGTTCTGTAATGTAATGCCCTAGCGACAAGCCCTGTTAAGACCTAGGTATCAAACGATATAGCTCGACAAATGGGTCACTCTATGGGCGTTACCTTATGAATACGTTATTGGGTATGGTCTACTTTTGACCTAGGTAAAAGCTAAAGGTATACAGTTGAAAGACTCAACTCACATGTTGTCCGTTAGAATGAAAATCCGAGTTTGTCTAGTTTACTGGATTGGACAAAATAGGTAGCTGATCTTTAACGGTAAAATATGTGACAGCGCTCTAGACTGACTGAATTCGACTTTTCTATTATCTCCCTACTTGAACAGATGGACTAGCCGACAACGCCCAGATATGAATATTAAAGTTGCCGCCCATACAGTGACCCATTTGCCGAACTATGCTATCATCACTTCTGTAGGGAGTTGGTGTGTCTTGAACCCCGTGCTCTCGATTCGAAGTCATATGCTGAACATTGTATCACTAGACCATCGTGATCCCTCAAATTTTATTATCTGACTAAACCAAACACGAACATGCAATACTTTTACGTTAACATGGGGAAAAGAAGGAGCCAATTTGGAACGATACATAGTAAACAGGTTCTAACGTAAAACATCACGATTTCGAAACATTTTCATGTGACAGCTTTAAATTCTTATGAAAAGCTGGCTTATTGCACGCCGGTGGGTCGGGGTGGTGGTTATCATTATTTATCGGTTTGTTTTTGAAGATTCTTTGACTAGTTAGAAATTCACAAAGAGGACCGAACAACTAACTAAATGTTGTGAACCACTGCAGAAGATGATGGTGAGGCTAGGTGCCTGTAAAATTGATTTAAGCCATCCAGTAAATTTGAATTACTGAATGTTCCAATGCGATACTTCTGTTGTGGTTCCATTTGTTTTATGTTTTGGGGTCGAATTTTATTGCTGTTTGAACCTTATGTACGTTTTCATATTTTCATTAAAGTTCGGGTAACTGAGTGGCCACCTGTTGGGAAATAGCTGCTCACTCGGCTTACGATATGTTGTTTAAGTATAAGTACAAAATGTACTTATTTGTCAATTAAGTTTTTCCCACCTCGATGTTTTGAGGGGGAATTTCTTTCTGATTGTGCCTTTTTCTGATCATTGCCTACTTGTATCTTTCTATGATGGCCCCGACTTAAGGCTATTCATTTCACTTGATTAGGGCCGGTGCTTCTTGTCTGTTGCTTGGCCGACAGGGGTTCAACTGGTGTTTTTCTTTTGCACCAAATTTTCAGTGATGTTGTTTGGCGCCCAATGATCTCCGTCGCCGGACAGTTTATTGTATCCGTGAGTCCTCGTTTTTGATTCATCTTCATCATTGACAAGTTAGAGATTCACTATAAGAACCTATCAACTAACTAAATGTTGTGAACCACTGGAGAAGTTTGGGGTGATAACAGGCCTGTCAAACGTAGATATTTGATATTACTGACCGTTCCAAGGCGATACTTATGTGTTGTTTCTTATTGTTTAATGTCCTGGTGTTGAATTTTTGTGCTGATTGCACCTTATGTACGTTTTCATATTTTAAGTTCAGTTTTGGTAACTGAGAGGCCATTGGAAAAAAAGCTGCTCACTCGGCTTACAATAATTATGTTTTCCTAGTATAATTACCTGGGCCCAGTTGTTCAAAACTAACGACGTCGTTAGTTAACGTTTCGTTAAAATTTCAAACATTAATATTACAAATACACTGTTATTTTTTGTTGAAAAAATGTGAGAATCCTTTGCACTGCAAAGGATTCTCACATTTTTTCAACAAAAAATAACAGTGTATTTGTTACTTTTGCTGATATTTGCTTAACAAATTTATGTCTTAACGATATCGTTAAGCTAACGATGCTTTGAACAACTGGATCCAGATTGTAGATTTGTTTTTGTTTTTTTTTTTGTTTTTTTCTCACCTCGGTTTTGGGATTGGGAATTTCATTTTTTGTCCATTTCCTACTTTTATCATTTCATCATAGATTTTTGGAGAATATTTTCCTAGTCTTCAATATTAGTTCTAATATATAACGATGATCGTTAACATTTTAGAAGGCTAATTATAAGAGATGCCGATGTTCAATGGAAATCGCCCGTAAACTTGTAACAAATAGCACTGGTATTCCGTAGATGTCTGACAATAAATAAGCCCTTTCGACGTAAAAGTTTCCGAGAAATATATTAAGCTTGACGGAAATCACAACCATGCCACTCCGTGAAACTTGTTTAAAATTGTGTTACAAGTTTCAGTCAAAATATTTGCATTATGGACAATCCCGAGAGAGGAAAACGTGTAAACTCACTGTAAAATAACGTCACATTTCATGGAAAGTGTTGCTTACTGGACCATTATTTGAACATTGATAGACTAAGACGTGCAATTATTAAATGTTCTAAGGGTTTCAACACACAAAATGATGATAAAATGCCATTTCAATCGCAAATTTGAACACTGAAATCGCACGTCTTAATATCCCAAAACGTATTGCTTTAAATATACCGGTGTTTGTCTAGTACGTATTGTCATGTCTGTAATGAACGTATAAAATCTTCAGAAAAATGATTATATTATACACATAAATAAAGCTTGAAAAAAAAAAGGTACAAGTAGGCAAAGATCAGGAAAAGGCGCAATCAGAAAGAGATTCCCACTCCAAAAACCGAGGTGGGAAAAAACCAGGCACTTATACCATGAAACATATCGTAAGCCGAATGAGCAGCTATTTTCCCAATAGGTGGCCACTCAGTTACCTTAACTTAATAAAAAATATGAGAACATACATAAGGCGCCAACAGCACACAAAAAATTTTAAACACCAAGACATAAAACAAAAAGAACCACCACAGAAGTATCGCCTTGGAACGATCAGTAACACAAAGTTACTGGCGGGCTTAAACCGGTTTTACAGGATCCTAACCTCACCCTCAGCTTCTGCAGTGGTTCATAACATTTAGTAAGTTCTTCGGTCCTCGTGGTGAATCTCTAACTAGTCAATGAATCATCAAGTACAAACAAATAAATCATGATAAACATCCTGATGAATCAAAAACAAGGACTCACAGATTGAGTAAGCTGCTCGACGATGGAGATCCCTGGGCGCCGAATATAACCTACTAACTCCGGAGCAAAAGAAAAACACCAGTTGGACCCCGGTGGGCCAAGCAACAGACAAGAAGCTCCGGCCCCAACCAACTAAAATAAATAGCTTTAAGTCGGGGCCATCATAGAGTCTGACGCCCGACCCACCGGAGTGCAATTAAAGAAGGCAGCATAGTTATCAACCATGATTGGGTTAAAAACTAAGCATGCAGACTGTCGCATAACATTCAAGTTATAACCTATACGTCTGTAACGTGTTATGATTTTTCTGAACTGAAAAGAAAAATCATTAATTCCTATAAGTTTCTTAAATTTGTAAACTAAGTCACCATAAAATTCAGGTTCCGAAAGGCCCTCACTTAAAAGCGTCTTTAACCCAACAGTATATTTGGAAATCAATTCATAGTGTCTACGATAAAATTTAGAAAAGGTTTTTCGAAGTTTATGATACCGATAGCCCTGTTGGAGAAGTTTTGCCGTTAAACATTTATTTCGAGCGTTGAAGTCTGTAACATGATAAAAATATGCCAACATTACAGAAACATCTCCATTCGCCAAAAGTGTTTTGTAATAAAGCTGATTTTGATTGTATTTAGGCATTAATTAAACTTGTCCTTCATAAAATCATGCATTTTGAGTATCTGTTATGATCGTACCTCATCTCGATTCTAACAGACGCCCACAATATATGATGTTTTGGATTTTGATTGTTGATACTTTTATACAAACCCCTGAGTTCCCCCATTTTACTATAAATTACTTAAGTTGCCAATCTGGGGTAGCAATCATATGGAGATGTTTCCGTGATGGATGTAATTCAAACTTACATAATGTCGTAAAATGTCACACGGCCGACGTTAGACTTAAGAAAGTCTCCCCATACATCATTCATAGTGCAGATTATATTTTCATGACATCAAAGAAATCAAAGAACTGGCATAATGAGGCAATTATCATATCTCTGCAGGAGATAAAGAAGAGAACCCAAAACGATAATACCAGTCGTATAACAGTTCATTCTTTTATGGCACTCCTACCTGTAATGAGGGTCATTGTCATCCCCACAGATTTTCTAATGCATCGTCCATTATCACTGATAAGCTAATGACACATAAAACATATGGATATAGGACTTTAATTTCTACGAGTACATGATGTTTCACCACCAGTCAAGTCATAGGATTTTTGTATAGATTTTCAGGATAATATATAGCTTACTTTGTTCAGTTGTTACTTACCAATAAAACACACAATGTTATAACAGTCCAACAGTCTCTGTGCCATTCTGAAAATTATTTTTAGAGAAAATAAATGTTTCACAGGCAAAACTAATGTGATCTAGATCCGGTATAGACTTCTAATTTACATGTTGCGGACCTGAGAAGAAAGAATTGCGTGACAACAATGACAACACAACAAATAAATCAGATGTTTATATACGATTGTAATTATCGCTGTTATGTCTTCAATTACACTCTCAACATTCTCACTTCAAGGGTGAAAATACCAGACTGTATTGCATGCTTAGAAATATAGATGATTGTGCACTTGGGCAGCAGGTCAAGTGCGAATAGGATGACACCTTTAGTTCTTACCTTATTGTAATTTAAGTCTGTTTACATATTAACCTATAATTTGATCCATCATAAGATTAATTAAATTCTGACAATTGTGGACCTTTTGGGTTTGCTATATGGATATTGAGTCTATCCTTATTAGAACCATGCAGTGATTTATTTACACATTGAAACTCTCGTGAATACAGTTGTGGATATATTAGCAGTTACAAGATCCTGAAAGAAGGTTGTGTCACTGTGTGGCTCATGTTGCTTTGCATCTATATCAGGCACTGCTGCTGCTGATAGACAGTGGTATTCCGATTTAATTTCTTCTATTAATCTCTTTAATAACTTGACAATCGATTCGTTTTAAAGGGCACATGGGGTCGTTGAACAGTAAAACAAAGTTCTATCCACATGAAGCTAGCAGAGAAAAATGTTTTATTTTCCTGAACCAAGCTTGGATTCAAATCTAACTTTCTCCGACATGTATTTATTCACATGAAAAAATATTTTATATTTTAAACATCACTGTAGCCATATGTAGTTCTGATCACAAACATGTTTAATGTGTTGCCTATAGTTAAGCCTGTGATAAGAAATCGTCTACTCACCTTGGCACCATAGTTGAATTAAAATATTTAATAGTGTGTACTGAAATAAATAAAAACACGAAGTTTTTAGCTCACCTGAGCCGAAGGCTCACAAGATGAGCTTATAGTATAGTAGTCGAGCCGGCGTCCGTGCGTCGTCCGTCGTCCATCGTCGTCAACATTTTCAAACGACTTCTCATCTGAAGCTGCCAGGGCGAATCTTTTCATATTTCACATATAGCATCTACAGGTGGGGGGAACGAATATTTGTGTTTTTTATTTCGATCGGATAAGAACTCTGGTTGCTATGGCAACTTATGCTTCCCATAGACTTATAATGGAGAAAAGTGAAAATTGCCTATTTTTGCTGTCTTGTTTGAGATATTTGAATTTTGTTTTTGCAGAAATGTTTATTGAGTAGTCCTCTATGTTTCATGTGACTTTTGTTCTAATCCTTCATTTTGATTGGTTGCAGGGGCCCCATATAGGGCAAAATTTCGAAAAACATTCAAAAATCTTCTTCTCAGAAACTGTCAAGGGGATGAAGCCTATACTTTGTATACATGTTCCTGACAGTGGCCTCTACATAATTTGTGTTTTATTCCAGGCGGATAAGAACTCTGGTTGCTATGGCAACTTAAAGTTTCCATAGACTTATAATGGGAAAAGTGGAAATCGGCTATTTTTCCGCTAAAATTGCAGACACTTGAATTTTGTTTTTGCAGAAATGTTTATTGAGTAGTGTTTGACGTTTCTTGCAAGTTTTGTCCTAATCCTTTATTTTGATTGGTTGCTGGGGCCCCATAAAGGGCAAAATTTTGAAAAAAAAAAAAAAAAAAAAAAAAAAAAAAAAAAAAAAACATTCAAAAATCTTCTCCTCAGAAACTGTCAAGTGGATGAATCCTGTACTTTGTATACATGTTCCTGACAGTAGCCTCTACATAATTTGTGTTTTTTTTATTCCAGTCGGATAAGAACTCTGGTTGCTATGGTAACTTTAAGTTTCCATAGACTTATAATGGGAAAAGTGGAAATTAGCTATTTTTTGAAAATTATTGCAGCCTGAGATCTGAAAAGTGGTAGATGCAAACAACTAATGGATTAGATGAAGGTATATGGTTAATTTAGGTCATGGTCATCTCTTGACCTTGACCGGTCTGTCGTCCATACACACTTTTCAAAGATTTTTTTTCTCTGAAACCACTTGGCCAATCAAAGCCAAATTTTATATGAAGCATCTAGAGGAAGTGGTAACCAATGTGTATATAAATAATCCAGCTCACATGACCAAAATGGCCGCCATGCCCATACAGTACAGTCCAGGGGGATTTTCACCAGCCCGCCCACCCCCGCGGACGATTTCTCTGAGCCCCCCGCAATCCCGCTCACCTGTCCGCTTATAATCCCACCGCGGAATATTTTAATCCCGCCGCGGATTGCGGCGGATCCGCGGAGGATCCTCCCGTTACCTGTATAATTCCACCGCGGGTTTGCGGAGGATTTCCAAGGAAAAGTAATGACGTCATAATGATTGACAGCTACAGTTAACTCACACATCTCGTGATTTGTGATTTGAAAACCTCTAAATTTTCAACTCACTCGATGAAATATAATTTGGTATTCACCTCAAAAAAGTAAATATCCTCTATCTCTTCTTTCTTGCTTCAAATGAAGATACAAATTTGACAGTGTCAATAGCAAAATTGAAACATTCAGTCATTCATTCGTTCATTCTTGCTTTCTTATTCATCCATTTGTTTGTTCTTTCTATGTACATTCAATGTTCAAATCGAAATATTTAGCATCTTTGCCTCTCTTTCTTTAGTTATTGTTTCCGCAAAATATATGAAGTTGGGCTTTGATGTGTAAAATTTTGTTTTCCATTCTAATATACATGATTGCAAGTGAAGAAACTTTTTTATTGCTTGTCGTGTCCAATAATAACTCATTGCTGACCACACATTTGCCACCTGTTAATTTAACAGGTAATACTTATTAGGACATGCCAATTTATGGCTTCTCTGTCAATAAGCTATAATTATAATGCACTTAATATTTTAGCATCATTTAAATATTAATTTCTAGAATCAATACCAATTCGTTTAAAGTTAATTAGTCAAGATCACATTTCTCACCATGGAGCATACTGTCAAAAGACTTTGTGGGTACACGTGAGAACCGTCTCGCCAAGGCGGTTCTAAAGAGTACCAACAATCTGTTTTGGAGAAAAAAAATATGTAAACCCCTGTATACCCAAGTTTTGCTATAAAAGTGGGGTATACGGGGCAAACATTTAATGTTTATTTTTTTCCTGGTGCAAGTATACATTTTCGACACAAACAAGGTAATACAAGCTTTAAAAGATATAAAATTGCGTAATTGGTTAAACAAAATGTTTGCAATGTCGGAATTCGTCCCAAAATTTATAAAAATTTGTTGACTGTGACAAAACATTTCAAAATTAAAATTTGAGCCGCCACATCAGAAAACTAACACTCTGCATAAGCGAAAACAAAGGCGCAGATCAGCGCAGGTGTTCAGTGCCTTTTTGTTTTCGCTACATGACTTCGTACAAAACTTCGACTATTCATGTTTCTAGCCTGTTTCTGTGACTGTACAGGTTGGTTTTTGTCGGACCGGTTCGGATACTTATATTGTTTGTTGGTTTTCTCATGTGCAGGCTCATTTCTTTTCTATTCTATTCGTTTTCATCAACAATGTGATTTACAGGGGATTAGCAACTTACTGTACCTGAGCAATAAAACTTATCAATGAGTGGTGTCATTATAACAGGTAATACCCCTAAGGTGTCAAACGTGTGCCTCTATGACAATATTACTGGACATGACTTGGCAAAAGATCTACACCACAAGGGTTTCTACACAAATGCAAACCGAGCTGTGCAGGCACAGACGATGACTGGAGGCTGTATTTTAGATTTAGAAAATAGAGAAATTGTACTATCCGTGTAACGAAAACAAGAACGATGATCGGCTTCGCAGTTACTGCGAACTGATCTGCGCCTTTGGTTTCGCATATGCAGATTGTTTGTTTTCTCATGAGGCGGCTCATATTTCTTTCTAAAATCTGAATACGGATTATGTGCTGTGATTGTACCTGCATAAGATGGCTGAAAAATTTGAGATATGCTGGGCCGCCAAATTGGATCAGACTGTGCGCCTAACACATAGTTAGTAAATTAGTATAGGGTAGAGGAGTAGAGAGAAAGAGAGAGAGACAGTGTAACCATATACTCTGTTGTCTGCCGTCATGTTTCAGATTCAACGATGATACATATTTTTCACATATGCAAATAAAATGTGTCTTTGTATGTTTCCTTTTGATTGTAAATGGTGATTTAAGAAGTGTTGTAAAATCTTTTTTTTTATTTTCATTTGACAGTAAACTCAAGCCTTCGAGCCACATCATCAGAAAACCAACAATGTGGTTTCAAAACAGATTCGACACAAACCGAGCTGTACAGTCACAGAAGCAGGCTAGAGACTGGAAATTTCGGATTTAGAAAGTAGAGGAATTGTACTATCTGTTAAGCGAAAACAAAGGGATTGATCGGCTTTGCAGTAACTGCGAAGCTGATCTGCGCCTTTGTTTGTGTATATGCATAGATTTGGTTTTCTCATGACACGGCTCATATCAGTAGCTTCAGATAACAATTAAAATCATCGGTTTATAAAAATAATATTTTTTATTGTGTACCAGTATGTAGTATACTTTGTGTAAGAAAATGTTTCCATGAAAAAAAAAAAAAAAAAAAAAAAAAAAAAAAAAAAAAAAAGAAAAAAGATTCAACGTAAGCTTTTATCTACATGTATGTTGATCTTGTGTATATTATTGTCACATGAAAATAAGATTTTTGTCTCTGTCTCTCTCTCTCTCTCTCTCTCTCTCTCTCTCTCTCTCTCTGTTTGCCTTTAGGTGTGTGTGCGTCGTACCATATCTTATATCTTTCACTGAAGTGATTCTACAACCAGGCAGAATCTGGGATTTTCGTGACATAAATGCATTTACACTTTATGATCGTAAAACATGCATTTTTAATTAAGATACATGAAACAAAAATAATAATCAAATTAGATTTAAACTCGGGTCTAAGTACAAGTATGCATTACAATAAATTGGAAACAAGCCCCGCCCACTTTCCTTATTCATCCACATTCCACCGCGGGTCCGCGGTGGAAAGTTAGAGACAAAAAATACAGGTAAGCGCGGACGATAAAATTTCTACTTCTTTACCCCGCCGCGGAAACTCCGCAATCCCGCCGACTAAGGCGTTTCCGCGGTGGATATTAGAATTTTAATCCTTTTTCTTGCAGCCCCCTCTCCGCGGGGGTGGGCGGGCTGGTGAAAATCCCCCTGGACTGTACTGTATATAGTAAAAACCATTAAAATATCTTCTTCTCCAGAACCGGTGAACCGATTTCAACGAAACTTTGCATGAAGTATGGATGACTCAAGTACTACAATGTATAGATAAAACATGACCCTGTGATGACCTTGACCTATTTTATGGCAAGGTCAACATAGGTCGTCAATGCATTAGAATCGGAAAAACTTTTAAAATGTCATTTTAAGTGAAAGTCTTGCAGGAAATGGGCAGTAGGACTGAAATTTAATGATTCTGAAAAAAAATGGACCCCAGGAGCCCATCTGCTTTTAAAATGTTATTTTTTTGAAAACTATTGCAGCCTGAGAACTGAAAAGTGATAGATGCAAACAACTGATAGTAGATGAAGGTATGTGATTAATGTAGGTAAAGGTCCAGCCTGAGAACTGAAAAGTGATAGATGCAAACAACTGATAGAGTAGATGAAGGTATGTGATTAATGTAGGTAAAGGTCGATTTTGGAAACATGGGAAAAAGTGACAACTAGGTCTCGGGTAAGCATTTACAGGACCAATGATCCTATGGAAACCATTGCAGTCATAGGCCTGAAACTTGACCAAGATGACCGTCGAACCCATATATGGAATAAAAACACATTTTGTCCAGTGACTGTACTTGTTGACTCTCAGGTGAGCGATCGTTGCCCTTGGGCTACTTGTTTTAAATATCACCTCACTGACTACAGCAGGAGTACGCTTTGAACCCAGCAGCATACCCAATCATTTAAGTTACATTTCATATCAACGGTAACTACCGTTTTGTAATTTGTCTCTGGTCGAATAAGCTGGAGAAAAGCCCAGTCACACCCAAATATACTTTTGGAGCCCATTTGTAGCAAGCGTCACATGTAAAGAGAGTCGCGCTTATATTGTTAAGCGTGCCAATTTGCCGACGCGTCCAGCAGAATCAAGATAATTTTATTTACAATTGATTATACATTTTTCATAAATTGAAGAAACAGCCTGTACGAAATTGTCCAACAGGAACACAGCAGTATTACCACAGGAAAATGAGACCAGATTCCTGGCAGGAATCGTGTTGACCGTTTGATGTTTCTTATAAAGATTACAACAGGAGTCAGTGTGGACTCCCTGTGGAATCTGGAGCGAAATATTTAAATTAGCAGGAATCCTGCCAGGAATCTGAACCAGATTACTGGCAGGAATCCTGCCAGGAATATGAGGCAGAAATATTGGCAGGAATCCTGCCAGGAATTTAGAGCAGATTCCTGGCAGGAATCCTGTTATGAATATGGAGCAAATTCCTGCTATATGCCTGCATAGAAATGACCTCTTTGAAAACACATGCATATGAAAGTTTTTGAACAATGGAAATGTAAGGGGCAAGTGTATCTTATATCTTGTATATTTTGTTATAAAAATACTTGTATCACTGAGTAGTAATGATAAATGTCATTTTCAATGACAATTCATAGACTGATTATAGACTGATTAAAAATTGTACATGATCAGAGGTGGGTGGGGAATATTTTGAAAACAAAAAGCTAAAGAATAGTTAATTTGTTCACAAAGAACAATGCATAAATAGAATGGAAGAAAAACATACCTCACTTTTCCTAAAAAGTGTTCCTCATTTATTTTCACCAAATTTGAAAGCAAGCATAGTGTCAGTATCAAACAAATAGAATAATGCCTATCTTGTTTAAAAAGCCCAACCTCATGGCTTCCTATTGTGTTGCAAAGTTTTACCACCTAATTGTTTACACATTCATGAAAGACAGATTAAGGTTGGCAGTATTTTTGTCAAGCAGGAATCCTACCAGGATTTTTTTTTATTTTCCAAGTGGAAAAGAGAAAAATTCCACGTGGAAAATGCAAGCATCTCACTGTCCTGTTAGGAATCAAGCTGAAAATCAGATTCCACACTGACTCCTGTCTTTGTCCAACTGGACTACCAGTGGAATCCTGTTGAGTTTTTCGTACGGGTGGCATGTCTTATTATTTTTAAACAAATTATTTGTACTTTGGCGAGACGAAAATATTCCTGATAAGTCTGTCTAAAGAGAATATAGTTACAATGCTGCTATCATTAAAGATTTTTCACTCTTTCGTTGACACAGTGTCTTTATCGTCCACACAGTGTCTTTATCGTTCAAACAAATTGACGGCCAATGGACTGGTGCCTCGTCTTAAAGATCGAAGAGGTGAAGCTTCGCCTTGAAGGTCAGTGAGGTGAAGCTTCGTCATAAAGGTCAATAAGATGATGCTTCGTGATGATGTGAAGCTTGGTTTTAAAGGTTTCGTCTTAAAGGTCAACGAGGTGAAATTTCGTCTTAAAGGTCAATGAGTTGAAGCTTCCTCATAAAGGTCAATCAGGCGAAGCTTCGTCATAAAGTTCAATAAGGTAAGGCTTCGTCTTAAAAGTCAATGAGGCGAAGCTTGTCTTAAAAGTCAATGAGGTGAAGCTTCGTCATAAAGGTCAATAACATGAAGCTTCGTCGTAAAGTTCAATAGGGTAAAGCTTCGTCTTAAAGGTCAATGAGGTAAGCTTCGTCTTAAAATTTAATGAGGTGAAGCTTCGTCATAAAGGCCAATAAGGTGAAGCTTCGTCTTAAAGGTCAATTGGGTGAAATGTCGTCTGATAGGTCAATGACTTGAAGCTTCGTCATAAAGGTCAATAAGATGAAGCTTCGTCATAAAGTTCAGTAAGGTAAGGCTTCGTCTTAAAGGTCAATGAGGCGAAGCTTCGTCTTAAAAGTCAATGAGGTGAAGCTTCGTCATAAAAGTCAATAAGGTGAAGCTTTGTCTTCAAGGTCAATGAGGTGAAGCTTCGTCTTTAAGTTAAAGGTCACTGAGGTGAACTTCTTTCTTAAAAGGTCAATGAGGTGAAGCTTCGTCTTAAAGGTCAGTGAGGTGAAGCTTCGTCTTAAACACAGCTGAAGAAGATGGACAACGAGATCCAATTTCTGTCAGCAAGAAAGTGCAAGGAGATGCAGAAATAGAATTTATGAAGCCCAAAAAGCAAACTAATCCTCTAGCCAGCTGAGCAAGCCACACAAGCTGCACTTGCGATACAAAACCAGGCTCGAATGTGGATTATAGGGACGAAGGAACTCGGGATCAAACGAGTATGAGGGACTTGATCTTTATATACAGGAAATCGGTGCGAACAGTAACAAGAACGTTTTAATAGAAAATGGTCTGAGAGGTCTGAGTAATGATGACTGATATGTGCTGAGAAATACTAGACCGACCAAAGGTACTGGACCATTAATAAAGAGTTCACTATGGTAAGTTGTCTAGAGTCATGACCAAACTGATATATCGTGCATCCAAATTTTGAACATGATGTTGATTATACTCAAAAAATATTTTAACAAAATATTTGTCATCAATTGATCCTTATACGCAACACTAAAATAATTAAAAACAATGATTGTTCACTTTGATCTGAAATTCAAACGCGACAGTTATCTTGCATTGAGGTTTAAATCATAACGTCCAAATTATAGCATTTCAAAACGTGTTCTGAGATAAAATTCCAGAAAGTTTCCACTTTTGTGTTGGTTAACTGTATTTAAAAGAATAAAATATGTTAATAGTCTCCAGCCGCAGTAAAAATTACTTTCCGCGTTCAATTGTTATTCGCAGGAAAACCGTGTTCGATTTATTTCGGCTTTCAAATAGATCAAAAGAAATTATTCCCCTAGAGATTCAAAACAACATAAACTGAATGGTCAAAACTTATTTCCGAAGAATGGTGTCACAAATTATAACTAAACATATATAATTTATTTATCTAACTTCACTTACATAGAAATCTCATAGAATTTATAGAAGTGAAGGCGCCATATTGCAACTAGAATCATAATTGTTTCAATTATAATGCATTTCCTTGAACGTAGAAATCGACTTTTCCGGTTAGGTTAAGATATATGGTATTAGACGAGACAGACACGTAAATCTGTCTGAACGGTATTTAATGGAAATGGCGCTATCATTTAAGACTATCCCAATTTTTTTCATTTAACCTTAAAGGGATTTAACAATTGATATAATATGAAGGCGATCACTGTCATATGTTATACACGTACGTATGTACCCATTTGAATGCATGTTTTCTTGGTTTCGTTTGAACTTTATATGTGTAATTGGTACGATCCCAATTTATCTGCTTGCTGTGGTGCTGCGCACCCTCACTGTAATTGCAATTTGTCAGATTCAACTTGTCATTAAAAATGACGTTTTTGGAAAATGGCGGTGCGTTGACTGGCACCATGTTGAAATTTCTGCAATAATTATATTGCCGATATCTTTGACAGGGCTAACGTTAAAGGACATGTGTGTAAAAGTAGTCCCTTTGGGGTTCTGACGAAAAATAAAAAAAGTACAACAACGATCGGCACACCAAAACTAGCTTGTCGGTAGTGACGGTAGAGCATAATGCGCCGGAAGATCTGGGGACTATAAACGGAACATTTGCAAAGGTCGCAGCACGTACATCTTCAGTCTTTTATCTATTATTGTACACATTGACTAGATGGCCATATGCGCTGAGCGAGAATTTATTTAAACATGAATAGAAACGTCAATGAAGTCACGAAAACAACGTTGATTTGTCGGGTAACACATAGGTACTTTTTTTCTTTTGACCGTAGATTTTTACCGGTTTGTATTTTTCCTCAAATTTTATCAAGATACTCTATACAAATTCCGAATTATGTTCACGTTGTTTTATTAATATTTAATCCATCTGATAAGAAACTACGACAAAAGTGTACTTTAATAAGGATCAGCGCTCGAATATCTTACTAAAACACATTAGCCTGTAATTTTTTGTAATAGGCATTTGTTATCTATTGTGTCAGTTTCTGTTCACTGCCTACTTTTGACAGTTAATGTACATAAAACTGGTTATTCTAATGGACATAAAATTTTGGATAATGTTTCTTGAAAAATTCAAAACATCATGGTCAGAACAAAACATAGATAGCTCAGCATTCAGTATTGAGGTTAGGTACCTGTAAAACCGGTTTAAGCCCGCCAGTAACTTTGTGTTACTGATCGTTCCAAGTCGATACTTCAGTTGAACAAAGCTAATATCTCAGATACCGAAGCCCCCTTTTTAGATCTACATCTCTCTGTTGCAAATGGATTTGTTTCTTCTAAAATTTATGATAAGCGCGATGACTTTGATTTTGATATAGTAAATTTTCCTTTTTTGGATGGTGACGTTCCTCGTCGTGCTTCTTATGGTGTATACATTTCGCAACTTATTAGGTTTGCTAGAGTCTGCAATCATGTTACAGACTTCAACGCTCGAAATAAATGTTTAACGGCAAAACTTCTCCAACAGGGCTATCGGTATCATAAACTTCGAAAAACCTTTTCTAAATTTTATCGTAGACACTATGAATTGATTTCCAAATATAATGTTGGGTTAAAGACACTTTTAAGTGAGGGGCTTTCGGAACCTGAATTTTATGGTGACTTGGTTTACAAATTAAAGAAACTTAAAGGAATAAATGATTTTTCTCTTCACTTCGGAAAAATCATAACACGTTACAGACGTATAGGTTATAACTTGAATGTTATGCGACAGTCTGCATGCTTAGTTTTTAACCCAATCATGGTTGATAACTATGCTGCCTTCTTTAATTGCACGCCGGTGGGTCGGGCGTCAGACTCTATGATGGCCCCGACTTAAAGCTATTCATTTTAGTTGGTTGGGGCCGGAGCTTCTTGTCTGTTGCTTGGCCCACCGGGGTCCAACTGGTGTTTTTCTTTTGCTCCGGAGTTAGTAGGTTATTCGGCGCCCAGGGATCTCCATCGTCGGGCAGCTTACTCAATCTGTGAGTCCTGGTTTTTGATTCATCAGGATGTTTATCATGATTTATTTGTTTGTTCTTGATGATTCATTGACTAGTTAGAGATTCACCACGAGGACCGAAGAACTAACTAAATGTTGTGAACCACTGCAGAAGCTGAGGGTGAGGTTAGGTACCTGTAAAACCGGTTTAAGCCCGCCAGTAACTTTGTGTTACTGATCGTTCCAAGTCGATACTTCTGTAGTGGTTCTTTTTGTTTTATGTCTTGGTGTTTAAAATTTTTTGTGCTGTTGGCGCCTTATGTATGTTTTCATATTTTTAGTTAAGTTAAGGTAACTGAGTGGCCACCTATTGGGAAAATAGCTGCTCATTCGGCTTACGATATGTTTCATGGTATAAGTACCTGATTGTTAGTTTGGTTTTTTCCCACCTCGGTTTTTGGAGTGGGAATCTTTTTCTGATTGCGCCTTTTCCTGATCTTTGCCTACTTGTACCTTTCTGTGGTGGTTCTTTTTGTTTTATGTCTTGGTGTTTAAAAAACTTTTGTGCTGTTGGCGCCTTATGTATGTTTTCATATTTTTAGTTAAGTTATGTAACTGAGTGGCCACCTATTGGGAAAATAGCTGCTCATTCGGCTTACGATATGTTTCATGGTATAAGTACCTGATTGTTAGTTTGGTTTTTTCCCACCTCGGTTTTTGGAGTGGGAATCTTTTTCTGATTGCGCCTTTTCCTGATCTTTGCCTACTTGTACCTTTTTTATCGGTGTATACCTAGACTAATTATCTTAACATTCAGTTGCTTTAAGATCTGTTAAAGTGACATCTCCAAAGATGAGAAAAAAATCGGAACCCTAGAGATTATACAAAAGAAGCATTGACGTAAAATGCAGTATTTTCAAGTAATTGCATACAACCTACAAATGGTATTCGAGTTGCGATTATGTTTGGAGCAATTATTTTATTATGCATACAAATAGATCACAAAGTAATTTCTTAAGTCAAAAGATATGCCTTTGATCTAATGATATCGACATGGATTAATTCGAAATGTGTTTTGTATTATGTTGTTGTCAAGTAGTTTGTTAAAGCCACATCAGATGATACGGATGAGCATATTGTTAAAATATTGGTGCTGAAATATCGGTCTTGCAAATGCTTTTACAGTTTGTTTAAATGGAGCATGTTTGTTTTAATACATGAAAAGCCTTTTAAGACAGAAGTTTCATATTATGTATTGTATGTACAATTGACAATAACCACCACTGGTATAGGCAAACGCATCGGCTAAAGCACAAACGTATATTGACCTTTTTATATCTTTTATCATGTGCCATCCTGATAACTGCTGCTGGCAATAGCGCAACGGACCGCTCGAATTAGTCAACTATTCAACTACGATGTGAGTCATGCATGGTTTAGAGCTTCATTTATGACATTTAAGAAACTTTTATATTGCTCTGCATGTCCATGCCCATCGTTTATGTTTCTCGCAGTACCACCCACACTTTTGGGTTATTTTCGGACTTTAATACTCAAGCTTGTGGATGATACATTAAACAAGCATTGTCTTTTTGGTTAATGACAATGAGAGGTTGGATAATCGACGATTAATGACACTTGCGTTTAATTTCTATTTCGCATTCCTGTTATATGGCAATACCGGGTACCCTTTTGTTTCCCGGCGAAGATGTTCCAATGCGATATATGTGAAAAAAGCTATATATACCCTGCCTCTCTGTGGAAACACAAAGACGCCAAACACACAGAGGTTAGATTCGAATGTGAGGTGTGCAATGCCAGGTTTGTAAGCCGGGAGTATTTGCGGCAGCATGAGAAAACTAACAATGACCCTTATGCGACTTCTTTGAAGACGACTTTGGAGTCAATGTCCGTTTACTTGAGGCATTTTTGAAAGACGTATTCCTAGCACTCGAAACTGGCGTTTTGAAAGGCGTCCACAATGCATTAGCTGGTGAGACTCGTGACCGCCTTGATCCTTTGGGTCTCTTTAACCATAAGCGTGGTTTTCGCCTCATTGTTGAACCGTTTTCCGGTTATCACTCAGCTGCAAGGGAAAAAGTGATAGCTATTAAGAAAGTCGGACCATCGGATGTTCCAACCACTCATCACCATGCACCATATTTTGAAATTATGGTACTGCTAGAACCAAAAACGATGGACATGGGCATGCATAAATGGGATACTCTCGTCGGTGTTTCGATATACATCCACACTAGGCGAAAATGGAACGAGGTACCGAAGAAGAGCAGAGTGAAGGCCAGCCAGCTGCAGAGCATTATAAAAGTTTCTAAAATGTCATAAATGAAGCTCTAAACTAGGCATAACTCATTTCATTGACCGTAAAACCTACTCTAACAAGACATTTTCAAGTGGTGCGAGCAGATGATACCATTTTCCGACACAAAATATTCGAGTCTTAGCATCTGCGTTGTATCCAGTTCTTTAGCCACTAGCGTTGTATTAAAATACAGGTAGGGTTTCGCACTGAGAGGCTTTAAATTTTATTTTTTTTTTCATAAATCGTATTCGTAGATGTCTGATCTATCATTAATTTTTGCATGTCGTATTCGTAGATGTCTGATCTATCATTAATTTTTGCGGTCCGTTGCGCTATTGCTAGCAGCATTTATTCGATGTCGTATTCGTAGATGTCTGATCTATCATTAATTTTTGCGGTCCGTTGCGCTATTGCTAGCAGCATTTATCAGGATGGCACATGATAAAAGATATAAAAAGGTCAACTACCTGCGTATGTTCTGTCATTTCCGCCATTTTCTTCTTTAGCCTGTACGTTTAAAATTCTTTAGCCTATACGTTTGTGCTTTAGCCGATGCGTTTGCCTATACCAGTGTGATAACTTTACGTTATTTCGTTCCATAGTCGCACTGCATGAAAAAAAAACGCGCTTAATTTGCCATAATATCCGCAGAAAACGTGATTAAATTTCAAATTTAATTGTATTTTTGTGAGTTTACATTGGAATTAGATTTCAAACATACACGTGTACTTCTCGTTTTTACTTAAGTTTAATGCAACGTAAACTGCGTTTATGTGCAAATTATACTAAAAAAACGTAAAATCTAAAGAAGGTAAACTCAAATTATATGCATTGTAAACATGGAATTGTGCCAGCTTAAATTCATAAAATATTGGGGTTTAATTTGATGTAAACTTGACTTAAATTTGACAACAGTATATGCAGAATCGTAATTGGCGAATAATTCTTTATGCAACACAGACAGAAAAAAAAAATCATATATTTAAACAAAAAAAGAAAAAAGAGAAAAAAGAAAAAAAGAGAAAATAAAAAAATGGCATTCACAGTGGGATTCGAACATATCACTTTTGCGAATTTCCCTTTTCGCGCTACCCTGTCCCACCCTGCACCCCCAGTCTTCCTAGACCCAGGATCCATGTCCGTTTTCGCATCGGCTTAAGCAAGGAATCATACCAGCGGATCTTCGACTGAACGAAACAAGACATGTAAAAATTTAGGTGATTGGAGGTTGAGATACAACACATTAGATTAAAAGAATTTATGATGGGGTTGAGGCCGAGACAAAGAAATCTCAGGCAAATTTTCAGATTATTCAAGTCTCATCCGAGGCTCTGCCGAGGATGAGACTCGAATAATCTGAAAACGAGCTTGAGATTTCCTTGTTGAGGCTTCAGCACCATCATTGATTATTTTTCTCACCCTCACCCACCTTTTAAAACATTTTGACTCTGAATAGGCTTCAAGTTCTGTTCAGGCAGCCACTTTGTTTGGACACAAAACAATATGCAAATTAACAAAATAATTTTGTATTTGCACTCACCTTACAAAGATATTAAATCATCATTTTGTTTTATTCACAAAATTCCCGGCAAAATTATTTGTTTTAGATTTTTATGAGAGCAGCAGACTACTAAGAGTTTAAGAGGTACAACAATTTCACATTTTGTTTTACTCTTGATAGCTTCCTGAAATTAACACCTGCTAGGCTATTTTTGTCTCTGACAGTTGACACCTAGCTCATCACTTCCTTTCTATTAGCTAAATACAGAAATGATTGACATTTTGGAGCAGCTAAAATTGTACTAGTACTGAGTCAGAAATATCTCAGACAGACACACAAAGGGATATGCTTGTCTGGTGGGTGAGAAAGTATACCCTAACAACGTACTAGCCCATTCCGCCATATCAACAGTTGAAAGTTTCAAGCCGTTTAATAAGAGTTTAAGAGGTACAACAACTTCACATTTTATTTTACAAACGAATTGTTTGACCTATAATTGTGCATTATATTGTTATATAGCAGGCATATACTTTAAGTTTAAGTGTCCCAACAATTTCACATTTTCTTTTTCTTAAATCTTAATTAAATCTTAGACGTCAAATTATTTCTAATCTAATGCATGCTTATACGCAGATAAACGCGGAATAGAAAGCATAATAAAATGTTTAAAAAAGTCAAGTTTTGTGTCACACAAAATTTGAATTAATTCTAAACCTCCGAGTTTTATGGAATTTTACGAGAACGTAAACAACTTGCTAAAACGCGTTTTTTATTTTTATTTTTTTTTATTTTTATTTATTTATTTATTTTTTTTTTTTATTTTATTTTATTTATTTTTTTTTTTTTATGCAGTGTTGGTGTGTCATCGAATTCAATTGCGTTTAGAATGTGAAAAGTTGGTACAGTAACTTTAGATCCAGAATGATTTAGGAACGAGCTACTTTTTTTCAAATAATACTTGGTTCCTATAGAACTCGTGTTGCTAGACATGTGATATAACGAGCGCGCCTTTGTATATCTTTCCTTCAAAAGTCTGGAAATCCGTGATCCGTTGTAGTAGAAATAGTAAAATTTGATAAATGAAGAACTTGATGGGAAACTCGCGTTTCGTTTTCCAACTTGTTGGTCTATAAGACAGTCGTCATCTTCACAAAGTAAATTGCCATAGTACAAGATAAGCACAGTTATACCTGTCCATATCGCGATACCTAAACTTGGTACAGTAGCTTTGACCTCTAGTAGGCCACATATGGCGACTATAGACTCTAGTAGGCCACATATGGCGACTATAGATGTAGTCTCTCTATTAGGCTTGGACCTCTAGTAGGCCACAAATGGCGACTATAGATGTAGTCTCTCTATTAGGCTTGGACCTCTAGTAGGCCACAAATGGCGACTATAGATGTAGTCTCTCTATTAGGCTTGGACCTCTAGTAGGCCACAAATGGCGACTATAGATGTAGTCTCTCTATTAGGCTTGGACCTCTAGTAGGCCACATATGGCGACTATAGATGTAGTCTCTCTATTAGGCTTGGACCTCTAGTAGGCCACATATGGCGACTATAGATGTAGTCTCTCTATTAGGCTTGGACCTCTAGTAGGCCACATATGGCGACTATAGATGTAGTCTCTCTATTAGGCTTGGACCTCTAGTAGGCCACAAATGGCGACTATAGATGTAGTCTCTCTATTAGGCTTGGACCTCTAGTAGGCCACAAATGGCGACTATAGATGTAGTCTCTCTATTAGGCTTTGACCTCTAGAAGGCCACAAATGGCGACTATAGATGTAGTCTCTCTATTAGACTTGGACCTCTAGTAGGCCACATATGGCGACTATAGATGTAGTCTCTCTATTAGACTTGGACCTCTAGTAGGCCACATATGGCGACTATAGATGTAGTCTCTCTATTAGGCTTGGACCTCTAGTAGGCCACAAATGGCGACTATAGATGTAGTCTCTCTATTAGGCTTGGACCTCTAGTAGGCCACAAATGGCGACTATAGATGTAGTCTCTCTATTAGACTTGGACCTCTAGTAGGCCACATATGGCGACTATAGATGTAGTCTCTCTATTAGACTTGGACCTCTAGTAGGCCACATATGGCGACTATAGATGTAGTCTCCCTATTAGACTTGGACCTCTAGTAGGCCACATATGGCGACTATAGATGTAGTCTCTCTTTTAGGCTTCTTCTCAAACTTTGACACTTCCATATGTAGATGAATGGATTCAACACTGAATTCATGGTCATTATCACCATTGTCATTAGTTTCAAGTCTCTTGACATTTCATAGTCTACCACGGTCTCTATGGCGAACAAAATGATGAATGGTGCTACACAGACATCATAACACAACAACACTATACCTGAAATGGCAAAAAGAGAAAATTAAAAATGTATACTCCATTAAGTTCGTGCAACTGAGTGGCCACCCTTAGGGAAGTAACTAATTCTTACGATATGCTCTGTTTGTGTAAAAAAAACTGACAGTCAGTTTAATTTTCCCCACCTTGGTTTTCATTGGATGGGTGAATTTCTTTCTGATTGTGCCATTTCCTTGGTATTGCTTCCTTTAATCTCCTTACCTTCGAGGCCAATTTAAAGACAACCAACAAAATTACAGCCCCTTTCACTCGAGTTTGCCGTTTGAGCATTTGCATCACACAGGAAGACCATGTGTTCCGAAGATCTGAGTTTCTTTTCATGTTGTTCTCAAAGACATCTGGATTGATTGATCTGCTGATTTGAGTGACAGCTTCAAACTAAATGACCTTTAAAAACGGCAAACTCGAGTGAAATTTTTAACTTCCTATGTGGAATTTTTGCCATGTAAATACCGATCAGGTAACTGCTTAAATTGATAAAATTCTGCTTTTGTCTCTATCCTGTTACAAATGTGTGTTCTTAATATGCATTGTACATGTTGTGCAAAGAATTTTGAAATAAAAATGCGCTTTAACCAAGCAACTACAATGTTTTATCAGAAGAGGTGACATCATTACCTTAAGATAAATGCTGAATAGATTTTAAGAACACCTGGCACCTGGGACACTGTTTCAGTTTTAAAATAGAATAAAAAGTTACCTGATTTACAAACAAACGGCAAACTCGAGTGAACAAAATTGATTGACATAAATGCTCAAACGGCAAACTCGAGTGAAAGGGGATGTAAAGGATGCCCGCTTCTCTTGAGTTTGACAAAAGAGACAAATTGTGCAAAATCGTTTCTAAGTGCAAAATCGTTTTGAAGCTTATTTTTCCGATAAGTCTGTTTGAGAAGTTTAGAAGACAATGATTTATAGCTTTATTTACCGCAATTTAATCGGCTTAATTTTAAAATGGAAGGATGTCAAGGACAAATACCATCTAAAGTCTCATCCAAAGCCCAAGGTTGGAAACATTACGAAAAAACTTTCCCATGCAATATAGAGAGAAATATGTAAAAATTGAATAGTTCATTGGGGGGGGGGGATTGTTGGTATACGTTAGATCTTTGTTTTGGATCAAAAATATGAAAAATAGGAATAGGCCTTTAAACCCCAGTTTTGATACATAAAAGTGAGGTAAACAAGGGCATTTATATCACGGATTTGTTTTCTATATGATATTATGCTGAATGAGTAGCTTCTCCCCCGAAGGTGACCACTTACGTGTAGTCAAAATAACTGAGCATGACAAATAAATAAAATGCGCAAAAACACAACCATCGACAAAATATAACAAATATAACCACGTCAGATGTCTCGATTTGAAATGTTCAGTAATATAAAATTACTGGGTCTGTGTAAACCCGTTTAATGGGATCCCAACCTTACCCAGGTTGTTGCAATGGCTCAATAACTTAAGTTAATGTTTGGTCTTCTAAGTATGTGAATAATTTGATGAACGATTGATTGATTTCATTGCAACATTTGGAAATCGGACAATTCATGATATACATCTGTCAGAGTAAATTAAAAAAGTATACTATTGCAAGAGGAACACAGTTCGTACCCATCGAGATAAAAAGAAAAATGACGGCAGTTTCCACATCAGATATAAATATTTCACACTTACAAAAAGGAAACGTAATGGTCAGCTTCTTTGTACTAATAAAATGTCGGCACACCTAATGTATACTGATCAAAATTTTATTCTGCAATTTCTAAATGAGCCGCATCGTGAGAAAACCGGATTTTTGCCTAGGCGAAAACAAAGGCGCAGATCAGCTTCGCGGTAACCGCGAAGCTGATCAGCGCCTTTGTTTTCGCTACTCGGATAGTACAATTCCTCTTCTACTTAAATCCGAAATTTCAAGCTTCTAGCTCTTTTCTGAGCTTGTACAGGCCGGTTTGTGTCGGACCTGGTCGGAAACCCCGAAGACCGGTTTTCTCGCGTCGCGGCTCATTAATGATTTCGAACTGTTGGTAAAAGAAAATTTTCTACCATTTAGGTTATTTATTGTGTACACTTTGCAACCTTAAAGATTGGGTCGATAGCCTTTGCCTTCAACAAGGCCAGACTTTAAGTCATACTACCCTTAAAACAAGAGTGATATGAATTTCCCATAGAGAATTGATGGTGTGTCACTTTGCTCGATCACAACATGGCGATATTTATAGTTTTTTAATCTTTCAATCTTGCTGACCTTCGAAATGATAAAATTTGATGACTAACATGCATAAGTTTTCTTGAGTTAACGAAATTGAAAATTTTGATGGAATCCGTTCTTGTGCACTTTTTAACACTTTGATTGAGGATATTCTTATTTTATGGCTAGCTGTGCTTAAGTCTGATGGTGCAAAATTTCAAAATTGGTGGCATATTAAAGAGCTAAAACAAAAACGCATTCACCATATAAATCTAAACTTGATTAATTATCTATAGGCCCAAAAATGCATATTTAAAATTTTGATCCCGAACATGTTTTGTTAACTATAGGTCAACTTTAAAGGCAAGTCAAGTGTTCTAATACTATTCGATATTTGGCCCCTCTGCATATCACCGCATATAATGCTTGAAAAATATATAGAGGATATTTGCTTTTTTGAGGTGAATACCAAATATATTTCATCGAGTGAGTTGAAAACATCAGAATTTATACGAGTGCGCAGCACGAGTGAAAATTTTTATGTTTTCAACTCACAAGATGAAATATATTTGGTATTCACCGAAAAAAAGCAAATTTTCTTTTTATTTTATACAATACACGGGCTTTTTCCAATTCACAAGGCAGGCGGTGAAAATGCAAAAACCAAAAATTTTTGAAAACACAAATAATTTTGGTACCACATTGTTCCTTACGTTCTAACTAAGAAAATGAATACCCACACTTTATGTTCATAAATAACGGAGTTATAGGCGTTTGAATTTCTGAACTTGACACACATTTAATGACGTCAAGTGAATGGAAACGTCAGAAGTCATCCAAAATCTACAGTAAAGATATAGGCTGATATCAGTCACTAGTGACTTTTGATATCAGTGAGATTTGATATCAGTGAAATTTCATATCAATGAAAATATCAATTTTATCAAATTTTGATATGCATTGGTTTTCACTGCAAAGTATAAAATAAATTACCCATAGTAGCCAATGCTCTACGTTGACTCATGAATGTTGGTTTGATAGCTGATTCACGTCGGTCATCACCATCAGGATTACGTTGACTGTCGAAAGGTATTTGGCCAGTGATCATTTCAGATGGACCTCCCCTAGCATTGTCATCTTCGTGAAGCGCATGTGTTTCTAAGGGTAAACATTCGGGAGAGATTGCACCATGTTCTGCAGGACCCTGCCTTTTCATATTTTTCAGTTTAATTTCGTTTTCTCCGATTATACTGGTGCTTCCTTTATTTGCAAACAACGTCATGCTCTGCTTTTCATGGACATCATCCGAAGAACTTCTATCCCGTGACCGAGAATGGTCCACCGGCACCGAGCTAGAATGTCTACCGTGTGTTATTTTGAACTCTGCGACAGATGGATTTAATTTGAGTGCGTACAGAGTCTCGCTCCGTGCAGTAAGCTTTATCTTAAGAATTAGTGCTGCGTAAATAGAATTTATTAGAACTAACGGAACTATATAAAACGAGATTGAATATATAACATACGTTTTATAATTGTCTTGGAGCATTTCATTTAAAGAACACATATATAATGTTTGCCTGTAAACGCCCCAAATTCTAAATGCCACAGAGTAAATCGTCAAAAATACAACCCAGTTAAGTAACAGATACACCACAACAAACATTTTCTTTCTAGAAATCCTACTTGGTACCGGTGTTGTAAGCTGATGTAGAACAGATACTCTATTTACACATATTCCAAATATATGAAACTGCTCCACGGCATGTGCAGAAAGCAAAACCACAAACCTACAAAGACATTCCTCATAAATAAAACTTGACGTAAATGCCGTTGCGTAAGCCGGAAGTGTGGCAAGTCCTACCAGAACATCACTTACACTCAGCGTCAGTAATTGAAAAGTAAATGTGTTATTTAATTGACGTTTTCTGTCATTCACTAACGAAAATATAACCAACGAATTTAAGGCAATTATTAATCCAGATACCACCATACAAAAGCCAACAAATACTGGCGAAGCATTTTCGTGGATGTTGAGTATAGTTCTGTTATCACTATCATAACTTATATTTTCCATTTTAGATATCTATTATCATGGTCAAAATGTCAAGTTCTTCTATCAATGATTAATCATACATGTACATTTAATCACTCTTCCATCACCATGTTCAGATTCCCTTATAACACAAAATAGAATCAAGAAATCCTTCAAAGGGCTGAACGAACATATTACAACACAATCTGCAAACAAACTCCAAGATTGCATTCTTTTGTGCCAGACAAAGCTTTGTGACAGCGACGGATTTGCAAGGTATTAAATTTGAATGAAACATCTCCTTGAAAAAAGAGATCTTACAACCAGCTGACTATGCTCTGGGCATTTCGGTTTATTTGCGCAGTCTGGTCAAAGTGATATTACTTTAAGGGATAATAGTAACGTCATATGGAAAAAGTAACATCTGTAACTAGAAACCTTACCCCAGTTACCTTTAGAAAGGGGCTGACGGTTTCAGAATTTCGTGTAATAGCACATTCAAAAAGCTGCCCATGGTTCGAGAAAACACGAAAGTGTTGCTTCTGAAACAAGTCTGCTTCTCTATGAAGCAAAGGATAGCTTGTTAGATATACAATTCTACAAGTTTGAATTTTATAATTCTATCAATCCAGTATAAGGTAAAACAGCGCTGACATCTAAACTGATTTCCATCGTGACACAGAGTACATATTCAATGTAGGAACACATGTTTTGTCTTGTTTAGGCTTAATGATGTCTGTATTTGACAGGAGATGATATAGACATGTATCTCTAGAAAACTTATATCAAGGTTACATATTGATGTGTGTTTCTCACAAAATGTCAGTATCATTTACGTGCATCCTAATTTGTTACATTGATTTGACTGCTTTTTGTTCTGTGGTGTAATGTACTACGTTGTAGTAACAAGCTTCATAGGCATCAAACAATACTATCACCACCACTATGGGGAGTTCATGTGTCTTGAACCCCGAGATCTCGATCCGAAGTCATATGCTCTTCATGGTATAACTAGATCACCGCGTTCCCAAAAACTTAACGTGAATCGTAGTATCATGAATGCTTGATATATAATGCTTGATAGAAAAAACACAATCACAACCCAAGATAAGCTAACTTAAGCTTACTTGGCCCCCACACATAAAGCTATTCATTTAGTTGGTTGGGGTCGGAACTTCTTGTCTGTTGCTTGGCCCTACGGGGTTTAGCTGGTGTTTTTCTTTTGCTCTGGATTTTCAATAATTTATTGGGCGCCCAGGGATCTCCATCGTCGGACAGCTTACTTAATCTGCGAGTCCTCGTTTTGATTCCTCATGGTGGTAATCATGATTTTTTGTCCTAGATGATTCATAGACTAGTTAGAGATTCACCACAAGGACCGAACAACTAACTAAATGTTGTGAACCACTGCAGAAACTGAGAGTAAGGTTATGGCCATGTAAGACTAGCTTAAGCCCGCCAGTAAATTTATATTACTGGTCGTTCCAAACCGATACTTCTGTAGTGATTTTTATTGTTTTATGTCTTGGTGATAATTTTTGTGTTGTTTGCACCTTATGTGCATTTTCATATCTTAAGTTAGGTTTGGGTAACTGATGGGCCACCTATTCTGAAATAGCTGCTCACTTGGTCCACGATACGTTTTCTTAGTTTTGGAGTGGGATTTTCTTTCTGATTGCGCCATTTCCTGAGCATTGCCTACATGTACCTTTCAATATTTATATTATATGATAATTGATCAAAATGTGAAATTTGTAGGGGAAAATAATTGTATACTCGACGAAAACGCGATACAAATTTTTACACGTATGATTGTGCATGTTCTAAAATAACATTAAAGAAACTTGAGCGGGAGAACAAAAACAATAAATAGGAAAGGTACATGTAATAAGTAACAAAGTAATGTTAAACAGATAGCCGGTAGATACTTCCCAAGACGACTACTGAGCTACATTAACCATAACCTGACCAAACAAAATACGAACCTGCAATATTTTGACGTCAGCATGAGAATATGTGCAAGTCAAAACGGAACGCTACATAGAAAAAAAGGTTCTAAAGAAAAAAGATATTATATTATCTAAAGTAAAACATTATGATTCCGTAACATTTTCATGTGACAACTTAAAACTCTTGTGAATAGCTGGCTTATTGTTTTTCATCAGGGTTTTTGGAGAATCTTTTCTAGGCTTCGATAGTAATTCTGTTCTAAAACGATCATATTTCGATAGCAGTTTAGACAGCTAATTATAAGAAATGCCGATTTACAATGGAAATCGCGCTTAACATATTACAAATAACACATACTAGATATCTGAAAATAAATCAATCATTTCGACGTAAACGTTTGCGAGAAATAGATAAAAAGCTTGACAAAAATCGACACCATACCAAACCATGAATTTTTAAATGAAAGCAACAACCAAGAAATGGGGCAATCAGAACGAAAGCCACACTCCAAAAACCCGAGGTTGGAAAAACTTTATTCACATCAGATACTTATACAAAGATAACTTTTTGTAAGCTCAGTTGGCTGAGAAAAAAAAGTACAAGTAGGCAACGATCGGGAAAAGGCGCAATCAGAAAAAGATTCCCACTCCAAAAACCGAGGTGGGAAAAAACTAAATTAACAATCAGGTACTTTTACCATGATAACATACCGTAAGCCGAATGAGCAGCTATTTCCCCATAGGCGGCCACTCAGTTACCTAAACTTAATTAAAAATATGATAACATATATAAGGCACCAACAGCACAAAAATAACAGTTTTTTGTGTTACAAGTAAAACACATTTAATTTATAGATCTGACATCTTGAGAAAGCAAATCTTGAAAAGAGCGTAAAATTACGTCAAATTTCACGTGTTGCAAGATAGATACAGTGATACATGTATATACTATCCAACTTACACGAAGTCATTCTGAAAAAAAAAAAAAAAAAAAAAAAAAAAACATTGATAGGTAATACAGTCATACTTCAATAGCAGAACCTCAATGTTATGCAGATCCGGTATATACTTTTGATACATATGTAGCGGAAGAAAGACATTAGATGACTTTAGATGAAGCGATTGCATGACAACAATGGCAGCACGACTGATACATCAGATCGCTAAATACGATAGTGATTTATTTTAGCGATTTTATGTCACAAGAAGTGCAGCTACTATACCCAATTCCAACATACTGACTGAGTTCAAGAAAGAATGATCAGAACGTTGAATAAGAATGTCGTTACGCTATTGGGACTGAGCGGTACAGTTATATTTCAATATACATTCGACCCTTAGGTATCGTTGCAGTCTAGTTTGTGGGTTGAGCCTATTCTTATCAGAACTATTCAGTGACGCTTTAATTAAATTTACTTATTGAAACATTCGGGATTACAGTCATGGAAAGGTACAAGTAGGCAAAGATCAGGAAAAGGCGCAATCAGAGAAAGATTCCCACTCACAAAACCGAGGTGGGAAAAAAAACAAACTAACAATCAGGAACTTATACCATAAAACATTTCGTAAGCCGAATGGGCAGCTATTTTCCCAATAGATGGCCACTCAGTTACCTTAACTTAACTAAAAATATGAAAACATACATAAAGTAAGAATAGAGGGACCAGGAATCGATGCAATTAAATTTAAAGTCCCAACAAAGACAGCGGGTGGGAAAGAAAATACATAAAGCACAACAAAACATTTTCCGACAACACACTCGAAAAGCAGAATGACTAGCTCTTTCCCAACAAGGTAGCCATCCGGCTAGATTTCAACAGGAACGAAAGGGAACGAGTACGACAGAGAGGTAGGCACAGTAAACAGTAGTATAATGAAGATAAACCACCTTTCCTGGGACACCGATTTTAAGGCGCCAACAGCACAAAATATTTTAAATACCAAGACATGAAACAAAAAGAACCACCACAGAAGTATCGACTTGGAACGATCAGTAACGCAAAGTTACTGGCGGGTTTAAATCGATTTTACATGGCCATAACATTACCCTCAGTTTCTGCAGTGGTTCATAACATTTAGTTAGTTCTTTGGTCCTCGTGGTGAATCTCTAACTAGTCAATGAATCATCAAGAACAAACAAATAAATCATGATAAACATCCTGATGAATCGAAAACCAGGACTCACAGATTCAGTGAGCTGCCCGACGATGGAGATCCCTGGGCGCCGAATAACTTACTAATTCCGGAGCAAAAGAAAAACATCAGTTGGCACCCCGGCGGGCCAAGCAACAGACAAGAAGCTCCGGCCCCAACCAACTAAAATGAATAGCTTTAAGTCGGGGCCATCATAGAGTCTGACGCCCGACCCACCGGCGTGCAATTAAAGAAGGCAGCATAGTTATCAACCGTGATTGGGTTAAAAACTAAGCATGCAGACTGTCGCATAACATTCAAGTTATAACCTATACGTCTGTAACGTGTTATGATTTTTCTAAACTGAAAAGAAAAATCATTACTTCCTATAAGTTTCTTAAATTTGTAAACCAAGTCACCATAAAATTCTGGTTCCGAAAGGCCCTCACTTAAAAGCGTTTTAACCCAACATTATATTTGGAAATCAATTCATAGTGCCTACGATAAAATTTAGAAAATGGATACTGTATTCTGTCTCTTTTAAACTATATCACAAAGCTTGGTTACTTAATTAGGATAAAATGTCCCTGAAATTTTTACCCGGTTTTGCATCACTTTATATGGTGAAACAGGGATATACGTACAGTGTTAACATTCGCATTTTCGCTTCAAAATATACGGAATGTGGGATATTCATAAGAACCGCCCCGGCGACGAGGCTCTAAAAGTGTACCCACAATTTATATGTTTTTAGCAAAATTAAGATAATTTATTATCGAAACTATTCATTTAAAATTTTCATATTTTACACCTGTGTAAGCATTTTTTTTCCCGTATTGTTATTTTATCGGTGCACAGCTTTTGTTCCTATATATATCTAAATCAGGAACTGCTGATAGACAGTGGTTATCAAGCTTAATTGTTTCTAAAACTTCTTTTAAAATAACTTGACAAGTAATAATCCGGCTTAATTGCTTGTTTTGCTTAAATAATTTGACAATCGATCTGTTTCCTAAGGGCACAGGGTGTGCAACACTAAAACAAAGCTCTATCCTCAAGCTGCCAGAGAAAAATGTGATCATTCCACATGAAACGTATATTAATTAAAAAAAAGGTACAAGTAGGCAATGATCAGGAAAGGGCGCAATCAGAAAGAAATTCCGACTCCAAAAACCGAGGCGGGGAAAACAGATTGACAATTAGGTACTTATACTTACAGAACATATCGTAAGCCGAGTGGGCATCTATTTCTCAATAGGCGGCCACTCAGAACTTAACTTAAACTATCAAAACGTGGATAAGGGTCAAACAGCACAAAAATCGACTCCAAAACATAAAACAAATAGCACCACAACAGAAGTATCGCCTTCGAACTACTGAGGGGGGACTTAAACCGGTTTTACATGGCCCTAACCTCGCCCTCATATTCTGCAGTGGTTCACAACATTTAGCTAGTTGTTCGGTCGACGTGGTGAATCTCTCATCAACGTTTTCTTCCATATCGGTGTTTATTCATTACACACGTGAAGTGATATACGGGGTCCGTGCCAGTAAATCGTGGATGGTGCTAACTGTATAAAAAAACTAACCAATGCACATTATACAAATGTAGTGTATACATACGTTCTGGGTATACATACGAAATATCAGGAAAATAAACTTAAGGAAAAAAATCTCAGTACACACTACAAAACTACAAGTTATGCACACCCGGCTCACGGTGACGACGTCGTCTATTCTAACACGTTAACTTCATGTTCGTAGTGCTGGAATTATTCCCATTACGAAAACACGCCCATGCAATATACACAGACTTTTTCACCTGTAAAAAATTAATATTTCATCAGAAAAAAATTTGATATTTTTCATATTTTTGCTCAAAACATAGATTGTGGGTGCACGTTAGAACCGCCTCGGCGAGGCGGTTCTAACGAGTACCCACAATCTATGTTTTGGAGCAAAAATAAGAAAAATAGTTATACCCCTGCAAACCCCAGTTTTACTATATAAAAGTTGGGTATAAGGGGGTATTTATTTCACGGACATGTTTTCCTGATGTCAGTTACCAACAAAGCTCAAACGCGACATTTACAATTGAGCCGCGACGCGAGAAAACCGGTCTTCGGGATTTCCGACCAGGTCCGACACAAACCGGGCTGTACAAGCTCAGAAGCAGGCTAGAAGCTTGAAATTTCGGATTTAAGAAGAAGAGAAATTGTACTATCCGTGTAGCGGAAACAAAGGCGCTGATCAGCTTCGCGGTTACCGCGAAGCTGATCTGCGCCTTTGTTTTCGCCTAGGCAAAAATCCGGTTTTCTCACGATGCGGCTCAATTGAAAAGTTAGTGTCCGCTGAACAATCGACTTACTTACAGTACACTAGCACCCTCTGTCACACACCTGTTGCCGTCAATTTCACCTTTTTGTTGCTATAACACGTCACCGACATTCATGTATGATTTCCGTCCTAATTGTGTTCTTTCTGTCCACCCATCTCTAAATCGAGCATGCCACTTGAAAATAAGGTTCCACAAAACACCACAGTCTGTGGCTATTGGGGTCATACTGGTCTTGACCCTGAACTGGATCGCCGTCGTCGCTCTTTGTTGTTTTCTGTTGTCGCATTTTTCACTGTTATATATTTTTCATAAACCCCAGACGCAGACGTGTCTGATTATCTTTAAATATATGTACTTTTTAAAACTTATATCGTTTAATCATACCGCGCTTTCGGCTACTTAAGCTTTGTCAATGACACCTTGGATTTGACAACATTGAGCCACAGAGAATTATTGTATATATTAAATTGTTTAACTTTCAACGGGGTTGTGGATACAATCACATGCCTGTATTTTTCAAATTAGGCCAAATATACTTAAAGTGAGTTAGAAAATGAATCTAAACCGATGTTTATTTCTGATTTCTCAGAAAATCCTCGCTGATCCCCAATGGCCAAAAGGAAAATGCATTTATAACGTGCACTATGGATGATGTACGGGGAGACATTTAAAGACCGGAACATAATGCAGCACGAGCTGCAGTAATAGCAAAAAATTAAACTGAGATCCTTCAAGAGCACTTATCCTAATAGTATTAATAAAAAGGAGATGGGCTACACCGCGGCTTCGGTTACTTACATGTAAGCCTTGTCATTAACTCTTTAGATATAGCAACATGGAACCAAAGAGCATAACTGTAATTTGGAGCTATCAACCGTGACAGCGATGTCGATACAAAGACAAATTAGGCCAAATACATTGTACGTTAATGAGAAGAAGAATCTAAACCGGTAAAAACTTTTTATGTCTCAGAAAATCCTAGCTGATCTCAAAGGACCAATTTAAAGGAGATCAGTGACCATATTAATGAGAAAGGTGAGGGCTATACCGCCGCTTTTTCGGCTACTGAAATTTAGTCAGTGATCCTTTAGATTTGGCGACATGGATCCAAAGAGAGTTACTTTAATTTTGGAACTTTCAACAGGGTCGTCGATACAAAGACAAGTATTATCCAAATTAGGCAAAAGGACTAAAAGGAAAATATAATCTGCACTATGGATGATGTACGGTCAGATTTAGGGCCGCTAAACGACACAACCCCAGCTGCAGTATTAGCAAATTCCGATTATCGGAAAAGATGGCGTGAGGCATCAGCCAGCATCCGGGTCCCTCTCACGGGTACAAATCAGTAATGGCGGCTTTATCAAAAGCCAATATACGTATGGTTTATTTGCACAAATGACACCAAAACGCCCAAATTTGTTGTGTTATGAGGCAAGAGTGCTTCCAAAATGGATATTTTTTGAATTTGGAAGGAAAATATCTTGAATAGCGCAATATTTCCGTGTTTATTTATAGTTAAATATTATGATTTTTCGGCAAGCGCGGACGGCTTCGATCTCTCGTTATTTAATATGCACACAATTTCAGGCACTTCAGTCCCAAGTCACTTTGAAAATTTATGACAACTTTACGCCTTAGTATTTCTGCTGTCGTTTTGTAGAATCTGTACCGGTCCCGATAGCGTAATGGTTAGAGCGTTCGCTTCGGAAGCGGGAGGCGCGGGTTCTAATCCGGGCCGCGTATTACCAAAGACGTTAAAATGGTATAGCCTGTTAGCTTTCTATAAAAACTGATGTTTTGCAGAATTTCTGATTTATTATTAGTGATATTATTAGTGATAAAATTAAATTTATTTCTCCAATCTTATTTTTATAACAATACATAACTAGAAACTGATTTTCAGAATTTTCACTTGTTGTTTTCTTGCTTTTGTCTCTTTTTAATACAAAATCTTAAGACAGAAAGAAGGGGAGTACTTGGAGTTATTGTAACAGCTATAGCACCGCCCATGTAATAGAAATTCTATAGGCAGATTAACTTAATTGACTGATAATCCAATAGTATACTGTTCAACAAAGTAAATGTTCTAAACCATGTAAATGCCCTTTTCAATGTAGTTTAAAGTAATCACTTACTTTCATTAAGCTTCAGTGTCATCGTCAGACTCAGACAAGTCCTCAGATTTACTTTGTCCCAACTGTAGAATGGAGATTTCCTTTTGGATTCTGCTTCAAAATATTTATATACTTTAACAATCACATCCGATTTTTCCGGCACAGTTTTAGGTGGCATTTCTTTTTTCTTCTTGGTGGATACAGAAAATATCTATTTTTTACTCAGGCGAAATTTAACAGTTATACAGTTATTATAAATGCATTTTGTGCATTATAGCCATGGCATTTTAAAATCTGTTCCATGATATGTTTTCCCCATGTATACTGCATTGTGTATGACTTATCAATCTCTACTTACCATCGGTAGGTAGCTATGTGACCTTGCTGCTCGCATATGCGCATATGGTTTAAACAAAACAGACTGTTCAGAGTCTTACCTTGGAATAGTCAGTTCTTTGGTTTTACCAAGTGTAGTTTTTCCACGTGCAGTTTAAAAGTAGACTTACAACAAAGGCTAGAGGTATTGTGGACAAACAAGCATACTCCTAGGCTATTACATAAACAAACTTACTCCCATGTTCATTACAGCCAAAATGTCCTTTAAAAATGAGCATTTTTCAAAAGAAACTTTTCAGCCTCAAAGTGTAAAATTTGTTAAAAATATAGATTAGTTATGTATAATGTAACCATTTAAGGTGCACCATCCCTCACAGTGATTGGTTTTGTTGTTTTTAAGATATTTACCAAAACATCAGTTTTTATAGGAAGCTAACAGGCTATACCAGTGGCTACCTTGCTTGGCGCTCAGCATTAATGAGGCAAGCACTGGCTTCTCTTGTCTCAAAATGATAACTTCAATGATGGGAGCTCCATGTAATACTCTGTTTATGAGGTGTTTGGAGTACTTGGCAGATTCAGATCTGTTTTTTTGAGGAGACTTATTTAAGATTTTAAATAACATACCACACATGCTTGGCTATTTAAAAAACTCCAACAACTTCAACGGCACGGTTATTGTACATTTCTATCTATTATCATAAATGCAAAATAAAATCGTGAAGTACATGCTGCCGTGAGCCGAAAAATGTGATGAAGCGAAGTGGCCGTGGGCCGAAATGACCAGTTACCACGGTATAGCTATATAGCGAAAGGAACGTTCCTTTCGCGAAAGGAACGTTCCTTTCGCGAAAGGAACATTTTCACACGAAAGGAAGATTTTATTTTAAATTTTCGCACTCATTTGTTATAATTCCGCATGTTTTAAGATATAAAGCTATAAATGAAATAGCTGTTGGTTTTTGTATGATTTTGGGTGCACTTTAAGTTGACTTTGTATCTTGTATATTTCAGTCAACTTAGGTTAATTTTGATCATTCATTGGAAATCAGGACCCACTGTTTTAGAAACATGACTTACTTCCTTTCGTAGATAAAAAAAAAATCTATAAAAATTGGTTGCAAGTCAAGAAAAATGATACTTTACTAGCTTCTTCAACGTTGAATTTGATATAAATCTATCCTCAATGTAAGGAAGGATTTGAGTTTGAATCCCGCGAAATAAGTACAAACGTAAATACGAAAGGAAATTTTTCGCCGGAATGAAGTTATAAATTATGTAGCAAAACTAGTATGATAAGATTATTTTCATAGAATGGAATACCTTTCTTTTTTTCGTTCATTTTTTTTTCCCTTTTTTATCCTTCCCTTCTTTCTCGGGTCCAAAATAAGAATTATTGGACCCGATCTTCTTTGTCGGCATTCAAAAGCATCTTTAATTGTGCTTGATAATGTAATCTAGTTAAAACTGACAAAGCGTGATTAGTTAATTGGATTAGCGATTAAAGAAGGTTTCCATTGAATTAAAGATTATTATTTTTCGCCATCGTTTTAAAAGTCGGTAAGTATTGTCTTCAAAGTTTTTATTTATTATACTGTAAACTGTATGTCCCTGTTTACAATTTTACACTCACGTTGAAAGTGTAAAAAAAGTTGGTTTGTCATTCTGTTATTGCAATCTTATGTTATGTTGAAAATGTCCCTGTCAATATTTATTCAGTCGTGTCAGAATTGTGTGTTTCGGTTATTTAACAATGCCCCTGTCAGTTTATGTCGCAAAAATATTATGATATTATACACACATATTTTTAAAATGAAAAAAATAATAATCAGAAGTCGTAATAATTGAATTATCAACTGACGGACGTTTTGTAATACACAGTATACATGACACTTGCACGTGCTAGTTTAATGGCGCGTGCTTGTTTATTGGAGTCGCATTTTACTTAATGTCATGAATAGACCAAGTAGCACATAAAGCCTAGGTTAACTTATAGCTATTACATTTATTTTTTATTATACATTAATTCATTTTTTGTGGGTAGTAAGTAAGGAATAAGTTGTTAAACATTTATTTAAATAATAATAATAATAATAATAATAATAATAATAATAATAATAATAATAATAATAACAATAATAATAAAAAGATATTAGCCGTGTTTAGTTATGAGTAACCTAACTTGGGAAAATCCCATCATTAAAGCATTAACTAGTATTTTGTAAAAATTGATCCTCGAACACTAATCGAGTTTTTGTTTTGGCCTTTCAACCTTTCAGTACAGTTTTCATCACTGAAGTAGTTAAGAATATAAGTACCGGGTAGACTCTGAGCAGGCATAGATAAAACAAAATATCTTATATTTTATATTACTGATGTTCCAAGGCGATACTTCTGTTGGCTTACGATATGTTTTCTTTAATTCATTTTTGTATTGGTGTAACTGGAATGCATTATTACACTCATTTTTTTCAAGTTTTTAGCCTTGTTCGAGTTACATTAGAACATTGCTTGCATGAAACATAGATCGTTAATAGCAGACCGCATTGTTTGAGTTACATTAGAACATTACAAAAACTTGCCCATGCAGCATTCAGAGATTTTAAAGACCTAGTCGTACCTCCACGAGTCACAAGAAGCATCTCTTATCAAATTGATAAACTTTGATAAATAAATTTACTCTTGTGCGGTGCCAGCTGGAAACTATGGATATTAATATATTAATTATCCGTGGGCTAACATGACGGGTCGTTCAAGATTTAATAAGCATTAAAGTTATTTTTAACTTTCATGCAAGATAAACTTTCATAACATCAAAAACATATTTGACAAAATAAAAAAAAAAGCTATTTTGCATGACTATAATAGTGATATGTTCCTTTCGTAGCGGAAAATCTTCCTTTCGCCTATGCTAAATTTCATTTGCTGGTCTCCATTTTAACACTATCATCCCAATTTAATTCTTTATCCTTTTATTGCAAAAAATATACATAAAAAAAGCTATGAGACAGCGGTGATAGTAATGGTAAATTCTTCCTTTCGTAGGAATAGCTTCCTTTCGTCACCTAAATTAAGTCAGTTTTCCTTATAAAATCCTCTTTTTGCGACAATTAACTTTATTTAAGATTAAAAACATTTTACTTGATATCACTTTGTTACAAAATGTATACCAAAACATTTTAAAACTGTTAAACATCATTTGTGATATTGATAAAATGTTCCTTTCGTATGAAAATCTTCCTTTCGCGAAAGGAACCTTCCTTTCGCTATTTAGCTATACCCCAGTTACCATTCAAAGCACGTAGACCATACAAATAGATCCTTAGATCTCAAATTATCTCTGCAAAATCAGAATCGATGTTGTCCAGCTCGTTTATTTTCTAAACATGGTAGGTTAAAGCGTTGTGTAATAGGTCAGCATAAGCAATACATGTTGTTCTTTTTTTTTTTTTCAAAAGGACCGGTCCTATTTCTTATTTTCATTAATGATCTTCCTGACAACATCAGGTCATCTGTTCGGCTATTTGCTGATGATTGTGTTTTATACAGAAATGTCAAGTCACCATTGGATTGTCAAATTTTACAAGATGACCTGAATAGCTTGGCCAAATGGGAAATGGATTGGCAAATGAAATTCAATGTTAGCAAATGTCATTCAATGAGGGTGACGCGGCTACATCCAAGCAGGCATATAGATTTCAATTACACACTGCATCAGCAAACATTAGAACAGGTTCAGTCCGCTAAATACCTCGGTTTAACTATCACAGATGATCTTGATTGGGGTCAACACATTTCTGAAATTACATGCAAGGCAACTAAGACTTTGGGTTTTCTTCGGCGCAATTTGGCACTGGCACCTAGGCATACTAAGGAAGTTGCATACAAAACATTGGTTCGGCCTCAACTTGAGTATGCAGCTCCTATTTGGCATCCCTATCATGAAACTCAGATTGAGATGGTGGAGAAGGTGCAGAGGACTGCTGCCCGGTGGACCTGCAGGCGATGGAGGAACACCAGTAGCGTCGGTGAAATGCTAGACGAACTTGAGTGGCCATCCCTGGAGTCTCGCAGGGAGCGGTCCTCCTTATCCTTCTTCTACAAGATACACTCCGGTACAGTGTCTCTTGATAAAGACAAATACCTGACCCCGGCACCCAATCTAAGGCATACTCGGGCATCACATGAATCACAATACACAAGACCATTTGCCTATAGTGATGCCCTGAAAAATTCCTTTTTCCCCAGAACTATTCCGGTTTGGAATAGTCTCCCTTCTTCAGTGGTCCTATCTAAGACCATTGAGGAATTTAAGGCTTCTATTTAAATCATTGGCCCAGAGGCATGCGTTTTAGTATGCCTCTCATCTATATCTTGTAAATAGTTTTAATGGTCCACCCCAAATGTTTAATTTTCCCTTGACTAAATTCTAAATTTAGCCACCCACCCCACACCTGAGGTGATGATCAGAAATTGATCGACTCAGTATCAGAAGATAGATAAAAAGAAGCGTTTAACCACGAACACGGTACGCACAGTGAAAAAAATAGAAAAGCAAGTATTAGCTTTTTACAAAGGTAGTGGCTAAAGATAGGGTGCAGTGGTTAGAGACTCAGAATCAGATACAGCTCTGTTTGATAAGCATTTCCTATATATCCAGTCATTTTTATGAGGTGAATGACTTGGTGATTAAACTTATTCCAGGCATGGAAAGAAAAACGGGCTAATAACTTAAAAATGTTTAATCTTATTTATTAAGCTCACCTTAATTCCTCTTCCGCCCTTTGGAGTTGTTCTTGAGCAAGGAATAGCTCTTTTCTCATCTTCTAGAATGTGTCAGTTCTTTTCTTCTGCTCCTTGCCCAAAGAAGCAGCTTTTAATTGTACGTTTAGTCGTTTACTTCCCTGATTGACGCTTTTAAAGCTTCGATTTCCCAGTCTAGGTCATGTAACACTTTTTCTGCATCCTCGTGACCCAGATCAGACCCAGCCACTGAAACTGAACCAAATTTTGGATGGTGACGTTCCTAGTCGTGCTTCTTATAGTGTATACATTTCGCAACTTATTAGGTTTGCTAGAGTCTGCAATAATGTTACAGACTTCAACGCTCGAAATAAATGTTTAACGGCCAAACTTCTCCAACAGGGCTATCGGTATCATAAACTTCGAAAAACCTTTTCTAAATTTTATCGTAGACACTATGAATTGATTTCCAAATATAATGTTGGGTTAAAGACGCTTTTAATAGTGGGCCTTTTGGAACCAGAATTTTATGGTGACTTAATTGGTTTAAAAATTTAAGAAACTTATAGGAAGTTATGATTTTTCTTTTCAGTTCAGAAAAATCATAACACGTTACAGACGTATAGGTTATAACTTGAATGTTATGCGACAGTCTGCATGCTTAGTTTTTAACCCAATCATGGTTGATAGCTATGCTGCCTTCTTTAATTGCACGCCGGTGGGTCGGGCTTCAGACTCTATGATGGCCCCGACTTAAAGCTATTCATTTTAGTTGGTTGGGGCCAGAGCTTCTTGTCTGTTGCTTGGCCCACTGGGGTCCAACTGATGTTTTTCTTTTGCTCCGGAGTTAGAAAGTTAATCGGCGTCCAGGGATCTCCATCGTCGGGCAGCTTACTGAATCTGTGAGTCCTGGTTTTTGATTCATCAGGATGTTCATCATGATTTATTTGTTTGTTCTTGATGATTCATTGACTAGTTAGAGATTCACCACGCGGACCGAAGAACTAAGTAAATGTTAGGCCAAAAATAAAATTTTATTTGTTTCCCCTTCCCCGACCGACCCTAAAAATTTGCCCCGACCCAAAAAATTTTATTGCATTTTTTCCTTCAAGAATTTTTTTAACTGCAAGACCAAAACCAGAGGACCAATGGTCCTGTAAACGCTCACCTGAGATCTGCTTCATATACCAATAAACATATTTGAATATTATGGTATTTAACCCCAGTGCAGGGGCATGAAGCCCTTGGGCCATTTTCTTTTTTCAGAATAATCAATATTCTGTCCATTTGCCAGTTTCCTGCTGATTTTCCCCTTCAAATAACATTTTAAAAGCAGATGAGCCCCTGGGGTCCATTTTTTTTCAGAATCATTAAATTTCAGTCCTACTGTCCATTTCCTGCAAGACTTTCACTTAAAATGACATTTTAAAAGTTTTCCCCATTCAAATGCATTGATGACCTATGTTGACCTTGCCATAAAATAGGTCAAGGTCACCACAGGGTCATGTTTTACATATACATTGTAGTACTTGAGTCATCCATACTTCATGCAAAGTTTCGTTGAAATCGGTTCAACGGTTCTGGAAAAGAAGATATTTTAAGGGTTTTTAACATATATGGGCATGGCGGCCATCTTGGTCATGTGACCTGGATTATTTATATATATGTACATTGGTTCCCACTTCCTATAGATGCTTCATTTAAAATTTGGCTTTGATTGGCCAAGTGGTTTCAGAGAAAAAAATATTTGAAAAGTGTGTATGGACGACAGACCGGCCAAGGTCAAGAGATGACCTTGACATAAATTAATCATATACCTTCATGTAATCCATTAGTTGTTTGCATCTACCACTTTTCAGATCTCAGGCTACAATAGTTTTCAAAAAATAGCTAATTTCCACTTTTCCCATTATAAGTCTATGGAAACTTAAAGTTACCATTGCAACCAGAGTTCTTATCCGACTGGAATAAAAAACACAAATTATGTAGAGGCTACTGTCAGGAACATGTATACAAAGTACAGGATTCAACCACTTGACAGTTTCTGAGAAGAAGATTTTTGAATGTTTTTCTCAAAATTTTGCCCTTTATGGGGCCCCAGCAACCAATCAAAATAAAGGATTAGAACAAAACTCGCAAGAAACGTCAAACACTACTCAATAAACATTTCTGCAAAAACAAAATTCAAATGTCTGCAATTTTAGTGGAAAAAAGGCCGATTTCCACTTTTCCCATTATAAGTCTATGGAAACTTTAAGTTGCCATAGCAACCATAGTTCTTATCCGCCTGGAATAAAAAACACAAATTATGTAGAGGCCACTGTCAGGAACATGTATACAAAGTACAGGCTTAATCCCCTTGACAGTTTCTGAGAAGAAGATTTTTGAATGTTTTTCGAAATTTTGCCCTATATGGGGCCCCTGCAACCAATCAAAATGAAGGATTAGGACAAAAGTCACATGAAACGTAGAGGACTACTCAATAAACATTTCTGCAAAAACAAAATTCAAATATCTCCAACAAGACAGCAAAAACTGTCAGTTTTCACTTTTTTCCATTATAAGTCTATGGGAAGCAGAAGTTGCCATAGCAACCACAGTCCTTATCCGATCAAATAAAAAAACACAATTATTCTTTCCCCCTACCTGTAGATGGTGTATGTGTAATATGAGAATAATCGGCCCAGCGGTTTCAGAGAAGAAGATCTTTGAAATTGTGGACGACGGACGGACGACGGACGGACGACGGAGCATGGGTATACTGTAAGCTCACCTATGAGCCTTCGGCTCAGGTGAGCTAAAAAGTGCTTTAGAAGGAAGAATTGTCTTAAATTGCTAACATTGCTATTCTTGAAGAACACAGGTAAATTGCATCTTTAATTGTAAAATCATTTGTGAACCCCAGTTTTACTTATAGTAGAACAGATAAGTTCATTAGTAAGGGTATGTATGGATTAAAAAAAAAAAATTCCGACCGACCGACTCATACCTGAGAAACAGGGTCGGGAAAGGGGAAACAAGAATATTTCTAATGTTGGCCTTATGAACCACTGCAGAAGCTAAGGGTGAGGTTATGGCCATGTAAAATCGATTTAAACCCGCCAGTAACTTTGTGTTACCCCATACCGAAATCAGGTACAAAATAGGCACAAAATTTTGTACCTATTTTGTACCATTTATGTGCCTTTTCATTTTAGGCACAAAATAGGTATACCTATTTTGTACCAGTCTGAGAACTTAGAAATTTTACATGTGCCTTTCATGTGCCTTTGCGGACTTAGACTTTTTTGCCTATACATGTACCTATTTTGTGCCTTTCAGGACTTAGTCGTTTTTTCATGTGCCTATTTTATACCTAGTTCGGACTTAGTCATTTTTTGATGTGCTTTTTTTGTACTTTTGAAGAACTTTGATTTTTCTGCCTGTATTTTGGACTTAGCCATTTTTAGATGTACCTTTTTTGTGCCTCTTCACGGACTTGTAATATTTTTTGACTAAAATCAGCCAGAAGGACATATAGAATATAAAGATACATTATAAAAATGGTCAAAATATCTTTTTTGAAAGCATGCTGCATTTTAATCAGGCTTAATTCATGAGATTTAAGCAACAACTTAATTTCATCCTAGGCTGTACTAAGTTTTCTCAGAACAAATGAGTAACTCATAACATTTATGAAATTAATTTGTATTGAATTGTTTCTTATAATATGGAACTACAAGAAATATTTTACTTCCAGTAAATTGAAATAAAATGAATCATAATGATTTTGTTTTGTTTTCTTGTATTTATTTTCTTATGTTGTTTTATCAGTAATTCTATAATATGTCATAACATTATTATTCATGTATCTAATGACAATGGCATCTGGATGTACCTAAAATGTGCCTATGAGCCACTTAATGACTTTCTAATGACTCTTATCTCATGCACAACACATTTTCTGTGTAAAATGAGATTTATGACCACTAACTTGTACACTAAACACCCAAGATCTATGCAAAAATCTGCATTTTATAGAGAGGCATACACCAATTAACATGTGGATGCAAGGAATGAACAGAATATAGAAAGTAAGAATTTGACTTTTTATTTTCATAAACTAGGTGCGATTACACATATTTTCTGGTATTTTTTTTAAATTTGCACTTTTGCTGCTACACTTTTTCAATCTATTTGAATTTTAGATTTAAAACAAATAAAACTGTAACTTACTATTAAATTATATGGGCTGAATAATTTATTTGTTTAGAATTATACTTTTATCATAAATGTATGCTGAGTTAAACCTCCCATAATATGTACTATCTAATATCTGAATATTTTGACTCCATACTGAGATTCAGCTTCTTTTTGACAATAGATGATGATTATGTCACAGGTAACTGCAGATTTTGGTGATATTTAAAGCTATTTTATTCAGTTTTATGTCCTTTTCAAGATAATTTCAGTTCATATTAGACAGGTCAATTATAAGGTGAGGCGAAAACAGGAGAACCCAAAGAAGAACCACCTGAACATGTGACACACAGTTAAGATGATTCAATGGTAATGAAATAAGGGCTCTTAATCACTTGGCCACAGGTAAGCTATTTTGATTACAATATGTTTATTTGAGCAGCTCAAAATGGGAGATTGGGATGGCTGGGCTTAGGGGTTCTGACCAGGTCTGATATAAACCAGGCTGTATTGAAAATGGTTTCAAAAACAATTTTTTTAAATGGTGGGTTCTATGTGGTAAAAGTAGTACATTACATTGTGGTGATCAGTTGTTGTGAGCTTACAGTTTTTTAGCTCGCCTGCACGAAGTGCACAGAGCTAGTGTTGTCACCTCGGTCGTCCGCGTTTACGTGTACGTCCGCGTCCGCGTCACACTTTCGGTCAAAGTTTTTAAAATTGTTATATCTTGATAGTCACTGACCAGAAATCATTCATATTTGGAACATTGCTGCATATGAGGGTCCTCTGTGATTTAGTGTGAAGGGACCCGTGGGGTCATGCCTGGGGGCGGGGCTAGAGGTCAATATCTAGAACACCTTTGTACAATGCTCAGATGCTGTGTTAGTTTCTCATCAACTGTAAAGCCTAGAACTGTCAAACCTTACATAAGGCTTCTCCTCGATGTCCCAACTCGGCACCCACATTGACTTACTGACCTTGACCTATATTTCATGCTCCAGTGACTTTGTCATTTTTGAAGCCAATTCTTAATATCTCATCAATTATAAAGCCTACAACCATCAAACCTTGCATATGGCTTATCCTCGATGTCCCGACTCGGCATCCACATTCACCTAGTGACCTTGACCTATATTTCGTGCTCTAGTGACTTTGTCATTTTTGAAGCCAACCCTTAATATCTCATCAACTATAAAGCCTACAACCATCAAACCTTGCATATGGCTTCTCCTCGATGTCCCGACTTGGCACCCACATTGACCTACTGACCTTGACCTATATTTCATGCTCCAGTTACTTTGTCATTTTTGAAGCCAACCCTTAATATCTCATCAACTATAAAGCCTACAACCATCAAACCTTGCATATGGCTTCTCCTCGATGTCCCGACTTTGCACCTACTTTGATCTAGTGACCTTGACCTATATTTCGTGCTCTAGTGACTTTTTCATTAAAGTTTTTAGAAGTCTATATCTCTTGAACATGTTGATGGATCAAGTTGATACTTTGCATGTTGGTAGACATTGGTCTGAAGTTTTATGCAGTACCATCATGACCCACCCTGGGTGACCTGGAGGTCAAGGTCACAGACTTAGAATTTTTTTTGTTAAAGTTTTCGGTTAAAGTTTTTAGAAGTCTATATCTCTTGAACATGTAGATGGATCAAGTTGATACTTTGCATTCTGGTAGATATCGCTCTGAAGTTTTATGCTGTACCATTATGACCCACCCTGAGTGAACTTGAGGTCAAGGTCATGGCCTTAGAAATTTTTGTTTAAAGTTTTGGGTTAAAGATTTTTGAAGTGTATATATTCCTATGTTGATGGATCAAGTTGAAACTTTGCATGTTTGTGGATATTGGTCTGAAATTTTATGCTGTACCATCACAACCCACCTGAGCGACCTTGAGGTCAAGGTAATGGGTCATAGATTTTGATAAGTTTAGTGGCAAAGCACAAGTCAGGCGAGCTACGCTGTCCTGCGACAGCTCTTGTTGTATAACTGATCTAACCTAGAGCTGTTTTCGAATGTACTAAAGGCAGGTTTTCTTATAATGTGGCTTTTTAAAGTGTGTGTGTGTGTGTGGGGGGGGGGGGTTATATTGCGTACCTATAATGTACCTGAAGACTGCAATATGATTGGCTGTTTTCAAGAACTCAGGTATGGTACCTAAAATGTACCCCTAGAAGCAAACAGGCACATATTAGGTACACCAGGCACATATGAGGTACATAAGGTACATATTAAGTACACTAGGCACATTATAGGTACACAATTTAACTACTAGGGCACAGTAAGCACATTGTAATCTTGTGTATAGGCACATAATATGTACATAGGGCACACTTTAGGTACAAAAGGCACATATTAGGTACAAAAGGCACATAATAAGTGCACTGGGCACAATTTAGGTACAGTAGGTACTTGATAGGTACATAGGCACAAAAAAGATACAATAGGCACAAGATAGGTATATAGGCACATAACAGGTACACCAGGCGCATTAAAGATACACTAGGCACATTACTGGTACAAAGGGTACATTGCAGGCACATGTATAGATACAGTGAATTTCAAGTACAAAATAGGTACACGCTTATACTTGTATAAATGTACCTATTTTGTATCAATTTGGCCCAGTTTCAGTCAATGGGCCAATCTTGTACAAAATAGGTATACCTATTTTGTGCCTATTTTGTACCCAGAAATTGTGCCTATTTTGTACTTTATTTTGGTATGGGACTGATCGTTCCAAGTCGATACTTCTGTGGTGGTTCTTTTTGTTTTATGTCTTGGTGTTCAAAATATTTTTGTGCTGTTGGCGCCTTATATATGTTTGCATATTTTTAGTTAAGTTAAAGTAACTGAGTGGCCACCTATTGGGCAAATAGCTGCTCATTCGGCTTACGAAATGTTTTCGTGGTATAAGTGCCTGATTGTTGGTTTGGTTTTTTTCCCACCTCGGTTTTTGGAGTGGGAATCTTTTTCTGATTGCGCCTTTTCCTGATCATTGCCTACTTGTACCTTTTTACAAAACACATTCGACACAAAGGCTGGATGCCAGCACCACAATCTGGCCAACTCACTTCAACAGTTTAATTAAACATTATGGAACAGAATCTCATGATTATCGCTATGACCTTTCTGAATTCAAAGCAGGAAATATAAAAAAAAAATTATATGATCTGGTCGGCATGATATCATCGGTTGTTAGTAAGAGGTGTATTAGTGAGTAACCTTACAGAATTTAAAGCAGAAAATATGTTGAAAAAAAAAAGAAAAATAATTCAAGGTACATGTATGAACCTTGATGTAATTTTGGCAAATCATTACGTAACAGCTACTCAATCCTTATAAGAATATAAGAAAGGCCTATCGTTATCGTACAGAGCTGTATCTTTAGCCTTTATTGGCTAGAGATACAGGCGTGTATCTTTAGCCTATATTGGCTAGAGATACGGTGCCATATCTCTAGCCAATGCTTTTTACTACAAAAGCTCAGATCCAAAAATAACTGGCATATGGCATTATACAGCAAATGTTAATTTATGTTGTCTCTGCTTGATTCTAAGTATCACAAAATGCATTAAAGGATCATAAAAAATGAGAGTTGGATAAAAACCATAACAGGGGTGGACCTGGCCAAACTTACGGAAAGTACCGAAGGTTCCAGGCTGGTTCTACGGAAACTGTCAGAAAATTATGATATCTTACGATGCCGGATTTAGTTACATACAGTACCTGTACGACTGAATAGAGACGGAAATTGAATCTGAACGATTTACTGGTGACACGCCAAATTGACAATACTTCAATACCTGTGTTTTCTAGACTGCATTGAAATAAAAGTAAACATGGTAATTAAGATAAATTACTACCTAATGGCACAAATCAACCTCTTCATCCAGTCGAAGTAAACATATTCAATGACAAGGTTTTACCTACTAACATTTTATTCTGTTTTAACACATTTTATTTGAGCCATTATCATGCTAGTATACAGCAGGCATTTGCATCATGAATAACAAGGGTTTGTCTTATTACGGCAGTGCACATCTGCAGAAATTAATGTGTTTTTGTTCCAGTCGGATAAGAACCAGTTGCTATAGTAACATTTAATTTCCATAGACTTTTAATAGGATAAGTGGAAATAGGTTATTTCTACAGTCACATTGTGGTATTTGATTTTTTTCTACAGGAATGTTGATTCAGAATCTTCCATGCTTTATACAAATATCCATTATTGTCATTACCCATGGTGCAAAAGGCATTAAAACCAATTAGCAGGGATAATTTCAGTTCAGCAGCCTCTGATAAGAAATTCCAGGTAAGGAACACCTGCTCTGATTGATCAGCATGTACAAATGACCATACAAAATCCTTAATACATATCCGATTTATACCATTGGTTTAAACAATATTTATTTTGAAGCAAAATAACATATCAATTCACATTAAATAATAAAGTGTCAGGATTGGAAAACAAGTCATATGGCTTATAAACATCCTCTCCTGAAATAGTTAGATTACCTTTTAAGCAAATATATGTTATGATGGTACATTGTATTTATTCAGTAGACAATATAGTTGAACGTTTTCTGTACAGAACAAAATAACAAAAATGTGAGACATGTTATAACAAAAATGTGAGACATGTTGCTGATTTAGACCATTGAAAATGTAATATCGCTTTACTTTTTATGATTATTTCAATTGATTAAACTGGATTTTGATGAACAATGAACAAAAATTCATTGTTGTGTTTGGCTTGTACTGTAAAATACCTGGAATGCTAGGTATCAGATTACAGTAAATCTGACCATTCCTTGTATAATTACCCAGGATAGGCAGCTCAACACTGATAAGCTGTATATGTTCACAGCAGGTATTACAGCATAAGTGGGCACTGCACTTAACCCCCAAAACATAGGAAAATGGGGGTAAAGTGTGGTAATCGAGATAAGAGAATGTACACAGTTTGCATAGACTTTTAATAGGAAAAGTGGTTATTTCTACAGTCACATTATGGTATTTGATTTTTTGCTACAGGAATGTTGATTCAGAATATTCCATGCTTTATACAAGGTTTGTCCAAATCACTTACATTAGTTGATGGTGCACCATAAAGGGCAATTTTTTGGGGAAAATACAACAATCTTTTCCAAAACTGTTTGTTGGATAATCATGACATTGGCCTGTACTTGGTATGCATGTTACTGTCAGACACTAGCCTAGAGCTGTATAAATCTGTTTTTAAGAACTCTGGTAATTGCTAAGGCAAATTAAAAGTTCCGTAGACTTATAATGGGAAAAGTGGAAATTGCTTGTTTCTTTCGTCTCACTGGGGAAAGGATCAGGGAAGACTTTATAGGTTTCCCGCCCAAAGTTTGAGTGCTTCTGGCAGCTTCTGTGTTATTTGTATAGAATGCGTGTTGCATTCCCCATAAAATGGAACATTTTATAAATGCAACAACATGATGGAAACCTTTTTGTGTTAAATACCTGCAGTATAAATCTGTGTCAAAGGGGGAGGGGGTCAGATTTTTTCAAAAAATTGTTTTGTCAGAAAAAATATTTTTGCCATAGCGTTTTAAGAAAATACTACAATATGCTTATTGCAACCTAAAATTTAGGATAGAAACGATTTATACACGAATAATAGGTACGTTATTTTCAGCAGATTTATAACTATAAATAACACTGTCCATCACTTATGCAAATGCCTGTACCTTAAATATGCTATGCAAAATAAATTAAGCAACTTTTATTTTGAAGAGTGACCCCAACATATATTTTGTAGACATTATTGAAGTTCTACTGAAAATGGCTTTCATGCATCAAATTACGGTAAGACCAATCGTGTGGTGCTGTAGTGACGTTAGATATTTAGTCCACAGAGGCATATCTCAAATTAACCATAAACCATAAAAATTGATAAACATATTTTGTACAGTATATTTATATGCATTATAACGTGTACACTTGGTGTATACCTGTTAAAATAGGACAGATAGTCTGTTCATTCAGGTAGAACATACATATACAGCCTTGGTACATTGCAAATAATGGAGCTGAGCCCATTTATCGGTATTTGGTCTTTTTGACAGCCTCCCCCCCCCCTTGCCCAAACATGACATTTTGATATAATATGCCATTTACAAAAATACAGTTGTGTTCAAAATATTTTGGTTGGGCAAGGGGGGGAACATGGACTTATGGGAAAGTTTCCTAAATTTCCTATATATTCCTATATTAAATTCAAAGATTTTGTCAAATTTTTAAAGAAGTCACTTATTCACTTACACACATAATTACATGTCTAAATACAACAGAAACTTACTTTTTGACTGCAAAAAACTTCATTTAAGTGACTAGAACTTGAGATTTTGAAAATTTCTTGGGCAATCTCACTAAAGAAATCTTCCCTGATCCTTTGAATTCATCTCTTGCAAAAATGTTTATAAAGTAGTCCTCTACCTTCACACACATACATTTCATCCAAATTGCCTGATGTGAATGTCATTTGACTGTAAATTTTACATTTAGCATTAGCTGTAAACTCAGGTGAGCTTCGTGGCCCTTGAACCTTTGGTAAATCATATATGGGAGACCATCTTTGTCACGTGACTTGAACCATTTAAATCAAGTCTTGTTCCCACTTCCAAGGAAGCTTGAAACGAAATTTGGCTTTGATTGGTTAACTAATTTAAGAGATGTTCAACTATTACTTCCAATTCATGTCTATATAGTCCAAACCTGGTTGAAAAATTGTTAACTTGGAAGATAAATCTCAAATCGAATACGTTTGAAGAAAAAGATAGCCAACATGTTTTTCCAGAATTATTTATTACAGATTGCTTGTTTAATTGTTTGAATTGATGCTTAACGTCCCAATCAACAGTTTAGGCCATGTTGGGATGATGTCTCCATTTTTATATGCCTTTTACCAACAAGAGGGCCATTGGTCCTGTAAACACTCACCTGAGACCTGAGATACATGTATATACGAATAAACTTGTTTGACCACAATGGTAATATGCATGTATATAACCCCAGGGCAGGGTCAGAATAACCCCTGGAGTCATTTCAAATCATGAAAATTCAGTCCATTTGCCAATTTACTGCAAGTTTTGCCCTTCAAATGACTTTTTTAACAATTTTCCCCATTCAAATACATGGACGACCTAAGTTGACCTTGCTGTAAAATAGGTCAAGGTCATCCCAGGGTCATGATTAAAATAAATTTTGTAGATCTCCATTCCTTTATGCTTCATGCCAAGTACCAAAATAATAGGCCTCCTGGTTCTGAAGAAGACGTTTTTTTTTTAGATTTTTGTTTTTTTATAGCCATGGTGGCCATCTTGGTCATGTGACCATGACTATTTATGCAAACTTTCATTCACTCTTCCTGAGGATGCTCCAAATAAAGTTTGGTTTTGATTGGCCATGCCGTTTTAGAAAAAATGCTTGAACAGTTTGGTCATATACATGTATATAGCCCCGGGGCAGTGGCAGACAACCAAAAATATTAACATAAGCATAATTTGTCTGTCCATTTGCTCATTCCTAGCAAGTTTTCTGACATTAAATGACATTTTTAGCTATTTTTCCTCATTTAAATGCATGGGCGACCTAAGTTGACCTTGCCGTAAAATAGGTCATGGACAGTGGTCATCCCAGGGTCGTGATTTGTAGAGCTCCATTCCCAGATGCTTCATACCAAGTTTCAAAATCATAGGCCTTGTAGTTCTGAAGAAGAAGATTTTTAAAGGTATTTGGTATTTATGCCATGGCAGCCATCTTGGTCATTTATACAAACTTTCATTCCCTCTTCCTAAGAAAGCTCCACATAAAGTTTGGCTTTTATTGGCCAAGCAGTTTCAGAGATGTTTGAATATTTTGGTCATATTCATGTATATAGCCATAGGGCAGGGGCAGACACCCACCTGGGCCCAAAGTATTTTCATAAACATAAATCTTCTGTCCATTTGCTCATTCCTAGCAAGTTTCTGCCATTAAATGACATTTTCCTATTTTTTTCCCATTCAAATGCATGGGCGACCCAAGTTGACCTTGCCGTAAAATAGGTAAAGGTCATCCCAGGGTCATGATTTATACAAACTTTGTAGAGCTCCATTGCCTGATGCTTCATGCCAAGTTTCAAAATCATAGGTCTTCTAGTTCTGTAGAAGAAGATTTTTAAAGGTTTTTGCTATTTATAGCCCTGGCGGCCATCTTGGTCATGTTACCTGGACCATTTATATAAAACTTTGGTTCCCCCTTCCTAAGGATGCTCCACATGAAATTTGAATTTGATTGGCCAAGCGGTTTCAGAGAAGAAGATGATTGAAAAGTGTGACGCCGGACGGGTATACTATAAGCTTACCTTGTGAGCCTAACGGCTCAGGTGAGCTAAAATTCGGATGTCATGACTTCCAACAACCCAAGTAAGCCACTAATTAGGCTTATGCGTATGGATGGATTGACTTGAACCATTTTTCTGGGCAGGCTCACACCTGAGCGGTAAATCAGTAATCAGGTGGTCAGGCAGTAGCTTATATGCATAGCCTGGATGCACAAGCAGCCTATCTATTCAGTGTTTTAGGCCCATTTGGTAAATGTTCATATTGCTTCCTGACCACCCTTGTTACAGTTTTCTACTACATGTAACTTACAGAAACAGTGGGTGTATGCGAGAAACCAGCAAATAATACTAAAGATACAAAAAATAATAACTTTCAAAACACAAAGTGTTTCTGTATTATACCGAGCCCTTTATTGTATACTTTTATTTAATTATACTCAGTACAAAAAGAAACGCAAAGTTTTGAATTTTACTTTTTGGCATAAGTATATCATATTTTCAAAGTCTAAAGTGAATCAAAGGATTTGCCATTCATATGAGAGTTTCACAACTGAGTTTCGTTGCGATTTTAAGCGGGTGTAATTTTTAGGTAAGAACTTGTGAAATCAACATTTTTCTCCGAAAAAAAAAAAAGAAAAAAAAAAAAAAAAAAAAAAAACACAATTAAGAGAATAATTAAATGAAATTTTGCTTCGAGTGCGATCATTGTGATCCAGCAAATCATAAAAACACAAAATTATTTGAATTTCGTTAAAGGAAAAATTTTGCTGGGATTTTTAAAAAATTTTTTTTTTTTTTTTATGAAAAATAATAAGCTCTTTCGAAATTCGGCATTTTGGTCTCCTTTTCGGTAAATGATGTCCCTATTTCGATTAAATAATGTTAGTTAACATACGGTAAATGTGACTCTCTTAAAGCTTACCCTCAGTTAAAATTTCTGATCGTTTTTCAGAACTTCCGGTTCATTGAAAACAGTTTCTCTTGGTGATAAAATCAATGTTAAGACAAGGATTTAGAAATTGATAGCATGAATTTTACTATGTACTGTATTCGACGCCAATGTAACGTAATTTGCAATTTGCTAGTCTCCCGAATTAATTTTTTAGACTTCCTTATTCAAATAATTTGCCAATTTGGTCAAAATGTAAGGTACATTACTTTTTTATGAACAGTATACAGTTGTGTTTTAGACAGTATTGTTCTTCTGAAAGAAGTGTTTACTCATATCATTTGCAGCCAAGCCCAATGTTTACTTATGACACACATTTTAAAGTGTGCCAGATTGACCATCGTTTTGAGCATTTTGGCCAATTATTCATGTTGTTGACTATAGAAGCCAAAGGTAGCCATAGTGACTCACAAACTCAATTCTGATTTATGAACGGCAATCAGAAACTGATGAATTATCGTTTAAAGGCAAAAAAGTGAACAGAAGCGGTTTTTAAAGTGGTAAAAAAGAGTATTCATCACCACAAATTATTGCGACTTTTTGTTTATGGGTACTCTTTATTCACGCCAAAAACATAATGTTTCCATGTTCGAAAAAAATATGGAATTCAGTCTGCGGGTAGGAGACATGTCATTCTTCGTTTTCTTTAAATTTGAAATAGGTATCTTTGATATTGTACAAGGTATGACAGAAAATAAACCTTTTGCGTTTCTTTATGTACTGAGTATATTTTTTTTTTTCAGAATTCTCAAAGAACTACGAGTGATACTGACTTTGAACTACACGAAGCACCAAAGTGGCTATGCTGTCGAGTGGTAGAAAGACAAGAACAAGTTTACATTCGAAACATGACAGATTAATGATTATGTACACATGTGTTACGCATATATGAGTACGCTACCCATGTTTATTACGAGACTAAAGCCGTATTAGATTTACGAGCTTAAAGATACACAATGGAAGAACCAAAACAAATGAAAACCGAGCCCATTGAATTCCAGACAACAGGTTCACTTCAGTCCTTGGAGCCAGATGAACTTTCCCTTCAAATAAAAAGTGAACCCATGGAATGCCAATCCACAGTTTCACTCCAATCCTCTGAGAACATTGGCGTTTCTACTGCACAAAACAGTGAAAACACTGAATGTCAGATGGACAGCCAACAACCGTTTCCAGTGATGTTGCATATCGCTGGATCAGTTGAACTTTTATTAGCCAGTTCTAACCAGGACAATAATGCAAAGAAACAGCCAAACACACATCTATCAGAAACTGTGGAAGGTTGCGACACAACTGATGCTGATTGTGACACAATGGCTGAAAAAGCAGACCAATTTCCAAGTGTAAAAGCAGAGGAATTTCCAAGTGACAAGGATATTTTCAAGAAAAGTGGCTATTACATGGAGAACAATCATGTTATTACACAGGGAACAGTCACAGGGGACGATCATGTGCGTCAAGTAATGAACAACGCACAATATGAAATTGTACAAGTGGAAGACAAAACGCCCAGCAATGATAGTTCCTGTGAAGTAAACACTAATTTAAGTGCAAAGCCGAACAGTCTACATAGCAACCATGCTGGCACCAAATTCATCGAAAGAAGGACACTGACATCATTTCTCTGCAGTAATTCAACGGCATCTGCAGGAACAACGTCACAGAAAACGTCTCAAAATGGACCCGTATTTTCATTATCAAATACCAAAAAGGCCATTCTTCATCCGATGGTCTACCTCAAGCAGTCATACCAAAATGGAGCCCCTCTGTTCTTCATGGCAGACAAATCTGATGTTAATGAATTTACAATTTCTGCTGAAGAAGAGCATTGTAATGATAAAACTGATATACATACTATGCCAAGCACATCACATTCTGAAAGTAGTGGCTCTGATAGACTAGATAATGTCCTTGGGAGAAACGATGACATTGTGTTGAAAACTACTGGTTGTGATTCCGAAAGTGCTACTTCTCTTACAAATCCTAATAGCTTTAGTGCCAACTCTTCTGTATATTTTAATCTTGATGACGATGTGTATTCGACAAATGATATTGATGAGACACAGACCATAGCTGATGAAAGTTTAATTGATGATTATGAACAGTTAAATGCTGCAGCAAGTGACCATCCTTACATTCATATAGATTCAAAGCGGTATGGAAATTTTTCAATGTCCGAGTTTGGGCGTGTATGTTTAGAACACAGTTATTCTGAACTAAGTGAAGTTAGTTCTATCAACAGTTTATATGCTAAAGCTGTTGCTTTCATCTCAAAGAGTAAAACAGCAGAAGATAGAGTTAATGTCCAACCTGAAGAAATGGACCAAAGTCACGTAGCTGAAGAAATGGACTATTCTGTGTTTGAAGAAAGTCTCACCATTGAGGATGAATTAGACACTAGTGTGGATGATCTACATTCTCATCTTAAAGGGTATAAAGTTCGTTCTCGTGTATGTAATATTCAAGAATTGGTAGACAATCGGAAAGCGGAGGATGATCTGTTAATGGAATTGAAATTGAAAGGCAAATCACATTGTCTCTACATTGATAGGTCGACTGAGGGTAACACGAAGCTATCAGTTTCATGCGGCTACTGTTCAAAGACTTTTACATCATTGCCGGACTTTTTAAGGCATTTTGATGCTAGATGCTCGTTCAAAAGTTCTGATGATTTGGATTTTCTGTTAATTGATCGTTCAGATCCACAACAGACCATTAAAAGTATCCCAGGAATATATTTACTTCCACAGTGTCGTACATGCCAGAAAAAAATCCTAGAAGGAAAGAGCAGTGAAAACTTTGCACAAGACAGGTTGAACATTCTATCAAACATGACAAACCATGAACAATTCATATGCAAGTGCAAAGCCAAGATTGATAAGCCTGTGTTTTTTCTTCATGGTAATAAAGATAAATCATTGCTGAGCAAGCCAGTTTTCGTGAAACAAAATAGCTTTGGTGATACAGACCCAATGCATTTGAATGGCAACAAAGCGGGCAAACCTGTGAAACGAAATAGAGCAAGCTTTGGTCAACCAGGTGATACAGGCGCAATGCACATCATACGTGTTAATCGTGGTCATCAATTGTATACATGTGGGATATGTAATACAATATTTCATTCTGTACCACTGTTTACAAATCACATATCATTTGGTTCTTGCGAAGACAAAGTGAAAAATGTTCCATTCTTTTTACACTCTGGATCATCCAAAATAATTTATTGGGATGTTGAGTTAAGTAATACGAAAGAAATGATGAGAAAAAATACTGGTTATATGTGTAGACATTGTATTCGAACATTTGATTCCTATGGCGCATGTAGTAAACATGGAGAGCAATGTGATTTTATAGGTAAACACATACCAAATGTTGAGTTTGCAATGTTAGAGCGATGCAATAGTTGTACAGGGAAACAAATTAGAATAACAGACAATACTGTAGCACTGAGAGAGCTTGCCCACCAATTTGAAATTATATATGCAAGACTGAATAAAAAGTTTGAAGTATGCGACAAATCAAACATAAAATGTCAATGTAACCAATTACGTAAGAAATATCCACAAATTAAGACAATAACGTTTGAAAGTGATACATCAAATGTAGTATCTGAAGTGGAATCGGTTGCAACAACTGGTAACTTGGAAACACAGACTGACAAAACCCTATATTCAGAGAATGCCAAAAAGGAGACAGTTGAAATAAAAGAAACTGCAACAGAGGATGTCATACAAGAGACAGCACAGATAAATGAAGAACCAATTAAGTCAGAACTAGACTATGAAACTGGTATCTTAAGTAAGGTGGAAACTGTAGTGGTATGTGTTCCTGGGGCACCTGTACAAAAATTCGAGCGCAAAATTCAAATAGGTGCTACTTGCTCTGAAGAAAAATGCTGTTGTGCGCATAGGTTCGCATATCACACATTAAGCAGAAAACAGCCAGGAGATAAATATGTTAAATGTGGTTTCTGTGATGCAAAATTGTTAGATCCATCTGCATTTCTTAAACACGTTTCCAAATGCTCGGTCTACAATGAAGGTATTATTCTACCCGTATTATGCCGTGGATATATGATTCCTTATTTTTGTGGACTGTGTTCGTCCACATTCAGCAAACTTTGTGAGGCAGTTTCACATATGGAAGTATGTGCTAAGACATTTCCTTATATTTTTAAGGATAGAATATTTGGAAGCATGAACTTGAAGCTTCTACCATACTGTAAAAAACACTATAAAAATGCAAGGAGCCCTGGATTAAATATTACGGATCGAGGCTTTGAGCAATACTTAGACATTCTCATAAAATTGGACCCCAAAGCGTATTGCAACTGTAATCCATCAAAACCGAGCCGCAAAAAGCAAACGAAAAACACAGTGCAAGCGACATTATCTAAGGAAACGGCTCCTAAGGAAACAGCAAATGATGTGAAAAGAAAACTCGAGATGGAATCTAAATCCAACTTAACCACATCCGATGTAGATGCTGGCATTAGTGACTCACAACAGAATTATGAAAATGCATGTACTGGCTCGCAACAGATTACCGAAAACATAAATTCGCAAGAAATCGGACAGAAAACAGTTGGGTCGGAATCGCGTGAAACAAAAGAAGCCCGTGGGAGGCGAAGAGAAAAACTGTTGAAATGTACAATTTGTGGAGAAAAATTCAGTAGTAGAGTCATGTTGCGTGCCCATCGGGATATCCACTCCAATCAGTCTAGAATTTGTTACATCTGCGGCAAAACAGTGAATTCACGTCAAAGTATGGGGATGCATTTTAGAGTAGTACATGGTATAAATTCACACGGAGAAGATGTACCACCACGCAAGAGGTTCAACAAGAATCGACCGCGGTCGGGCCAAAGCCAGTGTCATTTATGTGGGAAAATTTTCAAAATGAAAGAGTGTCTGAACTACCATTTCAAATTTGCGTGCAAATCAAAGAAGACAGTGAAATGTCATTGTAGTAATCGTTGACGCATGTTGCATTATTTTTCTGCTGTTACTCAAAAGGGAATTACACCTTTTTTAGCTCACCTGAGCCGAAGGCTCATAGGTGAGCTTATAGTATACCCATGCTCCGGCGTCCGTCCGTCCGTCGTCCGTCCGTCCGTCGTCCACAATTTCAAAGATCTTCTTCTCTGAAACCGCTGGGTCGATTGTTCTCATATTACACATACACCATCTACAGGTAGGGGGAAAGAATAATTGTGTTTTTTTGTTTTGATCGGATAAGGACTCTGGTTGCTATGGCAACTTATGCTTCCCATAGACTTATAATGGAAAAAAGTGAAAATTGCCAGTTTTTGCTGTCTTGTTGGAGATATTTGAATTTTGTTTTTGCAGAAATGTTTATTGAGTAGTCCTCTACGTTTCATGTGACTTTTGTCCTAATCCTTCATTTTGATTGGTTGCAGGGACCCCATATAGGGCAAAATTTCAAAAAACATTCAAAAATCTTCTTCTCAGAAACTGTCAAGGGGATGGAGCCTATACTTTGTATACATGTTCCTGACAGTGGCCTCTACATAATTTGTGTTTTTTATTCCAGGCGGATAAGAACTCTGGTTGCTATGGCAACTTAAAGTTTCCATAGACTTATTTTCCCATAAAGTGCAGAATTTTGAAAAAAACATTCAAAAATCTTCTCCTCAGAAACTGTCAAGTGGATGAATCCTGTACTTTGTATACATGTTCCTGACGGTAGCCTCTACATAATTTGTGTTTTTTTATTCCAGTGGGATAAGAACTCTGGTTGCTATGGTTTCCATAGACTTATAATGGGAAAAGTGGAAATTAGCTATTTTTTGAAAACTATTGCAGCCTGAAATCTGAAAAGTGGTAGATGCAAACAACTAATGGATTAGATGAAGGTATATGATTAATTTAGGTCAAGGTCATCTCTTGACCTTGGCCGGTCTGTCGTCCATACACACTTTTCAAAGATTTTTTTCTCTGAAACCACTTGGCCAATCAAAGCCAAATTTTATATGAAGTATCTATAGGAAGTGGGAACCAATGTGTATATAAATAATCCAGGTCACATGACCAAGATGGCCGCCATGCCCATATATATGGTAAAAACCCTTATCTTCTCCAGAACCAGTGAACCGATTTCAACGAAACTTAGCATGAAATATGGATGACTCAAGTACTACAATGTATATATAAAACATGACCCTGTTGTGACCTTGACCTATTTTATGGCAAGGTCAACATAGGTCATCAATGCATTTGAATGGGGAAAACTTTTAAAATGTCAGCAGGAAATTGGCAAATGGACAGAATATTGATTATTCTGAAAAAAGAAAATGGCCCAAGGGCTTCATCTGCCCCTGCACTGGGGTTAAATACCATAATATTCAAATATGTTTATTGGTATATGAAGCAGATCTCAGGTGAGATAAGAACTCATGGTCCATTCACAGTCGGATAAGAACTCTGGTTGCTATGGTAACTTTAAGTTTCCATAGACTTATAATGGGAAAAATGGAAATTAGCTATTTTTTGAAAACTATTGCAGCCTGAGATCTGAAAAGTGGTAGATGCAAACAACTAATGGATTAGATGAATGTGTATGATTAATTTAGGTCAAGGTCATCTCTTGACCTTGGCCGGTCTGTCGTCCATACACACTTTTCAAAGATTTTTTTCTCTGAAACCACTTGGCCAATCAAAGCCAAATTTTATATGAAGCATCTATAGGAAGTGGTAACCAATGTATATATAAATAATCCAGGTCACATGACCAAGATGGCCGCCATGCCTATATATATGGTAAAAACCCTTAAAATATCTTCTTCTCCAGAACCGATGAACCGATTTCAACGAAACTTGGCATGAAGTATGGATGACTCAAGTACTACAATGTATATATAAAACATGACCCTGTGGAGACCTTGACCTATTTTATGGCAAGGTCAACATAGGTCGTCAATGCATTTGAATGGGAAAACTTTTAAAATGTCATTTTAAGTGAAAGTCTTGCAGGAAATGGGCAGTAGGACTGAAATTTAATGATTCTGAAAAAAAAAATGGACCCCAGGGGCTCATCTGCTTTTAAAATGTTATTTGAAGGGGAAAATCAGCAGGAAATTGGCAAATGGACAGAATATTGATTGTTCTGAAAAAAGAAAATGGCCCAAGGGCTTCATCTGCCCCTGCACTAGGGTTAAATACCATAATATTCAAATATGTTTATTGGCATATGAAGCAGATCTCAGGTGAGCGTTGACAGGACCATTGGTCCTCTGGTTTTATCAAGTTTCACCATTTGAGGACATTCATTTGTGCTTGCTGCAAAATTAAATAATTGACATAGGAATTTTCTAAAACTAATGTTAGAAATAAACATTATTATTAATATTTCATTTACCATTAATAGAATAATAGTCATAAAAATGACTTAAAACAGGGTGTTGCAAGAGTGCAGCAAGACATTATTTCAGCATGTGCATGAGAAACCCAACAATTTGGGGTTCCGACCAGGTCTGACACAAACCAGGCTGTACAGTGACAGAAGCAGGCTAGAAGCTTGTAATTTCGGATTTAAGAAGAGAGATTGTACTATCCGTGTAGTGAAAACAAAGGCGTTGACCAGCTTCGCAGGAACTGCGAACCTGATTAGCGCCTATGTTTTCACTACAGGGATGTGCCTTTGTTTTCGCCTATGCAGATTGTTGGTTTTCTCATGAACTGGCTCATTTTAAATACTCGCACATATCTATACCAAACCTATGCGTTATCGGCCTGTTTTGTGACTCTTCATTTTTTGAACCACAGTGGATAAACAATTTGGTATCTACAGGAAGCAAGCACGAATGCATGTTTTGATTTGCTGTTCCAAAACACCATTGAATGGGTTATGAAGATTTAAATGTAAGTGCTGCGTAAGAAGTTTAATAAACTGCATGTGCTTTAAATGATATTTAATTTAAAAAAACTGCAAAATATTAACGGAAAACGTGGTGGACATGTGAAGCAATTTCCAGATTAAACTAAGAAGCCTTCATGGCGCAGTGGTTATGTCGGTTTGTTAACCAGGCTATGTCGCTTTGCTTCTCGTCTGTAGGATGAGACTGCCATCCGAGGTTCCGCCATATGACCTTAGCTGTTAGTGAGATGTTAACCCAAAATCAACCAAACAACAAGATATGGCAATAAACAGTCAATCAAAATTGCGATGTCATCTGCGTGTGTATTGTTTGATTAGTAAGTCGACGTCTCTGACCTATGTTTTCTCCGCAGTTTACAGAGATATTAACTTTTCCGACAAATGATAACAAACATAAGCCTGGCTTCCACGGACAATTTTTCTTTGACGAAGATTATTTGTCACAGAAACTTTGGCTATGAGTTTGCGTTCACACACAGCAAAGATTACTTATATTACCTAGCTAGCTCACCTTTGTTACAGATATCTTACAACGAAACCGCCACACAATTGAATTTACACGAGCATATTTTTCTACTTTGTCAAAGAAATATTGTCCGTGGCAACGAGGCCATAGAAAGCTTCATGGACATAGCAAGCATCATCAGGTAAAGTATACCCCTTTGAACCCTACTTTTACATAGTAAAACTGGGGTTTACAGGGGTATACCTATTTTTCTTATTTTTGCTCCAAAACATAGGTTGTGGGTACTCGTTAGAACCGCCTCGCCGAGGCGGTTCTAACATGTACCCACAATCTATGTTTTGAGCAAAAATAAGAAAAAATCCAATTTTTTCTAATGAAAATTTTCATTTTTTACAACTTAAAAAATCTCTGTATATTGCATGGGCGTGTTTTTGTAATGTAATGAACCCTACAGGGACTACCGAAGTGTGTTCAGGAAGATCAAAATTAGAATTTCAGCGACGTGTTTAATACCTGCAAATATTGGGATTATTTAATACATAAACACTACAAATGTAGTTTCTTCGATTTCGGATTATCTCAATTTAAATTATGCAAGGGCACCAGCCCATTGGGACTAGACGAAATATTTCCATCGGTATTCCGTTCCCCCTTCATGTCAGGGAAGTGGAAGGAAATACCGAAGTGGAGCGGAGTGACAGTTAGCCAGCTGATCTAATTGGGGCCTGAAGAAATAGATGGGCTGCTTGTGCCTCCAGGCAAAGCCAATATGCTACTGAGTGACCACCTGATTACTGGTTAACCGCTCTATTATGATCCTGGCAAAGAAAAGTGGTTCAAGTCAAACCATCCACTCGTTAAAGTCTTTGTGGCTCACTTATATGTACATTTATTTGTACATAATGTACATGTAGGTGGTTATATTTGAGGCACTTCTTGGGTGTCATGACTGCCTTATATTTTGGGTAAAATGTCTCATAAAATGGAGGCAACGTGCCGACATGGTCATAGCTGTTGACTGGGACGTTATGTATCAATTTAAACATACAAACAAACACAATAATGCAAAAGATGTTGGGCATTAATGGATTGCCATTTTATAAGGCATGCTAGTGGATAAAGGTAGTTGCCATTTGACAAGGCAATCCTTGTATAAGGGTAATTGTCACCAGATGAGTGTCAATTTGGTAAGGTAATAAAAATTATATAATATTCATTACTTTTGCGTTTTCAAAGCTCATCAGTGTGTAAAAAGTAGGCAATGTGTTCTTATGTTGCTGAGTAAATACTTTATGATGCCCTTGTGCCCATATTGCCCACAAAATATCTATGGGTAGGAGTGATTTTGAGTTTAAATCGAATTATTTAACTACAATTTTTTAGCTCACCTGAGCCGAAGGCTCACAGGTGAGCTTATAGTATAGTGGTCGAGCCGGCGTCCGTGCGTCATCGTCCGTCATCATCGTCAACATATTCAAACGACTTCTCCTCTGAAGCTGCCAGGCCGAATCTTTTCATATTTCACATTTAGCATCTACAGGTGGGGGAAACGAATATTTGTGTTTTTTATTTCGAGCGGATAAGAACTCTGGTTGCTATGGCAACTTGAAGTTTCCATTGACTTGTATGGAGAAAAGTGGAAATTGGCATTTTCCGTTGTCAGGCTGGGGATATTTGAATTTTTGTTTTTTCATAAAGGTTTATTGCGTAGTCCTTCACGTTTAAGGCAACTTTTGTAAAAATTACTTTATTCGTTTGGTTGCTATAGCAACATAAAGGGTAAATTTTCGAAAAAAATATTCAAAAATCTTCTTCTCAGAAGCCGTATGGGGGATGAAGCTGAAATTTAGCACACATGCTTATGACATTATCCTGTACAAAGTTTGTGTTTTTTATTATCTTTGTCCAACTACTTTGGTTGCTATGGTAACTTGAAGTTTCCATTGACTTGTAAGGCAAAAAGTGGAAATTTGCAATTTCTGCCGTTTCATTGAAGATATTGAAATTTTGTTTTTACATAAATGTTTATTGAGTAGTCCTTCCCGTTTTAGGCAACTTTTGTCAAAATTGCTTTATTCGTTTGGTTGCTATAGTAATGTAAAGGGTAAATTTTCGAAAAAAATATTCAAAAATTTTCTTCTCAGAAGCTGTAAGGCGGATGAAGCTGAAACTTTGCATACATGCTTATGATATAAGGCTCTACAAAGTTTGTGTTTTTTATTGTCCTTGTCCCACTACTTTGGTTGCTATGGCAACTTAAAAGTTTCCAATGACTTATAAGACGAAAAGCGGAAAATTGCAATTTCTGCCATTTCGCTTGAAATATTTGAGTTTTGTTTTTACGTAAATGTTTGTTGACTAGTCCTAGCATCTGTAGGAAGTGGGAACCAATGTATATATAAATAATCCAGGAAACACAACCAAGATGACTGTCATGCGCATATATGGTAAAAACCGTTCAAGAATCTTCTTCTCTGGAACCAGTGGACCGATTTCAACGAAACTGGACATGAAGCATCTATCACTCAAGTACTACAATGTATATATAAATCATGACCCTGAGATGACCTTGACCTATTTTATTGCAAGGTCAATTTTGGAAACATTGGCTTTTACATGGGAAAAATTGAAAACTATGGATTTTATGAAAACTATTGCAGTCTGAGACCTGAAAAGTGGTAGATGCACACAACTAATGGATTAGATGAAGGTATATGATTAATTTAGGTCAAGATCATCTCTTGAACTTGGCCGGTCTGTCGTCCATACACACTTTTCAAAGATCTTCTTCTCTGAAACGGCTAGGCTAATCAAAGCCAAATTTTATATGAAGCATCTGTAGGAAGTTGGAACCAATGTATATATATATATATATATATATATATATATATATATATATATATATATATATATATATATATATATATATATATATATATATATAATCCAGGATACAGGACCAAGATTGCCGCCATGCCTATATATGGTAAAACCCTTCAAAAAAATCTTCTTCTCTGGAACCGGTGGACCTATTTCAATGAAACTTGGCATGAAGCATCTATGACTCAAGTACTACAATGTATATATAAATCATGGCCCTGCGATGGCATGACCTATTTTACGGCAATGTCAAGTTTGGAAACATTGGCTTTTACATGGGAAAAAGTGAAAACTATGGATTTTTTGAAAACTATTGCAGCCTAAAACCTGAAAAGTGGTAGATAAAAACAACTAATGGATAAGATGAAGGTATATGATTAATTTGGGTCAAGGTCATCTCTTGACCTTGGCCGGTCCGTCGTCCATACACACTTTTCAAAGATCTTCTTCTCTTAAACCGCTTGGCCAATCAAAGCCAAATTTTAACTACTTTTCTTTAGTCCAGTGACTGTATTTCTTGAACTCTCAGGTGAGCGATCGTTGCCCTTGGCTACTTGTTATGTTTTAAGTAGACCAATCTTTCAAATGTAAGAAAATATCATATTTGTTCAGATAAAAAATAATATTTTACTGTCTTAGTCACAGTACACCGTAAAACCAGTTTGCGTACGCAACATTGATTCAGAATCATATATTTATTTTTCTAAACAAATGTATACATACATATAATTCTAATAAAACGTGAACACTTTGAAAGTCGGTGTTGACCCTTCCCAGAGAGATGAACGCACAATATCCCTCTGGTTCAAGCCAACATCAAAACTGGTCTTCAATATTATTGTTTCAAACCAATTTGTCATTATTCCGGCTTTAAAATATGCACATTAAAAAGAGTTACATGTAAACATGTACATTGTCAAGTTAGTATGTATCAATTACTGATAAAATATTTATAACTATATATCATCAAAAATATAAGACACGGAAATGAGCGAAATATGAACGACATGGAAATGAAATATACATGTTTGTGTCTTATGTATAAATTGAGCCGCGACGCAAGAAAACCGGTCTTCGGGGTTTCCGACCAGGTCCGACACAAACCGGCCTGTACAAGCTCAGAAAAGAGCTAGAAGCTTGAAATTTCGGATTTAAGTAGAAGAGGAATTGTACTATCCGAGTAGCGAAAACAAAGGAGCTGATCAGCTTCGAGGTTACCGCGAAGCTGATCTGCGCCTTTGTTTTCGCCTAGGCAAAAATCCGGTTTTCTCATGATGCGGCTCAATTGTACTTCTACTGATTCAGAGTATTTTTAATACACAGACTGTGAATCATGATTATTGTTAGTTGTCGTCTATCACCATTTCGACCATACCCGCCTCAGCAACAATAGGCCTGAAAAAAATGAATATGAAACATTGTGGAAGTGGATAAGAACATGAGAACGGGTATAATTGCGTTGCCTGCAGCTTAGTTCATGTCTTGTGCATGTATTCTTGATATCTGATATATGCCGTCATGAACTGTGCTGTAAAACATGCTAGCCTAGGGTTAAAAAGGTACACTAACTATATCATATGATTAAATCTGCAGGTCTAGGTTTTATAATACCGAACTAGTAGACGGAATGTTTCCATCGGTATTCCGTTAAACCTCTAGTGGAGCGGAGTGATAGTTAGCCAGCTGATCTACCGAACTAGTAGCTCCAGGTGGACAAGGCCATTCGTTAAATTCAAGTTTTGGCAATTCTGCATGCTAACATCTGTATTTACAGTACATTTTAGCCACAATTTTACCACATGGAACAAACTCCTCCATAGGGGAACTGGTTCCATTTGTAAGTCTACTCAACTTTGAAAGGCGTTTGTTGAACGGAACCGTAAAATATTACCTTTCCTCGGCTTCCTTTTCTGTATCCTCTTGCATCAAGACCTTCACCGCATCTCCGATATCACTGATTGCTGAATCTTCGCTGAACCTGTACACCGGGTAGCCTCGTTTGTTGATCAGGAACACTTCGAAGTTCCATCGAACATCGCTGACACGTTTTGGGTCGTAAAATAGGAGATCTTGAAATTCATCACTTGTTGGGCCACACTGTTTCTGGAAAACGATGCGAATTGCGTTGGCTCAGAGAAATGTTAAGGATTCAGAATGCTTTCAGGTGTAATGAGAAGGCAATGACCAATAACATGGACAAAACAAATTCTGGATTCAGATTCTTTTACCGATCCCAACAGATAACATCGCAACAGAACTGCGGCTTTGGAATGGTCGGAGGTAACTTGATATTGGAGGACCGTGAAAGTTCTTGTTAATCTGTACGGACCAAATGTCGCCTTCCACACAATTAACATACCTTTGAGGTTCCACAAACATGTTCTCATAATTGCACTTTCTTAGTGTACGCGTTTGTATACTTCAAACAAGCAACCTTAAGTATATTGTACATTTTAGAGTAAAACTGGAGAATTTGTTAACGTTTGTAAATAGAAAGGGAACTGAGATTCAATGAAACGCTGTTTAGTACGATAACCCATGGGTGTGTTGGTTGCATATCTATGCCGGATTTTCAAATGATATGCAACTCAACTATTAGAAAACATACCTTGAGGTATGTGTAAAGCGGGATTTCGTCTTTTCCGTTGACCTCAACCAGCTTAAACATCTGAAAGTTGGGCACGTAGCCACCACCAGGCCTCACGTACTTGATAGCATTTAGAATCTCAGTGCCGTTAGCCTCCGGTTCTTGCTGAAAAAATTGGTATTTTTAAATTAGTTTATTGATGATCGTCAATGTACATGTACATGTAAAATAGAGTCTACGGTTTGCGAACTGGGTATAGGAATGTGACAATGTACTGTTCGCCCGTCCTCTTACCCCCCCCACCCCCCCCCCCCTTATACTCCACTTTCATGTAGTGGGGTGTATAGGGATACATTTTGTTTCTTATTTTTGCTCCAAAAACAGACAAAGATTGAAGGTACTTGCTAGAACAGACTCTTTTAGGCTGTTCTAACGTGTATTCATAATGTTTGTTTTTTTATTTTCTAATGAATTTCCGTATAATCTACAGCCGAAAAAAATGTTTTTGTAATGTACGTGTATGTTTAGCTAGCACAAGGAATGCATAAACTTAAGAGGGCGATGCCTCGTTTTCCCTACATAATGTAGCAGTTTTAGGAAGACGGAGAACTAGACTTACCTATTTCCAAAACTAAACTACTCGCCCATACCAAGATGTTTACCTACGTACATTAGAAAACTTGATAAACGGTATAACTTTACATTATTTCTTCCGATTATAACCAACTTTTCTAAACTTCAAAAAAGAAAGCAATTACAGTGTGTAAAATTTTATGCAAAATTTACGAAATCTTTATGCAAAAAAATATAAAGCATCTTACCAGATTGAATTGATTACAAGGGAATCCGAGAACTTCAAAGCCCGTCGAGAATTCCTGTTTGAGTGCGTTCATTCCATAATAATGGACCTGGTTCAACCCTCAGTAGGTCGCCACGTTCATTATTGCCAATACCTGACCGGTGAATTTGGACAAATGTATGGTTTCCTCTTCCAAAATGTCCTTCTCACTAAACCCGTACACGGTCTGTGTCTCCGGGGCGGGAAGCGTACATTGTATCCGGGTCCCTTGCGAGGGGCCAAGCGTTACGCACAGGGCCCACAACAGAAGCTGTCCTTTCGGGACAGACATGGCTGTGGAAAAGCAAAATGTCCGTAGCCGATTTGGTATGCACCCGGTTTTATATGTAATCCATCTATATTTATCTCAAGCATTGGTCACGGGAAAGATATATGCGGACATGTGACACAAAGATTGGTGTAGCTGGGTCACTTTGCCTCCCAATATCAATATCCGTCTTGCAAAATAACCTTATGCCACAGCGCATAAGTCAGAGGTTTACGGAATCTACTCGCAACCATTTCTGCTCTACGTACACTGCGACGTTTCGTGGCGAACTAAGTGCAGCTTTTGACGCATGTATATGTCATGTACCTAATACTATTCAATTATTTTCCTCTTTTTCCGTGTACCGACTTTAGTTTCTTAACCGACCATTGACCCCGGATAACATTTTATCATCGATTTGTTCTGTTTTGTGGCTAGTGGTTATGTATACGGTTTCGCTTTTTTAACCCGGTAACGCGTCGTGCCCTGTTAGACTGGCTCCCGTCGTCAAAATGGTTGTTTATCAATAAAACATGCATACTCAATACATGGCTCAAAATTTTCTGATGTCTCAGTTTTCTATGTTCTGAGGCTGTGAAGAGAGGTAAATCTTTATGCAAGAAATTTTGTGGAGGTTATAGAACATGATGAATGTACTATTGTGTTATAAGAAAATATTGAACATAGGACTGGAGCCAGTCTACGTGCCCTGTACGCACAGTTTCTTTTGAGAGACTACATCGCAGCCAACTATAGCATCAGTACAGGACAGGGGCATTTAGGGAAAATGCGTCAAAATGTCGCTGTTTTCAGTCTGCCCGCTACTTACAGAACCACAGCTGGCAACCATTACGAAAACATACCCATACAATATACAGAAATGTTTCTGGTTGTAAAAAATTTAAACTTTCATTAGAATTTTTTTGTTTTGCATATTTTTAGCTCACCTGAGCCGAAGGCTCACAAGGTGAGCTTATAGGATGGTAGTCGAGCCGGTGTCTGTGCGTGCGTCCACGCATTCAAACATGAATATCTCTAAAACTGGGCCAATTGCGATCAAATTTTATCAGAAGCATTATTGGGGTGGGGGAAAGGTTGCATTAGGTTTGGGCCTGATGGGATTGGAACTCTGGTTTCCATGGCAACAGATAGCTCCTATAGACTTACAATGGGAAAAACAAAAAAAATCTCCAAAACCACAAGGCCCAGAGCTTTCATATTTTGTGTGTAGCAGAGTATAGTGGACCTCTTTATAAATCCTGCCAACCGTGCCCTTCTCCGAAACCACAAGGTCCAGAGCTTTCATACTTTGTGTGTAGCAATGTGTAGTGGTCCTCTTTATAAACCCTGCCAATCATGCCCCTGGGGTCAAAAATGGCCCCACCCCGGGGGTCATTAGCTCCCATAGACATACAATGGGAAAAACATAAAAAAAAATCTTCTCCGAAACCACAAGGCCCACAGCTTTCATATTTTGAGTGTAGCAATATATAGTGGTCCTCTATATAAATCCTGCCAACCGTGGCCCTGGGGCCCATACGGGCCCCGCCCCGGGGGCGTCATGGGAAAAACAAAAATAGTATATTTCTCCGAAACCACAGAGCCCAGAGCTTTTATATTTTATATGTAGCAATGTGTAAAGGTCCTCTTTATAAATCCTGCCAACCATGCCCCTGGTGTCAAAAATGGCCCCGCCCCGGAGGTCATTAGCTCCCATAGACATACAATGGGAAAAACATAAAAAAAAGTCTTCTTCTCCGAAACCACAAGGCCCAGAGCTTTCATATTTTGTGTGTAGCAATGTATAGTGGTCCTCTTTATAAATCCTGCCAACAGTGCCCCTGGGTCCATACGGGCCCCGCCCCAGGAGCGACATGGGAAAAAACATAAAAAATTTTCTTCTCCGAAACCACAAGGTTCAGAGCTTTTATATTTTGTGTGTAGCAAAGTATAGTGGTCCTCTTTATAAATCCTGCTAACCGTGGCCCTGGGGTTCATGCAGGCCCCGCCATGGGGCATCATTATCTGCCATAGGCTTACAATGGAAAATACATGAACAAATCTTCTTTTCTGAAACCACAACAGCCAAAGCTTCTATATTTGGTATGCAGCATTGGTATGCGAAGCTTTACATAAATCCTGCTAAGAATGCCCCTGGGGTCAGAAATGGCCCCACCCCGGGGGGTCAATAGCTCCCTTAGACTTACAATTGGAAAAACATAAATCTTCTCCGAAACCATATGGCCCAGAGCTTTCATATGTTGTGTGGACTAATGTATAATACTCTCCTTTATAAATGCTGCCAAGGGTGCCCCTGGGGTCCATACAGGCCACGCCCGAGGCATGTCATTATCTACCATAGACTTATAATGGAAATACATGAAAAATTCTGCTCTGCAACAGCATGACACAAAGCTTGTATATTTGATATACAACAATGTCATGTGCAGCTCTACATAAATCCTGCCAATCATGCCCCGGAGGGGGGGCATTATAGGACCCTGTCCTTGTTAGATGATTTTTTCAAGTGAACCAAAATGGCAGACAAGAGGATACACAATCCAGACAAGAGCTATTCTGTTGATGTAAGTAGGGTTTCAAGGTCACATGACCGAGATGGCCACCATACCCATATATGGTAAAAACCCCAATTACTTTGTCCAGTGACTGTAATTGTTGACTCTCAGGTGAGCGATCGTTGCCCTTGGGCTACTTGTTCTTATTTTTGCTCCAAAACATAAATTGTGGGTACACGTTAGAACCGCCTCGGCGAGTACCCACAATCTGTTTTGGAGCAAAAATAAGAAAAAACAGGTATAACTGTTTATACCCCTGCAAACCCCTGTTTATTCTATATAAGAGTGGGGTTTAAGGGGATTTTCATTGCACAGACATGTTTTCCTGATGCGTGCAGATTTTGCAGATTCAGTACTATGCATGTACATGCGCATACCTCGTCACAAATAAGCGGAAGTCCATCGACGTAAACTTGTGTTTAACCCGTATTTGACGAATGAATTTTTCCATTATTATCAATTGGATGAGTCCACTTTCATTTTTAGGGGTGTTAGGAGTGATTTGTATCTCATTTTTCGATGAAATTCCTCCAAGCAAACAGAATAGCCCCAGATGGGACGCCGCGTTCTGCGGCGTCACATCTGGGGCTATTTTGTTTGCCTATGTCCCATAAAAGGGACACCAGGCTTAAATGAGTTAATTGCGAAGAGAACATTCGTTTTCATTTATGTATCAGACGTTGTAGATCTTTGGTTACGTTCGCATAAACATGATAAATGCGTTTTCGCAACAAATCGTTATCTATGTATCACGTTCGTTGAAAAGGTTATTTTTTATAACATCATTTCAAACGCTTTCGTTTAGAAATGATCGCAAACCATGACTATTTCGTAGGTCTTAGGTATAAAAAATCGCTTATCTGTGACGAGGCCTTAACGTTTCGGAAATACTTAACAATGTCAGCAGATATTACTTGACAAATTTTCTTTTTCTTTCCATATTATTCGCATGCGAGTATTAGTGCAGTCTGGCACTCATTACGAAAACATGCCCATGCAATAAACAGAGAATTTTTGAGCTTTAAAAATTGAAAATTTTCAGCTGAAAAATTCTGATATTTTTTCTTATTTTTGCTCCAAACATAGATTGTGGGTACACGTTAGAACCGCCTCGCCGAGGCGGTTCTAGCGAGTACCCACAATCTATGTTTTGGAGCAAAAATAAGAAAAATAGGTATACCCCTGCAAACCCAGTTTTGCTATAGAAGGGGTATACATTACACGGACATGTTTTCGTGATGTAACTTGACATTTCTTTTCATATTATTCGCATGCGAGTACTAGTGCAGTTTGGCAGTCTTTATTCAGAGAGAGATTTTGAATTTCCGAGGCAACAAAGTCGCGAGCTTAACCCATCAGGAAAACATGTCCGTGCAATGAATACCCCTTAAACCCCACTTTTATATAGTAAAATTGGGGTTTAAGGGGGTGTACCTAATTTTCTTATTTTTGCTCCAAAACATAGATTGTGGTTACTCGTTAGAACCGCCTTGCCGAGGCGGTTCTAACGTGTACCCACAATCTATGTTTTGAGCAAAAATAAGAAAAATATCCATTTTTTTCTAATGAAAATTTCAAATTTTACAAGAAAAAATCTCTGTTTATTGTATGGGCAAGTTTTCGTAATGCGAACATACAGAGCTCATGCAGACGTTATTATGATTCTACTAATGCACTTTACTCCGTTACCTTTATTTCAACTTGTAAAATCTTTGGTGGCAAAAAGAAAAGACTTCCCACATCATAAAAATGATAATCTGTTATGTTTGTTTTGTCTTCCTCGGAACGATTGCCAAAGGAAACTGCTAATTGTTTTTTACATCAACGTTAATGACATTAACAGAGGTTCAGCAAGCCAAGAAAGCAGAAAACTTGTTTTGGGGGCTTCCGACCAGGTTCGTCAAAACTGACATGTACTTTCACGGAAGAGACTAGAAGCTTAAGTTTCGGATATAAAAGGAAGAGGCGCTATACTATCTTTGACGCGTAATCAAAAGTGCACAGCTGATCTGTGCTTGTGTATTCGCATGTTTTAAAAGGTTTTCTCACGAAGCGGTTGAAGAAGTTTCCACGTTGATTCGTTTTGATGTCTAGCTTGTAATTTTCATTCTTTACAATAACTTCGGTGAACTTTTTGTGCACTGTGGATAATACATCAAACGATCTCTTTTATTAATGCAGAGAACATCATAAAAAGCAAATAAATCCAGAGCTATTTCATCTAAAGCGTTTTGACTATGTTATATCTATGGAATTGGAACTTGTAACGGTGTGATATATAGAGGATATTTGCTTGTTTGAGGTGAATACCAAATATATTTCATCGAGTGAGTTGAAAACATCAGAATTTTCACGAGTGCGCAGCACGAGTGAAAATTTTGATGTTTTCAACTCACGAGATGAAATATATTTGGTATTCACCGAAAAAAAAGCAAATTTTCTTTTTATTTTATACAATACACGGGCATTTTCCTATTCACAAAGCAGGCGGTGAAAATGCGAAAACCAAAAATTTTTGAAAACACGAATAATTTTGGTACCACATTGTTCCTTACGTTCTAACTAAGAAAATGAATACCCACACTTTATGTTTTCGTTCATAAATAACGGAGTTATAGGCGTTTGAATTTGTGAAGTGAGACACATTTAATGACGTCAAGTAAATGGAAACGTCAGAAGTAATCCAAAAAATCTGACGTCATTACAGTGAAGATATAGGCTGATATCAGTCACTAGTGACTTTTGATATCAGTGAGGTTTGATATCAGTGAAATTTCATATCAATGAAAATACCAATTTTATCAATTTTTGATATACATTGGTTTTCACTGTAAAGTATAAAATAAATACCAGTTTTGTCACGATAAACTATGTGTTTGGTAATTTTCCGAAAAACAAGCTATACTGCAACGAATCGTGACCCTCAAATGGATTGGGGCCTTTTCCTAACTCGAAACATTACGCGTAAATAACATCTGGACTCAAACAAGAAAGACACGGGTCACGTTTCGCGTAGTCTCATATGTAATATACATATAGATTTATTTTCTTTGCACTGGCTGATACGTTGCGTTATGAATCAAGTTTGCCATCTAAATAAACTGACTCTTCGGTACGAGCTGTTCATTACAATAAATTACTGTCAAATTTAAAGTAGAGATTCTGAGCAATAAACCAAATTTGTTTCGATCAATGAACTAAATAAACAGGAAAACGTCATTAGTGGTTCTGGCTCGTTTTGGGAATTGATCTTTTCCCTCCGTCGGATTGTTGCTGTATCTGGAACAAGACTTGAAGATTTAATCAAACAAGCGTGCGATCAGACAGTTAAAGGCGTTCTATAGCGTGTTCTACTGATTAATTAATGAAATGAGTCACCTCGTGGGAAAACCAACAATGTGGTTTCCGAACAGGTCTGACACAAACCGGCCTGCACAGTAACAGAAAAGAGCTAGAAACTTGACATTTCGGATTTAAGGAGAAGAGGAATTGTACTATCCGAGTAGCGAAAACAAAGGCGCTGATCAGCTTCTCGGTTACCGCGAAGCTGATCTGCGTCTTTGTTTTCGCCTATGCAGATTGTTGGTTTTCCCATGAGGCGGCTCAAATTGCAGCCCAGGGTGAGCTCGTATAAAGTCTTTCAGCCGGTTCCATATTTGGCGGGTTACCTGATAGACATTTAGAAGAAAATTCTGAAAACGAACCAGCTTTATTACATTGGATGGATACTTGCAGGCTTCAGCGTTTATGACATTAGAGATGAATAGTTTGGAATTTATTGCGCTGACTAGTTCTTACTGGAAATGTGAAAGTTTTATTATTTAGATGTTAAAATGTATTGAAATAACATTTTTCCCAAGTTTCAGTGTGGCTTTAAATGGATCAAGAGGTGACTTGAACAGTTGTTGGAAATAGTTCCGTTCAAATCCTATAGGCATTGATTGTCAAATGCATCAATTTGTGCTTACGAATCGTTCGACAAAAATATGTCCTAAACACATTTGAACCGAATTTGGATAACACATTTACAGACGTCACAAAATATGGAAAGTATTGAATTGCTCCTCATGATTTTATTTGCGACCCTGTGCATGTCACAATCACAAGACAAATGTCAATACGACTTTAACATGGAACTGAATAAAGTTAAGATAAATTGTCGTGCTGGTGTAGTGCTAAATATAGTTGACCAGCAAGGAAATACACTTCTAGCTGGCGAAACAAACACGAAGGAAGAAACTCTGGTAGTTGTCGAGGTCAATAGGTCAAACATCGCCTCTGTGAGGCACGAATATATAAAAGCGACAAAGAAATTAACTGACGCCAGTAGGTTACTTAGAAAGGCGAGAGAGGAATTGACAGTGCAAGTGAATAATTTGATAAATCTGACCGGTTTGCTGCAGAGGGGAGATGAAGAATTGAAGCGTGACTTGGATACGTTACGGCGGCACGAGCTAACGTCACCGCTCGTGCGCGAAGCTATCATAGCCGCATTGCAGAATCAGTATAACTTCCTGCGCATGGGTCTCCTTGCGCAGAATACCCATCTGAACGAACTTATCCGCACCTCGATGCGCGTGACTACTACGGTGATTAAAACGGCACGTGGTGCACGTAACATGGGTGAAATGCTAAGTCTCCGGGCTGATATAATGAGTTCGACATTGACCAACATAACGCAGTTAATGCCTGGTGGATTTAAAGCCGGTGCATTTTTCGGAGAGCAAACAGGTACGGTTTCAAGTCTTCATTTTTATGCATGTGTTTTATACGAGTAAGAATACAACAAATGAATAAACTGACAAAATATCCATTGCGAAAGCAAGTGTATGCAATATACAAAAAACATTTTAGTTGTAAAAATTTCCTTCGAAAACATTTGCTATTTTTAACATTTTTATCCAAACCATTGATCGTGGACACACGTTAGAACCGCGTCGGCGATGGGGTTCTAACGAGTACCCACAATCTGTGTTTTGGAAAAAAAAATAACTGAGAAAAAATGTATACCCCTGCATACAATGAACTCGAAAATAGAGAATCATCGACAATGGCGAACCACTTTTAAAGATATTGCAGAATTCCTTGAAAATTAAAGATTATGCTGACACCCAGGCCGGAAATTCTATCGAGAGCTGTGAATCGCTGGCTTCGGATTTTAAAAATGGAAGATTTATGCAAAACAAACTTATTTACTAATCATCTAAATAGCGTCGGTATAATTTGACGCATTTTTAAAATATGAATTACGCCTATGACGTCATAATAAAGGCGACGTTACGTTGAATTTCTATCAATATCGTGCGACGTTTTTTACAACACTGTGTTGATTAAAGTTGCATACATAATTAAACAAGCACAAAGTAAGTTCTAAACTTTTACTGAATATCAACTTAGCATTTATGCGCTACACAATCAGGTTCACCACCACGATTTAAAACCTACAGTGGCAATTTAAATACATTTTCCATAATTATAAAATACGGACAGATACGAGCAGGAGCTTGCTTCCAATAGCAATGAAGTAGACGATACAACAGAACCTAATTCTGCAGAGTATTTTCAGCTGCTGGCAGCATCATTAACTTTCGTTGTTGCTGATGTGAATTCAGCCCAGTTGTGGACATACAGTATTAGCCATTCGTGGTTCATTTTAGTTTTAAAATGTTTGTATTTCCGCAGTGTGGGCTGAGCTCTCTTGGCAGTGAACAAAACTGTAAATGAGCACCACATAAAAACACAAACAGTATTTTGGTTTTTGACCAGGTCTAACACAGTCCGGGCTGTACAGAAGATGGCTAGAGGCTTGAACATTCGGATTCAGGAACAAAAGGGATTGTGCTAACTATGTATCGAAAACAAAGGCGCTGATCAGCTGCGCAGTTGATCTGCGCCTTTTTTGTGTTTGTGTTTTACGTTCCACTCAACAGCTAAGGTCATATGGAGTCTCATCCGAAAGATTAGGGAAGCCCGGGAACGAACTCACTCACGATCACCGGTTCAGAAGGCGATAAGCTTTACAGAGGCTTCCTAGGACGTCTTTAGTGGCTGTCAAAATGGTTTTTGGGTGACGCAAACGTCTTCAAAACGTGTTAGGCGGAAACGTCGCCGTCACGTTCAGGTGACGTCGAATGGTTCAAACATCTTACCCTCTGAAACCGCTTGGCCAGTCAAAGCCAAATTTTATGTGGAACATCTATAGAATGGGTGAATCAATGTGTATATAAATATTCTAGTTCACAAGACCAAGATGGCCGCCATGCCCATATATGGTAAAAAACCTTCAAAAATCTTCTCCGAAACAGGTGGACTGATTTCAAAGAAACTTGGCATGAAGCATCAATGGCTAAAGTACTACAATGTGTATGTTAATCTTGACCCTGTTGTGACCTTGACCTATTTTACGATAAGGTCAACATAGGTCGCCAATGCAATTGAATGGGGAAAACTTTTAAAAAGTCATTTGAGGTGAAACTCTTGCAGGAAATGTGCAGTAGGACTGAATATTAATGATTCTGAAAAAAAATATGGATCCACGGGCTCATATCCCCCCACCCCGGGGCAATATACATGTATATTACCATAATATTCAAACATCTTCTCATCTGAAACCACTTGGCCAATTAAAGCCAAATTTGATTTGAAGCATCTATAGGATGGGGGAACCAATGTGTACATGTATATTAATAATCTAGGGCAGATGACTAAGATGACCGCCATGTCCGTATATGGTAAAAACCCTTCAAAACTTTTCTTCTCTGAAACCAATTGATAAAGTTACATGAAACTTGGCGTGAAGCATCGATGGCTAACGTACTACAAGGTATATATAAATCATGAACCTGTGATGACCTTGACTCAGTTTATGTGACAAGATCAACATGGGTTGCCCATGCATTTGCATGGGAAAAACTGTTAAAATGTCATTTGAAGGGAAAAGCCAGCAGGAAATTGGCAAATGGACAGAATATTGATTATTCTGAAAAAAGAAAATGGCCAAAGGGCTTCATCTGCCCCTGTACTGGGATTAAATACCATAATAGTCAAACATGTTTATTGTTATATGCAGCAGATCTCAGGTGAGTGTTTACAGGACCATTGGTCCCCTGTTTTTTTTCCTCATCAAATTACTTGTATAAGATGGTCTGTAACTGATAGTTTTTTCGCGGAAATTTATCGGAGGGTTATTGAATAATAATTATTATAAGATTTGCTACGTAAACGAGGATTAAAACAAAATAGCTAAAAAAATCACAAGTTTACCAAATATCTGGTAGTAATACCATTTTTAGGCAAAGCTCACACCTGATAATGGTCATATTCATTCAACAACGTCTAGTCTTAATGAAATGTATGGAATTTGGATAGTACTACTTGTACTTTTCGAATTTTTCATTGCCAAAGTGTAGTAGCAAGTAGCAGGAAAACACCTTTTCCGGCACACGCAATGGGAGTTCTTTCAAGAGGAGTAACTAAAAATTAAACCTGGTGACCCCCAACTTTTATTTGCCCAGTACAAAGAAAGCTTCAGATTTTAAAAAAAAAAAAAAAAAAAAAAGAATGTTATATCAAGCCGTTAAAATCGCCTTTGGGGTTGGTATCATCCTTAAGACAAAATATTCTTTATTATATAACTCTGTCATTTACTTTCATCTACACCTTGCAGTTTGGTAAAAGAACTTAAATTCTTTGACAACACCGAACATACAGAGCTCATGCAGACGTTATTATGATTCTACTAATGCACTTTACTCCGTTACCTTTATTTCGACTTGTAAAATCTTTGGTGGCAAAAAGAAAAGACTTCCCACATCATAAAAATGATAGTCTGTTATGTTTGTTTTGTCTTCCTCGGAACGATTGCCAAGGGAAACTGCTAATTGGTTTTTACACCAACGTTAATGACATTAACAGAGGTTCAGTAAGCCACGAAAGCAGAAAACTTGTTTTGGGGGCTTCCGACCAGGTTCGTCAAAACTGACATATACTTTCACGGAAGAGACTAGAAGCTTAAGTTTCGGATATAAAAGAAAGAGGCGCTGTACTATCTCTGACGCGTAATCAAAAGTGCACAGCTGATCTGCGCCTATGTATTCGCATGTTTTAAAAGGTTTTCTCACGAAGCGACTGAAGAAGACTCCACGTTGATTCGTTTTGACGTCTAGCTTGTAATTTTCATTCTTTACAATAACTTCGGTGGTCTTTTTGTGCACTGTGGATAATACATCAAACGATCTCTTTTATTAATGCAGAGAACATCATAAAAACCAAATAAATCCAGAGTTATTTCATCTAAAGCGTTTTGACTTTGTTATATCTATAGAATTGAAACTTATAACGTTGTGATATATATACCAGCTTTATCACGATAAACTGTGTGTTGGGTAATTTTCCTAAGAACTAGCTACACTGCGACAAATCGCGGTGGCCCTCAAAGGGATTAGGGTCTTTCCCTAGTTCATGATGGATTACGCGTAAATAGCATCTAGCCTCCATTAAGGAAGACACGGATCATTTTTCGCGCAGTGTCATCTTTGATATCCATATAGATTTGTTTTCTTTTCACAGGCTAATATGTTGCGTTATGAATCAAGTTTGCCATCTAAATAAACTGACTCTTCGGTACGAGCTGTTCATTACAATAAATTACTGTCAAATTTAATGTAGAGATTCTGAGCAATAAACCAAATTTGTTTCGATCAATGAACTAAATAAACAGGAAAACGTCATTAGTGGTTCTGGCTCGTTTTGGGAATTGATCTTTTCCCTCTGTTGGATTGTTGCTGTATCTGGAACAAGACTTGAAGATTTAATCAAACAAGCGTGCGATCAGACAGTTAAAGGCGTTCTATAGCGTGATCTACTGATTAATTAATGAATTGAGCCACCTCGTGGGAAAACCAACAATGTGGTTTCCGAACAGGTCTGACACAAACCGGCCTGCACAGTAACAGAAAAGAGCTAGAAACTTGACATTTCGGATTTAAGGAGAAGAGGAATTGTACTATCCGAGTAGCGAAAACAAAGGCGCTGATCATCTTCGCGGTTACCGCGAAGCTGATCTGCGTCTTTGTTTTCGCCTATGCTGATTGTTGGTTTTCCCATGAGGCGGCTCAAATTGCAGCCCAGGGTGAGCTCATATAAAGTCTTTCAGCCGGTTCCATATTTGGCGGGTTATCTGATAGACATTAAGAAGAAATTTCTGAAAACGAACCAGCTTTATTACATTGGAGGATACTTGCAGGCTTCAACGTTTATGACATTAGAGATGAATAGTTTGGAATTTATTGCACTGACAAGTTCTTACTGGAAATGTGAATGTTTTATTATTTAGATGTTAAAATGTATTGAAATAACATTTTTCCCAAGTTTCAGTGTGGCTTTAAATGGATCAAGAGGTGACTTGAACAGTTGTTGGAAATAGTTCCGTTCAAATCCTATAGGCATTGATTGTCAAATGCATCAATTTGTGCTTACGAATCGTTCGACAAAAATATGTCCTAAACACATTTGAACAGAATTTGGATAACACATTTACAGACGTCCCGAAATATGGAAAGTATTGAATTGCTCCTCATGATTTTATTTGCGACCCTGTGCAAGTCACAATCACAAGACAAATGTCAATACGACTTTAACATGGAACTGAATAAAGTTAAGATAAATTGTCGTGCTGGTGTAGTGCTAAATATAGTTGACCAGCAAGGAAATACACTTCTAGCTGGCGAAACAAACACGAAGGAAGAAACTCTGGTAGTTGTCCAGGTCAATAGGTCAAACATCGCCTCTGTGAGGCACGAATATATAAAAGCGACAAAGAAATTAACTGACGCCAGTAGGTTACTTAGAAAGGCGAGAGAGGAATTGACAGTGCAAGTGAATAATTTGATAAATCTGACCGGTTTGCTGCAGAGGGGTGATGAAGAATTGAAGCGTGACTTGGATACGTTGCGGCGGCACGAGCTGACGTCACCGCTCGTGCGCGAAGCTATCATAGCCGCTTTGCAGAATCAGTATAACTTCCTGCGCATGGGTCTCCTTGCACAGAATACCCATCTGAACGAACTTATCCGCACCTCGATGCGCGTGACTACTACGGTGATTAAAACGGCACGTGGTGCACGTAACGTAGGTGAAATGCTCAATCTACGAGCTGATATAATGAATTCGACATTGACCAACATAACGCAGTTAATGCCTGGTGGATTTAAAGCCGGTGCATTTTTCGGAGAGCAAACAGGTATGATTTCAAGTCTTCATTGTTATGCATGTGTTTTATACAAGTAAGAATACAACAAATGAATATACTGACAAAATATCCATTGCAAAAACAAGTGTATGCAATATACAAAAACATTTTAGTTGTAAAAATTTCCTTCGAAAACATTTGCTATTTTTAACATTTTTATCCAAACCATTGATCGTGGACACACGTTAGAACCGCGTCGGCGATGGGGTTCCAACGAGTACCTACAATCTTTATTTTGGATCAAAAATAATGAGAAAAAAGGTATACCCCTGCATACAAAGAACTCGACAATAGAGAGCCACTTTATAAAGATATTGCAGAATTCCTTGAAACTTAAGGATTATACCGACACCCAGGACGGAAATTCTACTGAGAGCTGTGAATCGCTGGCTTCGGATTTTGAAAATGGTGGATTTATGCAAAACAAACTTATTTACTAATCATCTAAATAGCGTCTATATAATTTGACGCATTTTTATATGAATTACGCATATGACGTCATAATAAAGGTGACGTTACGTTGAATTATATCAATATCGTGCGACGTTTTTTGGCCGCCATGACTTTGAAATTTGCGACAGTGTGTTGATTAAAGCTGCATATATACTGAACAAAAAAAAAAAGAAACGCAACAATAGGCCATCGATGATTTTTCGACTTTAAGGGTAAAACGTTAATAACTTCAGGTCTGTTGCTGTATGATTCCCATTCATGGGATATTACTCATATTAGGGTATATCATGCAAAAACTGATTTTCATTTCGATAAAAATTGAATGAGAATTTTTGTCGTCTTAAATTATGCAAATCGGAAAAAAATGCTCTGCGCATGCGCACAATTTTGAACCTCCAAATCATCAAGAAACAATGTCAGCTGCTCCCTAATTAAATTTCATGAAAAAGAAATAAAGTTCCGCGACGCACAAGCTCGTAATTTAAACCATCAAAATCCCTATATGTATCATTGAAAGGGGGTAATTTCTATTTAATTCGTTTTATTTCTTTTACGTGTGAGTAATCTGCTGAGTGGTACATTGTGATTTTGAATGGGGGGGGGTGGGGGGGGTTATAGCGGATTTAAATTATGCCATTATTTTCCAATGTAATGCTTGCGTATGCGCACTCTGTGGACTACTACTCTCAGCATGCCCATGGTCGGCATCGGATAACTCCGTAAATACTCATCCATTTTTAAAATGAAAATCGGTTTCTTTTATTCGGAAGCCTGATATCTTATGCAGAAGTAGAAAATGCAATGATTTCTGATTCTATCATAGTTTTCTCAAAATTTAGTAGAATATAGTTGTTGCGTTTCTTTTTTGTTCAGTATATAATTAAACAAGCACAAAGTATAGCCTAGGTTACATTTGCCCCGATCATCGTACGATTTTTCGGTCTGCGATTTTCTCTACGATTTTAGCCTCGTAGGAGATCGTGGGCTACGACGTATGTGTTAACAATTCATACGGGCATCGTGCGATTTTTTGATCTGCCATTTGTCGACGTTCTCATACAAAAACGCAAGGCGATCGTACGGCAGTCGTATGTCTCCGCAGATAGTACGTAGATATCGTACGGATCCCGTGCGTTGTCCGTACGGAGTCCCTATACGTTTTGATACAAAACGCAAGGAGGCCGCACGGTAGTCGTAGGGTCTCCGCAGACTGTTAGTGGATATCGTACGGAGTCCCTTGGACTTCTGACTGATGCCTTGGTTACATTTGGCCCACGATTAGCTTGCGATGATCGTACGATGCCATTTTTTGCATTTTTGGTCCGCGATTTCCCTACGATTTTTTAAAAATCGATTTTTTAAAAATCGAATGTGATCATGGGCTACGACGTAGGTGTTTACAATTCATACGGGCATCGTTCGATTTCTTGTTCTAGCTTTCTTCGATGTCCTGAGTCGGAACTGTTTGGAGATCGTAGGGAAATCAACGGGTCTCCGCACACTTTAAGTTGAAATCGTACGGAGCCCATGCGATGGCCGTGAGGAGTCCTTACGATTTCTTGCGGTCTCCCTACGATAGCCGTGCGATGTAAGGTGTCCGTACGATTTTAATAAACTTGTGATATAACCGTACGGATGCCGCACGATCACCCTAAAGGTCTACGATTATCTTATTATTTTAGTCCCCAAATTATCATAAAACCGTGCGGTGACCGCACGATCATCGCAGGGTTTCCGTAAGGCGCCCGTACGATGATGCTACCTACGACGTGTCTACGGGCTACGGTCTTACGATTTTTACACTTTGTAAACGTGCAGATTACTACAAAATCGTAGAGGCTACGGAGATCGTAGGAAGTCGTAGGAAGCCGTAGAATCGTAGGGATATCGTAGGGTCACCCTGCGGAGACCGCACGAAAATGCCAAAAAAAGGCATCGTACGATCATCGCAAGTTAATCGTAGGGCAACTGTAACTTAGGCTTAAGTTCTACTTTTACTAAATATCAACATAGAAACTATGCGCTACACAATCAGGTTCACCACCACGATTTAAAACCTACAGTGGCAATTTAAATACATTTTCCATAATTATAAAATCACGAAAAGCGTTTAGCAAAATTTAAGGGGTGTGGGTTTCAACTTTTGAAGAGTAGATGTGCACTTCGCCGGAGTTTTAAACCAGGGTTTAAATTTGAAGTTCAAACATGGCTTTAATGAATTATTGTGCACTTGGCTATTTGAAAGTTGAAACCCCGGTTTGAAGAATAAATGTGCACTTTGAGTTTTAAACCCAGGTTTAAACTTTTCAAACCCTTTCAAACCCGAGTTTGAAGTTCAAACCTAGGTTTAAAGAATTAATGTGCACTTGGCTTGCCATAGGAGGGTTATTGAATAATATTAGATTTGCTACTTAAACGAGGATTAAAACAAAATAGCCAAAAAATCACAAATTCACCAAATATCTGTTATTAAAATACACCCATGACGTCATCCTTTTATAAAAACTGTCCATTATTTTTCGGGAATGGACAGTTTAGTGTCCATTATTTTTCGCATGAGCTCGTTTGAGCACAAAAATCATGGTCACCAATGAAGTGTTCATTTTCCCTTTGCTGCACCCCAAAATAATGTGTTCGCTATGTTCAAAGACATTAAATGTTGTGCAGGCTGATTGGAAGCTTTTCTAGCAAATGGTTTAGAATCTACCTAATATTAAATACAATTTCTTCCTAGTATTTGAAATCCTTTGCGATGAAATAGTCGGTATCATAAATTCCCCAAAACGTTATATCCAACGAATCATTGCGTTTTTTCTGTATGAAAAAGGTTCTTGCTCCCTGGTTTCATTGTTAGAAGGTTAGGGTTAGTGTGAGGTGAATGAGAAACCTGGCAGTAGGAACAGACTTCAGACAGTTATTTATGACCAGCTGTTTCCCCCCAAAACAGCCGGGCATTGTAATGGTCCTCTGTCTTTCGAGCATGGAGATTAGCCCTTAACAGATCCATGCACGCTGTCTCATCGATTAACACACATTATGTATTTATACAAAATCATAATTAAATGGTATTGAACATAGACATTACGTTTAACGACGTGTAAAAAGGGAAACTACTGTAAATGCTCTATTTGTACATGGATGCACAAGTGTTAGGCGACTAAGTCGGAAATGCGCTTAAGTAGGAAAAAGTTACGACTATCTAGGAAAACGTCAGTCAGGCGCTTAAGTGGGAAATGCGACTAAGTGGGAAATGCGACTAAGTGGGAAAAACAACTAACCAACTTGGAAAAGTTAATACGAGTCTAGGACTTACAATTGCAACTTGTTAAATATATACATTAATATAGGATATCAATTCGCCGTGTCTTGAGAAAACCTGTCTTAAAGATTTTTCGACCATATCCAACACAAACCTGAGTGAACAGCTGGTATCTCACTGGCATGCGAATTAATTTGATCACATCTTTTATCCAGGAATCAGTGGATAAACATATCCCATCAAAGACTAGTCACTCAGTTTCCTCAGTCCCATGGTTAACTCCTGAAATAAGAAGAAAGATTCGTAGAAAAAATGCAACTCACGCTAAAGCGAAGAAAACTGGGAGTGCAAAATTTAGAACAAAATTTGAAATTTTGAGAAGAGAAATCAAAGCAGATATCAGAAAACAGCATGAGTTGTATGTAAACAACTTGGTTGGTGATGTTAAGGCTAATCCAAGAGATTTTTATCGGTACATAAATAGTCAGAAAAAAGATGTTCAAGGTATCCCCCCTTTGAAAACGCGAAATGGAAGTGGTCTTGCTGAATCAGATTTTGAAAAGGCTGGTGAATTCAATGGTCAGTTTACGGATGTGTTCACCAAAACTGAACATAGCCAGGTCCCTCTTTTGAATAGAAAAGCCCCGTTTATGGAAGACATAGTGGTATCCAAAGAAGGTGTCACAAAACTTCTGAAAGGTTTGAACCCGTCGAAAGCTTTAGGTCCTGATGAGCTTCATCCTAGAGTCCTTAAAGAACTGGCATCTGAGCTAGGTCCGGTTTTTGCACATCTTTTTCAACAGTCAATAGACTCGGGTGAAATCCCCAAAGAATGGTCTTTAGCAAACATTTGTCCCCTGTTCAAAAAGGCTGACAGGTCTCTTGCTTGCAACTATCGTCCAGTTTCCTTGACCTGCGTACCCTGCAAACTTCTGGAACATATAGTGTGTTCTGAAATCATGTCCCATTTGGATCATCATAAACTTTTGTCAGACAGTAACATGCATTCAGGAAATCCCATAGTTGTGAAACCCAGTTAGCTACAGTGATTGATGACTGGGCAAAAATCTTAGAAAACCAAGGTCAGGTTGATACATTTATCTTGGATTTTGAAAAAGCTTTTGACACTCCTCCGCATGAACTCCTTAAAAGCAATTTGTTCAGCTATGGAATTGGTGGGAAGACAATTAAATGGATTGATGCCTTCCTTTGCTATAGACAACAAAGAGTTGTGGTTAATGGCGTTAAATCAGACTGGGCTCCTGTTGTATCTGGTGTCCCACAGGGCACCGTTCTTGGCCCCTTGTTGTTTTCGTTGCATATAAATGATATCACCTCAGATATTGAATCGGAAATCAGACTCTTTGCTGATGATTGTGTTTGTTATCGTGAAATTAAGAATGTGGAGGATACAGTGAAACTTCAGAAGGATATTGATCGATTAGGTAGTTGGGCCAGGAAATGGGGTATGAGATTCCAACCTGTCAAGTGCAACATGATGCAGCTGACAAATAAACGTACTTGTAAAATTCAGGCTTCTTACAAGCTTGAGGGTACTGTGTTGGAAAATGTATCAAATATCTTGGTGTAACAATAACTAAGGATTTGAAATGGAATACTCACATCAGCAATGTGTGTACCAAAGCCAATAGGACCCTTGGTTTTTTGAGACGAAATCTGTTTTCTTGCCCCCAAGATGTGAGAGAAGCTGCCTATAAAGGTCTGGTGAGACCTATTCTTGAATATGGTAGCTCAGTTTGGGACCCTCATTATGAGGTCTGATAGATGATTTGGAGAAGGTGCAAAAGCGTGCGGCTAGGTTTGTAACTAGGAACTATACATATGAAAAAGGTAGTATGACTGGCATCCTTAAAAACTAAAATGGGAATCCCTGCAGAAAAGAAGGAAGGATAATAGAATTTTATTACTTTACAAAGGTCTAAAAGGGAGAGCAAAAATACCCACGGATGACCTTATCCCCAAAAATAGGCGTTGTAGGAATCAACACTCCTTGGCATTTCAGATACCTTCAGCAAGTACAAATGCCTATTTACACAGTTTCTTCCCCCAGACCATTAGAGATTGGAATGAACTCCCTGATTCTCTGATCTCCTCTGCTGAATTGTCAGACGATTGTGTGTCTAAATTTACTTCTCTTGTGAGAGCTCGGGACTAATCCCCTCCGGTCAAGCCCCATCCCCCTGGTGTGGTATTGTCAGTTTGACGTTTCACCAGTAAACTATTCTGATTCTGAATTTCTCGGGGGGGGGGGGTGTAACTGTTTTACGAATTTAGTCGCACGAGTGCCGTAAGAATTTTCATGTGTCGCGAAGTGGTCGCGAAGAAGCTGCGAAGGTTTTGAACATGTTTAAAACTTTTATGCGAATTTTTTTTTTTTTCGCCAAAATATGGCGCAAGACTGTCGCGCGATTGTCTGGCGACAGTCGCACGACGTTCGTGGGAGTGTCGCGAACATGTTGCCACGAAATTTTGTAGGGCAAGGACCAGTAATTGTGATATTAGGGCGGTAACAGTATGACAGGGTCTAGTACTTGTGATATGGGAGAGGTAACTGTAGGACAGGTACTTGTGATATAGGGGATATAGCAGTAGGACGGTGTCCACTTCTTGTGATATAGGAGAGGTCTCTCTAGGACAGGGACCAGTACTTGTGATATAGGGGATGTACCGGAAGGTAGGGGTAGAGTACTAGGGATATAGTGGCCTTAGCGGTAGGACAATGACCAGTACTTGTGATACAGGGGAGGTATCTGTAGGACAGGTACCAGTACTTGTGATATAGGGGATGTACCGGTAGGATAGAGACCAGTACTTGTGATATAGGGACAGAGTCCAGTACTTGTGATTTTGGGGATGTACCTGTAGAGCAGGGTCCAGTACTTGTGATATAGGGGATGTATCGGTAGGTCAGTGTCAAGTACTTGTGATATAGGGATGTAACGGTAGGACAGGGTCCAGTTTTTCTGATATGGGGGATGTACCGGTAAACATGGTCCAGAACTTGTGATATAGAGGAAATAACGGTGTGACAGGGGCCAGTACTTGTAATATAGGGGCTATACCGGTAGGACAGGGACTAGTACTTGTGATACAGGGGAGGTAACTGTAGGACGGGGTCCATTACTTGTTATCTAGGGAAGGTAACTGTATGACAGGGTCCAGTACTTGTGATATAAAGAAAGTTACTGTAGGACAGGGACCAGTACTTGTGATATAGGGGAGGTAACTTTAGGACAGGGACCAGTACTTTTGACCAGTACTGTAGGACAGGGACCAGTAGGCCTACTTGTGATATAAGGGGGTGGTGTAACTGTAGGACAGGGACCCGTACTTGTGATTTAGGGGAGGTAATTGTAGGACAGGGTCCAGTACTTGTACTACACCTTCATTACTTTCTCCCGCACAAAAAACTTGAACAGTATATACGCAAAACAACAGTAGAAGAAGAAAGGAAAAAATCGCCATATTGTATCTCTTAATGGGCCGAGAATAGAATGGATGGTGGCGGGATTTATGTGACTTTATACATGATAAGCAGTTCTGCTTTTCCGATTGTTTACATCAATAAAATATCAGTTACAACAGTGCAGCAAAAATTGTAATTAAAACACCAATTATCTTCTATCCACTGGCTTATCGCCTGCGAATTGTGTGTAAAACCGACAAAAACCTGTATTCGGGGTTAATGTTAATGCAGGCGTCATACCTAGCCCGAGTTTCGTCACGAATTTGGTAAAAAGGCTAATTTGAGCCGAAGCATGTACGAATACAACACGATTATTCCCGAAGCACTCACGAAGCATATACGAAGTGGTAGTTTTGTATACGATGTTGGTGCGATTGGTACACGAAGGCTTCACGACAATGTGAGGTATAAAATGTATTCCCGAAAGTGTCCCGAAGGCATAACGTGACTTCAAGATGTTGTGTAAAAACCAAATGTTGAGACTACAGTGATACCGAGAACAAAGCAGCTTTGCCAGTTTATTTCTTTTAAGATTAAAATTGGAAATGCCAACTAAACCAGGAAGAGGTTTGGGTTTGAAACTAATTTATTTGTGGATTTTAACGATTTTTCTGTAATTTTTAATGGTTTCATAAAAATTCATGAATATGCAAATTAGATAACATGTACTACTAACCATATGATAAAAGGACCATGTACAAGGGGGGTTCAAAAAGTTCGAGGAAAAGTGCTGCCAAATTTGTCATTGTCTTCGGAAATTTACCTTCTCTGTGCATTTTGTAAATTAACATATAGTTAACATATGCACAAAATTTGAATAAAATCGGATGAAAATTAGGCATTAAATCACGTGCGTTTCTAAGGTAACAACAGTAAAACCGGCCCAACGTCACAACAACGTCATGCTACACGCATTCATGCCGCTGTTGGCTAGCTCTTAAGCATTTTTCGGAATCAACCTTGCATACGGGCGTCTAATTGTCAGTTCTGTGTGTGTAATGCGGTAAATGTGCCGAAGCTACAATTCAATATGTTGTGTATTTCACGAATTCTACTCTTTTCTATCACGACGATCATTTTCGACAGTATGACGTATTTGACGTTACGCTGCGCGAGTCGATATGGACGCTTTTCTGGTCGTGTAGAACTCATGCTTACTACTTGTTGATTGCCGTTTTCTTAATTTTCTTGTTGCCATATGCGCTTTCTGCTCTTAGCAGTGTTTCTTTCATTTATAGTCCGTTCCAAACACACAATTTATCGAATAACGTTGTTCCCTTCGCATTTTAGGCATACCCACCAAACAATATGGGCGCTTAACGCCCAAATGACGTCACACACTTATATGACGCAACGGGCTCATCGCAAACATATTGAAATTTGCTCATACAAAGTTTGGTGAAAAAAGCACGGTTAATTATCAAATGCAACCTCATCATTAAACATCGACTTTTTGCAAAAATGAACAAAAGTGGGCCGGTAATTGTGATGTACGGTTTCCATAGCAACCACTGTTGACATTGTGTTCATGCCAGAGCAGCAAAATTTGCTGTATACGTACAAATTATGTTGGTCTATATAACTGTATTAGTTTAATTCAGCTGATTTACAAAATAAGAATATGACGGCTCTTTTCCGCGAACTTTTTGAAACCCCCTCGTATGTGCTTTTGAATGAAACCATGTTTAGTGGTCTAGGATAAGTAACATTGGAGATATGACCAATCTTAAATGTACACCCTATGCTCAAAATTTAAAAAATGCACTTGATGACCTTTGACCTCTGTTATTTACATGAAAGTCATTTCCTGGAGTGAAGACAAGGCAGATATTGTTTCGGAAAGGTTGATGAACAGTTTTCACCATATAATGTTGCATTACTATTCCGGCCTCCCTAAAATGATTTCTAGCGCTCTCCTGAAAAATAATTACTAGTCTAGATGATCACACGACAGAAGTGCGATGTAGTCCCAATTTGATAAGATGGCCTCACGATGGCTTTGCAAAGGTCAAGGTATAGATGCGAATTCAACACGAAATTGAACCTTCATGTGTCCTTCTGACATTTTTTGTCATGTCAAAGATTTTGGTGTCGCTCGCGATGGTTCTGTCGAAGGCTTTAAAAACCTCCGGACGGACATACGATGGGTAAAGATGCACTCACGAACAGCCCGATGTCTTCACGATCCGTGCCGAATTGGGAAATTTCCATAATTGTGTGTCCATCGTGTGTCAAAATCGGCTAGGTGTGGCGCCTACTAAAGGAATTTCACTGTTGCAATGGCTTTTCGAAATTTCGACGATTGTTTTTTGCCATAATACCACACGAGCGCACAGTTACCACGCTACTCTAGCAGCAAACACATTTAATGCTGCACAAGTACTTTGTTAGACTTTTCATAATGAAAACGTCCGTGTAAAGCGTACCCATTATACCCCACTTTTATATAGCAAAACTTGGGTATGCAGGGGTACACCTATTTTTTCTTATTTTTACTCCGAAACATAGGTTGTGGGTACTCATTAGAACCGCCTCGCTGAAAAAATCTCTGTACATTGCATGGGCAAGTTTTTGTAATGTATTTATTTCTTAATAATACGCATGATTTTATTACATATAAACCATTTGTTACCACGGGCCAGGACGGACAATAATAATGATATTAATTTTCGTGTTGCATCCCCACGCCCCCAACAAATTAATGCTAAGTATTTATTTAGACATTTCATGGTAATAAACTGTTGGGTGTATGTTTGATGCAGTGGCTACTATCCATGAGGCTTAGGTTCCGGCCAAAAATGTTGAGTGGGATATTAATCAATCTACATGTATGCACGAATGCGGCTCCTGGCCGGTCATAACGTAGTCATCAAACCACAGCTTTAGAGTTATGTTTAAAATTGTGGTTTGTCGACGACTCTGATCAGACTGCATGGGTTGAAGAACAGACATTCTACATGTATATGATTTTTTTTTTAACATGTATCTAATTTTGGTATAATCTAAACCATCGACGAAACAATTGCCAGCATTATTTAACTATATGCAACCAAGAACGGAACCATTAAGAGACCAAATTGGGAAATATCGTTATAGAGACAGATTGAGTATAGATTTTGATCGAACTTTAAACTAAGCAAAGCAGGCTTAGAAGATCAGCACGATTATGTGGTTATGTCAGACAATTGAAAACATACAAACATTTTGCAATGATCACCCATTACATGACTGAAAGGGGGCAACACATTTGGCACTGTGTATTTTATGGAGTGGAGTCATGGATTGGAGTCTTGGATAGGAGCAATTGAGTGGAGTACTGGAGTGGATTCTTGGAGTGGAACTGTGAAGTAATATGTTGGAGCGTAAGAGGAACATTTATTCTGGTGGTAAAATTGGTCTCATTTGAACGGACGCCATAGCGAAACATGTAACAAATGTCATTTGTTTCCATTACTTATACGGGTAATGCATTTAATTTCTGTTACTTATCCATTACTGGTACAGTTTATGCATTGTAGCAACGATAAGTGTCCATCAACGACTTCTGTTCACCATGGACAATAGTCGTTGCGGCCGCAACGACTTCTGTCCACTAGCTAAATGGACAATAGTCGTTGAGCATGTAGATATAAAAATTATTTTCAACGACTACTGTTCATTTTCACAGAGCACCGCGGAAAATGCTGATTACTGTTAAAACCGTTCTGTAAGTACATACCTTGACACCCATTTAGCAAACAACATTCACAGATGGACTACCTCGTGTGTTTTGACGGTAAGGATCGGTTGACCTACTTTCCATGGTTCAGTGATTTTGCCTTATATCTTGACACTCAATTAATATATTTTCTTACTTCTTTCAGATTATGAGTAAGTATGACCAGATCTTTGACCCCAATATACTTATAGGTCACTGTGACCTAATTTCACGGTTCAGTGATTTTGCCTTATATCTTGACACTCAATCAGTATATTTTCATACTTTTTTCAGATTATGAGTGTGTATGACCAGACCTTTGACCCCAATATACTTATAGGTCACTGTGACCTTATTTCACGGTTCAGTGATTTTGCCTTATATCTCGGCTCTCAACTGGTATATTAACAAACTTCTTTCACACTATGTTTGCGTATGACCAGGCCTTTGAACCCAATATACTTATAGGTCACTGTGACCTAATTTCACGGTTCAGTGATTTTGCCTTTTATCTTGACACTCAATCAGTATATTTTCATACTTTTTTCAGATTATGAGTGTGTATCATCAGACCTTTGACCCCAATATACTTATAGGTCACTGTGACCTCATTTCACGGTTCAGTGATTTTGCCTTATATCTCGGCACTCAACTGGTATATGAACAAACTTTTTTCACACTATGTTTGCGTATGACAAGACATTTGACCCTTAAGTAGTCATAGGTCATTATGACCTAATTTCACGGTTCAGTGATTTTGCCTTATATCTCGGTACTCAGGTGGTTTATGAACATACTGTTTTCATGATATGTTTGCGTATGACAAGACCTTTGACCCTTAAGTAGTCCTAGGTCATTATGACCTAATTTCACGGTTCTGTGATTTTCCCTTGTATCTCGGCACTCAATTGGTATATGAACATACTGTTTTCAGGATATGTTTGCGTATCACAAGACCTTTGACACTGAAGTATTCCTAGGTCACTGTGACCTAATTTCATGGTTCAGTGATTTTGCCTTATATCTTGACACTCAATAAATATATTTTCTTACTTCTTTCAGATTATGAGTAAGTATGACCAGGCCTTTGAACCCATTATAATTATAGGTCACTGTGACCTAATTTCACGGTTCAGTGATTTTGCCTTATATTGGTTCATGACCAACTTCTTTCACACTTTGTTTGGGTATGACAAGACCTTTGACCCTAAAGTAGTCATATGTCATTATGACCTAATTTCACGGTTCAGTGATTTTCCCTTATATCTCGGCACTCAAGTGGTATATGAACATACTTCTTTCATGATATGTTTGCATATGACAACACCTTTGACTGTTAAGTATTCCTGGGCCACTGTGACCTAATTTCATGGTTCAGTGACTTTGGCTTATATCTTGACACTCAGTTGGTATCTTTTCATACTTCTTTCTGATTATGAATGAGTTTGACCAGACCTTTATTCCAAACATACTTATATGTCACTATGACCTAATTTCATGGTTCAGTGATTTTGCATTATATCCCAACACTCAATAGGTATATGATCATATTTCTTTTACACTATGAGAAAGTATGACTAGACCTTTGACCCTGAAGAACTTTTAGGTCATTGTGACCTTATTTCACAGTTCAGTGAGTTTGCCTTGTATCTTGGCACGCATTTGGTATATGAACACCCTTCTTTCACAATATGAGTGAGACCTTTAAATCTTAGGTAGTTATAGTTAACTTTCATGGTTGAGTGATTTTGCCTTGTTGAATCAAGATGTATGAGCATAATGCTTTGGGTTACAGGTCAGGTTTGGCCTTATGTTTGTCAAAGGTCAGAAGCAGTCGAGCGCGCTGTCCTGCGACAGCTCTTATTTTTTTACAAAGAGTTCATATCTTGATAACAACTTATCATAAAACATTCATAGTTCATACACATTAGGTTCCCTGACATCGGACCACTGGGTCGGAGTCAGGGGCGGGGCTAGAGGTCAAAATCTAGAACTGCCTAAATATTGTTTTTAGCTCGACTACACAAAGGGCATAGAGCATAGAGCTATGGTATTCACCGCGGTCGTCCACGTTCCCGTGCGCGTGCGCGTTACACTTGCGTTTAAGGTTTCTAGAATCTTGACAACAACTCATCAGAAAGCATTGATACTTAGACTTGATACCCTGTAGGGTTAGCTTTCATTCCATGGCATCGAGCCCCTAGGTCCAGTCCCGAGAGGGAGGGGGGGCTGGAGGTTTAAAAATCTAACACACCATTATTGATGGCTTTTCTGCGATATAGTATTCTAGAAGTCTATATCTTTAAACTCTTTTATCAGTGGGCTTTCATACTTGAACCATAGGTACCTTGTAGGGTTGAGTTTCATTGCATGGCATTAGATCCCTGGGTCCATGCCTGTGGTATGGAACTAGAGGTTAAAAACTAGAACACTGTAAAATGGATGTACTGCTGTGTAACTTGTACGAAGAAAGAACTCTTACTTCATACCATTTAGGTTCCATGACATCGGACCTCTGGGGTAAAAATCTAGAACTCGCTACAATATTTTGGCGATTTATATCTAAATAGAAACAACTGATGGTTGGTCATTCATCTTTCAAAATTGTGACAATGGCTTGTGTGTCATGACGGTAAGATTGCGGACCTACTTTCCGTGTTACAGTGATTTTACATCTTGACACACAATTAGTATATTTTCTTACTTCTTTCAGATTATGAGTAAGAATGGCCAGACCTTTGACCAAAATATACTTATAGGTCAATGTGACCTAATTTTCACGGTTCAGTGATTTTGCCCAATATCTTGACACTCAATTGATATATTTTCATATTACCTTCAGATTATGAGTGAGTATGACCCCAATATACTTATTGATCACTGTGACCTAATTTCACGGTTCAGTGATTTTTCCTTATATCTAGACACTCAATTGATATATTTTCATACTTCCATCAGATGATGAGTGAGTATGACCAGACCTATGACCCCAATATACTTATTGGTCACTGTGACCTTATTTCACGATTCAGTGCTTTTGCCTTATATCTCCGCACTCAATTGGTATTTTTTCAAACTTCTTTCAGATTGTGAGTGAGAATGACCAGACCTTTGACCCAAATAAACTTACAGGTATAGGTCACTGTGATCAACGTAACGACTGCTATGAACAGTTGTCGTTGAAAGCTCAACCGGTTCTGTCCATCATGTACAAAATCATTTGAACTTGTCTCATACTAGTTCCGAACGCCACGATTAATTGTTATAAGATAGATTTTTTTAACAGGAACTCTTATTGTGTTACGATTGACTGATTTATATGATTTTATCTGTCGTGAACAGAACTGGTTGAAAACGTAACGACTTCTGTCTACTGTGAACAGTTGTCGTTGAAGCCTCAACTGGTTCTGTCCATCATGTACAAAATCCTTTGAACTTGCCTCATACCATTTCAGAACGCCACGATTCATTGTTTTAAGATATATTTCTGTATCAGGAACTTTAATTGTTAAAAGATTGACTGACTAATGTGATTTCATCTGTCGTGAACAGAAGTCGTTGACAACGTAACGACTTCTGTCTGCTGTGAACAGTTGTCGTTGAAAACTCAACCGGTTCTGTCCATCATGAACACAAATCTTTGAACATGTCTCATACTAGTTCAGAAAGCCACGATTTTTTGTTTTTAGATAGATTTGTGTATCAGGAACTTAAATTGATATTAGATTGACTGACTTATATATGACTTCATCGTTCGTGAACAGAAGTCGTTGACAACGTAACGACTTCTGTCTGCTGTGAACAGTTGTCGTTGAAAACTCAACTGGTTCTGTCCTGTCCATCATGTACAAAAATCTTTAAATTTGTCTCATGCTTGTTCAGAAAGAACATGATTACTTGGTTTGAGATATATTCGTGTATCAAGAATTTTCATCGTTATAAGATTGACTGATTTCTATGATTTCATCTGTCGTGAACAGAAGTCGTTGACAACGTAACGACTTCTGTCTGCTGTGAACAGTTGTCGTTGAAAACTCAACCGGTTCTGTCCATCATGTACTCAAACCTTTGACCTTGTCTCATACGATTGACTGATTTCTATGATTTCATCTGTCGTGAACAGAAGTCGTTGAAAACTCAACTGGTTCTGTCCATCATGTACAAAAGACTTTAAATTTGTCTCATGCTTGTTCAGAAAGAACACGATTACTTGGTTTAAGATATATTCGTGTATGAAGAATTTTTATCGTTATAATTGCCGTTGAAAACTCAACCGGTTCTGTCCATCATGTACACAAACCTTTGAACTTGTCCCATACTAGTTCAGAAAGCCACGATTAGTTGTATTAAGATAGATTTGTGTACCAGGAACTTTAATTGATATTAGATTGACTGATTTCTATGATTTCATCTGTCGTGAACAGAAGTCGTTGACAACGTAATGACTTCTGTCTGCTGTTAATAGTTGTCGTTGAAAACTCAACTGGTTCTGTCCACCATGTACGTACAAAAAACTTTAAATTTGTCTCATGCTCGTTCAGAAAGAACACGATTACTTGGTTTAAGATATATTCGTGTATGAAGAGTTTTCATCATTATAATTGCCGTTGAAAACTCAACCGGTTCTGTCCATCATGTACACAAACCTTTGAACTTGTCTCATACTAGTTCAGAAAGCCACGATTAGTTGTTTTAAGATAGATCTGTGTATCAGGTACTTTAATTGATATTAGATTGACTGATGTCTATGATTTCATCTGTTGTGAACAGAAGTCGTTGACAACGTAACGACTTCTGTCTGCTGTGAACAGTTGTCGTTGAATCATCAACCAGTTCTGTCCATCATGAACACAAAACTTTGAACATGTCTCATACTAGTTCAGAAAGCCACGATTTGTTGTTTTTAGATAGATTTGTGTATCAGGAACTTTAATTGTTATTAGATTGACTTACTTATGTGGTTTCATCTGTCGTGAACAGAAGTCGTTGACAACGTAACGACTTCTGTCTGCTGTGAACAGTTGCCGTTGAAAACTCAACCGGTTCTGTTCATCATATACTAAAACCGTTGAACTTGTATCATACCAGTTTAGAAAGCCACGACTAGTTGTTTTAAGATAGATTTTTGTATCAGGAACTTTAACTGTTATTAGATTGACTTACTTATATGATTTCATGTGTCGTGAACAGAAGTCGTTGACAACGTTACGACTTCTGTCTGCTGTGAATAGTTGTCGTTGAAAACTCAACTGGTTCTGTCCATCATGTAATCTATCTAAAAACAACAAATCGTGGCTTTCTGAACTAGTATGAGACATGTTCAAAGATTTGTGTTCATGATGGACAGAACCGGTTGAGTTTTCAACGACAACTGTTCACAGCAGACAGAAGTCGTTACGTTGTCAACGACTTCTGTTCACGACAGATGAAATCACATTAGTCATCAATCTTTTAGCGACTAAAGTTCCTGATACACAAATCTATCTAAAAACAACAAATCGTGCCTTTCGGAATTAGTAAGAGACAAGTTCAAAGGTTTTTGTAAATGATGGACAGAACCAGTTGAGTTTTCAACGACAACTATTCACAGCAGACAGAAGTCGTAACGTTGTCAACGACTTCTGTTCACGACAGATGAAATCATATAAGTCAGCCAATCTAATAACAATTAAAGTTCCTGATACAAAAATCTATCTGTTAACAACTAATAGTGGCTTTCTTAACTGGTATCAGACAAGTTCAAAGGTTTTTAGTACATGATTGACTGAACCGGTTTTCAACGACAACTGTTCACGGCAGACAAAAGTCGTTACGTTGTCAACGAGTTCTGTTCACGACAGATTAAATCATAAAAATCCGGCAATCGTATAACAATTTAAGTTCCTGATACATAAATCTATCTTATAACAACTAATCGTGGCTTTCGGAACTAGTATGAGACAAGTTCAAAGGTTTGTGTACATGATGGACAGAACCGCTTGAGTTTTCAATGACAACTGTTCACAGCAGACAGAAGTCGTTACGTTGTCAACGACTTCTGTTCACGACAGATGAAATCACATAAGTAAGTCAATCTAATAACAATTAAAGTTCCTGATACACAAATCTATCTAAAAACAACAAATCGTGGTTTTCTAGACTAGTATGAGACAAGTTTAAAGGTTTTTGCACATGATGGACAGAACCGGTTGAGTTTTCAACGACAACTATTCACTAGAGAGAGAAGTCGTTACCGTAACGTTGTCAACGATTTCTGTTCAAGACAGATGAAATCATATAAGTCAGCCAATCTAATAACAATTAAAGTTCCTGATACAAACATCATATAAATCCGTCAATCGTATAACAATTTAAGTTCCTGATACATAAATCTATCTTATAACAACTAATCGTGCCTTTCGGAATTAGTAAGAGACAAGTTCAAAGGTTTTTGTAAATGATGGACAGAACCAGTTGAGTTTTCAACGACAACTGTTCACAGCAGACAGAAGTCGTTACGTTGTCAACGACTTCTGTTCACGACAGATGAAATCATAGAAATCAGTCAATCTTATAACGATGAAAATTCTTGATACACGAATATATCTTAAACCAAGTAATCGTGTTCTTTCTGAACAAGCATAGGACAAATTTAAAGTTTTTTTGTACATGATGGACAGAACCAGTTGAGTTTTCAACGACAACTGTTCACAGCAGACAGAAGTAGTTACGTTGTCAACGACTTCTGTTCACGAAAGATGAAATCATATAAATCAGTCAATCTAATATCAATTCAAGTTCCTGATACACAAATCTATCCTAAAATATCTATTCGGTGCTTTCTGAACTAGTATGAGACAGGTTCAAAGGTTTGTGTACATGATGGACAGAACCGGTTGAGTTTTCAACGACAACTGTTCACAGCAGACAGAAGTAGTTACGTTGTCAACGACTTCTGTTCACGAAAGATGAAATCACATAAGTAAGTCAATCTAATAACAATTAAAGTTCCTGATACACAAATCTATCCAAAAACAACAAATCGTGGCTTTTTTAAGTAGTATGAGACATGTTCAAAGAGTTGTGTTCATGATGGACAGAACCGGTTGAGTTTTCAACGACAACTGTTCACAGCAGACAGAAGTCGTTACGTTGTCAACGACTTCTGTTTACGACAGATGAAATCATATAAATCCGTCAATCGTATAACAATTAAAGTTCCTGATACAAAAATCTTTCTTAAAGCAACTAATCGTGGCTTTCGGAACTAGTATGAGACAAGTTCAAAGGTTTTTGTACATGATGGACAGAACCGGTTGAGCTTTCAACGACAACTGTTCACAGCAGACAGAGGTCGTTACGTTGTCAACGACTTCTGTTCACGACAATCTTATAACGATGAAAATTCTTGATACACGAATATATCTTAAACCAAGTAATCGTGTTCTTTCTGAACAAGCATGAGACAAATTTAAACTTTTTTGTACATGATGGACAGAACCAATTGAGTTTTCAACGACAACTGTTCACAGCAGACAGAAGTCGTTACGAAATCATATAAGTTAGTCAATCTTATATCAATTAAAGTTCCTTATACACAAATCTATCTTAAAATAACTAATCGTGGCTTTCTGAACTAGTATGAGACAAGTTCAAAGGTTTTTGTACATGATGGACAGAACCGGTTGAGTTTTCAACGACAAGTGTTCACATCAGACAGAAGTCGTTACGTTGTCAACGACTTCTGTTCACAGATGAAATCATATAAATCCGTCAATCGTATAACAATTAAAGTTCCTGATACAAAAATCTTTCTTAAAACAATTAATCGCGGCTTTCGGAACTAGTATGAGACAAGTTCAAAGGTTTTTGCACATGATGGACAGAACCGGTTGAGCTTTCAACGACAACTGTTCATAGCAGACAGAAGTCGTTTTGTTGTCAACGACTTCTGTTCACGGCAGATGAAATCATAGAAATCAGTCAATCTGGGGCCGTCAATCTTATAATTATTAAAGTTCTAGATAAACGAATCTATCTTAAAACAAGAAATGGTGTTCTTTATCACCTAATATGAGACAAAGTTAAAGTCCATCATGTACAAAAGTATAAGTACCTGATTATTAATTTAGTTTTTTCCCACCTCGGTTTTTGGGGTGGGAATCTTTTTCTGATTGCGCCTTTTTCTGATCTTTGCCTACTTGTACTCTATCATATACCAGTTGAGTGCCGAGATACAAGGCAAAATCACTGAACCGTGAAAAAAGGTCACAGTGACCTATAAGTAACTTAAGGCCAAATGTCTGGTCATACTCACTCATAATCTGAATATCGACTGCTCTGACCTTTGTCAAACATAGGGCCAAACTCGACCTGTAACCCAAAGCAATATGGTCATACATCTTTTTGCCTTGATGTTATACAGAACAAAATCACTCAACCATGACAGTTAACTACAACTTATAACTACTGAAGGTTTAAACGTCTCAATCATATTGTACATCAAGTATGTTAATACACCAACTGAGTGCCGAGATACAAGGCAAAATCACTGAACCGTGAAATAAGCTCACACTAACCTATAAGTACTTTAGGGTCAAAGGTCTTATCATACTAACTCATAATAATAAAGACGTATGAAAATATACCGAGTGTCAAGATATAAGGCAAAGTCACTGAAGCATGAAATTAGGTCACAATGACCCAGAAATACTTTAGGGTCAAAGGTCTTGTCATATGCAAACATAATGTGAAAGAAATATGTTCATATACCAAAAGAAAACCGAGATAAAATGCAAAATCACTGAACCATGTAATCAGGTCACAATGACCTAGGACTACTTTAGGGTCAAAGGTTTTGTCATACACAAACATAGTGTGAAAGAATTATGTTCATAAACCAATTGAGTGCAAAGATATAAGGCAAACTAACTGAACCATGAAATAAGGTCACAGTGACCTATAAGTATATTGTGGTCAAAGGTCTGTTCATACTAACTCATAATCTGAAGGAAGCATGAAGATACCATAATTGAGTGTCAAGATGTAAGGCAAAATCTCTGAAACATGAAATTAGGTCACACTGACCTATAAGTAGAATGGGGTCAAAGGTCTAGTCATACTAACTCATAGTCTGAAAGAAGTACGAAAATATACTAATTGAGTCTCAAGACATAAGGTAAAATTACTGAACCGTGACATTAGATTACAGTGACCTATAAGTATATTGGGGTCAAAGCTCTGCTAATACTCACTCATAATCTGAAAGAAGTATAAAAATATACTAATTGAGTGTCAAAATATAAGGCAAAATCACTGAACCGTGAAATTAGGTCACAGTGACCTAAAAGTTTATTGGGGTCAAAGGTCAGGTCATACTCACTCATAATCTGAAAGAAGTATGAAAATATACTAATTGAGTGTCAAGATATAAGGCAAGATCACTGAACCGTGAAATTAGGTCACAGTGACCTATAAGTATATTGGGGGTCAAAGCTCTGGTCACACTCACTCATTATCTGAAAGAAGTATAAAAATATACTAATTGAGTGTCAAGATAGAAGGCAAAAATCACTGAACTGTGAAATTAGGTCACAGTGACCTATAAGTTTATTGGGGTCAAAGGAAGGTCATACTCACTCATAATCTGAAAGAAGTATGAGAATATACTAATTGAGTGTCAAGATATAAGGCAAAATCACTGAACCGTGAAATTAGGTCACAGTGACCTATAAGTGAATTGTGGGTCAAAGGTCTGGTCATACATACTCATAATCTGAAAGAAGTATGAAAATATTCAAATTGAGTGTCAAGATATAAGGCAAAATCACTGAACCGTGAAATTAGGTCACAGTGACCTATAAATTTATTGGGGTCAAAGGTCAGGTCATACATACTCATAATCTAAAAGAAGTATGAAAATATACTAATTGAGTGTCAAGACATAAGGCAAAATCACTGAACCGTGAGATTAGGTCACAGTGACCTTTTAGTATATTAGGGGTCAAAGCTCTGGCCATACTCACTCATAATCTGAAAGAAGTATAAAAATATACTAATTGAGTGTCAAGATATAAGGCAAAATCACTGAACCGTGAAATTAGGTCACAGTGACCTATAAGTTTATTGGGGTCAAAGATCAGGTCATACTCACTCATAATCTGAAAGAAGTATGAAAATATACTAATTGAGTGTCAAGATATAAGGCAAAAACACTGAACCGTGAAATTAGGTCACAGTGACCCATAAGTATATTGGGGGTCAAAGCTCTGGTCATACTCACTCATAATCTGAAAGAAGTATAAAAATATACTAATTGAGTGTCAATATATAAGGCAAAATCACTGAACCGTGAAATTAGGTCACAGTGACCTATAAGTATATTGGGGGTCAAAGCTCTGGTCATACTCACTCATAATCTGAAAGAAGTATGAACATATACTTATTGAGTGTCAAGATATAAGGCAAAATCACTGAACCGTGAAATTAGGTCACAGTGACATATAAGTTTATTGGGGTCAAAGATCAGGTCATACATACTCATAATCTGAAAGACGTATGAAAATATACTAATTAAGTGTCAAGATATAACGCAAAATCACTGCATCTTACTCAAGTTTCTGGATTTTTCAGAAATGGACAGTTATCGTTGACACTGCAGATCATATCTACCACAGCAACGACTTCTGTCTACAATGGACAGAAACGGTTAAAAAATCAACGATTACTGTCTAGTGGACAGAAGTCGTTGCGGCCGCAACGACTTTTGTTCATGGTGAACAGAAGTCGTTGATGGACACTTATCGTTGCTACAATGCATCTGTTACACATTTTGTGATGGCGGACATTCGCCACGAGATAATTTCACCACCAGAATTGAGTTTTCTGTAACACTCAAATTTCATTCCAAGGTTCCACTCCAAGAATCCACTCCAATACTCCACTCCATGACTCCAATCCAAGACTACAATCCCTGACTCCACTCCATAAAATACACAGTGCCAACACATTTTGCTGCATTATCGCAAAGATGCTGATAACGAGACCATTATTTTGATTTAAGCCGCGGGCGTTAAAAGATGTCTTCGTGTTAACCGGTCAAGTAAGACACACAATTGGTTGCACAGCCACAGAAATCTACTGGGCACTCTTGATACTTTGGGTTTAGAAAACAGAGGGATTGTAGGCCTATTTTTGTGTTGTAACACAAGCACAGATCAGCTGCTCAACTGATCTATGCTAATATTGTCGCATATACAAAAGTCGGTTTTCTCATGACGCTGCTCATATGAAACATTGGAAGGAATAGCCTAAGTTTCCTTTACGTTTCCTACTTAAGTGCAGTGAACGAATTTCCTAGATAAGCGCAATTTTCTTTCTTCACCTGGACGGGTTTTCCCTACTTAAGCGCATTTCCTACTTAGTCGCCTCACACACGAGCAAGTGTTAACATCGTTCACAGTTAGTTTCCTCGTTATGTCCGTGGGATAGTTTAACCAAGGAGTTTCTATAAACTTGAAACTCCTTGGTTTAACCAACATATCATGTCGCGAGAAAAGAAAATTAAGCGGAAATATGTTGTACGAGGTCTGGTCAACCGGCTTGCTGTCTAAAGATTAAAAGCGCTTGTTATAACGAAACAAAGGCGCCAGTATATGGTGTATTTTAAGTCGGAGAATTCGGGGCCTCGGATCCATTATTTTTTAGGAATGGATACTTACTCGGACTTTCTCCTATACGTAATGCCATTTTAGGCAAAGCTCACACCTGATAATGGTTATATTCATTCAACAACGTCTAGTCTTAATGAAATGTATGGAATTTGGATATAGCACTACTTGTACTTTTCGAATTTTTCATTGCCAAAGTGTAGTAGCAAGTAGCAGAAAACGCCTTTTTCGGCACACGCAGTGGGCGTTCTTTCAACAGGTGTAACTAAAAATTAAACCTGGTGACCCTCAATTTTTATAACATTCTAAAGTAGCTTCAAATATGAATATAAGAATATTTTATCGAGCCGTTAAAATCGCCTTTGGGGTCGATATCATCCTTAAGACAAAATATTCTTTATTATATAACTCGTTTACTCGTTTACTTTCATCTACACCTTGCAGTTTGGTAAAGGAATGGAGTCAAAATTCCACCGGACAATAAAACCAGAGGACCAATGGTCCTGTAAACGCTCATCTGAGACCTGAGATATCTAATAAACTTGTTTGACAAGAATGGTAATATACATGTATATAACCCCAGGGCAGGGTCAGAGCAACCTCTGGAGTCAATTTTTTTTAACTCATAAAGATTCAGTCCATTTGCCAATTTACTGCAAGTGTTGCCTTCAAATGACATTGTAACAATTTTCCCCATTCAAATGCATGGGCAACCTAAGTTGACCAGTCACCTTGCCGTAAAAAAGGTCAAGGTCATCCCAGGGTCATGATTTATAAAACTTTGTAGAGCCCCATTGCCTGATGCTACATGTCAAGATTCAAAATCATAGGCCTTCTGGTTCTAGAGAAGAAGATTTTTAAAGGTTTTTGCTATTTATAGCTATGGCGGCCATCTTGGTCATGTGACCTGGACCATTTATACAAACTTTCGTTCCCCCTTCCTAAGGATGCTCCTCGTGAAGTTTGGCTTTGATTGGCCTAGTGAATTCAAAGGAGAAGATCTTTGAAATTGTGAACGACGGACGACGACGGACGCCGGATAGGAGCATGGGTATACTATAAGCTCACCTGTGAGCCTTCGGCTCAATTGAGCTAATCAGGGTTGCTGAAACGCCTGACCCCTTAAGGGTAAACCTTACTATTGTTTATGAGCACTATGTTTGCGCAATGTCGGCGTTTTGTATGAGCACGAATGTTTCATGAAAATCATTAGCGGGAATCAGAAATGTTTCCTGTTGACTGCAATGCCTAGTTTATTGTTTCGCAAAAAAGACGTTCAGATAAATTAATGTGTTTCTTACCTCGTTTCTAAGCATTTGATTATAGCCATTTTTGCATCATTTTTGAGCCTCATATCCCTAAATTTGCAGTATGCATGCCTTTGGTCACAGTTCTGACACTAAAGGTAGATATAAGTGTGGAAAGATGTACAGGTAAATTCGACAGGGGTCACACATCGTGTGGTGAAAGGAATGTGCATAAGGTACTAATAATCTACCTTCAAAAGTGTTGGTCAGGAACAGTTTGGTGTGGTCAATTGCGTATATAACATTGATGCAACTCGTGATTCAACCCTCTATATTAATGAGCCACCTCGTGGGAAAACCAACAATGTGTTTTCCGAACGGGCCTGACACAAATCAGGCTGCACAGTCACAGAAACAGGCTAGAAGCTTGAAATTTCGGATTTAAGTAGAAGAGGAATTGTACTATACGAGTAGCGAAAACAAAGGCGCTGATCAGCTTCGCAGTTACTGCGAAGCTGATCTGCGTCTTTGTTTTTGCATATGCAGATTGTTGGTTTTCTCACGAGGTGGCTCATTTATTCGTTAAAGCAATAAGACGTGCTTACGTGCGAACACCATTTAGTTTCGCATTATAAGGAAACCATTCTTGTGCAAAATTTCCTCCGGGGCGGCCCCCGTGGCCGAGTGGTTAAGGTCGCTGACTTCAGTGCTCTTGATCATTCGATCATCTCACCGATGTGGGTTCGCGCCTCGCACGGGGTACGAATTCATATGTGAGACAAGCCATGTTCTGCTTGCGGGTGTATCAGGTGGTTTTTCCCCGGGTACTCCGGTTTTCGCCCCACCTACCGATTGATTCGTCTCGATATGAGTGAAAAAGCTTGAGAGGGACGTAAAACTGATAAAAAAAAAAAAATCCTCCTTAAAGTGGTTTCTTTTGCGATACAGACTTTTGATTCGCCATTGTCGAGTTTAATTTGCCATTGTCTAATGCAGGAGGTATCATATCAACAGAGTTGTCGCCCGTTAGAAAATTGAATAAATCAAAACTATTTTTCCCCTGTAAAACTGAGATATGTTAGATATTCTTAGCATCAAATAGAATAGCATTTAAAATAATAGCGTTTGACCTCTTAGTGATTCGCCATTGTCTAGTCCACTGTACCCATTTTTACTATGTAAAAGTGGGGTTTAAGGGGTATCTGTTGCACAGAATGCATGTTATTCTGATTAGTTCTAGCCGCAAATAGAGCTTCTGGCATAATGTGCTATTCCTGACAACGATGATAAAAACTAAAGCAGATAAAACTATCATCATAAAGCAAGCAGAATTAAGCTTGATTGATTAACTCATATAAGCCTGGCGTCCTTTTTATGGACATACGCAAACAGCATAGCCCCAGATGTGACGCCGCAGAACGCGGCGTCACATCTGTGGCTATTCTGTTTGCTTAGAGAATTTTCAACGAAAAATTGAATAAAATTTGAAAATCACTCCTGAAACCCTTAAAAATGAAAGTGGACTCACCCAATTGATAATGATTGGAGAATCCATTCGTCAAATATGGGTTAAATGAGAAGATCGTTTCATTTAATCTTGTTTTAAATTAAAATTTCAATATTCCTCTTTTATACGTTTCCTATCAAACTGTATCACTATCAATTTGTTATGTTATTTGAACCGCCTCATGATAAAACCAACAATCTGCATATGCGAAATGAAAGGCGCTACACGGATAGTACAATTCCTCTACATTTTAAAACCATAATTTCCAGTCGCTAGCCATCTTCTGTTTTCGGTTTGTGTCGGACCTGTTTAAAAATCACATTATTGGTTTTCTCATGAGGCGGCTCATTTGTTTCCTATTTTCAGTTTTCTGCCCGCAGACGCTTAGAAGTATAAGTGAAACGGGGACGAGTATCGTTGTAGGGGTGGAACAAGGGACTACTTTAAGGGACCCATTTACACCAAACAAAATGTGGGTAACTTATGGATACCAAAATGTGAATGAAGTAACCGAATATAATTCAGTAAAGGAGTTGAAATTTGAGGTCATCGGTAAATTGTATGAACTTCCGTTCTCCTGCGTTGGTACAGGTCACGTGATTTACAAGCAAGTCTTGTATTGTCAGAAAATGTATACGAGAAAAATAGTCCGTTATAGTCTCGCTGATTCTCGTTGGCTGGGAGAGAAGGAAATTGACAGCGCAGGAATTCACAACACTTTTGCGTACCAGTCCGGAAAATTCAGCGACATTGACTTTGCAGTTGACGAAGTTGGATTGTGGGTAATTTACGCCACGAACGCCTCACGTGGAAATATTGTCATCAGCAAAATTGTCGAGGACGACTTGTCATTTGAAAGATCCTGGGTAACTGACATACCGAAAAGAAAAGTGGGAAATGCGTTTATTATTTGTGGAATACTTTATGCAACGGCTTCTTACAAAAACATTCCGACATATATAAAGTACAAGTATGACACTATCAATGCAAAGCAATATTCGCTAGCCCCAAAGGAGATTCCATTCAGGAATGCGATCGGTGGGGACTTTTCCAGGGTATTTTCTCTCGACTACAGTCCTGGAGACAAGGCACTTTATTCTTGGAATAATGGACGAGTTGAAATATACCCAGTTTCATTCTCAAGTGAAAATGAACCATAGACGGCATGTAACGTTACTTTAAATGACTGGCCGTCCCTTTATTGTGGACGTAAAGCACCAGGACCCAGTTGTTCAAAGCATCGTTAGCTTAACAATATCGTTAAGACATAAATTTGTTAAGCAAATATCAGCTAAAGTAACAAATACACTGTTATTTTTTGTTGAAAAAATGTGAGAATCTTTTGCAGTGCAAAGGATTCTCACATTTTTTCAACAAAAAATAACAGTGTATTTGTAATATTAATGTTTGAAATTTTAACAAAACGTTAACTAACAACGTCGTCAGTTTTCAACAACTGGCCCCAGGTCATTTAAAGCTGCTGGGTTATTAACGCGCCGGTGTAATTTGCTTTTCTTATTGTTTAGAGCAAGTTGGTATGTTTCGTATATATTTAAAAGTGATTTGTTACATGAAACTGTGTTTTGCGTTACCCTCACCAATTAGCTTTCATTTTTTCCAAGTAAGCAGATCCGACATTAAATATGAGATCACAAATTACACCCATTAGCTACATGTATCATTACCCTCACCAATTAGCTTTCATTTTTTCCAAGTAAGCAGATCCGACATTAAATATGAGATCACAAATTACACCCATTAGCTACATGTATCATTACCCTCAACAATTAGCTTTCATTTTTTCCAAGTAAGCAGATCCGACATTAAATATGAGATCACATATTACACCCATCTGAAGTTAAATCACTTTGTTGATGCGGCATGTCGCCACGAGAAACACATGTGGTAGTATACTGAAAATAGTTCTGTGAAGAACTTGTCATATTGCATAGTGAAACTTTTTATGAAGTTTCGTCACGTTAACTAGTGCTCTATAGCATTAGTCACTGTCATATATAAAGCCACATCCAAGCTACACCAGATGTTCCATGTACATAAGCTCACTGGCTATTATATGAATAAACGTCACCGCCTATTGGGACCGTAATGAATAGAAGGTCTGTGTGCCTCCTGGCAAAGCCTTTATTAACCGACCGTTCACCTGATTACTGGTTAACCGCTTGAAAAGAAGGTCTGAACCTTACCAGTAATCGTATAAAACAAGACTAAAGTCGCTTGACAGTAGCACAGTGGCACACAGCGCCACGCATAACACCAGAGACAAGGTTATGCGTTGTGGTACATTTGAAAGGTTTAAAATTCAAAAATTTCAGTGTGGCACCGATGCTGAGTATTGTTTTATCCCAACCGTTCGTTTGAATCAACAATTATTTCAGCGCCAATTCAACCATTTTGCTCCTCAACATATTTCTTTTCCGAATCACAGAAGACCCAACCATTTTGCATATGCATCGCCATACCATATAAGAAGTTCTGTACCTGGAAGTAAAATACACATAATATGCACATGAGAAAACCAACAGTTTGGGTTTCCGGACAAGGTCCGACACAAACCAGGCTGTAGAGTCATAGAGGAAGGTCTGAAGCTTAAAGGAAAGGCAATGTTGATGTACAACGTATCTTAAGATGAACGTACTCATCTTCCTAAAAAATATGGTAAAAGTTTTATTAAAGTCAGATGAAAATGGAGAAAGTTTTGTTGGTTTAAATTTGATTATTCCTTCATTTCTGTTCAAGGAGGCGGCCTTCTTGGATTATTCATGAGGCTTTATGATGTCATAAAGCCATAATTAAATATGCATAATCAAGATTAATGAAATACTATGAATATTTATCTGTTAAATTTTCTGTTAATGTTTTCTTGTATTGATTTACTATCGATTCTGGCCATATTTCACCATATTAGTATTGAAATATAAGATTTATACATTGTTTTAATTCTTATAGTTTCTAATTAGATATTCAAATGGCGGCCAAAAGTCACTTCGTTCCAAAACTTTCAAGTGCCAAGATCTCACTTATTCCTTGCCCGATTTGAACAGAATTTACACCAAAATGTGTGCTTTGATTAGATCTATCTTTTAAAATTTAAAAGCATTGTTTTTGACTATTGCTTAACTCCTTTAAGAGTTCGTATTTAACTATAGGAGAGACTGTACTAACTGTGCTGTGAAAACAAAACGCGGATCAGCGGTACATTTACTGCTTAGCTGATCTGCGCCTTTGTTTTCGCCTATGCATGTTTTCTTATGTTCTCATATTCGACGGCTGATATGGATTCATGACAAAAACAGGCATATGCAATGAACTGCGATAAATGAAAATTTCCAGTTGATATTTTGTTCTAATTTTTGCTCAGCATTGACTAGGCGGTACTAACGAATATCACAATACGTTCGGGTAACTAAGTGGCAACCTTTTTTGGAAATAGCTGCTCTTTCGGCTTTCGATATTTTCACTTTGTACCTGATTTTCAATTTCGACTATGCCAACCTCGGTGTTTAGAGTGAACTGTGGTTCTGATTCCGCCATTTACTTTTCATTTCTAACTTTTATCATTTAATATAGAAGCCTCCGTGGCGAATAAAATATAAAAGTTTGATCCTTTGGAAGCAGTGAAAACGTTCAAAGGGAGGTAGTCGTTATGTTACTTGCCTTGTGAATCAGGGGTCGCAGGTTCGATCACGAGCTTCTCCAGTCTGTCGGATGAGACTATTAACCGAGGTCCCGTCTCCATATGACCTTAGCTGTTGGTGGGACGTTAAACCCCAAATCAATCAACCATTTTGTTTATTCTATAAATCGGTATACCTTCGGGGATATCCTCTTTAACTTCGTAATATATTTCCCCATTATACTGGACTGATTCCAAGTTCCCGCTGTTTTCTGTCATGGCACAATTGACATACCGTAACCAGTTCGAATTTTCTGGATCAAAGGCATTCACCATGTACCGCGTTCCACCGTCTTCATCCTCAACCTTAAACATAATGGAAAAATACCAATGTGATATACAGAAGTTGACTTAAAGGAATAGGTCCACAAACTATTGTGTGTGCGTTTTATAAAAATCTTCATGTAGCTGAACAGTTTGCAACACATTTCAAGAAAATCAACCAAGGTATAAGAAAATTATAGCGGTTTGAAAATTTTGATGGCCCAAATATAAATATCTGCCATTTCCATGCATATTAAAGTATGAAAGTTGTTGAAATACTTTTCATTCACTTAATAGAATCATACTGATCTGTTTTGAATGTAAAAAGTAAGTCTACTACTGTAAATAACCATTTTTCCTTTTTGGTCACGTGACTAGCTAAACAAAATGGCGGCCACCATAGGCGGCCATTGTTGAATCTTAAAGCTTTCATATCTTCAAAACCACTTAACCGATTTTTAAAAAAATGTGGTATCAAAATGTTTGTTTCGCTGATCTCTTTCTTTTTAAATGAATGATAATGTTTGTAAACCTATTCCTTTAAAATGAAAAGTTTCAGTTTTGAAAAAACAATATTCGTCTTATTCTTACTTAAAGCATAGATTGTGGGCACTGTACACGTTAGAACCGCCTCGCAATCTATACTGAACAAAAAAGAAACGCAACAATTATATTCCACTAGATTTTTAGAAAACTATGATAGAATCAGAAATCAATGCATTTTCTACTTCTGCATTAGACATCAGCCGTCCGAATGCAAGAAACTGATTTTCATTTTTATGAGTATTTACGGAGTTATCCGATGCCGACCATGGGCATGCTGAAAGTAGTAATCCACACAGTGCGCATGCGCAAGCATTAAAATAATGGTATGATTTAAATCCGCTATAAGCCCCCATTCAAAGTCACAATGTATCACTCAGCAGATAACTCACACGTTAAAGAAATAAAACGAATTAAATTGAAATTATCCCCCTTTCACATCAGTAAAACATGTCCATGTAAAGTTTACCCCCTTTTAACCCACTTTTATAGAGTAAAACTGGGGTTTGCAGGGGTATACCTATTTTTCTTATTTTTGCTCCAAAACATAGATTGTGGGTACTCGTTAGAACCGCCTCGGCGAGGCGGTTCTAACGTGTACCCACAATCTATGTTTTGAGCAAAAATAAGAAAAATATAAAAAAAATTTCAGCCGAAAATTTCCAATTTTTAAAGCTCATAAAATCTCTGTTTATTGCATGGGCAAGATTTCATAATGATACAGGGATTTTGATGGCCTTAATTACGAGCTTGTGTGTCGCGGAACTTTATTTCTTTTTCATGAATTTTAATTAGGGAGCAGCTGACATTGTTTCTTAATGATTTGGAGGTTCAAAAGTGTGCGCATGCGCAGAGCCAATTTTTCCCAATTTGCATTATTTAAGACGACAAAAGTTTCTCATTCAATTTTCATCGAAATGAAAATCAGTTTTTGCATGATGTACCCTAATATCCCATGAATGGGAATCATACAGCAACAGACCTGAAATTATTAACGTTTTACCCTTAAACTCGAAAATCCTCGGTGGCCTATTGTTGCGTCTCTTTTTTTGTTCAGCATATATTTTGAAGAAGAAAAAAAATAAAGAAAAATATCATTTTATTTCTTTATCTATTTTTATTTTCTTACATGTATACAGTATGTATATATCTGTTTAATTGTAAATCTGGTTCTCATCAAAGTAAACTTAATTTAAGCTGTTTAACTTACGTCCCATGCGTAATGGAACCAGTCCTCTTTTTCTGCAAACTTATAAACCACCTCTCCAACATAAGGACCAAGCAAAGCACATTTGGGTATATCTGTCACGGTCCATACGCCGAGACCAGCGCCCGGAATCCCCGACTCCTTCACAACAAACTCTGCTGGCGTCGTGAGTATAGCACGATTTGGATAGGGATATGGAATCTTGAAAAGGAACAGCGTCCTAATACAATTTTCTATCGCATGAAAAGCGCCTTTGTCAATAAGATGCAAGTAACAGGCAATTATGCTTGTAAAATGTTATGGCAGTGATGAACGGTTGAGTTGTTCTTGTTGTGGTCTCAATATTGAAATTGATTCCACGCATGTCCTGCGAACTGTTGGGTTTGCATTTCAAACAATCCGTGATGCATCCAGAAACACAAAATTTAAACAGCATGATTATGCTGACAGTTCCTTCAATTATGTTGCTCATTTCCATGTTATTATATTGAAAATTTATGTAATATAAGTAAATAATCGGATTTCGTATTGTGTTATATAACGTGCAAGTTCTCTTAAATTCATTAATGTCGTGACAGGATAAACACTTTAAATAAAGTCTAATAATCTTGAAAATGCTTTTGCATGGCTCATTTATTGATAAAAGAGTCTTGGTTTGCGTTTTGTTTGAAATGATGCTTTACGTTCCAGTCAACAGCTATGGTGAGGTCGGGACGTTGCCTCCATTTTTGGGACTTATAACCAAAAATAGCATGTCATGGCATCCACAAATACTTCATATATAATAGCCCAAGTAAGCCACTAAGGCTTAATATAGGTGTGGGTGGTTTGAACCACTTCTCCTGGACAAACTCACACATGAGCGGTTAACCAGTAAGGAGATGGTCTTCTGAATAACTAGGCTTACCTTATTATCTGTTATCCAGATCAATCGTTCAATGGGACATGTGAATTCATCTTCAGGATAACAGTCAAAACAATCTGCAAATAATATACCGTTTACGTTATTTATGACGAATGGACTTGCCCATCATTTTTTTTATTTTAAGCATACAAAATTAGCCCGAGATGGTACATCAAGTGTTGGGCTTTTCTGTTTCCCTTTGCCCTTGATACTGGCAGCAAAATACTGTTCAAAATTTACGTACGAGGACATTCTCTTTATAAAGAAAAAATGAAAATAAAATGTAACGACTGAATCCTTAGGAAATATAAGCAAAACAATCGAAGGGTAGCGGTGGGTGATATCATACAAATGTTTTGGTAATAAACTTTCATACATGTATGTTGTGCTGGATAATCAAGAGTTTACATCAGGCTATTTTAAATCAAAGACTTGCCTTCCCATGGGGCTAATAATTAACACACTGTTAAGAACTTGTCGTTAATGATATCCAATATATTTATACGCTTTATCTGCCAGTTTTAGAAACTCCATGATACTTTAAATACTCTAAAACAAAGGAGACAACGTTTACACTTACCTTCGTCCGTGAAGAACGTCAAAGTATCATTGAATAGATATTCGCATATATGTACTTCCACAGGTGCCAAGCTGTCCTTTACGTTTGCTGACGTTTGCTGTTGGTCGGTAGAAATGATTACTGATTATGTTAATATCTTGTAGTCGATAGCAAATCAGACACACAATAAGGGATAGGGAAAATTATATAATACATACTCATAATTAAATATTGTTAATATTTGATTCAATATTACGCAAGTGTCCGTTTGTCCTATATACATGTACCAACCAATTACATGCCGAAATTTTAAAACAGGGTTAAAGAACCAATATAAATCTTAAGTATACAAGTATAGTATACTTAAACTACAAAGTATCTTTTTTATTCTTTTTGAATAATCATGATCTCGATCCTAAAGTTCTCTAAACAATAATTATTTTCTGGAATGCTTATTCAACGGAATATCAGACTGAAAAAAAAAATGAAACAATTGTGTGTTTCGTTGAGAATTAGATTGTAATCATTTGAGCCTGTGCGTGAGAAAAACAACAATTTGGTTTTCCGACCCGGCCCGACACAAACCAGCCTGTGCAATCACAATTGCAGGCTAGAACCTTGAAATTTCGGATTTAAGAAGAAGAGGTATTGAACTATCTATGGAGCGAAAACAAAGGCGCTGATCAGCCGTGCAGTTACTGCACGGCTGATCTGCAGCTTTGTTTTTGGCATATGCAAATTGTTGGTTTTCTTATGCAGCGGCTCATTTATAAAACTGACGTAAACCATATCTGTCATAACAGTCATAAACTCAACAGCATAGTAAAACACTCTGACAGCTCCGGTCAACTTCACGTGATAATGTATTTGTAAACAATAGAAAAGGGATATATATACTACTCAAACTTTGATAAACTTTGATAAGCATCAAAAGTTTATTTTTGATTACAGGACACATTGGTAATCTTACACACGAAATTTTGCTACAGATATATAGCAGCACCATCACCGTGCAAATATTCCATCCTTTTTTCGCGTTGCCTGCGAGCCCTTCTCGCAGACTTGCAGGAACAATGCAAACCCCCTGAAACTGAAGTTGTCACTGCTGCCTACCCTATCCAATTCTGTCATTCATCCCCTCTTACTGGTTCATTCAACTGCAAAACTGTTTAGATAATCGAAATGTCGATACTTTCGTGTCTAAAATGCACTTTTGGAAAATTTCAGAAATCTGTGATTTTTGGTTAAAAACACGATTTTTTACCAAAAAAATTTTTTCGCTTAAAATGTTGTCCTTTGCATGGCGAGCATGAAACTGAAAACCGTTTTTGAATACGCACTCTGGTTAGCTCAAACCAGCGTTTTTTTAAAATTTGTTGTCAGATGTTTTAATCACATAATGCAAATTTCCATTAAGAAAACGTTCAGTCCAATGACAAATGTTTTAAAACGCTGTAAAATCTAAACCAATGCCCGTAGCTCAAATCGGTTTTCTGTTCCATACTCGCAGCCTAAAGGGCAACGTTTTAAGCGAAAAAAACATTTTGGGTAAAAAATCGTGTTTTTAACCAAAATTCACAGATTTTTGAAATTTTCCAAAAGTGCATTTTAGACACAAAAGTATCGACTTTTTGATTATCAAAACAGTTTTGCGGTTGAATGAACCAGTAAGAAAGGGTAAATGACAGAATTGGATAGGGTAGGCGACAATCAATGAACAATGACAACTTTAATTTCATGGGGTTTCCATCGTTTCTGCAAGTCTGCGAAAAACGCTCGCAGGCAATGCGAAAAAACGATGGAATGTTTGCACAGTGATGGTTCTGCTTTATACCCATAGCAAAATTTCGGGTGTTAGATTACAAGTATGGCCTGTGAACAAAAATAAAGATTTGATGCTTATCAAACTTTGAGTAGTATATATATATATATATATATATATATATATATATATATATATATATATATATATATATATATATATATATATATATATATATATATATATATATATATTGTTTTATATATGTTTCCATGTTAAGCACGAAGACATGCCATGTTTACCATAATAGAATCTCTTGTTGAAAACATACCGATTTGAAACAGTCCGATCAAGAAAATGCAAATCTATGCCAAAGGTAACCAGCACTGTCAAACAAATTGCACTGTAACTAAGATTGACATTGGCGTACACCTTAAGACAAGGTAATTTTGTTTTCGGTATGTTTTTCTGCGTATTGTTATTTTTTACATTCCTATATTAGCACATCAATTTGTATGTATATCATCCACGGAATAATAATAAATAATGATAAAACTTACAGTGAAAAATACAAGAAAGCAAATCCATACACATTCACGAATGCTTAAATAGCGCATATTTTGACAAGTTGTGTTTTAAAATTAACATTATGTTGATTAATTTGATTCAATCCAGTCGCATAGTATAGACGTTTCCTTGTTTCGTAAATGCCCCGAAGTGTCATCAGTTCATTAATAAAAAGTACTTTGCGTCATATAAATGCATACATACATGTAGCTTGTCAAATCTGTTACTTAGAGGTGACAACAACTAATCATATCTATGCAGGGTCGGCTGGTCCATTTATATAGCAGGGAGATTATAGAAAAGACGAAATCAGAATGTGTAGACCACCGTCACGTGCTAAACGTTCGCAATCAGCTGCCTGTATCTACACGTATCCTATCCAGAGAATAAGTTAGACTAATGTCTTGTGTTTCATTCATACATGTACTTCAAATGGTAAATAAGGACACCATTTAAAGTACTCTTGCCTCAATGTAACGTTACGATTTTAGTGTTTACCTATGTCAAAATTGTCTAGGTCTAATAAAGTATTCATGAGGTGCCGCCCATATACAGTACTACTCGGGGATCAAAACTTTGTTTGTTCACAGGTCATACTGGTAATCTAACACCCAAAATTTTGCTTTAGATACGTACATGATCCATCTGTGTGCTAGCTTTCGACTTCGCTTTCGTTTTGTCTCCGAGCGCTTCTTGAAGACTCGCAGAAACCTTGGAACTCCCTAAAATTGAAATACCCCACCCAGTTGTGTCATTCAACTCTTCTTATTGGTTCATTCAACTGCAAAAATATTTTGAAAATCAAATGTTGTTCATTTGAACTCTCAAGCGATCTTTTTAAAAATTCAAAAGTTCTTGATTGTTTTGGTCTTTTTCGCACACCCAAATTGTTTTTAGCTTAAATTGTCTTTCTTTGCACTGCGAGTATGAAACTGAAAACTGTCTTTGAATACACACACTGATCTGGCCCAAACAGCGTTTGAAAATGTGTTACCAAACTGTTTCATCACACAATGTCAATTAAGAAAAAAATGTACAGTCCATTAACAAATGCTTGGAACGCTGTAAAATTTAAAACAATGTCCGTAGCTCAAATTGACTTTCTGTTCCAAATTAACAACAGTAAGGACACCATTTTAAAGCACACTTGCCTCGATGTAAGTATTGTACTATCATAAACAGGCTATCTTGAGCTTGTCATCTGGTTCTGGTATTAAAACAGCATTTTGGTTTATATCATTTTTTGTATGGGCGTACTGACTACCTCATCAAATCCTTATCCACATCATGCGTGTTTTGTTCTGCTCATTACGAAAATATAGATTTTTTTTTTTCAGCTTTAAAAACTGTATATAGCAAAGAGGTTCATGGTATATATGCTTTTCATGGACATGTTTTCCTGTTGTGCTATCATCTTTTGTTTCAGATCTTCTTTGTGGCAAAGACTTCCTAGTGACCTCTTGCAACATGTTTTGTCCGTCGAATTCCTTAACTTTCACACGTCTCTGTTTCATAGTATACCCATCCATTCAGCATATGCATTACCATACCATACTAGGAGCTCAGTACCTGCGAAGAATTGAAACCATGAAATAACAAGCTACAAGCTGAAAATGTATAGCTCAATTTTGACCTCAGACGCACCAAAAGATCGACAAGCCTACTTAGTAGCACGTGTGAGGGTATTCAGATTGTAACAATACTTTGCGTGCAACCGAAGTATAACGGAAAACCTGTGGCACTTCGGACTGGTTTACATGTACCTTTCACTTGCTACTTCATGGACTCGTCGATCTTTTGTTGCGTCTGAGGTCAAAATCGAGCTATAAAATTTAAGGAATTACTAGCAACTGGCATAATACTAACCAAAGACCCGTCTAAGGCAATCGTTTCACTGAAAACGATGTAATGCACTAAATCTAACTACAATTCGTACTTAGGAAAAGGTACAAGTAGGCAAAGATCAGGAAAAGGCGCAATCAGAAAAAGATTCCCACTCCAAAAACCGAGGTGGGAAAAAACCAAACTAACAATCAGGTACTTATACCATGAAACATATCGTAAGCCGAATGAGCAGCTATTTTCCCAATAGGTGGCCACTCAGTTACCTTAACTTAACTAAAAATATGAAAACATACATAAGGCGCCAACAGCACAAAAAATTTTAAACACCAAGACATAAAACAAAAAGAACCACTACAGAAGTATCGACTTGGAACGATCAGTAACACAAAGTTACTGGCGGGCTTAAACCGGTTTTACAGGTACCTAACCTCACCCTCAGCTTCTGTAGTGGTTCAGTGATAAACAAGAAATAAGAAATCATACTAAGAAAATACTAAACATAGATACCAACGTTTAACATGAATAACGGAAAGCAGAGTGAGCAGCTATTGAAGGTATTAGGTGGTCACAGTGCTAGCTTGGACAAAACAAGTAAATGCAGAGGGCTAAGTGAACAGCCATTATATTCGGGTGGTCACAAAGCCATGCAACATGAAACTCGTAATTGGAATAACTTTGATAAGTGTGAACCAGAACAGCAGTACCGCCTTGGTACGGTCAGTTATAAAATAACTGGGGGGCTTAAACCGGTTTTACAGGTACCTAACCTCACCACATTCTATTCAAAACTTCTAGAGACGGTAAAACCACCACGATTAATTATACATGTATATTATTTCTTATCACGAAATGATTACGCTGCCAAAAGCCTTTAGTTATAAATAATAACTTCAAGTCCCTATAATATGAAAAAAAAAAAAAAAAAAAAAAAAAAAAAAAAAACACGAAACCACGAAACGTTTTATACCTGCAGGAATGGCATGTTTTACTTCGTAAAATATATCTCCATTATACTGGGCAACATCCATATTTGCACTCCTCTTTGTCATTGCACTGTTGATATACCGAATAAAGTCCGATTTATCGGGGTCAGCCGCATCAACCAAATAGCGAGTGTTAAAGTCTTTATCTTTCACCTTGAACATAACAAAATAAAGAGCAAGTGCACACAGGTGGAAATAGACATTCTGTATCCATTTAGAACTGGAAACTGGCTCAATGTCTTGAATTTAAATACACCATAAATGCTGCAATCACTTCTAAATGCACCATAAGAGGATTTGGGAGTCTCAGAGTTGGGAGTATGACATTCCTATGCCACAGTAGCAACTTTCAGGCTTAAGTATGCCTATTCCTTTGCGTTGCTTACGCGTTTAATAATTTTTTTAAACATTTTTATTAACAGATATGCTACATTTTCTTTCTTAAATAGCGTATAAATCGTGACGCACTAATTATTTTACGGCTGTTAAAGTCGCTAAAAGTTCGGTAACTATCTTTTACATGAACATACCGCCCATGCGTACGGATGCCATTCTTCTGGGTCATGCTCGTAAATTATTTCACCATCATAGGGGCCAATTATAGCACATTCCGGTATGTCTGTTACTGCCCAAACACCGAGACCCGCGTCAGGGATTCCCGATTCCTTCACAATGAACTCTAACGGCGTCGTGAGTAAAGCGCGATTTGGATATGGCAACGGAACCTGAAAAATGCAAGTGTTATGAAATAGGTTTTACCTTCTCCTGCTACACCTGTACTTATACTACAGAAAACAACTCAACTTAATATGTTTTAATTAAATGTGTCTCTATTTACTACTTAATTTGATGCGTTTCTTTTGCGTTCTGTTTCTCACCTATATTGCTAATAAAATCGTTCAGTGCACTTAATTAAATGTTCTTTTTTTCATACCCAACCAAACTAAGGATTGACATTTCTTCCATGTACAAATATGCTCGTATAAATCAAATTGAATGAAAGTAAAACAAAATATAAGAATGTTTTGATCAGTAATTTTGTCCGATATGCTACTCTGTCTACACTGTCTGGCTACCTTTATATCTTGAATCCAGATAATTCTGTCAGCTGGACACAGAAATTCTTTGTTTGGATCACAATCATGGCAGTCTGTAAAGAACGTTTTGAAAATAATGCCATGTAATAAACATAGATTTTTTAAGCTGTAAAAATTAAAAAGTTCAGTAGAAAACTATTCTATTTATAATATGTTTGATCAAAACTTTGATTGTTGGAGCAAAACTATGAAAACGTTTACCCCTGTAAATTCCAAATGCACCACACAAAAGTGGGAAATTCACGGACTTGTTTGCCTGTTGATATAACGCGTTTGCTAAGTGGTGAATGGAAACACTGTTGAACTTTTAAGTGCATGTATCAAAAGCTTTTGTTAAATCCTTGGCAATGACGATCGGCGTGATGCCACTCAAACTATCATACATGTGTGAACTGTCTTTTCGACGAGTGCAAAAGAAAAGCTTTGTGTTATAATTCTTTAAGGAAATTGATGACTAAAGTTACACAAAAACATTATCTATTTAGCCTAGGCATACCGTCATCTATAAGGAAAGTTAAACTGGAACGAACTCGATGTCTGTCTATCTCCGCTGATACCGAATCGTCTTTTCCTCTCGCAGAATTGTCCTAGTGGTCAGAAAACATATAACTTCTTTGTCATATAACTTTTAACATATAACTTTTTAATGGATTGAGGTTAGGTACCTGTAAGCCCGCCAGTAATTTTATATTACTGATCGTTCCAAGACGATACTTCTGTTGTGGTTCTTTCGTTTTATGTCTGTTTTGTGCTGTTGGCGCCTTATGTATGTTTTCATATTTTAGTTAAGTTTAGGTAACTGAGTGGCCGCCTATTGGGTAAATAGCTGTCCATTCGGCTGACGATATGTTTTCATGGTATAATCTAGTTTTTTTCCCATCTCGGTTTTTGGAGTGGGAATCTTTTTCTGATTGCGCCTTTTCCTGATCTTTGCCTACTTGTACCTTTTCAGGTTATGGATGATTTCAGACACATTTAGAAATCCGATTTCGTATATGGCATTTTATGCTAGTTTTCATAGCAAAATGATATGACTTGCCAGACGAAAAACAGCAACAAGTTATGTAAACTTAGACTAATGTGACATTAAAATTAATGGTTTTGAAACAATTTTTTAAAACATAAGTCGTATAGTACATTTCTAAGTTCATATAGACTATTGTTAAAACACACTATCCTTTAAAAGAGATGATCCAGGCTGCGTTTTCGGTTGTTCAGTTAGTTCGGTGTATAACTAGATTTACCACTCACCATAAACATTTAACCACTATCTGACATATATATCCGCATTAACTATATTACCCCTTACTTGTCCCAACTCACATGCATACTGGTGTCTGTCAGTGTTACTGCTGCCATCGACATTAGTGTGATCTTGGAAATGAGAAGCTCCTGTCGATTCACCATTTCGTCGATTCTTTTACTCATCTCACGTAATGAATGACGTATCGAATTCAGTTCTTCATGAAGCATACTAAGGTCTCTGTTTTCTTGGTCTTCACATGTCTGAAATCAAACAAAAACATTCAGTTAACCCAAGTAATATAATTATTTAATGGATTAAGGGTTATGGTTTTGGGAATTGAAAGTACATGGGTGGTAATCTGTTGTTTCTGTTATAGAAAAAAAGTCTGGCTTTCTTGCAAAAGCAAACTGTAAGTATCGATTCGAATCTTGAGATCTGATTTGGGTTATTTTATAGGAAGAGTCTATTGACAGACGTCTGGCAATAGCAAATTTTCGGTAAATCTGCTATTGACAGACGTCTGGTAATAGCAAATTATCGGTAAATCTGCTAATGACAGATGCCAGGCAATAGCAAAATCGATATTTTGCCGGTGAATACTGCTTTAGTTTTACCTTTGAATGAAACATTTGACCATAGTAGCGATATTCACATAAAACATAACATGTTTCACCGAGTTAACATGTATTTTGCATGTATCGTAACTCTCTGAAACGACAACGTTTGAAAAAACAGAAAAAAAAAAAGAAAAAAAAGATTTGATGTTTAACTGAATAATCTTCCGACAAAATAACATTCGGCATGGATATTAAAAATAAAAATGTTATTCAGATGGCAGTGGTATTAATTAATGTTTATTAGCAAAAAAGCGGTAAATTTGCTATTGCCAGACGTCTGTCAATAACACATTTACCGAATATTTGCCATTGACAGACGTCTGTCAATATACACTCCGTATTTTATATCAAAAATGGGAAAAAGCTCGTGTCATGAAAAATAACTGATTGATTTCGTATGGGCAAAATCAACAGCATACAAATCAGCTTTGTGGTGTTGGTTTCACATTATTATATAGCTAAATGTATCCTACCAGCATCTCGTTTCAACCTTCTGGTTATCTTCTCAAATCACGAATTAGGCAGGCAGCTGAAAATCATTTTGTATACTTACATGTACAGTTGCAGAGCTCGCACATCTGTCACCGGCTTTGTCCTGTGGCTGTTCCGGGTACCTGGAAAGGCGTTAGGGATACAGTGTCGGAAGTGTTTAGTGATCAAAGCTTTGATATACAAAGCTGTGATTATTACTTATCTTTTTTTTAAGTAGATATCATAAAAATAATGTTGTTTTGTGTAGCATTTTCCCTAGCTTCCAGAATATTTATTGCCCTGGTGGAAAAATCACATACCTCCCTCGCGGAAAAGAGGGTTGTGTCAACAACCAGAACGTGCATGTAGTACCGACGCTATATGTCGTTCCAAAAATTATTCCACAATTACATTTTGTTATAAACTGCGTTGCCTTGCAAATGCGATTTGTAATGCTACAATGTATTTAAGCAAAATTTTATAGCGCTTAATTCTTCGATTTAAACTTCTATGATTGTGGTTTTAGCACAATAATCTACGACTCGGTACAACACAAACACAAACTTTACTATCGCGGGCTTCTTTGGGTGGGACTTTCAATAGGAACGTAACACTTGGTTGGACTTACAAAACGGGGAAAAGTTTCAAATTAATATCTAAAATAACATTCTGTCACACAAACTTTAGATATTATAATAATGTTTAAACAACCTACTCGTGTTCCATCTGCGAGTTATTATCTTCAAAGTCCTCTCCATATTTCTGTCACTCATGGAGCTGGCTCGCCTGTTGTTGTATAAGAATATTTCAATCTCTTCATTGTAATTTTATATTATTGACTGTTCCAATGCGATACTTTTATTGTGGTTCTAATTGTTTTGTTTTGGACTTGAATGTTTGTGATAGTCAATTCAATTTCCCCGCCTCGGTTTTTTGGAGAGAGAATTTTGGAGAGAGAATTCATTTTTGATCGCACAATTTTCTGATCATTGGTTACATTTTCCATTTTCAAAAATGGCATATAAAATTTATCAGACTACATGCCAAATGCGCATCATCATAGCCATGTCATGTGACCATTTACAACACTCTAAGACGTTTGATAGCTGACATAATACTATTTTGTCGGTACACCCAGTCATATTCTTGTAAAAAAAATGTAAGTTTAGTTCTTTTGGAAGCATTGAAAAATGTCAAAATGTCAATGCAATTTAACAAAAAGAACCAAACAAGCTGGTTTAAAAGATGAGTAACATTCTTGCGCGAAGAATTTTCTTGCATTTATGTTCGCCTATCGAAGTATTCGCGCAAAATGCACTGTACACGTACGTGCACGGTTGGGTGATTAGTGTAAACTGTATATCTTTTGTTGACTTTAATGTCACTAATTACTAATAACACGGTCTTGGCATTGACATTAAACTGGCGGTCATGTACACACAGACATAAAAAAAAAATCAAGAAACGTTCAGCCTGTTTTGTTATCGCATTTCTTTGTAACCTTTGTTTCACTTACCAACAACATTCCAAGATTCGTATGAAATAATGTAATTAGACAATAACACAAGCAAACACAAATACGCATCTTGTTTAGAAAATAGTTTTAATTTAAAAAATGTTTATTTAATAAATGTGCAGCATACAGTGTCCTTGTGGGGGCATTAAGCTATAATTCGGCATTTCAAAAAAATCAAAAACTTTTAGCAATGACCATGTCTGATTAAACTGTGCTAATCCATGATTAGTACAGAAACGAAAAAATAAATACAGTGTACATGTAATTACAAATCCGGCACATAGGACTGTTTTCCTTCTTATGGAAACAGACAATAGGAATATGTAAATATTCCTGAAATATTTGTTGGTTGTTTTATTTTCCGTTTGGGTTTCAAGGACGCCGATGCTTGATTGTGTCAGTTCCTGGTCATTGCTTACATGTCACTTTTAAAATGATACTTATAAAATGAAAGACGTCAATAATTACTAAAGAATCGGTTGCCTTGTAAATTTTGCTTTGGTAAAAGACGTCATATGAAAGGTGCAGTTTTCTTATTATAATAATTAGTCGTTTGAAAAAAGAAATAAAAACACTACTTGTACAATATCACATGTAAATAAGACGATATATTAATTCTTATTCATTTTAATAACAGTTCAATAAAACGGCTGTATAATTATGCTTTTGAATGGGGGAATGTGCTTTCGAAATGGGAATAAAGCATTCTGTGGGATTGAGCTCGCTGTTACTGTGGCGCTGACGTCAATATTTAATTACGTATCCTTGACCCCTATATTTATCTCGTATGACAGTGAGTTACAAAGTGCTTGGATGTTCATGAAGTTCATTTGAAACGTTTCACAGCAGATTTCGCTTCTTATGAGAAGCCTGGCGTAAATATGAAATCCATGGTAACATTGCTTGTTTAATAACTGCCTTTTTTGTTTTTGGCGTAAATCGATTTAAGCCCCCCAGTAATTTTATATTACTGATCGTTCCATGGCGTTACTTTTGTTGTGGTTCTATTTGTTTTATGTTTTTGGAGTCGATATTTGTGCTGTTTGAACTTTATGTACGTTTTCATAGTTTTAGTTAAGTTCGGGAAACTGAATGGCCGCCTATTGGGAAATAGCTGTTCACTCGGCTTACGATATGTTTTCTAAGTATAAGTACCTAATTGTTTATTTGTTCATTCCCACCTCGGTTTTTGGCGTGGGAACTTCTTTCTGAATGCGCCTTTTCTTGATCATTTTCTACTTGTACCTTTTTCTATCCGACTTGACGTGACCTCATGTTGTCACTAAACTGAGGATGGTTTATGTTACCTTGCCCATTGCATTTTCATTAAGCTACAGTCACACTGTCACGTTTCGAGGCCTACGTTTTACTACGTTTCTGAAACGTAGCAATACGGCAATATACGTAGTAAAACGTATTACAACGTAGTGGAACGTATTACATACGGCTATATACGGCTATATACCTGGCCCATGCCACGTTCGAACTTAAAAAAAAAGTTCGAACGTGACACTCTGATTTACGTAGCTTATACCTAGTAAAACGTAATAAAACGTAGCAATGCGTAGTCGAATCGTAGTAAAACGTAACAATACGTACTAAAACGTAAATTACAACCCGGTGGAGCTCTACGTATCAATACGCAGGGACTACGTTTCAATACGTTTTACTACGACTTGCTACGTGTTACCTACGTTTTGATAGGTTTCAGTAGGTTTCAGTAGGTATTACTAGGTATCACCTCGTATTGACACGCTCTACTACGACTTAATTAAGTATTAGTACGTTTGGATACGCATACGGGCCTTCATGATTGTGTGTCAACATCGATTGTCATTTCATATCTACTTTGCATGCACACGTTCGTCCATAGAAACACGTGTAAGATGCAATAAATCGAATCACAAAATATAGAGAAAAAAGGTTACCTCTTCTGTGTCATCTTGCAGTGCACTTAACAGCCCCGGTGCACGCGCAGATTTGCAACCCCTGGAGCTTTTCTTGGATCCTCTCTTGGTGGTCATCATGCAACTAATTAATTTTGGTGCGATAATTCCAATAAATACGTCACGGATACAAGTGAACTATCCGGACGCTACGTAGTAATAACCTGATAAAACCTACTGAATCGTATGAAAACGTATCGGCACGTAGTAAATACGTGGCTCAACGTACCAATCCCTAGTGAAACTGTGGCCCTAAGCCGTTGGATAACCGGACAATACGTAGCGATACGGAGTAAAACGTCGCAAAACGTAGCTATAAACGTACTGAAACCTAACAACCTGCAAAACCGGACAAATTGAGGGCAAAACGTGGGACTTGGAAACGTAGTAAAACGTAGGCCTCGAAACGTGACAGTGTGACTGTAGCTTAAGAAAAGAAGTTTTCTTACAAAAGTACTCGAACACCAAACATGCCAAATAGAAGGTCAATACTTAAAATGTAAACCACAAAATGTCTGACACGAGATATAATTTCATTTATTGATAAAGTTCTATACAGTTAAATACAATCTATATTAAGCCTATAGAATTAATATTTGTTTGATTTATTGCTTTACGTCCCACTCAACTGCTTTGGTCATGTCGGAACAATAGCCGTTTACTGGGTCGTAAAATATTAAATCAGTTAAAAAGAACTCCTTTTCGTCATTACACGCATGTCTACATGTGTACTTGGACTTTCGTTTATGTGTGATGAGGCCTTAAAACACTGCTTCGAACAGAATTCTTAGCAGGTACATGTAATAATGTCTTTTTTTCCTCGACCTCAAAGTACCAAAATCAAAATATGGTCGAAACAAATATCGATCGATAGTGTTTTCATAATGGAACAATACAGATAAAATAATCCGTGTTCGTCCATCAAAGAAGACCCAGCCATTCTGCGTAGGCGTCGCCGTACCACACTAGGACCTCAGTGCCTGGAATGGAAGAATAATCATCCAAATCGGTCTGGGCGATTTGTGTGTGTGTGTGTGGAGTGTGTGTGTGTAAATAGGGAGATCTGAAATTCCAAATAGGAAGATGTACAAGATATATAAGAAAAATCTGAAATTCCAAATAGGGAGATTTGCTCAAAAATAGGGAGATCTCTCCGAAATAGGGAGATATCACATGTAACAACATAGTCTCCCACCTTATCACAATAATCATGATAATTATGTCATTGTGAGCGGTTTGTCCTGGAATATTGGTTTATAGTCTCATTCACAGTGTCGCAGTTCGACTCTTTGATACAAGTCTTCATACCTCCCTTTTAAAATGCTGTAACACTGCTCTTATCCTTGACATGTATGTTATTGTTTTGTTATGTATATCTGTATGTACTTTCTAGAATAAAATAGTGCCGTCTAAACCAAAATGCTGCAGCCCTTCCCCATCCTTGTTTAACCCATATTTGACGAATGGATTATCCCGCCATTATCAACTGGCTGAGTCCACTTTCATTTTTAGGGGTTAGGAGTGATTTTTATCTTTTATCTCATTTTTGATGAAATTTTTCTGTGCAAACAGAAAAGCCCCAGATGGGACGCCGCGTTCTGCGGCGTAACATCTGGGGCTATTCTGTTTGCCTATGTCCCAAAAAAAGGGACGTCAGGCTTAAATGAGTTAACTACATGTACCTGCGGGTATTGGTCCAGTGACCTGGTAATACATTTCTCCTTTAAATTGCACTGCATCTACGTTAACCTCATCCTCCGCCATGGCGCTGTTAATATACCGTATCCAGTTCGACCTGTCTGGGTCTGCGGCATCCACGAGGTAGCGTGTGTCGTCGTTTGCATCTGCAATCTGAAAGGAAACTAAGAAATATTACAGGAAGGCAAGATAAACAAACTGCCATGGCACTGTTGATATACCGTATCCAGTTAGACCTGTCTGGATGTGCCGCGTCCACGAGGTAGCGTGTGTCGTCGTTTTGATCCGCAATCTGGAAGAAAACTAGTAAGTAATGATACCGGAAGGCAAGGTAGTTCGGTACGATAAACAAACAGTCATGGCACTGTTGATATACATGTAGCGTATCCAGTTGGACCTGTCACTGTCGGTCGCATCTACGAGGTAGCGTGTGTCGTCGTTTGCGTCTGCAATCTGTAAGGAGACTAAGTTATGTTACAGGATGACGGATAGCTTGGTATGATAAACAAAGGCATGGTACTGTTAATATACAGTATCCAGTTCGACCTGCCTGGGTCTGCCGCATCTACGAGGTAGCGTATGTCGTCGTTTGCGTCTGCAATTTGTAAGAATAATAGAGAGGTTCTGGTAGATGGTACTTGACAGTCAAATTGACGATTGTAACTGAAATGGATGTATAAGCTAGCATTTACCAGAAAAGTGTTCCTTATGTATAAATTCTTGTGTCAACAGCTCTCTTGGTCGCTATAAATTATGTTGCCACTTGGAACTGTTAATATATACTCTTTATTTGATAAAAGCAAGAAAAATGTAAATTTTAAAATCTCAGACAAATAAATAAGGCAAGAAATTAATTTCTTATTTCTTAATACAAATGTCATCAGCAAAATGACAATGTAAATTAAATCAGACCTTCCAAGCATAATCCAGTGTCGATTCATTCTTGTTGTATACTTTAACCCCACCATAAGGTCCAATGATGACGCACGCTGATATATTAGTGGTAGTCCACACTCCTAGCCCAGCATTGGGAATACCCGAGGTCTTCACAACAAACCCATTTGGCGTTGTTAGTAAAGCTCTGTTTGGGCAGGGGTTGGGAACCTGGAAAATGCAGATATATTTTACACTTATTCCTAGGTGATGTGATAGTCAAAAGTTGTAAAGGTTAAATGGTATCCATAAAAAAACAAAACAAGCACAAAATCATACAGAAGACTTATGAGAACATGGTTCATGGTTTTTGATACGATGCGTAAAAGAGTTCTAGCCGTTTCAAACATGATTTACAAGCTCCGACACCATGTATAATTTATAAAAGTCTAAAAAACAAGCCTTACTTTCACAAAAGATTTTTAAAAACAAGCAAATGCTTTGTGATTACCTTTTTATCAACGATCCATTTCCTTTTATAGCTCGGGCAAATAAAATCTTCCTTGTCAGGATCACAATCATGGCAACCTGAAATGAAATTTCAAATTCTATTTTGACTGAATTACCATGTTCAAGCGTTTTTTTAATTGTGCCCGAATTTAGATGAGCCGACACAAGCGTGTTACAGAAGTACAAGAACATATTAGATGACCGCATGGCTCAATATGAAGTCCTTATAGGCATATTCGTCGTATGACAATTATTTTTAAAAATCCGTAGTCTGGACAATTATGATTTTTCATAGTCATAGCTCTTATGACTAGTCTTTGCCTGTAAATATTATTAATAATTTAGGTGTATTTTTGTAAATGCCACTGTCACACTTTTCTAGCGTAGGGAAGTGTGTACAAAGGTGTCCGCTTTTCTCTTCAGAATTACATTACGGTAGTCATAAGTACACCAGGAGTAAAACTTCTTATGTAATCATGACGGTAAATCAAGGTTTATTTAAGGTTTATTTGCAGTGTTTAAATGCATGTTCATATAACTTATGAATTCCGCTGATATTATGCTACGTTATACTTGGATTTTTTTCAATGTGCAGGGCAGGGCTTAGCTAAGCCCAGCCTTGGATGATTTCATTGTTGAGATAGGGTCCCAGAGCTGACAATGTATAATTGAGGTAAAGATGACTATGCTTGTTGTCTTTGTGCTATACCTGTGTTTCACCTGAATGATTTCAAAATAGGTGAAGTGTATGGTAGACACACAAAAACATAAACATTTAGTTTCTAAAATATAACCATACTATTTCTATCAAGTTAGCCAATGCCTCTATTTTTGTATACAACTCTTTGCTTTACTGATGGTACATGACCGCAGTAGAAGGTCAATAAAGTACCATTCGAAAAAATAAAGCGATTCGGAGAACCAGCTGATTTGACTTATTTTTCCTACAAGGTCAGCTCGGTCAAATTAGCAGTAAATTTGCTGCATCAAAAACGGTCAAGTTAGCAGCAATTTTACTGCAGCAAAATCGGTTATGTTACATGTAGCAGCAATTTTGCTAAAGCAAAAGCAGTCAAGTTAACGGCAATTTTGCTTGCAGGGTTAGAATTAAATTTGCAGCAGCAAAATACAGCCAAGTTAGCAGAAATTTTGCTGCAGCGAAATTGGTCAAGGAAGCGGCTATGAGAAAAACAGTCAAGTAAGCAGCAAATTACGCTTGCACCGAACATTTTTGTCGCAGAATGTTTTGGCTTTAATCTAGGTGAAAAGGCATAAGAAAATGACATTTTTGCCACAATCACATCTTTTCGACGTCACCTATGAAGAAAGTTCCATGTAAGTGGAAATGTTCGTCATTATTTTTTTATTATTTTATTCTTGTTATTTTTTTTCTTTTTCGTCTGGCTGTTATCGCTATGTAGAAAATGATGATGAATGCTGCAACATAACTTTTCTAGACCTCATATTACCAAGTTTATGGAAAATGTTGCTGATTTTTTACAGTTTCATCTGGCTATGAGTGCTATAGGAAACGAATACTTATGCTGCAAACAAGACTTTTCTATCCCACCCATAACATAGCTTAAGGACAAAAGTTCCCCGCCAATAGTAAAAGTGTCCATAGACTGGGTAATAGGTGGGATAAAAAAAAAACGTCTGTTTGTGATGACATGCATAATCTTATAGCGCTCATAGACAGACTTAAACGAAAACGAGAGACCGAATTGTGCCATAGCTCGCCTTAAGTGATTTGCTCATCAGTGTAAGCTTCAAGATAGACGATGATACTCTGGAGCCTTGTCTGTATGAACAATAGACAATAGGTGGCAAAAAGTTTCGCTGCAGCTAACTTGATCGTTTTTTTTTTTGTTTTTTTGTTTGTTTTTTTTTTTTTAACTTTTTTTTTTTTTTTTTTTTTTGCTGCTGCTGCTGCTGCCAGGCATTTACTAAGGGAATTTTCAATATGGTCATACATAAATACAGTCATGTAGTACAGAATAATTTTTTCTATGACAGTATGTGTTTACCCATCATTTTCAGTGCATGAGGTTTAATTTTGACACTGATTGGTTCAACAATAACAAGTGGGTCAAAGTAACAGTCCAAGTGAGAACTACCTGTTTTTAAATGTGATGGTCAACTTTGTCATTGTCAATCAAAAATTGACAGGCTCCGCCCTGCACATTGAAAAAAATCAGACTATACCTGCTGTTATCTTTGGGCGCCTTTGGCGTATTCTTTCCTGTTGGACAGCTCCTGAAAATAATTTAATGGCGACAAGTTATTTCTTATTTTCCTAACAGTCACATTGATTTCGGTGTTAATTATTTGAGGGATACGGATTAAAATAAGCCATTGACCGTTTTCCGAATCCCTTTCGTTCAAATTAGTATGTGTTTCTATGTTTATTGTACATGTATGTATGTATTTTAAAATCGAATAAAATATGTTTAAACCAAGTTATTTCATGTGGTTTAGCACCACATTGGATATCCTACTTGAAATAAGATGATTTTGTATGTTTATCATTTCCAAAATATATCATTCCACGTTCTATACCTTTATAGCGTAGGATTAATATTAAGACTCTCTCTCTCTCTCTCTCTCTCTCTCTCTCTCTCTCTCTCTCTGTGTGTGTGTGTGTGTGTGTGTGTGTGTGTGTGTGTGTGTGTGTGACACTAGTAAGTGATGTGGAATAATTTAGATTGTTCCAAGTCAAATAAATAGGAAGCAATAAGCAAGGTCTTGCAGTAGCGATATACGTATTACATCAGTTACATGTATAATCTTATCAAAACATTCGTAAGTTAAATATATTGAATTAAGGGTTACAGTTCATCTAGCATGTAATTTGTCTTGTCCAGACATTCTTCTAGAACAACTTGTAATCAGATGATCGAGAACACTTTGCCTTAATTGAATTGTCTAATAACATATCGTATAGTTCATCTTCTGTCGTAAATGAGTGCGATAGTCTGAGAAATATAGGAAAATGGCCGAACCCTTGGAGAACCAACAAATTATACTGGTAGTGTCCATGTCCATTTGAGACTCCTACAAGTTAACCGTGTCATTTTATCGAAGACAGTAGTTAAGATTGAGGGTTTCAATTACATCTATGTCGGGTGGCGAAGACACTGTGGTGCCGTACGACATGAATCCCAACTGATATTTTGTTCAAAGTCAGAATTTGAAAGAATTTGTTGTCGCAATCACAGTTTTACGCTTACTCATGCAGTGTACTAGATTTTGAAGATAAGAGTCCCTGTATGAAATATCAACTGACCCGACTTCATACTTAAAAAGCACCGTGTTCATCGAGAAAGCATGTCCGTGCAATGAATACCCCCTTAAACCCCACTTTTATATAGTAAAACTGGGGTATGCAGGGGTTTACCTATTTTTCTTATTTTTGCTCCAAAACATAAATTGTGGGTACTCGTTAGAACAGCCTCGGCGAGGCGGTTCTAATGTGTACCCACAATCTATGTTTTGAGCAAAAATAAGAAAATTATCAAAAATTTTCCTCTGAAAATTATCGATTTTTGACCTGAAATAATTACTGTATATCATATGGGCATGTTTTCGTAATGCAACGGTCGGGATAGTGCAAGGCTCTAGCTGTGACGCCGAGTTTTTCCTTGTGATTTGTAGTTGTATATAGGCCTACTCACCCCCTAAGCACTCCCATTTGTAAACCCCATTGTCTATCTCTCGACACTTCTGTCCTGGTCCAGAACACTGTAAAATATATACATGGATGAAAATTATTATGTAAAAAGAACAGAGAACGCATTCTAAGAAATTTGGCCTGACAGACTCCGTTCCGAATAACCAGCTTTCTGTGCCGATTAACCGAACAAATGGTGCATTTCATTATAGGTTTAAAATAAGGGTTGTTGCCAGGGTTGTTAACAGTGGCAAAAGCTGAAATTATTTCATAAAAAAAATCCTCTGCACTATTACAATACACGCAGCGTCAGTTTACGAAAGCAGAACAAAAAAAAAACTCACACTTACCTCGTTCTGGCATTGTTTTCTGAATATGAAGAGTTTGTTGTCCGTTGGTGGTGCCTTACATGATATGCCACACAGACATATTGCTGTTAAAAGAGCGGTGAAAACCTGCAATGCCACAAATTACAAGCTATCATTTATAGCTCCCGTATAAAAAGTGGGCCCTTACTGATAGGCGTGAATGGCTTCGCCAAATGCACTCTGTCGCAATTAGTAATTTCAGATAGAGGTTATGTGCGTGGTCATGATTTAAAAGGCGGGGGGGGGGGGGGCTCAAAATGCAAAAAGCGAGACAAATTAAAACATTGATGTTGGTTTTGAAAAGGGAATCGTGTTAATCTTTTCCAAGGATATGTTTAGCGAAATATTTGCATTTTACTTATAAAGATTATTGCTTTAATGCAAATGCAGCATTTTGCAGAAAAAAAGCGTGTGATATGAAAAGTACTTACACATGTTTTCACCATTTTCTTCCACTTTATGCCACTACCGATACATTATGTATTTGCCATGTTTGCGTACTCTTTTACAAAATGTTGCTTTAACTTTATTAAGTAGTTCAATACACGCATATATTTATATTAACTTTACGGGTGGCTGACTTTAAAAGGGCGTTTTGATGTTTTCTCTTTTCTTTCCATTCAAATGTTATACGTCATATGTATAGAATAATAAAAGTCTATATAACGACTCGACAAATTTACAATAAAAATAATATTTTTTAAAAGAATATAATTATTATGAGTACTGACACCTCTTCAACTGATATTCAATGCATTATAAATGAAAAATAATGTAACTGCACTGGGCAGTGAAAATATAGTCAAGTAAATTTATTTAACGTCGGTTTGGTTATAACATACATGACATGTATGTAACGCAAGACTTCTGTAGCTCGTTTCACGAAGCTCTCTTAGGACATTTCTTATCTTATGATCGAGACTACTCTTAGGAGTGACTTGTGATCTATCTTAACGGTAATACTTGTCTTATGTTTGAGGTTGTGACTTGCTCATAAGATTTATCTCAATTCAAGGTCAAACACAACAAACAGTTAGTTTCAAGTATGTTAAATAATAGAATTGATTTAGTATTGGTGATAGTTCAGTGGATTTATGCAAGTAATTCAATTAGTATTTTTGCCATACTATGAGCCGGGCGATCCGAGATCGAATCCATTTTTCTCTCTTTTTTTTCTTTTTTTTCTTTCTATTTCAATATAAATACATGCACTTAGATCTACCAACTGTTTCATTGTAATGCTATAGGCTCACTTAGATCAACCAACTGTTTCATTGTAATGCTATATGCTATTTCGTATGCAAATCGAAACCAAATACACTGTATGATAAACCTGATGCATCGGGCGGCCGATCAGTTTATCATTTGGGGAAATATAGTCAAATTGCCATATTGAACTTAGGTCTAGTTATACTAGCAATTATGTATACAGTTCATGATGTTTGCAGTTAAAATAAAACATGGACCCATTGGGGCCCTGAGAAATAATAGATGGGCTGCTTGTATCGCTCCAAGCAAAGCTTATACGCTACTGACTGGCTATCTGATTAGTACGAAAACACGCCCATGCAATATACAGGGATTTTTAAGTTGTAAAAATTGAAAAATTTCAGTAAAAAATCTGTGATATTTTTTTTTTTTGCTCAAAACATAGATTGTGGGTACACGTTAGAACCGCCTCGGCGAGGCAGTTCTAACGAGTACCCACAATCTATGTTTTGGAGCAAAAATAAGAAAAATAGGTATACCCCTGCAAACCCCAGTTTTGCTATACAAAAGTGGGGTACAAGGAGGTGAACATGACACGGACATGTTTTCCTGATGAACCCTTCAGGTCTGAGCCAGCCTAGAAACCGTGGTTAGGTAAAACCATCCATGCACATAAGCCTTACTTTGGTAATTTATACTGAGTCAAACACAACGCATCACGATTATGGCATGTTTTCGCTTTTCAATGAAATGTAATACAGTCTACCATATATATGCTGGTCAGCAATCGCCTATGATTTAATAAGGTACAATTTGGCTTTCAAAGTATGGACCATTGACAGTGGAGGAGAGATGCCCAATTGAGTATCACTGACCTAGATAGCTTTGACAGGTAAATATTACTATTAATAGCAATTTGATACTCAATTGGGCATCTTTTTGTCATTTTTATAGTACTCTCAGAAAATCGAAAAAATGTATCACAGTTTTTAACCAATTTCCACCAATTTTGGAGAGCTTAAAGACGAATGAATTTACAAACTTTTGACCGTTCAGATTTTTTTTAATTGTCTAGAAAAAAAGTTATTAAGGTTTAAAATCAGGATTTTTTTCTGATTTTCTGTGATTCCTATTTGGGAGCTAGAAAAAAAAGTGATGCCCATTTAGGAAACGGTGATTCCTATTTTGGAACATATAATAAGATCTATGATTCCTGAATGGGATACAAATAGTTTGTTATGCTTCCTGTTGAAGAACTTTGTTTACCAGAGCCTCACTGACTTATCTGCCATGTTATTTTCTGAATACCTTTCTGTATCTCATCGATCATAGAGATGTTCCACATTCAACCTTTTTTCATTTTAATGGCCAGAGTATATTTCAAGTTCAGTTTCACAACCATTTATACAAGTGCCTTCAGTTATTGATATGCCCCTGCCATATTCAGAAATAAATTGACAACTCTTCTTGCTTTTGAACAATCTTCACTGGCAAGAAATAGACATCTGGATGAATTTGTTTATATAATGTGTTAAGTGTGTTTATAAATATTTACTCTGTATATACAACTTCCAGAGTTTGTGATGCTGTATGCCTTCTTTGATCACATAACATATGGAGCCAAATTTTTAACAAAAAATTCGCTGATATTCGAGTTTCAAAGATACCACAAGGAACCATGGTTAATGGTTTGTAATTTTGTTTGTAAATTACGAAAGAATAGCCATTTTTGAACTACGGCCGAAAATTTGGTGTCTTTATGAGCTCTATTTACAATGTAACACCGCTGATTTTCATTCATTGTACGTTTTAGAATTTCATGGTAAAGCGGTTGTTATAATATAAAACTAAGCATGTCAGTGTTTTTGCAAGAAAACTAATATTCTACTAGGACGGTTTTATGACCAAAGCTTGCTTATGGGTTCCTTCATGAGGTAAGCATGTCTTAAAGTACTCTAAAGTCACCCATGACTTTGTATTCTGTCAAAACGTGGGTTGGCATTTCATCATACAGTTTCATGATTGTTTCACCAAGGGGCTAAGTGGGCTAAATTTATTGTTAAGCAATGACTCATACCTCCTCTTCGTGATATTCAAAACCTCTTCTATAGGGTTTAAGTCATGGAAATTAACATGTCAGTAAAGGATGTCAAAAACTAGTAGTATTAATACAGCTGTACAAGGAAATATTCTTTGTATTCACCCTTAATCCGCAAAATACATTATTGATACATGTATTAGAAGAATGTCTGTCTGTGAATGTCCTGGTGATTCCCTTGACTTAAAAAGGTACAAGTAGGCAAAGATCAGGAAAAGGCGCAATCAGAAAAAGATTCCCACTCCAAAAACCGCGGTGGGAAAAAACCAAACTAACAATCAGGTACTTATACCATGAAACATATCGTAAGCCGAATGAGCAGCTATTTTCCCAATAGGTGGCCACTCAGTTACCTTAACTTAACTAAAAATATGAAAACATACATAAGGCGCCAACAGCACAAAAAATTTTAAACACCAAGACATAAAACAAAAAGAACCACTACAGAAGTATCGACTTGGAACGATCAGTAACACAAAGTTACTGGCGGGCTTAAACCGGTTTTACAGGTACCTAACCTCACCCTCAGCTTCTGTAGTGGTTCAGTGATAAACAAGAAATAAGAAATCATATTAAGAAAATACTTAACATAGATACCAACGTTTAACATGAATAACGGAAAGCAGAGTGAGCAGCTATTGAAGGTATTAGGTGGTCACAGTGCTAGCTTGGACAAAACAAGTAAATGCAGAGGGCTAAGTGAACAGCCATTATATTCGGGTGGTCACAAAGCCATGCAACATGAAACTCGTAATTGGAATAACTTTGATAAGTGTGAACCAGAACAGCAGTACCGCCTTGGTACGGTCAGTTATAAAATAACTGGGGGGCTTAAACCGGTTTTACAGGTACCTAACCTCACCCTCAGCTTCTGCAGTGGTTCACAACATTTAGTTAGTTCTTCGGTCCTCGTGGTGAATCTCTAACTAGTCAATGAATCATCAAGAACAAACAAATAAATCATGATAAACATCCCGATGAATCAAAAACCAGGACTCACAGATTGAGTAAGCTGCCCGACGATGGAGATCCCTGGGCGCCGAATAACCTACTAACTCCGGAGCAAAAGAAAAACACCAGTTGGACCCCGGTGGGCCAAGCAACAGACAAGAAGCTCCGGCCCGAACCAACTAAAATGAATAGCTTTAAGTCGGGGCCATCATAGAGTCTGACGCCCGACCCACCGGCGTGCAATTAAAGAAGGCAGCATAGTTATCAACCATGATTGGGTTAAAAACTAAGCATGCAGACTGTCGCATAACATTCAAGTTATAACCTATACGTCTGTAACGTGATATGATTTTTCCGAACTGAAGAGAAAAATCATTTATTCCTTTAAGTTTCTTTAATTTGTAAACCAAGTCACCATAAAATTCAGGTTCCGAAAGGCCCTCACTTAAAAGTGTCTTTAACCCAACATTATATTTGGAAATCAATTCATAGTGTCTACGATAAAATTTAGAAAAGGTTTTTCGAAGTTTATGATACCGATAGCCCTGTTGGAGAAGTTTTGCCGTTAAACATTTATTTCGAGCGTTGAAGTCTGTAACATGATTGCAGACTCTAGCAAACCTAATAAGTTGCGAAATGTATACACCATAAGAAGCACGACGAGGAACGTCACCATCCAAAAAAGGAAAATTTACTATATCAAAATCAAAGTCATCGCGCTTATCATAAATTTTAGAAGAAACAAATCCATTTGCAACAGAAAGATGTAGATCTAAAAAGGGGGCTTCGGTATCTGAGATATTAGCTTTGTTCAACTGAAGTTCAGGTGGATAAATTTGATTGACCATACCTTCAAAATAAGGGTTGTCAATGTTCAAAAGGTCATCGAGGTACCTAGATGTGGAATTAAAAGCCTCGATAACATCAGCTTGATTATCATGGTTAAGAGAATCCATGAAATCTCTTTCGTAGCAGTATAAAAATAAATCAGCTACGAGAGGTGCGCAATTTGTACCCATCGGAATTCCAACAATTTGTCTGTATAACTTGGTCCCAAATCTAATATAAATATTATCAAGGAGATAGGATAAGGCGTCGCACACATTCTGACATGACCAAAGGGTATACCGACTTTGGTCAGAGGAAGTGAAAAAAGCCTTTCTGTCATTACATGCCAAATAAAGTGAACCATAGTTTTTTAATGCCCTTTTGAAGGTCCACTCTATCAAATCCAGAAGTTTTTCTTTAATTAGATTATGTGGTAATGTTGTATACAGAGTAGAAAAATCATATGTGGACAAGCTTGTCGCACGGAACCCTCTACACTTCAATTTACTGAGCACCTCACCAGAATTTTTTATTGACCAAAACCAATTTTTATTTGAAGTTTCATACACTGTCTCACAGTATCTTATAACATGAGATTTGATAGCAGTAAGACAAGAAGTTAATAATTTAGAAAGTTCAGTGGTAGTACAAGAGCTAGAATTTGCAATAAATCTAGCTTTGTATGGTCTTTTGTAAAGCCTATACAAGAGGATTTAAATATCATGAATATGAGCAGTGAGACATAGCCTAAGTATAAATGTTTCGCTGTGAAAGTCCCAGTCCCCTTTGGTATTCTGTGCCAAGAAAACAAACTATGAATTTTATGATGAAATGCCAACCCACGTTTTGGCAGAATACAAAGATATAGGTGACTCCATAGTACTTTAAGGACTTATGTGTGGTCACTGTATATACATGTTTGAAGATTTACTTGTATAAAAAAGCATTGTTTATTTTTGTCAACAATATTATATTCTTTAGCATGCTTTATCATGGGGCTGTTGAATATGTTGCAAATACATGGATTTGTGTATACATGAATGTGAAATGAGTGGTCAGCTCAGAGCAAGTGAGTCATTTTTCAGTTACTTCCAGGTTGAAATCGTCGGACCCATTTTTCTTAACTTTTTGAAAAAAAAAAAAAATAAATAAATAAATAAGCCAGATTTTTCGATGTACAGGGTGTCCCCCAAAAAAAAACGTGTCCGCTACAATATATGTTTACTATTTATTTCATTTTTACAGAGAACTCAATCAAACTTAGCAGTAAAAACAATGTCTTTAAATATTTAGTAATTGCAATTATGTACTTCGCCTAATATCCGAAATGACCACCATTAGTTTAAATGACCCCTTTTGGAGCAATGAAAATTTTACATGACAAGTTTTATGGTCGTTCACTCCCCATTTTGGAATAAAATTTCTACGTTTCACCACATTTTCCCCATGTTTAACAAACCCTTTTGATTTTCTAATAATTATTGTTACTTCCTCCTCTTTATAACATTTTCAAGGGAGAATAAAGGCTTGAAAATGCTTGGATATTGTATTTTGTTACTTTTTTCAATTTCCAGCAATGTAAGTAGCAGCAGATAGCAGGAAATGACATCATTGATTTGATATGATGTCACTTGCTAATGAAGCACCACCTAGCAAAATGGATGTCAGATTCAGAATCAATTATAATAGCACTACCACTGTGTAAAATATCTTGCTTATATCTGTATTATTTAAAAAGCTATGCACTTTTTTGTAGCGGCTACGTTTTTTTTGGGACACCCGGTAGTCATTGACTTCAGTCACATAAGAACCTGAAACAAAAGGCATGTCATCTTTCAGCAAACAATAAGTGCACACGAGCCGTCCAAAAATACTCACTTCGAGAATTTTCCAGAAAAACATGTTTACACTAACTTTTTCCAGAGAAATACATTTCCATGACCCCAAAATAATCTTTAATTTTTCAGATTATGTATCCTAGACATGTAGGCTTTGTGTAATTTTTATTCACATGCATTCCATTTTCCAGGAAATGGGTCCCACCAAAACCAGTTACATTTCCAATTCTACAAGCTATTTAAAATTTTAAAAGAATAACTATATTTAGTCATTCCTTGTATCTGTGACATCTATAAATACACACCATCATTTGATTGACAGATTAAAAAAAACAGTAGATGTCTGTTTAACATACCCCACCCACTCATGTCAATATTGATAAACTCTTAAGGCATGCTTACCTCATGAAGGAACCCACAAGCAAGCTTTGTTCGTAAAACCGCTCTGGTAGAATATTAGTTTTCTTGCAAAATAACACTGACATGCTTAGTTTTATATTGTAACAACCGCTTTACCATGAAATTCTAAAATGTACAATGAATGAAAATCAGAGTGTAACTTTGTAAATAGTGCTGATAAAGACACCAAATTTTCAGCTGTAGTACTGACAACCATGGTTATTCTTTCATAATTTACCAACAAAATTACAAACCATTAACCATGATTCCTTGTGGATTCTTTGAAACTCAAATATCAGCAATTTTTTTGTTAAAAAAATGGCTCCATATGTTATGTAATCAATTTAGGCATACAGCATCATAACTCTGGAAGTTCTATATACAGAGTAAATATTTATAGACACACTTAACACAATATATAAACAAATTCATCCAGATGTCTATATATATTGTTCAAAAGCAAGAAGAGTTGTCAATTTATTTCTGAATATGGCAGGGGCATATCAATAACTGAACGCACTTGTATAAATGCTTAGAATACACTCTGACCATTAAAATGAAAAAAGGTTGAATGTGGAACATCTCTATGATCGATATGAGATACAGAAAGGTATTCAGAAAATAACATGACAGTTAAGTCAGTGAGGCTCTGGTAAACAAAGTTCTTCACAGACTATTTGTATCCCATTCAGGAATCATAGATCTTATTATATGTTCCAAAATAGGAATCACCGTTTCCTAAATGGGCATCACTTTTTTTTCTAGCTCCCAAATAGGAATCACAGAAAATCAGAAAAAAATCCTGATTTTAAACCTTAATAACTTTTTTTCTAGACAATTAAAAAAAAATCTGAACGGTCAAAAGTTTGGAAATTCATTCATCTTTAAGCTCTCCAAAATCGGTGGAAATCGGTCAAAAACTGTGATACATTTTTTTCGATTTTCTGAGAGTACTATAAAAATGACAAAAAGATGCCCAATTGAGTATCAAATTGCTATTAATAGTAACATTTACCTGTCAAAGTAATCTAGGTCAGTGATACTCAATTGGGCATCTCTCCTCCACTGATTGAGCTCGAATGATATTGGCCAAAGCGGTTATTTTGGTGGCATGCGACTCCAGAGATTCTGGAAGTCAGTCTTCCTTTTGGATCGTGAAAAATGATTAATTTCTTGAGACGCATAATACAGAATGTTACAACCAGATGTTGTTAGATGTGTCAATCGCACGGCAATCTAATCCAGTGGAAATAAAGTTTATTTGTATAACATAACAAATAAATCGTTGTTGCGATATAAGTTTGACTGAGTATAGTTGAAGCACGTTTTGGATGCCATGGCATCCTAATTTTGTATGGACGCCTCATGAATAGGAGACAACGTCTCGGCTTGAACATAGCTGTTGAATGGGGCGTTAAGCATTAACTCAAACAAACAAACTAAAATAAAATGTTGGCCTTTATCAATACTGAACCAATGTATAAACAATATGACTCGGTGGCTCAGTGGTAAGCTATGTTGTCTTCTGTCCAGGCAATCCGAGTTCGAATCCCGTCTTGGTAATATTTTGTTGTGTTTCCCTTCACATAAAAACGTCCGCCATTTTTAGATTTACTATAAAATAAGTTCAATCATAAGTTGTGTCCTATTGTTAGGATAAAGTTAGGACATCTTTAAGGATGAGACATATCTTAACCGAAATTAGTCCTAAGTTCAAACTTAGGATAAAATTTGTCTTAAAACGCTTTGTGAAACGAGCCCCAGGGATCTTTTTCTACCGACCAACATGTAAAAATATCACAGCAATTATCACGAATGCATGCAAAAGGTACAATTTTAAAATAGCACAAATGTACATATTCTATAGACATATTTAAAGCTTGAAATAGGCATTAAATTAAGTGGGAATGGAGTGCCAATGTTTAAACATCCCACAATAATTTACTTCTAAGACTAAAAACATGCATGTTCTCTAAGGAGATAAAATTTGGCGAAATGAGTATGAGAAAAAAACCTGTGTGGATGCAAGTTAGCCCCATGGAAATCCTCCACGAAAACGAAAGCGAAAGCCTCGAAGTTTCTGAAAAGAAATTTGATACATGAACTGTCCTGCAGATCATGGGTGGGTCCATATATATATATATATATTTTTTTTTTTTTTTTTTTTTTTTTTTTTTTTCATATATGTTATTTTCATTTATTATATAGCTATAATATCAAATGATTAAAACTTAGGGATAAAAGCCGAGTAACAAGTGTGCATATATCAGGCGATATCTGCACACTTACTTGATATTGCACACTTTGTTAAAAGCGAAATATTCTTTTTATGATACATTGCCAAATTCGTGACTTGAGGGTCACCGTGCAAAATTGTAACATTGGGACGTCAACTATAATGACGTCATCTTCATCTGACGTCGCGTGGAAAATGACGTCATACCGGGCCGAAACGTCAGCTGAAGTTTGTATGTCAGAAATATAGATTCAATTGCAAAATGTGCTTCCGAAAAGTAACAGTGCAAAAATGATATCATCTGATATTGCATGATATCACTTATGGATCTTCCCAGATAGCACGTATACATTGGCCCTCCATTGGCCCATTGGACGCCGCACGATTGGCCCATGGTTGTAAATATTGAATGGGCCAACCTAGCGTTTGCTCATCGGCCCATCTTTGGCCCATAACATTGGTTCGACATTTGTCCCATGCCGGGAGGTTTTGCATTTTTTGTTGGCCCATCACTGTTTGAATGTGCTCATTACAAGCTATCGACGATGTATTTCTATCGCATATGTCCACTTGGTACAGTTTCTTGATCTGCAGCCCCACGGTGAAGGTAAACTCTTCATTTTTCGTTGCTGGATAACTTAAACGACTGGTCTTCTGAAAACAAACGAATAAATACAGCACCATGACAAAAACATAAACTAGCCTCATTTATGCAACATTTTAACGCGTGCATTTTTGCTCATAAAGGAATAGCTGTTTAAGAAATACATGTTAAAACTAAAACCTCTTTGTTGCAACTAAGTGTGATGGCTAAAGGAAATAAAACATTGAATTATATTATACAAAATCAATTATATTTACGCAACTGCCTTTAATCAGTAGAGCACAACCGTTAAATCGAAATACAATATCTAAAACGAGATATGCCTAATTACCATATATTTCGAACGAAATATACCCTATTATAATATATCTAAATTGACATATAATATGTCAATCTGAAAATCATTATATATTTCGATCGAGATATATGATTTTCTTGATCTGAACACGTGATCATTTTGCGTCATGCGCAGTCTCTCATCGAGTTTCGCATAGCGGGAAGTTTTGAATTTTGAGCAGAAACAAATTTCCAACAAAAAATCCAGCGTCATCGAAAAGTTCACCAGGGAAGTTATGTACAGTTTGGATTTGAATATGCTCGTCGTCCGATTTTCATGTGTAAACACTATTTTACTTGCTGAACATAACTACATAAAGCGCTAGGGAAACTTCAAGAAGTGTTAATTATATATAAAATGTTTGGACTGGTTAGATTATATGACTTAACGTCCATATCAGCAATTGTTCAGTCATATTGGGAAGGAGCCAACGCTTTCTGTATGTCAACCAGAAGTCAAGGGAGCTTAAAATTTTGCTCAATGGCTCTTCACGACAACGTAACGTACGATCTCACCGGGGACCTCTCTGTATGTAAATAAATCATCTTTCTTTCTTTCTTTCTTTCTTTCTTTCTTTCTTTCTTTCTTTCTTTCTTTCTTTCTTTCTTTCTTTCTTTCTTCTTTCAAAGAGTGACTCTACCACAATGCCAGGCAACAAACATTTACCTCGACGAACAGACTGTTCAATGAGAGCGTGACTGCAACGGAAGCCAACGATCTCTCAAATTTAACTAAAACGGCAAGCCGATGCGACTTTGCCTATCCCCGCCCATTTGGGGTCGTGAGAAATAGATGGGCTGCCAGCAGACAAAGCTTATAATTGAGTGATCGGCCACACGATTACTGGTTAACCACTTAGGTCTGAAACTGCCTAGGGAGTTATAAGCTTACGTTGTTGTTTGGTTATATTTCTTCAGCACGTATTTTTAAGCATGCCACGACGAGGTCCCACTGAAAGGAGGCAACATCCCAGTATGACCATAGATGTTGACTCGGACGTAAAGCAACACATTCAAACAATAATCCTATATGATCGAATCCCGGGATCGAACAACATATTCACACTTGTCTCACAAATGCTCGGCGCGGGGCTCGAATCAACACTAGCCAGAGCGGTACCATGATGCAACTCGGCAAGTATGGCAAGAGGCCGTCAAACTCGGTTGCAATTACGCTACATGGCGATGGGTACATTATTTGCATGGCTCCTCGTCCTCCGAGGAGTTAATGTGCCTTGCTCAAGGACAACACGGTGCTGCCAGTGCCACGGTGATATATCCCCTGTCCTCTCGATTCGGATTCCGATGCTTTACCACCACGTCACCTCGCTCCCTATTTATTTTATGTTTGTTTATTTGAATTGATGTTTAACGTCCCAGTCAAAAGCTAATGGTCATGTCGGGACGCTGCCTTTATTTTTATGGGACTTATGTCAAAAATTAGGACGTCATGACATCCAAAAAGCGCTTCGAATATAATCACCCAACCATACCAACAAGGCTTGTATGTGTGGATAGATTGACATGAACCACTTTTCCTGGGCAGGCTCAGACCTGAGCGGTTAACCAGTAATCATATGGTCAGTCAGTAGAGAAGAAGCTTTACTTGGAGGCACAAGCAGTCCATCTATTTCTTTTAGGCCCCAATGGAAGGACAGTAAACGATGCCTCAACACGCAGGGAACGAGGAAAATAGCTGGCACACATTAACATATAAGCCAAACGCGCGCCGGGTGTGTTGACAAAAATGTAAAATTTAATATACGTCAGGAGCACATCGGAGACACGCTAGAAACGCGTTACATGCGCGCTTTGTACGCTTGGTGTACGCCCAGGTGTACGTTGATATACGTCGCTGTTGGTCGGTGCGCGCTCCACGCTCCAAAAGACTTTTTAAGCATGCTTAAAAATTTTCTCGAAGCTCGGCGAGTATCGGTCGTGTGTCTAAGCTGGAAACCACCGTCGCTCGGTAAGTACCATCTACAACAGGTTAGCCAGTTTTGAATAATACGTTTTGAATAAGTTCCACGCGCGTTACAGGCGCGTTGAATACGCTTTGAACGCGTTTGGCGCATATTTTAGACACGCCAGTGTACGTTACATGTGCGTTCCGATTTAAAATTTACGAAATATTGTTTCAGTAACGTGCCTCAAGCGTGTATGAGACCACAGGCGCTTGAAGTTATGGCCATAAATCATAAAAATAATGCATCAAATAAGTGTCTACGTAGCAATACTGTAAGTATTGCCAGGTGTGCAAGCCCCATTAACGAGCCATTACGTATTGGCATTTCCGGCAAGGTTCTTGGAGTTGGAGTCGGAGCAAATGTTGCACGGCAACCTAAAACGTTCGATTGCAAATCAAAATGGGTTCAATCGGCTCCTACCTGACACTTTTTTCTCTGTCCAAACAAAAGAAGTCATTGATAATCCTTTAAATGTCCATTTTATAAACCTTTTTCATGATATTTGTCCAGTCGTGTTGTTTTTATTGACAATATGGCTTCCCTTTGACCTGTATGTCGTCACAGTGCGTGCGGTGACGTCGGCAACATTGTAATGACAAGAGAGGCCCAAGAGAGGGATTTAATGAATAGAATAGAACAGAATATTGTGCTCTCTGCGGAGGACACCATTGGCTGGACTCGGTGCTCATAGATTCTTTGGTGCAAATCAGTCGCAGCCAATTGGTGTTCGTCACTGGCTCGTTTGCCAAAAGCTCTACATAGATGAAAATGTACCACACTACCAAAGCATGAGGGATCGGGTTGGCGTAGTGGAAGAGCGTCAGACTCCGAATCGAGAGATCCTGGGTTCGATCCCCACAGCCGTCATCGTGTTGTGTCCTTGAAGAGCTCCCAACAGTAGGGTAAATCCGTCAAAAGTCGGACATTTTTTTTTTACTATTTTTTTCTTTTTTATTATTATTTTTTTTCAACTAGATCTATGATATGTCCGAGATATCAGTATCAGAAATTTCGCATTCATGGTAACGGTAAGGTCAGAAGTTGGCCGAAAAATAAAAATAAAACACTGGGTATGACTCGGACAGCTGTAGGATAACCTCAGACACGGCATCGTAAAACTCGGACAAAAAATTTCTGATATCTCAGATATATGACAAAAAAAAAAAAAAAAAAAAAAAAAAAAAAAAAAAAAAAAAAACACACACACAGAAGCAATTTCATGGCAAAGGTAATTTTGGTTCCGTGTCCCGTTAACTAAACAGTTATTACAGCAGGTCACGGGAAGGTGACAATAACAATGCTACCACTGTATAGCTCGACTTTGACATCAGACACGTCAAAGGATCGAGGAATCTACTAAGTAGCACGTGAAAGGCAGATCAGTAGGAAATGTTGCACGTTTTCTGTTACACTTTGGTTGCAAGCACAGTAAGTACGTGTACTGTTACAATCTGAATATCCTATCACTGAGTGGACCCGTCGATCTTTTGACGCATCTGAGGTCAAAATCGAGCTGTATGATACTATCCTTTTCAGTTTGAATGTAACTCTAAATAATGTGAAAATCGCAGCTATATTTATACCATACCAAACATGAAAAGCAGGTGGAAATCGTATCATGAGGTGCTAAAGATAATCATGCAAAGCTCTGGCGGAATTGATAAAATATCTCGTGCAGTGTAATAAAGAACTAAAATGAATGGTACATGCACTCAAAAGTTGAAAACGGAGCAAATACTCGTAAAATATGCGACACGTCAAGTTTTGGTGGTAAAAATACGTCATCAACTGCTTCAGATATAGACAAACTATCGTTTTGCATGCTTTGCGTGCCCGCCCGTCCCTGAAAACATCACCGGAGACTATCAGTTCAGGCCTTGGTTTAATATGTACAGGCATCACATACGGAAATAAACATGGAATTTGTCGGTAGCTTTAACAGTTTATTATAAATTATACCTATTGTTCATTTAAGAAATGTTTGTTATAATCGTGCAGAGATGTAAATGCTTGCCATTTAGAAGCCCCTATGGTGTAAAACAGGGATCGTGAGTTCGATCCCCGGCCTCTTCTTTCTTTCTAATTCTTAACCGTGGACATGTCTCCGCATAAATAGCTGTTGTGACGTTTTACAAGTATACGAAAATGATGTATCACATTTAATTTTTTATTCAATTTAAATAACGTCCCTTCCATCATTATTTCGGCTCATATGAAACGGGCCAAACAGTAGGTGAGGCGAAAACGGGGAAAACCCCGAGAAAAACCACCTGACACACCTGCAAGAAAAACGTTGCTTGTCTCGCATGTGTCCCATGTTGGACTCGAACTCACACCAGACATAGCGGTGAAATGGTCGAATGATTAAGCGCTCTAAACCACTCGGCCACGGGGGCTATTGAATTGCCCAGGGCAAAACTTGAATAAGGGGCATAATACATTTGAGCCGCCCCATGGGAAAACCAACAATTTGCATAGGCGAAAACAAAGGCGCAGATCAGCTTCGCGGTAAGCACGAAGCTGATCAGCACCTTTGTTTTCGCTTCTCGGATAGTACAATTCCTTCTCTACGTAATCCCAAAATTTCAAGCTTCTAGCCTGCTTCTGTAGCTGTACAGGCCGGTTTGTGTCAGACCTGTTCGGAAACCACATTGTTGGTTTTCCCACGAAGTGGCTCATTTATTTTAAATCCGAGTAATGAAAAAAAAATATGCCTGTCTCTCTGTCGTGCTCGTTGCCTATCGTTCCTGTTGAAACTTGGCCGGATTGGTACCTTGTTGGGAAAGAGCTAGTCATTCTGCTCTTCGAGTGTGTTGTCGGAAAATGTTTTGTTGTGTTTTATGTATTTTCTTTCCCACCCGCTGTCTATGATGGGACTTTACATTTAATTGCATCGATTCCTGGTCCCTCTATTTTTACTCTAGAAGTCATCGGTACTGATCACAGTTGTTAAATCATTCTTTCCCTGTTCCAGCGAAAAATTGCATAGCCTTATTATCATCACTGAATCGACTGTAGAAATATGAAAAAAAAAAAAATCATTTGACCATATGAAAAGAGACTTAGACTTCCAACCTACCAACGGTAAACCTGTGATACCACTCTCTTGTACATCACCGAGCACTGTATTTCCATCCCTATTTGAGCGTGCACACTGCATGACTTTTGATTATGCGTCTGTGAACATGCGCCACGTAAAACACGTGCTGAATTAAGAATTATGTGTATGCTATTTTTAGCAGCCGAAATAAACATAGCTACTGTTCTATTGACTACGTATAAAAGATGTGTGCATGTATGGTCATGTATTAATCATGCACACTTGGCTCGTAACCATTCGGCTGAGACACAATCAGGGTTGCCTTTTGTGTTGCACTTGAGGCAAAAATGTAACCTCTTTGTATTTTCATTTTTCTTGGTTTATAATAACGTATGAGCTATCAGGTTTATATTCCAGTAATAATTCTTTTGGCTCTCGCGTTTTTCAAATTTCACCATAGTGGGTAATGGGAATAGTTCAGAAAAGGAGCTTCAAACCAGTGTTTTGGGCTGCTTAAATAAGATCATTTGCAGCATACATAAGTCATTGTTCCATGGTGCAGTTAATTTAATACAATGTAACATGTGTGGTTGCATATGAAAAATTGTAGGAAACCTTGACTGCAACACACATTTTATTTCTAGGGTGTCTCTTAACATGGGGCTACGGACTCTACAGGCCATAGAAAAAAATAATTGTGCTATATCTTCTGTCCTTAATAATTTCTGGAGATATCATTTTGATGGGTTGTACTAGACCACAGTCTGAAAAACAATCAGGCCATATCAACTCATTTAATCGGAACCTGATCTTGTAATCTCATTTCAAACCTAGGGGCTACGGACTCTACATAAAAATGACTATTTTTTTGAAAATCATTGCTCTTCTCTGAGAAGTTAATTTCAATTTTTGTTGATTCTAATCTGTCATTTGGCTTCATCAAGAAAGACTAAATACAAAATAAAACTATTTAAAGTATTTGTCCAATTATTTCAGCATGTGAACTGTAGACACCAAGAAAATCTTAAAATACTACAAATGAACAGTTTCACTTCATTCTCCATATTTTCATTAATTTTAGTCCAAATTCAAAGCCGTAAAAAGTATATTACAGGGGGCATGTGTCTCCTTAGTTCTAGAGCCATATGCAACATATTTCATTCATGAATACTAAAGCAAACATGTTTACAAAACACCCAAAATAAAAGTGCAACATCATAACATGTGAAAAACAGTGTTTTTTTAGCATATAATCTCTCCCTGACGCAAAATATTGTACACAATATGGTATCATTATATATCGCCAGAAAGCTTATTATCCCAGTGTTATAATGAAATAAAAACATTAGGTATTGGATAATATCACACTGAATTACAGATGCATAACATGACCGAGGTAGTAAAGGCAACCCTGATTGTGTCTCAGCCGATTGGAATGGCAAAAAGGAACCAAAAACGTTGTTTTGACGGAACATGTTCGAAGCCTGTTTCACTCGCCGCGGACAACAGAGCCAGATCGCAGACTACATTTTCCAGATAGAACCAAACATGGGTCGGATTATGTAAAAGAATAAACTGAATATTAAATAAAACATAGAATAAAAATCTTAATGAAATTCGAAAAAATATGAAGACACTGCAGCAGTGCCGGACAGAGATCAGAAAGAAAATGCTATTGCGACAGCTGTACGTTACATAATTGAGCCGCCCCATGGGAAAACAAACAATCTGCATAGGCGAAAACAAAGGCGCAGATCAGCGGTAACTGCGAAGCTGATCAGCGCCTTTGTTTTCACTACTTCGATAGTACAATTCCTCCTCTTCAATTTAAAGCTTCTAGCCTGCTTCTGTAGCTATACAGGCCGGTTTGTGTCAGAACTATTCGGACACCACATTGTTGGTAACTTCTCCACGAGGCGGCTCATTATGATTTGATTACTCACACCGCATGGCTGCCATCAGTGGAAATTCATCGTCACAGACAGTAGTACGGATGTGAAACAGGCTGACAATAGCATGCACAGGGAAGCAAATTTGAGTCTTAACACAAGTTTAGCTGCATAGATTTTTAAGAAAGCATATTTGCATGCACGTGAGAAGATATGATTAAAAATGGATGGTTCTAAAATCCATGTTTGAATATATGATCCCCATTATGACAGGGAACACCTATGCGAAAATAAAGTAGACGTATATCAGATGTGCAGTAACTGCACGGGCTGATCAGCGCCTTTGTTTTCGCTAAACGGATATTGCATTGATAAGGAAACTCTGTCTTAAACTGCCTCGGTCGATCAGATGAAAATTTTGCAATAATTAGGAAATGTAACTGTTGTGATTAACCTCAAGTGACATGTTTCTTATGAAGTAAAATGTTCGGTCAGGAAAACACATAGCCTGTCTGACTATAATAAAACGCAAAGATTGTCATACCCATAAAAATAGCCATATTTTCTGCCCCTGCCCCGCCACTGAATTCGAAAAAAAAAAAAAACGTAAGAGATAAAATATACGAGGACGTAAAATTCGGACAAGGCTATATATATGCATCAAAATTTAGAAAAGTCGCCTCTCCTAAAAGCCAGACTTTTTGTCGAACTTTTTTCCATGTTTAATAACATTCTTGCGTGACTTTTTATGCCGTTCTTTGAATGTCTAAGAAATCATCATACCCAGTCATCATAATAGAAATGACGATAGTCCTATGGTTTGTTACAAGTAATGTGAACTACGATTGTGTGACCATCAAATGGGATGGTGTTACTTTTAAGCTTTTGACCGTGTCCTGAATACTATAATAGCGGACTCCTGAACTTTAACAACAATAAGCCAAATATAACACGAAAACATGGTGTGGTGTTGAAGTAGCACCTCCCCCCACTCCCCCCCCCCCAACAGTGAATGTTTCAAAAATATAGCCAATCCCCCGCTCACTGGGTCCTAAAGAAAAAGATGGACTGCTTGTGCCTCCCGGCAAAGTTTCTGCGCTACTGACTTACCTAGACAGAAAATTTCCATCGGTGGTTCCGTTGGATCTCTCCTCACGGAAGTGGTGCGCTGTCACGAAGTGTATCGGAATGCAGGTTAGCCAGCTGGTCTATGACTGACCATCTGATTATACTGGTTAACCACTCAGGTCTGAGCCTGCTCAGGAAAAGTGGTTCATGTCAAACCAATCATACATATATGCCAAATTGGCTTAGGCGTTGGGTAGTTGTATTTGAAGCACTTTTTGGACCTCATGACATCCTAATTTTGGGTAAAAGTCCCATAAAATGGAGGCAACGTCCCGACATGACCATAGCCGTTGACTGGAACGCTAAACTACAACTCAACTAAAAATATTGTCATAATATAGCGACGGCTTCCTATAACATTAAGTCTTGTGACCATTATTTTTTCCCACTTGCCACACCCGAAAACTTGAAGTGCGTCAATATATTTTGTGGGCAGACTTGCAGTCGTTTAAGAAAAGCGACGGCTGGATTTTCTCTTGGAAGGTATGATTATTCAGCAGCGAAACACACTTAGACGGTCTTAATCGTCAAGTGCAAGGCGCGGTATTACGTTTTTTTACGTGTTTCGCATTTCCCCATTTAACGCCCCACAGACGTAGCGCGTGACGTTTGACGCTTTCAAAACAACAAACAAAAGTGGAAGTCGTGTTTTAACCGCATTTGAATGCAAACAAGTGTTTTTCCAGGAAGAACATTTTAGATGATAAAGAAGTGAGCAAAGAATTGTTTTCATGGTTACCTTGATTATTACGTAAATAAATTTAAGCCACATCTGGCAGCAGTGTTCATTCACTGCGGAATCTGGAGCAAAACCGGAACTTCCTGAGCGAATGGCTAGGAAAATTTGGACAGGAATTTAAGTTCCAACTACGTTTGCTAGCGAGCAGATTTGAAAAAGTTATCCATGCCTCCGAAAAGCTCTTGATCTGATTCTTCAGGAAAACAAAGGAAACCTCCATACTGCGTCAGGTAAGGTCGCAAAAGACTCTCCAATTTTGGCATGTTTTACTTGCATACCTGGCAATACCTACGGTATTGCTATGTAGACACTATTGTTTTAGGGCATATTTTAATGATTTATGGTAATAACTTCAAGCGCCTGTGATGAGACGCGCGTTTAACGTTTGCTGCGCGCCTATAGCGCCAACTTAGTATTCGTTTGGATTGATGTTTTACGTCCCAGTCAACAGCTAAGGTCATGTCGGGATGTTGCCTCCACTTTATGGGACTTTTAACCAAAGAGGATATCATGACATCCAAAAAATGTTTAAAATATAACCATCCAACAAAGCCACAAAGGCTTATATATGTGGACGGTTTGACTTGAAACCACTTTTCCTGGGCAAGCTCAGACCTGAACGGTTAACCAGTAATCAGATGGTCAGTCAGCAGCGAACAAGCTTTGCCTGGAGGCACAAGCAGCCCATCTATTTATCTAGGCCCCAATGGGCGGGGGCCTCCTGTTTAGTGTGTCTGGGACGCAACACAAAACGTACTTTTTTTCAGCGTTTTGAGATTTTTGTCATCCGTCTGGCAGTCACGGTCCTAATGTGTGACTGCTAAAACGAGTTTAAGAAACAAATTAATTTTATAGGTCCAAAATCTTCAGCGTGTTGAGTTTTTTCATACGCCCGGTGCGCGTTTGGGTTATATGCTAATGTACTTTCTGCAGGAAACCACGGATTTACACATTATAATGTTGCCCGGTGCTTGCAAAATCATGCATTTTGTATCAGACCGAGAAGAAAAGCTTATCTTGTGGCTCTAGTTCAACAAAGATAATGTAAAATATATAAAACTGTTTATACCACCCAGTAAATTCATATTTCTGACCGCTCCGAGGCGGTACTTCTGTTGTAGTCCTTGTTTATGCTTTGCACCTTTTATATACGTTTTCAAAGCGTTGTTGAATCGCATAATTCACACGTGTGAAATCGGCGGCACTTAATCATAAAATCTTTGAATATCTGGTATTATTCTCATATGTGAAATATTTGTACCAAAATGAAATTTTCACATGCGGGACGAGTCAGTGTTTTGACGTGTGAAGAATTGGTTTGGATTCATCACATCTTTGAAGAACTGGTATCAATTTTACTCAGGTGTGAAAGCTTGGTACTAAATGTTCACATATCATGCTATATATTGAAGAATTGGAATCGAAGGCAAAACCACTTCAGATTGGTGGTTTTCGTGAGTGTGAAGAATACGTACGAATAGTACTTGAAATTTGATTACATGCGCATATCTCACATGCGTGTGATCGTTACATACCAAATCGTTACCAATTCTTCGCCGGCTGGGAGGATTTGGTACCAATAATTCACATAAGAACTTTACGAAATGTGAAATTTGTGGTTCAAAAACGTGTACCGATTTTTGTCAATTCCACACATCTGAAAAAAAAAATTGTACCAGTTCTTCACAGACGTTATATGAATTCTTACCGTCAGAAACAGAAGACGTTTGAAATTTTAGTATTAACTTCACCGCCTCCACCCCGCCATCGAAATTTAACATACACAAATGTCACACTTCCAAAATGTGCCTTGTTGGTACCTATTTTTACACAAATGTGAAATTAAAAAATGCGATTCAACAAGGCTGTCATCCATGTATAGAGCATCAACACGTTATAGGAATGGTGCTGGTGCCGGTGAACCGATTTGAATTTATGCTTCCTGCGTCTTGATGCCTGAACTTTTTGATATATTAGAACATCTCTTGACATATTGAAACGAGAGAAGGAAAATATATAAGAATGATTGCTGGAAAACAAGTAGGTCATGAACCAGCATTGTTAACGGACCGGGGACTTGTTTACCGATGGCAAGGCTTCATATGATGAGATGGTTCATGTATCTTGGCGAGTTCTAGCACATTGGAGTTTTCAAAAATAAGCTACTCGGTGATCGTGTTCCGTAGCGGGGATGCTACACTAGACTGCACTAGACTGCAAGTACCTATGTATTGTACCAAGACATCGCTTAATACTGTCCTCCAAGGCACAGCGGATAAGCTAAATGCACTGTAAAAAAAGGAGTCATGACTTCGATCCCATGCTTCTACACTCCTCCGGGTGAGACTTTAAAGCCCCGTTTACACATTCACGATTTTCTCTACGATTCACCACGATTCACCCCGATTTCTCATGGTCAGAAAAATCGTGATGGATCGTGGTGAATCGTGGCGAAAAGTGGAAATATTCAGTATCTCTACGATTCTAGTAAGAATGTCCACGATCTTAGTACGGTGTCTGTAAGTATCGCTACGAATCAATGACGATTCATGACGGCAACGCTACGGTCAATGAGGATTAACCACGGTGGCACAACGAATGCTCACGGTGCATGTACGGTTCGATACGGTATTAGTACGATTCACGGCGGTAGCCGTCGTGGCCAATCGTGGAGCTCCGTAGCGAAACCGTGGATGATTCGTAGGACAACCGTACACAATTCGTGGTGAATCGTGAGAGTTCGTGGTGTAAAAGATTCCACGGTTTCGCTACGGAGCTCCACGATTGGCTACGATCTCTCACGAATAGCCGCGAATATAGCTACGGTGTCAGTACGAATAAGCAAGATTCCGCTACGGTTGCGCTACGAATTAGGCCACGCCCATTTACCACTACGATTCGCCACGGTACGCCACGAATGTTTTAAACAGTTTAAAACTTCCGTAGCGCTGCCGTAGAGTTTCCCGAATCACCACGATTCATCAAGATTCACCACGATTCACTACGGTTCTACTACGAATGACCACGGTACACGACGATTTTACAAATCGTGGCGAATCGTAGCGGCACCGTAGCCAAAAGTCGTGAATGTGTAAACGGGGCTTTAAAGCCGAGGTCCCACGACAATCTTCCATGACAAGCTGCTGACAAGGACGTATTGTGACGAGGCTAGAGACTTTGTGACCTTTTGTTAAGTCCAAGTGGACCTATTCTTCAGACCTGACTGTCAGATAAAACCTGAACACACGGAATCGTTTAAACACCATCAAGATGATATTTAAGATGTTTGTCCGTCGCCAGGTTGAACTAGGCCATGTTAGTTGCAGACTAAGTTGCGGGCATATTCCAATCGATAGAATATCTAGATCAACAAATTACATCTGTACGTAGATAAGGTAGATAAGCCGCAATTCGTTTTACTTCGTCACCTCGCTCTACTTGCGCGTGATGTGGAGCGGTATAAAGGAACACCGACGGAAACATCCTGACTACAAATTACGTATACATGTTGCTATGGGGCGAAATATTTTGAAAATATATGTCAATTGAGACATAATATGTCAAACGAAATATATATTTTAACCGGACGTAGAGCTATATATCTCGAAGTAGATATTATATTTAAATTCAAATATTTTGTGTTTATATCTAGATTTAGATATGATATCTAGTTTTAGATACTATATTAAAAAGGAGATATTTTGACAATATATGTCAATTTAGATATAATATGTAAAACGAAATACAGATAAACCGGATGTAGAGTTATATATCTAGAAGGAGATACTATATGTAAATTCAAATATTTTGTGTTATATCTAGATTTAGATATGGTATCTAGTTTTAGATACTATATTAAAAAGGAGATATGATATTTCGATTTGACGGTTGTGCTCTACTGTTAATAAGATTGAGAAATGAGCTTAATAATTAATGCCAAAAAATAAATAAAACTTACCTTCTAAACCTTAGAGTGTCTGTTTCCTAACATGCAAAACTGACTTCTCTAAAACTTCATGCGAAACACCTGTTAATAATTAACACCGGTCAGTATTTAATCATATACGAATCAGCCAATGATATGCCAACCATCGGCCAACGGAAAGTGTACACGATAAGTTTTTATTTATTTTCTCAGGCTCCTTTGTATAAGCCTTGTCATACATGTACATGGTCACTACAGTTAACACTTTCCCTCAATTCGAACTTAAACTAGTATGCATTAATTACTAAACTATATATATAAAAAAATCCTATACTATTCCAGCATGCACACATCAACGAACGTTTTGTGCCTGCTGGGTATGAGTACATCGTTTATTACAATTATTACAATGGCTAACAAGTATTGGGCCACTCTTGTTTCTGTGAAAGAAAATCACTTTATCCGTTGCAGTAACAGATCGTTTGCCAAAGTTGGGCCAACGTCGGCAAATATTGCATGGGAATGCACTACCACACCAACATTGGCCCAATCATGTACATGCGACCGGCACCAAATCAATATGCAATGTTGGCCCAATGATATTTGCTATCTGGGTTATCGCGGCCGTCGTGTAGATATTTCAATTTTGTAAGGCTAACTCTCAACAAAACATCATATATGAGAAGCAGATATTTATAGCTATATAATAAAAGGGATATTGTCGCAAGCTCGCGTCCTTCGATATCCCAACTCGGGACAATATTCACCGATATCAGTGCAATAACCCTATATTATTTATTTTTCTTTATTATTATTATTTTTTTAAAGAATGGATTCTTGTCATTTTCTGAAAGTTGAGCGCTTTGATTATTGTGGGTTTTGTTCTTCTTAGTGACCATCGAGTCAGTGGATGAAAAAAGGGAACAAACATCGCATATGAGCTATGACAGCAGAAACCGACAAAAATTAAATGTTTAGTTAATAAAAAAACGACCAATTCTTGAATGAAGTATAAGTACATACAAAGAAAATGTTTAGCTGTGGACGGCATGTAACTTGATGTGAAAAGCTACAGAAATTTGCTTCAAAACGAAATTCCGTGCTTAAGACACCAACGACTTGTAGTAGGTTGTGTTAAATGGGCTCAGGCTCCAGATCCTACACCATCACGAAAACATGTCCGTGACATGTATATCCCCTTGAACCCTACTTTTATATAGCAAAACTGGGGTATGCAGGGGTATACCTCTTTGTCTTATTTTTGCTCCAAAACATAGATTGTGGGTACTCGTTAGAACCGCCTCGGTGTACCCACAATCTATGTTTTGAGCAAAAATAAGAAAATAATAAAAAAAAAAAATCCCAATTAAATTTTCAGTTTTACTACTGTATATTGCATGGGAAAGTTTTCATAATGATGGGGAGTTGTGCGCATTTATTGAATCTGTTTTCACATTCCATTTTGAATTAGTTTCTGACTAAAGCATTGGATTGAAAACTCCTCTGCTACTACTACAAGGAAAGTCGAAATCCTATTTTCATTACGATAATGTGTCTGTGTACACACCTTATACCCCAGTTTCATAATCAAATAGTCGATTGTACAGAGGTACACCTAGTTTTCTTATCTTTGATCCAAAACATAGATTAAAAATCAAATATAATTGTCGACTATCTTTTTTTTTTTTTTTTTTTTTTAATTTTCACATCTACCCTCTGCATATTGCGTTGACATGTATTCGTAATGTTTATAACAACTTTTATACACGTACAGTAAAATGTAAAAATGAATTTAGATGGCGGGCTTAATTCTCGTGTACTGGTCGGATGCATCAGGGTTTAAATATTAGCTAGACCTTTGCCCCGGTACCTCAGAGCCGGCGCTACTACTGAGTCCTCGTTTCTGCTTCATCATGCTGGATTGTTTTCTATAATGCTTCATCTGACAGGTTTAAAAGTATTGTGACGGAATAGCCTCCCTTGGAAATATGCAAATTTCAAACTCGAGACTTTGTGAATTGAGTAAGTGTTGGGTATATAGCGCAGTAAACCACCCTTGGTGGATGAGCATGTTTTTCCACCGACGGGGTTTGCTGAGGCTTAACTCGGCCGTTCGTTACATTTGGTGGCAGCGGTGGGATGATGACAACCGCCAGACCGGGGTTGCCTTACCCATGTAGTCCCCAGGCCAAGACTCGGGACGAGTCTTCTCGGAGGGGGAAGTTATGTGACGGAATAGCCTCCCTTGGAAATATGCAAATTTCAAACTCGAGACTTTGTGAATTGAGTAAGTGTTGGGTATATAGCGCAGTAAACCACCCTTGGTGGATGAGCATGCTTTTCCACTGACGGGGTTTCTGTGGCTTGGCTCGGCTGTTCGTTACAGTATGAAGGTTCTATTAGAACCCAACAAATTCAATGGTTATCAAATCACAGCAGACTATAGGTGAGTGGGGCGTCGTTAAATAGATTTAAGCCCTCATGCAGTAATTCTTTCTGATATTTATGGGCGTTGGCCCGTCCTACCATTTTCGCAAAGGGAGGGTAAACGATGCAAATAAGGGGACTTATACTCTAACAGTTCAGTTGACTTGTACCTGCCCTATACGTATATAGGTCACTTTTAGTGATAACGGGGTACCAGTTAAACAGTTCAGGGGGTTGGTCATTCATTATTTACCATGCCGGTGCAGCAATTCGGTACCGGCTTTTATCATCTTTGCCTACGAACGGCTTGCATCACTTTTCTTTCAATCAAGTACAGCCAATGCGCGAAATCTAAATAACTTCCGGTTTAAAAAGCGCTGAGTTTGGATAAAATTTTGGCCCCAACAAAGCTTCTTAGCTCGCTAAACTTGATTGACAATATGCCAGAGATCAAAGTACAGCATGTAGTTTCATTCAGCAGCCAGGATAAGGTGTGTTAAAGTGTCGTAATTCACAACTCATTAAGCCCCTTCGCATTTGATAATTTGAGGCTTTTCTCCATTTGTGTGTTCACTTTTTTACCGATTCCATCAAGTTATGACCATTATCTTCTGATACTGGGCTGATCAATTTCTGATCATCGCCTTTGGTGTTGTAGAATTTTTTATTTTTTTTTTAATTCAGTTTTACGTCCCTTTCAAGATTATTTCAGCTCATATGAGACGGGCCAATCAGTAGATGGGCGAAAACGGGAGAACCCCGAGAAAAACCACCTGGCACACCCGCAATGTTGTAGAAATGCGATCCATTCGGCTGTTTGAATGAAGCCCAGGCTGAGGCTTGATCTAGACCAAAACATAGAGCTGTCTTAACGCCAGTACGTTCCTTGTCGCAAGCCCTAACGCAAGAATTTCCCTAATCATGACATCATTTCCCAGCTGAAATTATCACCATTTCTGTGCGTCACCCTTCACAATTATTTGGCCGACATTAAAAACATACAATGCCACAAGTCTACCTGGAAAAGAATCCTTTTATCCCTTTGGATTGAGAATTGTTGCTGGTTTTTTGTCATTCGCTAAGTTGTCAAGTTTCGTGCTGCCATCTTGTTTCTAACGCGGGAGAAGGTTTCGCTGTAAACATAAAATGACGCAGTAAATGTTGCCGGAAGCAACGAGTTACGTCATGCGCGTGTTTACAGCAACATGGCGCTTGATTGATGTAAAACGCTTTTTGATTGGTCGCATACATGTGATGAGCTCCTGGTGTGGAAGTGGGAGATTTGGATTTCATTTCAGGGAGATTGGGGTCCACTTCAGGGAGATTATGTGTCGGCATATAAAATGCGCGATTTTGCATGTTTTCATGCAACACCATCATTTTTTCTGTCAAATCTGAAGCAATTTGCTTTCCCCTATCTTCCCCACTCCCCAAGCCCCCACTCCCCCACCCCTCCCTTGTTTCAAAATGCATAATGGTACAGTTATCAGCTTATCCTTGTGTCTCATGTAATCATGAAAGCTAACGGGGTAACCTGAACAATAAGAAGAGGCAGGGGATATTCCAAGTGTTATACTGTTGAAGCAGCAATGTTTGATCATGCAGAAATCTGTCAACTGAATGCCCATTTTCAGCTGATTTTTCTGTCTGATTCCAAATAAAAGTTTGCAAGTGCAATTTTATACAAGTATATATCTATCTCACTTTAATAAGTTAAAAGAAATTAAACTGAATTGCCTGTACTAACCAAGAAAATGAAAAATTGATCCCAGACACAAATTTCTACTTTCATTTTTGAAATGTGTTTACACTGGCCAAGGCCAAGGTCAACGGTGTACAGGTAAAATTTTTCCACTATCAATTTGACATATTGGCGGGAAATTTTACCCTGCGTTTACACTTTGAACAGGTGCCTTTATGGATGCTTGGGCCAATTTAACGCCTCGCTGCACCCAATACCCCTAAAGTGACACGACTAATTGTTATTTCCCTCCTTTGTAATTACGTAACAGACACTACTTAATCCCTTTGTGACTTTCGTCTGTAAAGTGATTACCGTATTTTTCTGCCCTAAATACACAGTTTGGAAAAAAATATGATAGGAAAATTCAGCATCCGGGAGATTTTAGAGGCTTTCCTGGAGGCCGGGAGATGGTCCTCATTTCCTGGATCCTCCCGGGCGATCCGGGAGGAATCACATTGTATGTGGTCGATCGATCTGAGCGGTGACCAATGACAACATCGATCTGAAATTGACCAAAACAAACATGGCGGCGCCCAATGAGTCAAAGCATTTGGCATCCCTATAATGAAACTGAGATAAAAAAGGTGGAGAAACTGCAGAAGATAGCAGCCAGGTTGACCTGCAGGTGATGGGGTAACAGGAGTAGTGTCAACGATATGTTGGATGAACTCGAGTGGCCATCCCTGGAGGACCGCAGGGTGAAGTCCTCCTTTACTTTCTTTTTACAAGATTCACTCCGGTACAGTGTCTCTTGATAAAGATAGATATCTGACCCCAGCACCCAACTTAAGAAGTACCAGGGAATCTCATGATTCACAATACACAAGATATATGGCCTATAGTGATGCTCTGAAGAATTCCTTTTTCCCCGAGGACCATCCCTTTTTGTAATAGTCTTCCCTCTTCAGTGGTCTCATCAAAGAATGCTGAAGAATTCAAGGCTCTTATTTAGATCAGGGGTTCAGAGGTATACGTTTTATTATGCCTCTGTTTAGCTTCTTGTAAATAGTTTTAATGGCCCATCCCGAATGTTCTCCCCATCTTGCTAAATTCAAAATTTAGCACCCACCCAACACCTGAGATGATGATCAGAAATTGATCGACTCAGTATATGAAGATAGATACATGTAGATACACTACAACCTCGTTATAACGCCCCTCATTATAATGTAGAGCTGTCATTGATATCGCTGATATTCGATATTCGTATCAATACAGAAAAGGGACATATCGATATTGTAAAGTGTATATAGCTACACACAAGGAATGTAGTATTTGAAGTTAATTTTCCCAAATATTTTCATAAAATAATAGTTTATACTGTAAACTGTATTAATTAGATATGTTTAATATATTACATAAAAACATGAGGCAGTGTTATTAAATACCCACTGCACAATGTTTTCGAACGTTTAACTGAGTCTAACCATTACCTGAGGGTTGGGGTTAGCGCTCAGCAGCACGTTTTTGTGGAGAAATTACATCCATATCATCAAATACCCATCCTTAATTTTTAACAATGTCAATTTGTCAAATTGCCAGTCATGCAACATTCATTCAGATTAGGCTATTTATGATGTGTATGTACTTTGATCATGTCCGTTAAAATTTGACTTAAGAAATAGGTCTCTTCTCTTTTATGAATAAAATTTAAAATGATGTTTAAACTTTTTCTTACACTTGTTTCTGGTGACACTAAATTCTTTAAAAGGTTAGAGAAGGCTAGGGAGTTTTATATCGTATACATACAAATTTAAAGTAGCATAAGAAAACAATATGTGTCTATTAAATAAAGTTACAGTTTAAACACTTTGTTGAAAAATAATTTGTATATTAATACAGGTCAACCTCATTATATCGTTATCTTTGGGGTCCATAGAAACAGACCGTGTTATAAGTGAACCGTGTTATAATGAGGTTATTTACTATAGACATATAGCAAAATAATCAACTTGGGAGCCATGACATGGCCGTGTTATATTGAAAACCGCTTATAATGAGGCGCGTTATAATGAGGTTGAAGTGTATTGTATATCGATATTATCACAATATTTCCCACCGATATATCGATATGTAAAATGCCCAATCAATGACAGCTCTACTATAGTGCGGTTTTCATTATAACAAGGTCATGTCATGGCTCCCAAATTGATTATTTTACTATAATGTCTATAGAAAGTAACCTCATTATAACACAGTTCACTTATAACATGGTCTGTTTCTATGGACCCAAAAGACAGCGTTATAATGAGGTTGGCCTGTAGATGATCCTCAACCAGCTATTTTGGAGCCGCTTTTTTGGGACAAATGATTTCTGCCCAACTGGTACTGTTTTCGGGTGGCCTTTTCCTCGCTAGATTTCCGAGGTTTTTTTTTCTTTTTGGGACGCGGGGGTTTGAAATGTCCCATAAATTCTTTGGTGTCCATTTTTGGACAAAATGTAGCACTGAATCCTAGAACCAGCGTTGAATCAGCGAAAATCGTAAGAAAATTCCCCCCACATCCGCCATGATGGATTGGAGAAAGCGAGACGTAATTTCATTGGATTAATAATTTGCAATTGTCCAATGAAAGCATTCTTAGTAAAGTGATCGTCCAATGAAACAGCTCGTAAGAAAATCATAAATGAAACCAAATGTACGGAAATGCTGGAAATAGTTCCCACGCTTAAAAAAAAAACCTGCTTAATCTGCCCTCGTATTGAGGAAGCATTTGGTCTTTCTTTCTGATGTATTTTCCGCTTGTAATATAGGCACAGGTGTCCTATGGTAGAGTCCACTAAAGTTTTGTTCATCGAAGCACCCTTGATGCTTCAGATGAACTTTGTAACAATAAAGTTTTGTATAGGATTCGACAGATGTCAGTAATGTTTTAAAAAATTGTACTTGTTTGGTTGAACAGGAAAAAAACTTCTGACAATCTAATATAAGTAATGTTGTACCAATGTATTGGAGTCACTAACCAGATCTGACTGTGCATGAAGACCATTTGATTCTTGAATACATCTCTCTATTTTGGCAAGGTGTGAGTTTCTTGTAACTTCACTGAGGGCTGGGCACCTTGCCAGTACATGAGTGATGTCTTCATCCTATAGGCAACACAGAGGGCAGGTCCCGGGGTCCCAGTTTATCTTACCCCCTGGACAGCTTACCCCCCGGGGGGTAAGCTGACCGCGGTTGGCTTACCCCCCGGGGGGTAAGCTGTCCCGGGAAATCTTGCCCCCACCCTGGATATCTTCACCCCCGGGGGGCAAGCTGTCCAGGCCGGTTTATCTTGCCCCCCACCCAGTTTCAAGTATTATTGGTTGTGATTGATTTTTATACACATTTTTTTAACTATCCAAAAATGAAAATGTTGGATTAAGATCACAAGACAAGTTCTAAAAAGTTGTTTTCAGAGTGGCAAAAGTGGAAACTTATTGGGGGGTAACTTTCTTTCAATGTCGGAAAAGAAGAAACTACATGTAATTGGTACAAGGGTGGGGGGTAACCTGTCCAGGGCGGTTTATCTTGCCCCCACCTAGGTTTTTGATGTTGATTTTTTTTTTTCTTCACCATCATTTGAACAACCTTCATATAAAATAATATTGGATTTAAATCACAGGATAAGCCCTATAAACTTGTTTACAGTGTCAGAAAAGAAGAAACTTATTGGTACAGGGGTGGGGGGGTAACCTATCCAGGGCGGTTTGAACTGACCCCCACCCAGGTTTTTGATGTTGATATTTTTTTCTTCACCATCACTTGAACAACCTTAATATAAAAAAGTATTGGCTTTATACTCACAAGACAAGCCCTATAAACTTGTTTCCAATGTCGGAAAAGAAGAAACTAATTGGTACAAGGGTGGGGGGTAAGCTGTCCAGGGCGGTTTATCTCGCCCCCCACCCAGGTTTTTGATGTTGATTTTTTTTCTTCACCATCATTTGTACAACCTAAATATAAAATTGAAATGGATTTAAAATCACAAGACAAGTCCTATAAACTTGTTTTCAATGTCAGAAAAATAGAAAAAATTTGGTACCTGGGTGGGGGGCAACCTGTCCAGGGCGGTTTATCTCGCCCCTCCCCCCCCCACCCAGGTTTTTTTTATGTTGATTTTTTTTTCTTAACCATCATTTGAACCACCTTGATATAAAATAAAAGTGGATTTAAAATCACAGGACGAGTCCTATAAACTTTCTTTCAATGTCGGAAAAGAAGAAACTACATGTAATTGGTACAAGGGTGGGAGGGGGGGGGGTAACCTGTCCAGGGCGGTTTATCTTGCCCCCACCTAGGTTTTTGATGTTGATTTTTTTTTTCTTTACCATCATTTGAACAACCTTCATATAAAATAATATTGGATCTAAATCACAAGATAAACCCTATAAACTTGTTTTCAGTGTCAGAAAAGAAGAAACTTATTGGTACAGGGGTGGGGGGTAACCTGTCCAGGGCGGTTTGAACTGACCCCCACACAGGTTTTTGATGTTGATATTTTATTCTTCACCATTACTTGAACAACCTTAATATAAAAAAGCTTTATACTCACAAGACAGGCCCTATAAACTTGTTTTCAATGTCGGAAAAGAAGAAACTAATTGGTACAAGGGTGGGGGGTAACTTGTCCAGGGCGGTTTATCTCGCCCCCCCACCCAGGTTTTTGATGTTGATTTTTTTTCTTCACCATCATTTGTACAACCTAAATATAAAATTAAAATGGATTTAAAATCACAAGACAAGTCCTATAAACTTGTTTTCAATGTCAGAAAAATAGAAAAAAATTGGTACCTGGGTGGGGGGCAACCTGTCCAGGGCGGTTTATCTCGCCCCCCCACCCAGGTTTTTTGATGTCGATTTTTTTTTCTTAACCATCATTTGAACCACCTTGATATAAAATAAAAGTGGATTTAAAATCACAAGACGAGTCCTATAAACTTTTATCATCCAATACATAGGCGGGGGGCAAGATAAACCGCCCTGGATAGCTTCACCCCCGCCTATGTAACTGAGGGTATAAAACTGAATGACGAGGAAAAGGGCTTTTTAATCAAGTAAATTGCATTTGTAAAATGTAGACCTTCTTATGGTATTAATTTTGGAACAGTGTAACATGCTTTGAAAAATTGATCCTCCAATACCTAGGCGGGGGGCAAGATAAACCGCCCTGGACAGCTTCACCCCCGCCTGAGAAAGTGAAGATAGGAACTGAATGAGGAGGAAAAGGGTTATGTATTCAAACTAAATGCACTTCTAACTGATAATTCTTCCTACTGCATTAATTTTTAATCAGTGAAATAAGCCTAGAAAATTTTATCCTCCAATACCTAGGCGGGGGGCGAGTTAAACCGCCCTGGACAGCTTCACCCCCACCTGAGAAAGTGACGATAGGAACTGAATGAGGAGGAAAAGAGATATGTATTCAAACTAAATGCACTTCTAACTGATAATTCTTCCTACTGCATTAATTTTTAATCAGTGTAATAAGCCTAGAAAATTTTATCATCCAATACATAGGCGGGGGGCAAGATAAACCGCCCTGGACAGCTTCACCCCCACCTATGTAACTGAGGGTATAAAACTGAATGACGAGGAAAAGGGTTTTTTAATCAAATAAATTGCATTTTAAAAGGTAGACCTTCTTATGGTATTAATTTTGAAACAGTGTAACATGCTTTGAAAAATTGATCCTCCAATACCTAGGCGGGGGGCAAGATAAACCGCCCTGGACAGCTTCACTCCCGCCTGCATAACTGAGGGTATAGAATGGAAAGACGAGGAAAATGTCTTGATAATAAAATGGATTGCAGTTAAAACTGATAAAGCTTCTTAAGTACAGTATTAATTGGAAACAGTTGTAATAAGCCTAGAAAATTTTATCATCCAATACATAGGCGGGGGGCGAGATAAACCGCCCTGGACAGCTTCACCCCCGCCTATGTAACTGAGGGTATAAAACTGAATGATAAGGAAAAGGGCTTTTTAATCAAATAAATTGCATTTCTAAAAGGTAGGTCTTCTTATGGTATTAATTTTGAAACAGTGTACATTTGTAATAAGCTTAGAAAAATTGATCCTCCAATACCTAGGCGGGGGGCAAGATAAACCGGATTAGATAACGTCACTAAATAATGGTAAAAGGACATGATATTATTTCATTGGTGCAGGAAAATAAACATATATATTCTAAAAACACTTTCTTTCCGAGTGGGTGGGGGGCAAGATAAACTGGCCTGGACAGCTTACCCCCCGGGGGTGAAGATAATCAGGGTGGGGGGTAAGATTTCCCGGGAAATTTTGCCCCCCGGGGGGCAAGCTGTCCAGGGGGGCAAGATAAACTGTTACACCGGCAGTCACCCCATTGATGCTGAATTTTTGTTGATGCATTTGGAGAATTATATGTCCCGCACAATGTGCTTGAACAATTGTTCTCATCACAGTCAGACGATTTGATTCAACTGGTAGACAGAGTGTTCTAAGGTTTAAAACATATCACCATCCCAAACTTGTAAAAAAAATGGCCATTTTAATTTATTACACAGGTCTGTAAATACAATAAGATACCACCATAGCAATTTGGGTGTACAATTTGTAAGGATCATGAACATATGTGCTGTATTATTTTCCAGAATAATCCAGCAGACAACTTATTAAGAGCAGATGGTACCCACAAGTGGAAATGCTCTACAGCAGGAGAGAAGAGTGTTTCTGTTGTCTTGCAGTTTGAGAAAGCCTCACAGATACACAGCATTGATATTGGAAATGAGGGGTCGGCATTTGTTGAGATTTTGGTGGGAAGATCATCAGCTTCATCTGATGCTGATTATAAGGTGAGTTCAGTAACTTATAAGATGGTTATTAGTCTTAATTGAACGATTGCATGTTGGGTTGTTTAAGATTTCACATCAGGGACATATTAAAGGTCATGTTTATAAAAATTTATAAGTTTTATCTGTAAAACTGACTCCAGTTTAACAAGCATCTAAAATTTATGCCTCTATGGGGAAACACAAAACATGTGAATGTATCTTGTCATTGGATCTTTTTAATCTCTTAATCTGCCGAAGAAAAAAAGAATCCAATTTGGTTTAGCTCAAATTGAGCATTTCCCATAATGAAATGAAACAGGTAATGCTATTAATGAATTTTGTGCAAACTACATTTTTGCTGAATCTACAGGTAGCTGTTGATTATTGCTGTGACCATATCTTGAAAACATGTCCATGCAATATACAGAGATTTTTTTCATACCATATATTTAAAAATTGTAAATTTCATTGGAAAAAAAATGATTTATTTAATATTTTTGCTCAAAACATAGATTGTGGGTACAAGTTAGAACCGCCTCAGCGAGTACCCACAATCTATGTTTTGGAGCAAAAATAAGAAAATTATGTGCACGCCTTTAAACCCCAGTTTTACTATATAAAAGTGGGGTATAAGGGGGTATATATTTCACAGATATGTTTTCCTGATGTCTTTCAGGTCCTGCTGGTAGCCTCTGCGTTCATGTCACCCCTTGAGGCCCGCAACAACACCAACAGGAACAGTGTCAGAATGTTCAGCGGTGACAAACTGTCTAAGACAGCGACAGGAGAGAAATGGGACAGAGTCAAGATAGTCTGTACTCAGCCATTCAATAAGGTAAAGTGAAACATTACACAGGGTTCGCACAGGCTTGAAAAGTACTTGAAAATGAAGGGCTGTCTTGAAAAGTACTTGAAAACCAAATTTGCCTTGAAAAGTGCTTGGAAATTAGCCATTGGCCTTGAAAAGCACTTGAATTTCACTTATTCCGGTATTCCAGACGATTAGATTCGGTTTCAAAATCAAATGTGAGCATTTAAGAACAAGTTCGGCACGTTTGAATACAAAAAGATCGGCGAGAGCGCCATAATGAAAGAATAGGCCGAATGTGTAGGGCGCGAAGCGGTAATTCAGTTGCTTCCCTTGCGAAAATGGTCGCGAAACTTTGGGCCGAAAATATATGGAGCGAATCGGCTCGTACCGTAACTGAGTTGCTTCCCTTGAGGAATGGTTCACGATTTATTGCATCTGTTTTATCGGCAGTGAAAATCCATGATGAATACAGACTAAGCGGAACCAAAATGACGTCGAAATGATATTTTTTCGAGCACAAATTTAATTTCAACATTTCTCAACGAAATGGGAAAGTGCGTGTACAGCAGAGACTGGCCGAAACGTTATCCTTGGGTCAAGGGAACGGACAATAAACACAAGGCACATTGTCGTGCATGTAATAAAGATATTGATGTGGCTCAAATGGGCGAAAGTGGAGATAGACATAAGAAACATTAGCAGTCTTTATCTGGGACTTTCTCAAACTTCTTTATCGAGAAGGAAACTAAAGTTAAGACAGAAACCTCTACTACAGCATCCACCCAAAGTGACAATACAAGTGACAATATAATGATACCCCCACCCCCAAAAGCTAGTGTTGCTGGGCCCAGTGTTTCGATTATTGATAAATATGTGTAAGTATTTCTCAATAATAAGTCCTTGAAAATGGTAAGATTTGTCCTTGAAAAGTCCTTGAAAAGTCCTTGAATTTTACTTGGCCTTGCCTGTATGAACCCTGTAAAAATATGCCCATGCAATATATATATAATTTTCTGAAGCTGTAAAAACTGAAAATTTTCACCAGAAAAAATTTGGATATTTTTAATATTTTTGCTCAAAACAAAGATTGAGGGTACATGTTAGAACTGCCTCTAGCTAGCCTGAGTACCCACAATCTATGTTTTTGATCAAAAATGATAAACCTGAGGCTGTTCTAACAAGTACAGTGGTGTTATGGCTAAAAACCCAAATTAGGGGTTTTAACGGCTAATTTGTTAACGGCTAATTGTAAAATTTCGCGGCGAAATTGTGTGTAAAATAAAGGTCAGCGCGAAATTTCGCGGCGGAACACGGCGAAAAAAGTATACCTGTCATTACGCATAAAAATCAATTGACCGGCGTTTCGCATTGTTTCGCGGCGAAAAAGACGACAGTCACAATTTTTTTGTTGTTGTTTAAATATAATTTTAAATTGGATGTTTTTATTTCAGTTCAAGTTGTATCAATATTTTGTTTGCGTCACAATTTTGTATAATTATCGTTTTAGTCCCGACAGTCACAACAGTTTTATTGTTTAAATTTCATTTTAATTTGTATGCATCTATTACTTCAAGTCGTATAAATATTTAGTTTTCTTTTCAATTTTGTATAATTATCGTATTTTATTCGTGTCTTAACTACTTTGAAGTTTCTGAGACCCTGATTATCGGCTTTGTGTTTTTTTTGTTGTTTTTTTTCATGCTTCTTTCTCAGATTAATCAGACTTACCCGATAATATTAGACCCTATTATTTAGCTTAATTAACAGAAAAAAACTCATAGCGGCATAAGCAATTTTCATGGTATGATTGCCCACAGATTTGTTTGTTTGTATTGAGGCTGAACGTCCCAGTCACCAATTTTTTAGTCATGTCTGGACGGAGCTACCGTTTCCTGGGTATGGTATTAAGTAGTACTGTGGGTAGTCAATGTGCCTTGCTCAAGGACACAACACGGTGTCGCCAGTGCGGATCGAACTCAAGACCTCTCGATTCGGAGTCTGATACACTACAACTATGCCACCGCGATCCCAACCCATATATTAATACAAGTCTTTGGATTCAACATGATGAAGCAATGGGCTTCAACTCTGTTTCGGACATTTAATCGCCTGTGGCTAATGGCACTGCTCAAAGCATCAATGATTTTCGATAACGTCAAGTGGATGCCATTTCGTTGAAATCAATTTAGTCGAAACGACATTTGGTCGCATACGACCTTCACCGGATCCATACGATATTCGGTCGAATACGAGCAATACAGCAAAGTACATGTAAAAATTGTGTCGAAACTGTCGATTTTTTCCTAAATGTTTTGAGTTAAACAGCGTGTTGTGTTCCTTCCAAAACCCACATGTACGGATGGCTTGGAACATGTACATGCATATCAAATGAAAAAACCTCATTGCATACATGGCACAATACATTAGAAAAAAGAGGATACTGTGTTTAAAACAAAGTACTGACGTCAGTATATAAAATTTTCAGTTTATTTTGGAACACATATATACAGTAAGGGCCGTGTACGCACCGTGGCAATATCAGCGCATGCCGCATTAGATTAATTAAAACAAAGTTGAGCGCAGAATCCTAGTGGTGGATTAAAGGAATTGACCGGAATCAAAATGTCTTGTGTTCGATTGCTATATTCGTTGGGTTTCGTACTTGAGCAAAACCGGTATACATATATTACCCTGAAAGTGTAAACTGTTAAACTGATCTTCGCTAGTTGTTTTTACAAGGCAAGTATAATGTATAAATCAATATGATTGCAATTAGTCATGTGCTGGCATTCATAGAGGGTGATCAGAGTGGTAACCAGCAAGCCCAAATGTCAAAATGCCTCTTTTTGTTTTGTCGTTTTACATGGTTGAGCTCAAATTAAGTTATCGTAGTTCACACCTTAAACGCTATAAAGTGAAGCAATTGAGGAAAATTTACAAAAAAGAAAGCAAGGAATCTAACTGTTTATTTAGCATTACCATTTAGACAATGTTTGTGCTACAACACAAGGCACAAAGTTAGATGGCCCCTGCCCATTGGGACCGTAAGAAATTTATAGGCTGCTTGTGCCTCCAGGCAAAACTTATACGCTATTGACAGATCATCTGATTACTGGTTTACCGCTCAGGTCTGTACCTGCCTAGGAAAAATGGTTTCAAATAAAACCATCCATACATATAAACAGTATTGGCTTAGAGGGATCGTTATATTTAAACACTTGTTAGATATCATGACGTCCCATAAAATGGAGGCAGCGCCCCGACATGACCATTGCTGTTGATTACGACGTAAAGCATCTATTAAAAAAAAAAAAAAAAAAAAAGTTAGAGTCAACGAGCTGGCGCATTATGTTCTAAATATTTTCGTCTATCCGTGATTTCGCTATCGTACCACGTACATAATACCAATGGAAAAGTCGCGTTATGCACGTTTTTCATTTCTATACATGCATAATCGTACATATTATTATGTGCACGTAAATAATGATCTATACATGGATCAGATGAATCATAGTGTGGTCATTAAATTAAAAATAAATAATTTTATGTTAATATTTACAGGTATTTCGCCGTGTTTCGCGGCGAAATAGGAAATTTTAACTTACCTGTTGTAAACGTTAAAAAAACGAATTTCGCCGCGAAACACGGCGAAATTTCACCGCGAAAATCGGATTTTCGCGGCGAAAAAAATTACAGATTAAAGGTTTAAATTTTCCCTTGGCCGGTGAAATTTCGAAGTGGTTTCGCCGCGAAAAATTACAAGTTATCAGCGCGAACTGTGCAAAAGTGGGTTTTTAGCCATAACACCACTGTACCTACAATCTATGTTTTGGATAAAAAAATATGAAAAATGGGTATACCTACATACATGTATGTACACCTATTTTACTGTATAAAAGTGGGGTATAAAGGGGGTAAACATTACATGGACATGTTTTCTTGATGCATGTACATGTATTAAAATCAGTAGTTATGGGTAGAGTTAGACTTTAGCCTGGTGTGAAAGCTGTAACTAGACAACTACAGTTTGTAATCTCAATATTTGATAGAAGCCTCTTTGGCATAGTGGTTAAATCATTCACCTTGTAAATCAGGCCCCATAGTTATAAAACTGATTTCATGCTCAGCTCAGCTGAAACTAAAATTTATCCTGCTCATAAATGTTAAAATGCCAACCATTGTTGGCATTTTAACATTTATAAGCAGGATAATTTACAGGCTTTTGTGGTCTAAACTAGAATTTTCAATTTATTTGGGCTCTTTGTCATTTATGAGCAGTTTAAATTTTATGCTTAGCTGAGTTGAACATGAAAAATGTTGTATAACATCGGGACCAGCGGTTATGGGTTCAATCCTGTGCTTCTCCACTGGTGTTTAAGACTTAAAAAATGAAGTCATGTCTCCATATAATCTTAGCTGTTGAATGGGAAGTAAAACCAGAAATCAGGCAACAATATTTTGATTTGATAGACCTATAATTACACAACAATAATTCACTGCTAGAGCTGATCTATTTCGTAAACAAATACCATGATGTAAATGGTTGAATATCCATTTCAAGTTTATTTTTTTGAAAACAGATAATTTTTTGTCATTTCATAGATAATTTGTATATTCCTATTCAAGTAATAATATTTTCTTTCCTTTAGACCAACACATTTGGCCTGTCCTTCATCAAATTCCATTCACCACCAGATCCCTCCGAGAAAGATTCAGTAAGTATAGATTTTCACACAATGCATTTCATGCCAACCTTAAAAATATGTTTGCTGTTAACAGACGCAAAAGTTTTAGGCCAGTTTGGTCATTAGACATAATGAAAACATGCCTCTGTAATGTACAGATTTTTTTTAAATTGTAAAAATTGAACATTGTCACTTTTGATATTTTTCTTATTTTTGCTGAAAACATAGATTGTGGGTACACGTTAGAACCGCCTCACCGATGCGGTTTCTAACGAGTACCCACAATCTATGTTTTGGAGCAAAAATAAGAAAAATAGGTGTACCCCTGCAAACCTCAATTTCGCTATATAAAAGTGGGGTTTAAGGGGGTATACATTACACGGACATGTTTTCCTGATGGGTCTTTGAGATTTCCGACCAGGTCTGACACAAAATGACCTGTACAGTCACAGAAGGAGGCTAGAAGCTTGAAATTTCGGATTTACGAAGAAGAGGGATTGTACAATCCGTGTAGCGAAAACCAAGGCGCTGATCAGCTATGCAGTTACCTTTGTTTTAGGATAGGCAAAACTCCGGTTTTCTCATGTCGCGGCTCAAATATGTTTTCTGTTTACAGACTCAAAATGTTCAGGCTGGGTCGGTCAGTAGAAAACAGTGTTTATGCCCCCAACTTTGAAAAAGTTGGAAGGGCATATTGCTTTCGGCTTGTCTGTCTGTCTGTCTGTGTGTACGTCTGTTAACTTTTGAATGGTGAATGTTAGGGATTTGAAATTTCATGTGTGTATTCCTCATGAAAAAATAGTTGACCCGTATTTTTTTTCTTGTCTGAGTTATGCCCCTTTTCTGAGTTATTTCCCTTTGAAAACAAAATTTGAAAATCTTGTGTGCAAGATATCTCGAAAAGTATTTAAGCTAGAGTCTTCATATTTGGTATACTGGTTGGGGCTGATGAGCAGATGACCTGATCAACTTTTGAGAACTTTCCGTCAAATTTTGACAAAAATACGGAATTTTGAAATTTTGATTGATTTTTCCACTTTTCGGTGAAATTTGAAACTTTTGAACGGTGAATGCTAGGGTTTTGAAAATTCATATACAGATTCCTCATGAAAAAATAGTTGACCCGTATTTTTTTTATTGCCTGAGATATGCCCCTTTTCTGAGTTATTTCCCTTTGAAAACAAAATTTGAAAATCTTGTGTGCAAGATATCTCGAAAAGTATTTAAGCTAGAGCCTTCATATTTGGTATACTGGTTGGGGCTGATGAGTAGATGACCTGATCAACTTTTGAGAACTTTCCGTCAAATTTTGACAAAAATACGGAATTTTGAAATTTTTTATTGATTTTTCCACTTTTCGGTGAAATTTGAAACTTTTGAATGGTGAATGCTAGGGTTTTGAAATTTCATATACAAATTCCTCATGAAAAAATAGTTGACCCGTATTTTTTTTCTTGTCTGAGTTATGCCCCTTTTCTGAGTCATTTCCCTTTGAAAACAAAATTTGAAAATCTTGTGTGCAAGATATCTCGAAAAGTATTTAAGCTAGAGCCTTCATATTTGGTATACTGGTTGGGGCTGATAAGTAGATGACCTGATCAACTTTTGAGAACTTTCCGTCAAATTTTGACAAAAATACGGAATTTTGAAATTTTGATTGATTTTTCCACTTTTCGGTGAAATTTGAAACTTTTGAACCATGAATGCTAGGGTTTTGAAATTTCATGTATAGATTCCTCATAAAAAAATAGTTGACCCATATTTTTTTTCATGTCCAAGTTATGCCCCTTTTATGAGTTATGTCCCTTTGAAAAAAAAATTTGAAAATATTGTGTGAAAGATATCTGAAAAAGTATTTAAGCTAGAGCCTTCATATTTGGTATACTGGTTGGGGCTGATGAGTAGATAACCTGATCATCTTTTGAGAACTTTCCGTCAAATTTTGACAAAAATACGGAATTTTGAAATTTTGATTGATTTTTCCACTTTTCGGTGAAATTTGAAGCTTTTGAACGGTGAATGTTAGGGTTTTGAAATTTCATATACAAATTCCTCATGAAATCATAGTTGACCCGTATTTTTTTCATGTTCAAGTTATGCGCCTTTTTGGAGTTATGCCCCTTTTAAAACAAAATTTGAAAATCTTGTGTGCAAGATATCTGAAAAAGTATTTAAGCTAGAGCCTTCATATTTGGTATACTGGTTGGGGCTGAGAAGAAGATCACCTGAATAATTTTTTAGGACTTTCCGTCAAATTTTGACAAAATAACTCCATTTTGAAATTTTTACTCCATTTCTAACTTGTATGCAAAAAGCTTGCATTCTGTTTCTGGATCGAGGTCAAAAACACAGGCAACCGAACAGCTTCTTTAGGAAATTAAATTTCACATCATTCAAATGAAATAAATGAATCATACAGGCTGCTGGTTTAGGGACAAGCATACAGTTGGGGGCATAGTGTTTTACAAACACGCATTTCTAGTTTCCCTTGGAGTTTTAATTAAGAGGACCAATGTCTCACTACCAGGAGCTTCTGAGGGACATTTTGAAATTTTAATCTGTTTATCATGGGTTTAAGGCTCTTGTAAGTCTTGTTCAATAACTTAAATATATTAAATGTAATTTATAATTTATAATAATTACCATAATCTTTGTCTATATAATAATTACCATAATCTTTGTCTATGTCAGAAGCCAGCGCAGAAGACACTGGGGTTCTTCAAGATGAAAGCTGGAGATGAAGGAGACTTACATGCTGGAAGTTTGTTTGAACACAGAGGAAAGCCTGCCACTACCCCACCCCCTTTGTCAGGTCAGTGTCATTTTTTTAAAAAAAAAAAAAGTTTCAAAGTAAAGTTTTCTTATCTCTCTAGAATATATAACATTGATTTTTGTGTTGGGAAGCAGCTTAAAGTTTGAGATGGGATTATTTGTATGCTGGGAGTTTCCTTCAACATAGAGTGCTGTGTCCTTCAGCAGCACACATCAACTTTCCTTGGTACTAATTTATGTTCAAGAAGAGGTTCAGCCCACCAAACACCAAATATGGTAAGATGAAAGTGAATTTGAGGTAGTCATGTCTGAATCTGAATCCGAATAGTTTACTGGTGACATGCCAAATGACATTATTTCACCAGGGGGTTTGGATGGGGGAGAAATTAGTCCCTTGAACGCACGAGTTAGGCGAGCTTGGACACACAGTCATCAGACATTCCAGCAGAGGAGATAAGTACCTGTAAAAATCTCTAGGATTAGCCTTAACATCTCCTACCAAGTTGTTCACGTGAAGATCATGCTGCTTCCTGATATCAGCTTTGATCTCTTTCCGTAAAGATTCAAATTTAGATCTAAATTTTGCACTACCAGTCTTTTTAAAAAAGCTTTTGCATAAGTTGCATTTTTTCTGCGAATCTTCCTTCTTTTTTCAGGTGTTATCCAAGGGACAGAGGAAACTGAGCGACTAGTTTTTGAGTGGATATGTTTCCAACATGACTGAAAAATTGTTAATTGGATCATTTAAACCTGAATCCAAACCAATCCATCTTAATTAATGATTCTGTGTACATTTTGTCAGGAGCAGCAGCAGCAGTTCGAGCAGCATCCAAACTTGCTGAAGATTCTAGACCAGGGCCATCTACCTCTGCAGTAGGAGAAGAAAGAGCCTGGTTACCATCTCAATTGTCAAACCTTCTAGCTCAAATTCCACAGTAAAAGTATTGAAAAAATTGTAAAAGTTACTTTTTCATCTACAGGAGCAGCGGCAGTTCGAGCAGCATCAAAACTTGCGGAAGACTCGAGACCAACCCCATCTACCTCAGCAGTAGGAGGCAGAAAGAGCCCGGCCACCACCTCAACTGTGAAGCCATCCAGCTCAGAACCAGCTGTAAAGCCAGAGAGAACAGTTGAGACAAAGAAGAAAGAAGTGAAATCTGTGCCATCTCCTGTATGTTGCATTATTCATAGATGGAAATAAAAAATAAAACTTAGATCCTTTAAGTGCAGTGAACATGTTAATGAGAAAGGGGTGGGTCATATGGCGCTTTCGGTTACTCAAGCCTCATCAGTGACCCTTTACATACATTTGGCAATATGGAGCCAATGAGAATTACTGCTAATTTTAAACTTTCAAGATGGCTAGTCTTTGTGTTGACTAATAATAAAAGCTGGTTAGAAAATGAATCTTAAGCGATAAATTTCTGATTTCTCAGAATACTTTCGCTGATCTCAATGGACCAAACGAAAAATATAATGTGCCGTATGGATGATGTACAGGGAGACTTTTTAGGACTGCCACATTGCACAACACCAGCTGCAGTAATAGCAAATAAAAATTAAACTTAGATCCTTTAAGAGCAGTGAACATATTAATGAGAAAGGGGTGGGTCATACCATGGTATTGGCTACTCAAGCCTCATCAGTGACCCTTAAGATTTGGCATCATGGAGCCAAAGAGAAGACATTGTATTATAAAAGAATATTATCAAAGTTGAATCATCAAGTTTATAAATTTTATTAAACTGATTGAACACATTTCATTGATCAATAAATTGACAATTTTCAGACAAAAGTTATTAGATCTATATCTTCAGAACAAAGGAAACATTGGCAGCCTCTGTGGCAGAGTGCTTAAGGACAATAGTTTTAAAAATAACAGCTCTCAATCATTTGATCATCTCACCACTGCATCTAGGACAAGTTCAGCGCTGCTTAGGGCATGTCCCAGCAGGCACATGACGTCAGAATGACGTCATATTGACGTCGATGCGATGTCATGATGTCACATCGACGTTGATAATGACATCATTTTGACGTCATGTGCCCGCTGGGGTGAGACAAGCAAAGTTCTGCTTGCGTTTTTTTTTTTTTTTTTTTTAAAGGGTAGATCTACTCCCATTTTCACAACCACTTACTGGTTAGACCATCTCATATGAATGAAATAATCTTGAAAGGGAGGTAACTGAATATTAAAGATAAAATGAAAGTTTAAAAGATTGTTCACAGGCTGTGCTTTGGTCATAAAGTATTAGTTTCAAAATTGATTAAATCATATTAAATAATCTTGACTGTTTTCCTCTTATTAGGCCCAGAATCGTGAGAAAAGAAAACACAACGTCAGTGATGATGACACAGATGAGGATATAGGTCCTCCAACAAAAACACCGCTACGTAAACAGCCGACAAGTCTTAGTTCAACTTCATCAAAAGCTTCATCAGGAAAGGAAGAGAAACCACATCCATTAAAGAAACATAGATGTAAGATACAGTTAGATTATGTACAACATTAGACAATAGTTATGAAACAGAAGTTATGCTAAAGTTATAACTATTTTTAAATATTTTTTTAAAACAAATAGATCATATTTCCATTAAATTCAAATAATTATATCTTGTAGAAAAAAACACACTGAAAACAATGCAACAGAAACAAAAACAAGTTTGATTTTATGCATGTATCTGAAAATTTAGGTCTGCACTCAGCACACACTTTCCAGTCAGTTTTGAGCTATGTTATCCAACCTTTAAATTTTAAACATGGTTATTAAACTAGAATTTATATTAAAGAAGTAAGTTTGAGAAGGACTTTGGACTGTTTTATCTTGAATGGCTGGTGGTAAATCAACCAAAAGATAACATATTTTATAAAATTCTAGAAAAGATTTATTTCATTGTAGCTGAGCCACCAAAAGAGTCCCCTGCCAAATCCTTCAGCAGAATAATGGAGAAGGTTGTATTTGCTATGAGTGGTTTCCAGAACCCATACAGGGCAGAGCTGAGGGATCGGGCAATGGCTATGGGGGCGATGTATAAACCAGACTGGGGGAAAGGCTGTACTCATCTCATGTAAGAACATCAAATGTGTAAAAAAAAAAGAAGAAAAAAAAATGTTAAAATTTTAATAGAAGCCCCTGTGGTATAGTTTCTAGGACAATCAACTTGAAAATTCTGAGTTATGGGTTCAATCCCATAGTCAAGCCGATAATTACAAAATATCAAAGAAAACTGCTATTTGTGGTACAAGCATGAAACTTGGCATACATGTTGTCTGAAGCAATATATTTGTTTTCAGATATGGAGGCATTCTGGGAAACCCCCACTTCTGGTCAAAATCCAAGATGGCCGCCGCCACTACAATTTCAATCTTACAACATCGTAAATGTTACACTATTTGACCTGCGATAAGTGTTTATGCGAATGAATCACAGTTTTAGCGTGTTAACAACACTTATCAAGTTATATCTTGATTGATTGACGCTTATATTGATCAATCGACCAATCAATCACGATCGATCGATGAAATAATTGATCGATTTTAGACTGCACTTGCATCAAGATTGGCGTTTGCATCACATCGGATTTTTCGTTTGTTTTTAGTTCATACGAGATTTATAATGTTTGAAAAACGTTTTTTAATCCCCATTGATTACATCTTTATTTGCAGTGGGTTATATTTAACATTAATCTTTTAATAGTGGTGGAAATGGAATTGCTTTTGTGGTCATCAAACATACATTGTCTCTTTTCTGAACCCAATTCGAATGCTACTGTCAGCAGCATTTTTGCAATCCCAGTTTTAAAGACGTCACTGTTTGTAGTTATATTTGTGCTTGTTTATCGCATAAATGTTATCTGAAGTAATGTTTTTGCTTTTAGATAGGAAGGTATTTTAAAAAATCACCCACTTTCGGTCTAAATCCAATATAGCCGCCACTACTACTATTTTCAGCTTAAAGCACCATATATAGAGTTTGACCATTGCTAGATAGATCTATTTCGTCAAATTAATTCCTGTTTTACGCTGTAACAATATCTATCAAATGATTAACTGATTGATTGACATTTAAATTGATCGACAAATCAATCTATCTCTATAAATCACTGAATTAGTTTATTTGCTTTAAACTGCACACTTGCATCAAACACTTGGCTTTCGCAGAACTGCAGAACTGTCGCCACTGATGTATGCGGTAGCCAAAACTACAATATGATCTTCAGTGTGGCTCTTAAACCATCAAAGTCTTAAATGATCAACAAGAAAATTCACAAGTCGTTTTTGTTTGCTGACAGTACTACCAGCACAGCAGGGTAAACCAATAGATCCACATTACCACATACATTGTCACTCATGCATTTAGTACTTCCGTCACCGTCCATTGTTTTAGTGGCTTAGGGACAACTTCACCGTCACCCAAACTTTCAGTTGGCTCATACAGCCACTCGCACAGTTTGGCAAGTCTTTAAAACAACCAATCAGATAGTTGCTGCGTGGACAGATTAGTTCTAAGTGCATGACCGAATCAGGCAAAATGACAACTTCCATTGGCATTGAGGGCTAAAACACATTTCACGACGATGACTAACCTCCAAAATCACTGCCACGTCGAAGTATTGAAGTATTTTCAACAAAATGTCGCACACTCAAGCTGTGGTATCGTACCCTAGACATCTTCGTTATGATATTTGTGTTTGATGTGGTTGACCTTCTCTAAATCTTTAAGAAATCTAAGAGGGTTGTGTCGGTTTCCCGACAATGATATTCTTCACAAAGTCCTTTATTAGTATGATGAGTTGCTCAGTCTCATTGGGCTGTTTCTCCCAATACCCGTGTTGGAACTTTCAGTAAATGAAATCCCACTCTTCAACTATGTTTGAGGTTAACAAATTTCCGATACCCTTGTAAAGAAGGCACGTGAGGAGTATTGGTGTGTACATGTAGTTCGATGTATCACTTTTCTCAAACATGGGTATGGCATTGGCATTCTTCCTGTCGGATGGGAGCTCCACTGTCTGTAGTTATCTTTTACATTAATGATTTTAAGAATGCGGGTAACATCACAAAGACAAAGGGCTATCGGCCTCTGATTGGTATAGCTTATCTGTTTAAGGTTTTTCATTTATTTTTGGCATTTTCTGAAATGCTTATCTGTAGCACCCACTTGGTAATGGTCTGTTGAATGTCATTGTAGGTGTCAGAAGACAGGCCACATGCTAATTGCGGATCCTGCAAATGTATTTCAGTCTGGTGTGAGAGAGACATACTCTATTTAGGATAAACATTCTAGATTCATTTAGATTGATAAGGGTGGGTTTCAAAACAAATGACCTGTTGTAGGAGCCTGTATCTATAATCTATGCTCCCCATTGCAGCAGTTGCCATGTGCTTGTTCAGTGCAAGTGCAAAACGGGCTATAGAAGGGCGTGTTAATCATTATTTCAAAAGTGCCATTCAGTGTATTTGCAATAAAATCACTTCTTAAACATTTTGTCAAATTAGCCAAGTTGAGTCGACATGTCTATAGATAACACGTTAAAACAAGCCGAAAGCAATATGCCCTTCCAACTTTTTCAAAGTTGGCGGCATAACAATGGAAGCCTGGTATGGCAGGGCAGGGTTTAATGAAAGTGTTAGCACTCAATCTCTCAGAACACATTGCCTTCTTTCTTTCTTCACATACTGAGTCAATCATTTTCAAATCATCACCCCAGGTTAAGGGTGGAAGACTAGATTTTAAATTTAGCAAAATGGGAGAAAACATTCGGGATGGACCATTTAAACGTTTTACAAGAAGCTGAACAGAGATACTACAACTTATGCCTCTGGGCTCGTGACTTGACTTAAGTAAGAGCCTTAAATTCTTCCGTGGTCTTAGATGCGACCAAAGAAGAAGGAAGACTATTCCATTGTTAGTCCTTGGGAAGAAAGAATTCTTCAGAGCATCACTATAGGCCATGTATCTTGTGTACTGTGTACCATGAGTTTTGATCTGAGTGCCGGGTCAGATATTTATCTTTGTACCGGAGTGAATCTTGTAGAAGACTGTTAAGGAAGACTTCAGCCTGAGGTCCCCCAGGGATTGCCACTCAAGGTCGTCAAGCATGTCATTGACGCTACTGGTGTTTTTCCACCGCCTGCAGGCCCATCTGGCTCCTGTCCTCTGCACTTTCTCCGCCTTTTCTGTCTCAAGGACGCCAAAAAGGAGCTACATACTCAAGCTGGGAACGAACCTATGTTTGGTATGCAGCTTCCTGCGTATGCCTAGGCGCCGAAGAAAGCCCAATGTCTTAGTTGCTTTAGAAGAGATATCCAAAACATGTTGACCGCATTCCAATGTGTCTGTAATAATTATTCGGACGTATTTGGCGGACTGAACCTTTTCCAATGTTTTTGATGCAGTGAGCAATTAAAGTGCATTTGATTGCTAGGGAGGAGCCGGGTCAGCTTCATTGAATGGCATTTGGCAACTTTAAATTTCATTTTCCAATTGGTCGCCAATTGTGCTTGGTATTCAGGTACTCCTGTAAAATCTGGCAATCAGTGGGGGATTAAAATATTTCTGTACAGAACACAGTCGTCGGCAAAAAGGCGAACTGCTTCTAAAATAAATAGAGTTTCACGCAGGAGTCATCAATTAAATTTGAGAAAGATCCAGTCAAAATTTATGCAGGAATATTATTAATTTATGATTCCAACACACCCTGCCTATATAAGCCAATGGTAAAGTGCAGTGATATATTGAGTGATATATCACTGGGCGGATTAGTGTGACGTTACTTTGTGCTGTTTTGACGCCATTTTGATTAAATCATGACGTCAGCTATCCCATAAGTCACATTACCTTGACGTTAGACAGTGTAACGTCATTTCAAGGCTTTAAAAACGTAACAAACATATGTAAACATTTACGGTACAGTCCAAAGTTTGGCGGGATTTCTTCAGTGCAATGGCGGAAAAGTTAAAGAAACAGAAGGTTTAAAATGATTTTATTTTGTTTATTGTGTGTTAGAATTGAAATAGATTAGCCTTAGTGCGTGAATTATTGAGTAATATATCACTGTTTGTCGGTCAGTTGTATGCAGATAAATCACTCGCACTGCGCGCTCATGATTTGCTCTGCTTAACAACTGACCCCAAAACAGTGATATATTACTCAACAATTCACTGGTAGAGCTGATCTATTTCTTAATTAAGGTTTTACTTTAGTTTGTCCGCTTGACCATACAATACTAACCGGAAGTAAGATGTTGATATCTACTTGCAATTGTTCTCACATACAATTCGTTTCATATTAAAGACAAAAAAATCCGGTATTATCAGTTTATTTGGATTAGAAAGCAATATTTTGAGAAATGATCACAAAAAAAAAAAGAAATAATAGTCCGTCATCTTGGATTTAACCGGAAGTTGAATTAGTTTGAAACAAATTGCGGTTTGTCTTTTGGTACTAGTTTTAATTTATTTATGCAGAACACTTTGTTGCCTTTTAACCAAAGACCCTGAGATTTGTTCCAGCCTGTATGCTAAAAGAATGAAATTCATGACCAAATCCGCCATCTTTAATCAAACCGGAAGTAATAAGTTAGGCACATGCGTATGGGGCAAACCTTTTACGAACTCACATACTTTTATTTTCATATGAAAGACAAAACTTGCCTGATATTGTTTGATGTGGATGAGCGATTTCGTCAAATTGACCAAAATAAAGAAATTCTGGTCCGCCATCTTGGATTTATTCCGAAGTTGAATTATGTTGGAACGAAAAGCATTTCTGATTTACTTGTGATGAAAATCGTGTTGACTCAGATGATTTTCAATTAAAGATCCTGAGATATTTCCCTAAAAAAGTATGCTAAAAAAGTGAAATTAATGACCAAATCCGCCATCTTGAATCAAACCGGAAGTAGATTTTTTTCAGAATGCCTCCATATCTAAAATCGCTTGTATTGATGTCCTCTTCATTTGTACGAAGTTTCATGCTTGTACCATAAATAGCAGCTTTTTCCACAAATTGGCTGGACTACCAGGCTTCTTCAGTCTTTTAAGATGACACTAAAAAACTCGGGCCTGGCACATCTCCATACATTATATTTGAACACTACCTTAACCTGTTATTTGAATGCAGTGAAACCTTTTAACTTAATGAGCCACTTTATGAGAAAACTGGATTTTTGCCTATGCGAAAACAAAGGTGCAGATCAATTTGCGAAGCTGATCAGCACCTTTGTTTTCGCTACATGGACAATACAATACCTCTTCTACTTATACACAAAAATTTCAAGATCTAGCTTTCTTCTGAGAATTTACAGACCAGTTTGTGTCAGACCTGGTTGGAAACCCTGAAGACTGGTTTTCTCATGTCAAGTCTCTAATAATAAGATGAATAACTTGTATTTCATTTATATGAAACTGGTCTTGATCTTTGTTCTACTGCAGTTGTGCGTTCCCAAACACACCAAAGTACAACCAAGTGAAAGGCCGAGGGAAAATAGTGAACCAAAAATGGATACAGGACTGTTATAAACAGAAGAAATTATTGCCATGGAGAAAGTGAGTTCATCCATTTGTGGGGAATAGACTTGTCCATCATTATCATTTGGGTGATTCAACTTTCATTCTTAGGGGTTTCAGGGGGTAATTTTTATTGTCATTTCATTTTTAGATGATAATCCTTGAAGCAAACAGAATAACCCCAGATGTAACGCTGGGTTCTGCAGCGTCAGTTAGGGGGCTTTACTATTTGCCTATGTCCCATAAATAGGATGCCAAGCTTATAAGATTTGAATTGACTGTTCACCATTGAGAAAAGGTAAATCAGAGTGGATACAGGACCGCTGTAAACCAAAAAATGTTGCCAGGATAAAGATGCTAACGTTTTTCTAACAGGAATTATTAATGTTCTTATGAAAATGCAAGAAAAAGATGAAATGCATGTATTGCATTGTACTGTTAAAGCAAAACAACACCCAAAAAAGCAACACCAAAACAACTAAAGTAGAAAGCCAGTTCACCACTCAAAGCTGTTAAATATCATGATTATTTGCAAGCAGAAGATGGGAAATTATTGTTGCATTTTTATCGAGTGATAAGCACATTTTTCATTTCAGATTCCGAGTAGGTGATGCAGAGTCTCCTAGTGAGGAGAGTTCCTCAGAGGAAGAGTATAATCCAACACCTAAAAAACCAACACCAAAGAAAACACCAACCAAGAAAGCAAGCCCACCACCTAAAGCAGTTAAATATGGTATTTATGTTCAAAATATGCCTAACCAAAACCTTTTATCCTGCAAATATGCAGTTTTAGGGAGCACGGTGGCGTAGTAGTAGAGCGTCGGACTCCTAATCGAGAGGTCCTGTCGTCACTGTGTTGTGTCCTTGAGCAAAGCACATTAACTCCCTACAGTACTGGTTAAACCCAGGAAGCGTTGGCTTTGTCCCATTATGACTGAAAAATTGTTGACTGGGACGTTAAGCCTCAATACAAACAAACAAAAAAAATATGCAGTTTTATTTCATCTGGTAAAAATTAAGACAGGAGAATTCCAGCTTTTTATGCCCCCAACTTCTAAGAAGTTGAGGGGGCATATTGGTTTGGGTCTGTCCGTGCAGTGCAGTGAGTGAGTGAGTGCGTGCGTCAGTCTGTGATGCGTGAGCACTCGGTCAGGAACAGTTAGAGCTAGGATCTTGAAATTTGGTATGTAGTTTGTACATGTATATGAAAATTAAGAGGACCCATATTTTTTCTTTCAGGTTAATTCAAGGGGCTATGGAGAGTTATTCCCCTTTTTAATTCTTGATAAAGTGATAGATAGTGGATACCTTGTGTGCACAACTCCTTCTACAGTTTTATTCCGATTCTCTTGAAACTTTACAGATGTTGTGACCATGCTTTGAAGATATGCATGTGGTTTGGATATAATCCTAAGATTAATTTTTGTCACTTTTTATACCCTCCAAAAAAATTTGCGTTCGAGTGTCCGTCCGTCCGTGCGTGCGTGCGTCCGTCCGTCTGTCCGTCCGTCAGCATTTCGTTTCCGGGCTCTATCTTGAGCATTTATTGACCGATTCTCTTCAAACTTTGTATAGGAGTTTATATCAGGAAGGAGTGGTTTGGGATTGAAGATGGGTAAATTTCGTCAAATAAGTACAGAGTTATGGCCCTTGATTTACGTTAAAATTTTGTTTCCGGGCTCTATCTTGAGCATTTATTGACCGATTTTCTTCAAACTTTGTATAGGAGTTCATACCAAGAAGGAGTGGTCTGGGATTGCAGATGGGTAAATTTCGTCAAATAAGTACAGAGTTATGGCCCTTGATTTACGTTAAAATTTTGTTTCCGGGCTCTATCTTGAGCATTATTGACCGATTTTCTTCAAACTTTGTATATGAGTTCATACCAGGAATGAGTGATTTGGGATTGAAGATGGGTAAATTTTGTCTAATAAGTACAGAGTTATGGCCCTTGATTTACATTAAAATTTTGTTTCCGAACTCTATCTTGAGCATTTATTGACCGATTTCTTCAAACTTTGTATAGGAGTTCATATCAGGAAGGAGTGGTTTGGGATTGAAGATGGGTAAATTTAGTTAAATAAGTACAGAGTTATGGCCCTTGATTTACATTAAAATTTTGTTTCCAAACTCTATCTTGAGTATTTATTGACCGATTTTCTTCAAACTTTGTATAGGAGTTCATATCAGGAAGGAGTGGTTTGGGATTGAAAATGAATAAATTTAGTTAAATAAGTACAGAGTTATGGTCCATGATTTACATTAAAATTTCGTTTCCTGCCTCTGTTTTGTGCATTTATCAACCAATTTTATTCAAACTTTGTATAAAAGTTCAAATCAGGAAGTAGTGGTTTGGGATTGAAGATGGGTAAATTTTATCAATGTATACAGAGTTATGGTCCTTCATTTATGACAAAATTTTGTTCTGCTCTTTATCTTGAGAATTTATTGAGAAACATTTTTGCTAAATTAAATTTGCGTGGCGGGGTATCATGCATGCCTGCAGCGCTTTTATTTTGCAATATGAACTTAGCCATTTTTCGGGCATTTTGACATTGAAAGTGAATGGGCAATGGGTACCTTGTGTGCGCAACTCCTACAGTTTCATGCAAATTCATTTAAAACTTTACATGTATTATGGGCATGGTCTGAAGATATGCATGTTGTTTGGACATAATCCTTGGATTATTTTTTGTCATTTTTTCACAATTTGAACTTAGTCATTTTTGCGGGCATTTTAGTGGATGGATGGAGGGTAACTTGTGTGCGCAACTCCTCCTACAATTTAATACTGATACTTTTGAAACTTTGCAGACATTGTGACCATGCTTTGAAGATATGCATGTGGTTGGGATATACTCCTCAGATAAATTTTTGTCACTTTTTTTACAATTTGAACTTAGTCATTTTTTGGATATTTTTACATCTTGAAAGTGGCTTACCAGTTGGGGGCATAGTGTTTCATAAACACATTTTCTAGTTTAATGCGATAGGCAACTTGCAACAACTTTATAATAGAAACAATCAATACTATTATGTCATCCTCAGAATTGCTCTTGGCATCTTAATGACACTCAGCTAGTAACCCAAAGATTGTGCATTCAGTCTGGGTCTTCTCAATTGAGCCTTTGCACAAGAAAACCAACAATTTGTGTTTCCAACCAGGTATGACACAAATCAAGCTGTGCAGTCACAGAAGCAGACTAGAAAGTTGAAATTTCCGATTGAAGAAGAAGAGGGAGAGTACTATCCCTGTAGCAAAAACAAAGGCGCTGATCAGCTTAACAAGTACTGTGAAGCTGATCTGCGTCTTTGTTTTCGCAAATGCAAATTGTTGGTTTTCTGATGCGGTGGCTCACTTCTTTTGATTTGTACAATCTTAGCTGTTGATAGGATATAAATCCCAAAGGCAATAGCTTATATCTGCATACTTTTTGCATAGTTTTGTCAGAAAATAGCTCTAAGGGCTAATGTTGCTTGTTATATGAAAACCCATGTAAAATAAAATTTCTTGTATCTTGTATACATGTTTTACCTTGATATACTTGACAAGCTTAAGTTAAATATAGGGATAATTTTTTATTTGACAATGATAAGCTTTCTTTTCCTTGGCCTTTCATAACCATCAGTTTAAAGCACTATATATTAAGCCTTTTTTAATGGCCAGTATTTCCTCCTCAGAGTCATCTGATGATGATGCTATGTATGGTGGTGCCACAGACTCTGGAGAAGATACAGAAGATGAACTCAGAAAGTAAGTCATCATAGACACATAGCGATTACTGTAAATTTGATTTTTTTGTATTACTCTTATTTCCTAATTATTGGCAAATTTTTACTTGTTACAGTATTATACAGAATAAAATAAATGAGCTGCAAAGCAAGAATTATGGCCTTGGAGTTCCCAATCAGGCCAAACACTAACCTGCTTCTGCTATCACAGTAGAGAGCTAGAAAGCTTGAAATTTTGGTTTTAAGTGAAAAATTGATTGTACTATTTGTGGGTTGGACAGAAAGGTACTGATCAGCTGTGCAGTTATCCTCTTAATAAATCCTTCCAACCATCTCCCCGGGGTCCATGATCTTCATTTGATCTTTAAGGTTACATTTATAAAGTCTCGCAGGTGAGCTACACTACAGGACTGTTGGTCCTCTTGTTTAAATTAGTGGTGAATGAATATGAATTTAGTATTGAAAATCCGCCTGGTTGTTTCAGATAAATGAATTCCAGGCTGGCTTAGGAATAGTGTGGTAAGGATTACTGACCTAAACTGCTGACTGTTGACTTAATGCATTTAAATGAATTTATTTACAGGGCTAAAGCCAGCATGTCCAAAAAGTCCCCTGACAAATCAAAATCCAAGGTGACCAATGATGACTTTGACCCCTACGGGGCCGACACTGACGAGGACAAGCCGGGTCCCAGTAACAAGGGAGCCAATCAGGGATCCAGTACAGTTGATGACGGGTTTGACTCGGGGTTACCCGACTTGCCCGATTTCTTCACAGACAAAAAGTTTTTCTTTTATGGGAAATTAGATAACAAGGAAAGGAGATTGTTAACAAGATATATAACAGCTTATGATGGGTAGGTTGAAATTTTTTTTATTTACTGAAAATATTCTATTAGTATTTCAGTGATCGGTTTTAATTGGGACATCCTTTTAATACATTTTGGTTCCAGTTATGGTCTTTTGTATTTAAACATACCATCAGCAAGACACATTTACATGAACTTCATATAGTACTGGTAAAAAACTGAGGAAGTTTTGCTTCAGAACCATTTTGACAGAAAAAAAAAGTTCCATGTGATGCTAACAACAACACAAACAAATGAGCCACATCATGAGAAATCCCAACATTTTGCATATGTGAAAACAGTAACTGCAAGCTGATCAGTGCCTTTGTTTTCCCTACATGGAAAGTACACTTTACAATTCCAAATTTCCAACTTTTAGCTGTCTCCTGTGCTTGTACAGCTTGGATTGTTTCAGACCTGTTCAGAAACCACATTGTTAGTTTTCTCATGATGCATCCCAAATGCATGTTTTTGTTGGCATTGCCAGTCAGATCCAGACTTTATTCTGTTACTTTTAATAAAACTACACACATACAGCAAGGCTTTTGAAAATGCCTTTCTGTGTACTGTGTACATTTAATTGCTTTTAAACCTTTTTGCAGAATGCAGCATCCCATCTGGGACAGTTCTCTTTAGCTTAGAGGAATTCCATCAAAAACTTAAAGAAAAAAAAAAAAAAAAAAAAAAAAAAAAAACGAAATCACTCCTGATGTCTCTAAAAATGAACATTACATGTTACTCGCCTAATTCATGCTAAGTTCATGCTTGACTAATTGATTTATTTAGTAATTTTGTTTTCTTACAGGGAGGTGGAGGACTATATGAGTGACAAAATAAACTATGTTGTGACATCATCACCTTGGGATGAAAATTTTGATGAGGTATTACTTTTAATTATATGTTTAACCTTAAAAACAACAAATCTGGTTTAATAGGGCAGTATGATTTATAATTCTATAATAGTCATATTATATTCCTCATTGTTGTTATTCATGACCTAGCTCATTAAAATCAGGGAAATTTTGTGGCCTAGTGGTATCATCAGGAAAACATATCCGTGAAATGTATACCCTCTTATACCACACTTTTATATAGCAAAACTGGGGTATGCGGGGGTATACCTATTTTTCTTATTTTTGCTCCTAAACATAGATTGTGGGTGAGGTATCTATTTCTACCATCATCTTTTGCAAGACAAATATACTTGCCAAAGCACTGCCAAAAAAACAAGGTCCCAACAATTAATTGACCCAAAATAATATTGATTGTGATGTTAACATTCACTGGCGCCGACAACTGTAGTCGTTTTTACCGTTCACTGCCACCGACGACTGTAGTTGTTTTACGGGTTTACCGGTATGTCCCGGGTTATAGATGAAAGTTTTAAAGGGAGATAAATGTATTGTATATCAGATTTTTCAGCATAAAAAGCCCTTTTCAGTGATATATGATATGAGCATATATCTTAACATATAATAATTAATAAATTACTTAATAAACTAATAAAAATAATAAATAAATATATGCTTGGCAGTGATATATTGATATTTTGAGAGGCATGGCAGTAAAAGTGTTAAGCCATAACTTAACCAACCAACACAACATGAAAACTTCAATCCGTGACCTAGAAATCGTTTTAGTGACTTAAGTAATGCCCAGCAATATTGCCACTGAAGTAAACTTTGTGTAGTACTGTGTTTATCTTTTGTCAGCGTTGTCAGACAATCCCAGCCTTGTGTTTGTGAAGCCTAAGTGGATACATGTGTGCCATGACAAGAGTAAACTGATGCCCCACCAACCATATATTGTGATGCCTGATTCATGAAAATTTTGTGGTTCTTGATTCATGAAAACATTTTGCCCATGTGAAAACCAAGCTGCAGATCAGCTGTGCAGTAACTGCACAGCTGATCAGCCCCTTTGTTTTCGCTACTCAGATAGTACAATTCCTCTTTTTCCTATATCTGAAATTTCAAGCTTCTAGCCATATTGTGTATCTGCACTGGCCGGTTTGGTTCGGACCTGGTCAGAAACCAAATTATTGGTTTTCTCATGCGAAAGCTCATTTATCTTTTGTAGGCATTGTCAGACAATCCTGGCCTAGTGTTTGTGAAGCCTAATTGGATACATGATGCCCCACCAACCATATATTGCGGTGCCTGATTCATGAAAATAGTGTGGTTCCTGATTCACAAACTTTGTATAAGATTGTGTTTATCTCTTGCAGGCATTGTCAGACAACCCTGGCCTAGTGTTTGTTAAACCCAAGTGGATACATGTGTGCCATGACAAGAGTAAACTGATGCCCCACCAACCATATATTGTGGTGCCTGATTCATGAAACATGACATGATACGAGACAGACCAACACCAGTGGAGCAGCAGCATATGAGCCGCGACGCGAGAAAACCGGTCTTCGGGGTTTCCGACCTGGTGCGACACAAATCGGTCTGTACAGTCACATGAGCAGGCTAGATACTTGAAATTTTGGCTATGAGTAGAAGAGGAATTGTACTATCCGAGTAGCGAAAACAAAGGCGCTGATCAGCTTCGCAGTTACTGCGAAGCTGATCTGCGCCTTTGTTTTCGCATAAGCAAAAATCCGGTTTTCTCACGATGCGGCTCATACGGAAATAAGCTTTAGGGAGTGCTGCGGCTAATAGTAGAGTGTCAGACTCAAAATCCAGACGTTGTAGGTTTGACTCCGCTCTGGTGCCATACTGTGTCCTTGAGTAGCACAGATTTATTTTCTGGAATACTGGTTAATACCCAGGACGTGATGGATTCGTCCGGACATGAATGAAAACTTCTTGACTGGGTCAATAAACCACAAAACAATAAACAATTCAGATCAGCTATCCATCAATTGAACAACGTCATGAGAAAACCAACAATGTGGTTTCAGACCAGATTGGACACAAACTAGACTGTACAGTCACAGAAGAAAGCTAGAAGTTTGAAATTTTGGATACAAGTAGAAGAGGAATTGTACTATCCGTAAAGCGAAAACAAAGGCGCTGTCAGACTAGCTTTGCAGTTAAAGCTGATTTGTGCCTTTGTTTTTGCATATGCAAAATGATGGTTTTCTCATGACACTACTCAAATAAGAAATGAAGTGGAAAAGGAGCAATTCAGATCTACGCAAGACCAATCTGGCACTTGGTCTGCTGTTGTAGTGCTAAGAAAAAACCTCCTGTGACAGAACAAAAAGCCCTCTACATTTGAGCCGCCTCGTGGGAAAACCAACAATGTGGTTTTTGAATAGGTCCGACACAAACCGAGCTGCACAAGCACAGAAAACAGCTAGATGCATGATGAAATTTTGCATTTAGGAAGTAGAGGGATTGTACTATCCATGTAGCGAAAACAAAGGCGCTGATCAGCTTCGTGGTTACCGCGAAGCTGATCTGCGCCTTTGTTTTCGGATATGCAAATTGTTGGTTTTCCCATGAGGCGGCTCATTTCATAACAGATTTTATTGATCTCAATGCATTCAATTGTATATAAAGACTTAGCATGTATGAAGGCAGCTATTTATAACATTTGAAACCTTGTGTGTATAATGTATACGAGTATGTGTTTCATTTAGTGGGCATTTTTAATTTTGAACATACAGTATGACAGCCACATTTAAGGAAGAGGCAAATATTTGTATTTCATATTTTCTGAGAAATGAAGGAAGAGGTAAATATTTGTATTTCATATTTTCTGAGAAATGAAGGAAGAGGTAAATATTTGTATTTCATATTTTCTGAGAAATGAAGGAAGAGGCAAATAATGTATTTCATATTTTCTGAGAAATGAAGGAAGAGGCAAATATTTGTATTTCATATTTTCTGAGAAATGAAGGAAGAGGCAAATATTTGTATTTCATATTTTCTGAGAAATGAAGGAAGAGGTAAATATTTGTATTTCATATTTTCTGAGAAATGAAGGAAGAGGTAAATATTTGTATTTCATATTTTCTGAGAAATGAAGGAAGAGGTAAATATTTGTATTTCATATTTTCTGAGAAATGAAGGAAGAGGCAAATATTTGTATTTCATATTTTCTGAGAAATGAAGGAAGAGGTAAATATTTGTATTTCATATTTTCTGAGAAATGAAATCTAGATCAGACAGTATTAACAGGATAAGACTAATATGCCAGTCATTTGTATCCTCGGCTCCCCTAGGGCCGGGGAATAGTGGGGCTTTTAACTTTTCAATTTTTAAAGCCCGGCACTGCGGGGCCAGATTCGTGGTAAAATCCTTGCTAAAAGCCCGGGCACCCTGGAGGCTGACAATAATGTGGAAGAACAGCTGGGAGTTGTTCTATTGGAACTGAAAAATGAGAGAAGGGCTCCAATTTATGCATATAAATGTTTAGGTGCATTTGCAAATTAAATAAGTACCATTAAAGTAATTAAATGTTAAAACTACCATGTATATCTAATTTGAATTAATGTGAACATGTATTGGCGGGAAATGAAAACCTCGGCAAATTCCTGGCACTGCCGATACTCATCAGAGATAAAAGATTGGCACTTTAGCCCCGCTGTGTCCCCGCTATTCCCGGCCCGGGGAGTTGGGGGGAGAGTTACAAATGACTAGTGCATTATGGCTTAAGACACAAAATTTGCACAAACTTCCTCATTATAACATGCCTCACTATAATGCTGTTTTCAATACAACACGGCCATGTCAAAGCCTCCACAATGATTATTTTGCTTTATGTCAATTGTAAGCAACCTTCTTAGAACACGATTTCACAGTCTGTGTCTATGGACCCAAAAGATACCACTATAATGAGGCCCATTCGTACCATATTATGTTGCATATGAATAGGTCTTGTGTATGTGTAATTGTTGTGTTTTGACTTTTTGTAATATTTATTAGAATACAATCATTGTAAAATGAAATATTCTAGAATAAAGTGAACACTCAACTCATGTAAGTTTTAGACTAATATTTCCATTATTTTCTGGATCTGCATACAGCTCAACTTCATTATAATGTGGTCATGTCATGACTCCCAAAACAATAATTTTGCTGCATGTATGTGTCTGTTGTAAGTAACCTCATTAAAACATGGTTTCACTTTAATAACATGGTGTGTGTCCATGGAGCCCAAAGATAGTGTTTCCGTCCCCACATGATTGAAAAATTGTTAACTGGGACGTTAAGCCTAAAAACAAACAAACAAAATTGTTGTTATATAATGAGGTTGAACTTTATATATTTTCTTGAATACCTTTTCCTCTTTAATATTACCAAATCATATTTTTTCTCCATTCAAAATGCAGGATTTTTTTTTCTTTTTAATTCAGTTTTACGTCCCTTTCAAGATTATTTCATCTCATATGAGACGGGCCAATCAGTAGGTGGGCGAAAACGGAAGAACTCTGTGTAAGACCACCTGGCACACCCGCAAGCAGAAAATGCAGGTTGTTATCTCATCATGAGGCTATCTTTGGGGTTCATAGAAACAGACTGTGTTACAAGTGAAACTGGATTCTATTGAGTTTACGTACATTAGACATATAGCAAAATATTCATTTTGGGAGCTATTACATGGCCAGTTGTATTGAAAAACGTAATGGGTCGTGTTATAATGATATTGAAGTGTGATACAAGAATAATGAGCTACACATTAGACTGAGTCACTTTAGATATGTAGCCTTTATAAATACCTTGACCATTTGTGGTGGAATTAGTGTCACTCCAACATGGCTGTCACTGCAACACATTACGAAAACGAGCCCATGCAATATAAAGAGATTTTTTTCATCCGTAAAAATTGAAAATTTCACTAGAAAATTTGATAATTTTAATATTTTTGATCTAAAACATACATTGTGGGTACTCGTTAGAACGGCCTCAGCGAGGCGGTTCTAACGCTGAGGCGGTTCTAACGAGTACCCACAATGTATGTTTTAGATAAAAAATAAGAAAATTAGGTATACCCCTGCAAACCCCAGTTTTTTCTATATAAGAGTGAGTTTTACGGGGGTATACATTACATGGACACGTATTCCTGATGACAAGCAAAAGAGATAGAGCTAGCCTGACACCACAGACATTGCCGCAATTTGCGTTATTGCACCATAACTGCCAATGCTGGGTATGTTGAAACTTGGGTCAAAATGTTTTTTGTACACACACACACACACTTTATGCCCGGGATCAACAGCCAATGTCTTGTCAGTGATCCTAGCCACAATGTTCCTGGGCAAGCCTTCAAGAGGCAGGTTACCAGTACTTAGTGCACATTCCTTACACCACTATGATCAGTAATTATGACCAGTCTTTGCTGGGCCAGCTCAGCCTAGATACTTAACCCAGTCTCAATAACAACTTGAAACCAGCGGACCAATGGTCCTGTAAACGCTCACCTGAGACCTGAGATATATACATGTACCAATAAACTTGTTAGACTAGAATGGTACAATGCATGTATATAACCCTAGGGTAGGGTCAGAATAACTCCTGGAGTCAATGTCTTTTTCAAATCATAACGTCCATTTGCCAATTAACTGCAAGTTTTGCCCTTCAAATGACATTTTAACAATTTTCTCCATTCAAATGCATGGGCGATCTAAGTTGACATTGCCGTGAAATAGGTCAAGGTCATTCCCGTGTCATGATTTATACAAATTTTGTAGACCTCCATTCCTTAATGCTTCATGCCAAGTTTCAAAATCATAGGCCTTCTGGTTCTGAAGAAGAAGATTTTAAAACATTTTCGCTATTTATAGCCATGGCGGCCATCTTGGTCATGTGACCTTGACCATTTATACAAACTTTCATTCTCTCTTCCTAAGGATGCTCCACAAAAAGTTTGACTTTGATTGGCCTAGTGGTTTCAGAGAAGATGTTTCAATATTATGGTCATATACACGCATTTAGCCCCGGGGCAGGGGCTATATACATGTATATGACCATAATATTGGGCCCAAAATATTTTCTTAAACATAAATCTTCTGTCCATTTGCTCATTTCTAGCAAGTTTTTTGCCATTTAATTACATTTTCCTATTTTTTCCCATTCCAATGCATGGGAGACCTAAGTTGACCTTGCCATAAAATATGTCAGGGTCATCCCAGGGTCATGATTTATATAAACTTTGTAGAGCTCCATTCCCAGATGCTTCACACCAAGTTTCAAAATCATAGGCCTTCTGGTTCTGAAGAAGAAGATTTTTAAACGTTTTTGCTATTTATAGCCATTGCGGCCATCTTGGTCATGTGACCTTGACCATTTATATAAACTTTCATTCCCCCTTGCCAAGAATGCTCCACATGAAGTTTGGCTTTGATTGGCCTAGCGGTTTCAGAGAAGAAGATGTTTGAATATTATGGTCATATACATGTATATAGCCCCGGGGCAGGGCCAGACAACGCCCCAGGGGCTAAAATTTTCCATTAACATTAATCTTCTGTCCATTTGCCTATTCCCAGTAAGTTTTACCCATTAAATAGCATTTTACCATTTTTTCCCATTCAAATGCATTGGCGACCTAAGTTGACCTTGCCGTAAAATAGGTCAAGGTCATCCTAGGGTCATGATTTATATAAACTTCGATGGGCCCGCGTCCTCGATGCTACATACCAAGTTTCGTGGAAATCGGCCCACTGGTTCTGGAGAAGATTTTTAAAGGTTTTTGCTATTTATAGCCATGGTGGCCATCTTGGTCATGTGACCTGGACCATTTATATAAACTTTCGTTCCCCCTTCCTAAGGATGCTCCACATGAAGTTTGGCTATGATTGGCCAAACGATTTGAGAGGAGAAGATCTTTGAAATTACGGACGACGACGGACGGACGCCGGCCACTATATACCTATACATTAACTCGTATAAGCCTGGCGTCCATTTCGTAGGACATAGGCAAACAGTATAACCCCAGATGTGACGCCGCAGAACGCAGCGTCTCATCTCTGGCTATTCTGTTAGCACAGAAATTTCATCAAAAATGAAATAAAAAATAAAAATCACTCCTAACACCCTTAATTTTAAAATGAAAGTCGATTCACCCAATTAATAATGATGGGAAAATCCATCGTCAAATATGGGTTAAGTACATGCCATTGGACCCAAAAAGACTAGTGTATATCTAGGCTGATCTTGGAATAATTATCAGCATATGTGAATGTAGTTGATTTGTTGACTAATATTTTCTTGAGAAAAAAAAAAGAAATACAAGGTAAGTTATGTTAAACAACAAAATTGCATTTTATTGAACAATTACATGTACACAAAAGTTACACAATACCAACATATGCCTATGAAACAGAGCCCAGTTTGTATTGAGGTTTAACATCCCAGACAACAATTTTTAGTCATGGGAAGAAACCATCATTTCCTTGGTATGAAACAGTATTGTGGGGAGTTAATGTGTCTTGCTCAAAGATAGTGTCGTCCTTCTAAAGTCTGAAATCGAAACGCCATTCCGTGCAGCCAGTCTTTTGTCTGACCTTGTCGGAACCCTACAGACAGGTCTAAAATCATATAAGGTGACTTATGGCTCTCTCATTTACATTGTGTACACATACTGTCTTGGATGGAGAACCCATATTATTGTCTGAAACTTTGTACACATGGAATGCATCAAGTATCTACTGTTAACATAAAAACATATGCAGGCAAATTTGCTGTACCGACATGTTGACTTTCACAATAATGGCAAAAGACTTTCATGGCACATCAAAATATTAAATATCAGAAATCAGGGCGTAGTATCCTTGGAATTTCCTTCCGAATAGGAATGATTATTGTCTTCTTTATCACCATTTGGCAGTAAGAAAAACACAGCTGCCCCCGCACTGAAAATGAACGCTCCCCACGCAAACCCGTATGTCCAGTCATAGTCCCAACGCATCACTAGTTCCGAGTTCACAATATTGTCACTGAACTTCACAGGGAAGATTATCACTACCATGAATTCAAGGGCGGCTGGAAAATACAATGTTTTACTATTAATTAAAATGGGGTTTGGGTATTATACTATAATGCCATTTTATAAGGGCCCCAAACATTGGAACATTTTCTTTCTTTCTTTCTATATATACTACAGCACCCTCTCGCGAGGATTATGTGCAGGTGCGCGCGTCAAAGAAAAGCTTGGTAGAAGAAAGTTAAAACCTTGAGAAATACATGGGCTGCTTGTTGTCTCCAGGCAAAGCTTATCAACTACTGAATGACTACTTATACCAGACTACTGGTAAAATGCTCAATGTCTGAGCCTGTCCAGGAAAAGTGGCTCATACATATAAGCCTTTTGGTTTATTTAAGCCTAATGGTTGCATTTTCAAGCACATTTCATCTTAATGTTGATCAGAAGTCCCATGGCCCGACATGACAATAGCTGTTGACTTGAATATAAAGCATCTATTCAATAAACAAACAAAAAAAGTCCCACTCTTAAATCCCAGGTGGGAAAACAAATTGACAATAAGGTGCTAATACATGTACAAAGAGAATTTTTAGTAGGCAGAGGGAGCAGCTGTTTCCCTAAAGGCGACTATTCAGTAACCTGAACTTAAATGTGCGCAAACAGCTTTTGTTGATTTCATATTTTACTTCCAACATAACAGGTCATATATAGACTGGACTTCGGTCTAAAGTCTGGGTAATTTGGAGATTGAACCCACGACTTTAACTCATATAAGCCTGGCGTCCTTTTTATGGGACATATGCAAACAGTATAGCCCCAGATGTGACGCCGCAGAACGCGGCGTCCCATCTGGGGCTATTCTGTTTGCTTTGAGAAATTCCATCGAAAAATGAGATAAAAATTCAAAATCACACCTAAAGCACCTAAAAACGAAAGTGGACTCGTCCAAATGATAATGATAGAAAAGTTCATTCGTCAAATAAGGGTTAAAATAATGAAGAGCTTCTGTCGTTCTCGCCTTCTAAACAGGGTCTAGACTTAAAGGTGGGCTTCAGTTCATAGCTGTTGACGTGTCAAGGTAAGCAACAACTTAAAGGAGCCCCCTTCTGGGAATTTGGACCCCCACCCCATCCCGAGAAAATTTTCTGGATCCGCGCATGGGCTGGAAAGTGTAAGACTCAGGTTTAGTGCAAATACTTTGACAGAGCTGGTTGAAGCATTTGCACTATATTTCTGTTATAATACTACCCCACGAAAAATCGTATACCTACCGACAAAACACATAAGGCCTCCTGCAACAGTATAGAATTTTCTCTTCCTCTGAACCGTTTTGGCTACAAGCAAACCCAGAACCCCGCATACTGCTGCTATAAGGCTTAGGATCAAGGCGATAATGCTGAATACGAGGCATACTGTTACCCAATCTGAAAGGCATAATAATAGTACATGTAGTTTTAATGTGAGGATGATGTACGAATACCATGACCTCAAGACCACAGAGCCCCACAAACTAGCTATAAGGTTGGGCGTCAAGGCTTTGATGCTGAATACTAGGCATACTGTTACCCAGTATGAAGAACAAAGACTAGCAATAGTACATGTACATACTAATGTGAGGGTACATTATGGTATGTGGATCTAACACATGAAAATCATTTCAATACACTAAAACACTACATCTATATAAGGATCAAGGCTAAAAAGGTAAAAGTAGGCAATGATCAGGAAATGGCACAATTAGAAAGATCCCACTCTATAAACTGAGAGGTGGGAAAACCAAACTGACATTTAGGTACTTATACCAAGAAAACATATCGTAAGCCGAGTGAACAGCTATTCCCCAATAGGCAGCCACTCAGTTACCCGAACTTAACTAAAAATATGAAAACATACAAGGCCCAAAGAACAACAACAACAAAACAAAAAAAAATCGACACAAAAACAAAATCTGAAAACCATGTCAAAAAATAAATCACTATTACTCGTGTTTAGTTCTTACTTCGGGGTATGATAATCTGCAAAGCATGCCACACAACCGTGACCCATCAAATATACCATGCTTGTACATGCACGAATATGCACAGATACGCTAACAAGTCAGTTTTCAGATAGACACAAACCTTTCTAGTCATTAGGCTAATGCTAAGATAACTCTTACCCATTCTCAAAGCATGCAAAGGCTCGAGGCTCCTGGGACCGTTAAAGCCATCGACGTTCTGCGATGCTTACATTTGCGCCATTTAACCTAATTCAACGTCTCATCCTCATAATTAAACCCTATAAGACGCCCCTTTCTATCATCGGACGTTGTGTGAGCCTATGGCAGTCTGCGACAATTACCTGCTTCCATACAAACAGTTTCATCACCGTCTATGGTGTTACATGTGCGCCATATTCCCCAGTTCCACGTCTCATCCTCGTAGTAACGGAACTTTACGTCAACCCATTCTGCACCAGCCACGGATACCGTCAGCCAGATGAATGAGATCAACGTCAGAACCTCCGCTATGATCTGAAAAAGAATTTCAGCGTAGCTTTTCAATTCATTAACAGTAGATATTATAAAAAGCAAACCTCGGTTAGAGCGTTCTGGTGCTCGCCGGGAAAAACCAACCTCCTAGTACTGGTTCTATCCAGGAAAAGTAACCAAAGTAATTCTGGTTCCGCTCAAAAAAGTAAGGACGTGAAGAATGGAATTACGGTTATTGCGATACTTGTACATAACGTTGAATTATACGCCAATCTACCTGTATTCAATGGCTATGAATTCTGAGATTTTTCCGCATGCCGTAATGAATGATTCTTTTTAAAAGTGGCTATTAACATGTTGAGTGTGCGAAAACAAATGAACGCACGTGCTACTACCTTGGCCTGTTACTAGTAGGGCACTCGAAAACTAAACTCAGCAGAAATTCGTTTCAATGTTAAAGCAATAGTTGAATTCGGGCTTCCATATAGTCTGTAATGTAGTCAGGGATGCGTATCTATTCGGGGCAGAGTCGAATTAATAATTTTCTTCAAGTATCGGCCAATATTAAGAACCGTACTTCTCTGCGATGTCGCCATGTCAATTTCCGGAGGTCAATTTAATCAGAATGAGCGTGCTCGAGCATTGATTTTGGCAGAGAAACAACCGATACTATCAGAGCTAGCCTTGTTGATTACTTCCAATATCTCAGATACACTGTAGAATGAATTTGATTGTCCCCTTTTGACTACAAGTTTGCAATCCATCATTTTGTTGATGACACATCCAACATGTCCAATACATTAGCAGTAGAGATGCTACATGCAATTAATTGAGGCTGCAACTAAATGGACCTTCGTCACGGGAAACCGTTTGCATATATGGATTTTTACAAAACATCAGTTGTTATGACAATCACATTCTAAACCAGGAGTCGTTGGTTCGATCCCGGGCTCCTCCAGTCTTTTGCGTGAGACACAACTCGAGTTCCCGTATCCAAATGACCTTGGCTTTTAAGTGGGAACATAAGGCACGAAATCACGCAACCAACACATGGAACATCTGTTTTTGTGTTTTACAGTTTCTCCATTCACATACAAATCACGACTCCCTTCGAACCCGGCGCACTCTGATTGCACCATCTTTACATACATATGTACCTTTTTCGTCTATCAAAAAACTGCCATTTCGTTTGCATTACGAAAACATGCCCATGAAATATACAGAGGTTTTTAAAGTTGTAAAAAATGAAAATTTTCAGTAGAAAATTTGTGAGATATTTTTCTTATTTTTGCTCAAAACATAGATTGTGGGTACACGTTAGAACCGCCCCGGCGAGGCGGTTCTAACGAGTACCCACAATCTATGTTTTGGAGCAAAAATAAGAAAAATAGTTATACCCCTGTATAACCCAGTTTTATAAACGTGGGGTATAAGGGGGTTTTCATTGCACGGACATGTTTTCCTGATGGGAAGCCTGTGCGTCCTAGTATAGAAGCCTCGCCGTTTGTCAAGAGCGCTTCTATTGAAATACTTTCATTTGGCGGTACTCGAGTTCGTAGTTTACTGCTGAGTAACTAAAAATGCCCAATTTGGCTGAGATGAAAAGGACTGGTATTGTTGGACTGTTCAAACGGAGGCAGGAGTTAAGAGTCTCTCAGCAACTTTATAGTATTCTTATATTTATTTTCGGATCATGATTTGGGTTTTGCCTCGTAAATTTAACTAACAATATACAGTGGGGTTTTCCATACATGGAGACGATCGATTTGATAAGTATATGTTTGTTTAAATAAAAGAGCTAATGACATTCCAACACATGGCGCTCGCAGACTTGTGAACGACATCTAAAACATCAATATTAGGATAAGCTCCAAGCACGCCAAAAACCAATACTTGATTCAAGCTTAAGAATGTTGAATCCGAATAAAAAATTATTAATTACAAACTATTGTAAGAAATATGATATATTTACCTTAACTGGTTTTAATTTCACCAGTAATGTATCCCCCATGATGTCATGTTCCCAGAAGAATTATTTGCCACTATCCCCGGAACATGTTTGGATTACAGTCTCAAAATTGATTATGAAAAGCTAGAGCTTGTCTTACCCGCTCAATATCTAAGGGAGGTAATACGAATTTCCGTATGTATACGGAAAGTCTACGTAAATGGGCGGAATTGGATTTCTAAATGAGAAAATTATTGTACGGATAATTTTTTGTGGAACTCTTTTTGATAAATTGAACGCCATAGTGTGAAATTAGGAGAATACAACGGGCTCTCAAAATATTTTGATGAACATTCGTGACTTATTATATATATATTTTAATAAAAACAACATTTGTATCGCTTCCTCGATAGTATAGTGGTAAGTATCCCCGCCTGTCACGCGGGAGACCGGGGTTCGATTCCCCGTCGGGGAGCATTCTTTTTTTTCTTTCTCTGAATTCTAAATTTTCATCCTCCCTATATAAAGTTCACTATACCCCCGGCAATTATGCCGATGGGTATATAGTTTTCGTCTTTCCGTTCGTATGTTCGTTAGTTCATCAAAGTTTTTTGGTTAAAGTTTCACCTTTAGATAGCGTCAAAGTTTTTTTGGTTAAAGTTTCTCTAGTGTTGTATATCTCATATACCAATGGTCAGAAACCATTCATGTTTGGACCATAGGTACCCTATAGGGTTTGCTTTGTTTCAATGACTTCGAGTCCCAGGATCTATGCCCGGGGGTGGGGCTACAGGTTAAAAACTAGAACACTGAAAAAATGGATGTACTGCTGTGTAACTTTTACAAAGAGATGTTTTATTTGAAAAACTTGTAAGAAATGTTTTATTTGAAAAACTTGTTCAAATTAACTTCAATAAATTGATATTGGTTTTATGTTTTGTAGATAGATGTGTGGGTTTTAAACAAGGTAATGCTTTCTCACCATTCGCTTTTAAACAATATGATCGCTGTAAAGAATAGGAAAAAAAAATAGTGAACAAAATAGTAAATGAAACATTTTTGTTCACTGTTAGCATTCTATGGTTTGCTGGTCTTCTGTGAAGAAGTGTTCTGCAAGTCTTATACATTGTACATTGCATAAGGTCAGGTCAGATTATCTGCTACTGTAACATGTAACCAGTACTACCTGTTGCCATGCGGTGCAGATGGGGCTCGTTAGCCTTGGACGGCAACCCATCTAGGAGTTTGCTAGTTCTCTACACAAAAACCTAGCTGGGCAGGGGGAACTCATTAGTTTTGGTTGACAGTCCTCCTAGGAGTTTACAGGTCTCTAAACAAAACCTATGAAAAGGTAGATGGAGCCCTTCAGCTGTGGCCAGCAATTCATCTAGGAAAAGGTAATTCCAAAATAAAACCTGTGTGTCTGGATATGCCTGGTCCAGATATGCAAAGACTGTTTCGGTAGACAGAGCGGAAGAAATCATCAGATTCAACGGTTCGGAAAGCGATACAGCAACATGTTGTGGAACATGCAGAGCGTGATAAGGCACTATAGATGTTACGGTCATCCACTGCATCCAAACCTAACTCCAGACGTCTTGACCTGTGTCTTGCCTCTGGGCACAGTTGGGTGAGGACGAGTGAGTGAGGTTGACGCTGCGCACCTCTTCCTCACTATAATCCAATTTCATAGCGCACGTCATCTTATTTCTCAACACACAAGCACTTGCATACACAACAATTTCATCACACATGCACCCACATACCTACAAAAGTCCTGTGGCGATGGGCGAGCGGCGAAGCAGCAGGTGTAGGACACACTGGGAGCTGTAGTTGCAGACCTGCACGCAGGCGGCTCAGTTCTATATGGTCGTTTTCCGTGAGGAGAAGCAGTAAGCGAAATTCGGCAGTCGGCTGAGCGACTGAGCAGACCTATTTAGGACCGCACTGCTCACCCCCGTAGCATGGGGAAGGGGCTAGAAAAGGTGCCCTAAACAATTGCCTGCTTCAAACCCCCTGGCTGGTTAACCGCGATCAGCGGGGATCCCTTTTTAGCGGTCGAAAAAATAAGAAAAAAACAAAGATAATCCCTTTGAGGATTGGCGCATGGAATGTGCGAACATTGATGGACAGTGCTGGGTCAAATAGACCGCAGCGTAGAACGGCCCTTGTGGGCAGAGAACTTGGGAGGTATGGAATTCAGATAGCAGCTCTGAGTGAGACTCGTTTAGCAGATGTTGGGGAGATCAAAGAAGTTGGTGCTGGATACACCTTCTTCTGGAGTGGACGCAAAAGTGAAGAGAGGCGTGAAGCAGGAGTTGGCTTTGCCATTAAAACGGAGCTTGTTGGTAAGCTTTCAGGATTGCCAAAAGGCATCAATGACCGCCTAATGACATTGAGACTTCCTCTGTCAGGCAATAAACATGCAACTATTGTCAGTGCCTATGCACCCACGATGACCAATCCAGATGAGGTTAAAGACAAGTTCTATAATGACTTAGACGACATTATTTCTGCTACACCCCGTACAGACAAACTTATCCTTCTTGGAGACTTTAATGCCAGAGTTGGTACAGACCACCAGACATGGGAAGGAGTTATAGGTCCAGAAGGTGTTGGAAAGTGCAACAGCAATGGTCTCTTGCTTCTAAGGAAGTGTGCTGAACATGATCTTCTAATCACCAACACAGTCTTTCGTCTACCTAACAGAAATAAAACATCCTGGATGCATCCCCGTTCCAAACATTGGCATCTCATAGACTATGTTATAGTGCGGAGAACAGATAGGCAGGATGTCAGAGTGACAAAGACTATGTGTGGTGCAGACTGCTGGACAGACCATAGACTGGTTGTCAGCAAACTCAACCTTAGAATCCAGCCTGCGAGGCGACCTCAAGGCAAGAAAGCTGCTAAAAGACTGGATGTCTCAAAGCTGAATCAAGACAGCATGCGACAAGCTTTCTTAACAGACATTTGCAACCAACTGGATGCAATCAATCTCAGTTCAGAGAACCCCGAAGAAAACTGGACAGTCTTCCATAAAACAGTTCATTCTTCAGCTGCTACTACTTTAGGACATCCATCTCACAAACATCAAGACTGGTTTGATGAGAATGATGACGAAATTCAGAAGCTTCTTGAAGAAAAACACAGATTGCACAAGGCACATCAAGATGATACTAGCTCAGTATCCAAGAAAGCAGCCTACAGCAACATTTGTAAGACAGTCCAGACCAAGCTTAGGGACATGCAAGATTCCTGGCTGAGGAAGAAAACAGAAGAAATTCAGTCTTTTGCAGACAGAAAGGACATGAAGAAATTTCATGATGCACTGAAAACCATTTATGGCCCTAAGAGTTCTGGAGCCACCACATTACTCAGTGCAGATGGAAACACTCTTCTCACAGACAAAGAGGCTATCTTGAAAAGGTGGGCAGAACATTTCAATAGTGTGCTAAATCGACCATCAAGCATCAATGAGGATGCAATTGACAGACTGCCACAGATAGAGTGCAATGTTCTGTTAGATGAATTTCCAACCGTCATGGAAACAAGAAAAGCAGTTCAACAACTGTCTTCTGGCAAAGCTCCAGGTGCAGATGCAATTCCTGCAGAGGTTTATAAGGCCGGGGGGCTACCCATGGCAGAGAAACTGACCGAGCTGTTTCACTGTATGTGGAGGAAGGAGGCCATCCCACAAGAATTTAAGGATGCATCCATAATCCATCTATACAAGCGGAAAGGAAATCCACAAGTCTGTGACAACCACAGAGGCATTTCCCTCCTATCGATTGCTGGGAAGATACTAGCAAAAATTCTGTTGAACCGCCTGAATGTTCATCTTGATCAGAAGGGACTTATCCCAGAAAGTCAATGTGGATTCAGAAAGGACAGGGGGACGATAGACATGATCTTCACAGCAAGACAGCTTCAGGAGAAATGCCAAGAGCAGAATGTAGATCTATACATGACGTTTGTCGACCTCACCAAAGCATTTGACACAGTTAGTCGTGATGGACTGTGGAAAATCATGGCCAAGTTTGGCTGTCCACCCAGATTCATAGCAATGGTGCGGCAATTTCATGATGGCATGCAGGCACGTGTGCAAAATGATGGAGAGTTCTCTGAACCCTTTGAGGTAACAAATGGGGTCAAACAGGGCTGTGTTATGGCACCAACACTGTTCAGCATGATGTTTTCTGCCATGCTCATGGATGCTTTTCAGGACAGTGACACTGGTTTTCCAATCAGGTACCGTTTTGATGGCAATATATTCAACCTTAGAAGGTTGCAAGCCAAAACTAAGGTGCAGACTGATGTGCTAGATGAGCTCCTCTATGCAGATGATATGGATAAGAATGCCAGCTCAGAGGCAAAAATGCAAAGAGCCATGGATCAAGTCTCACAGTCATGTGATAACTATGATCTCACAATCAGCACAAAAAAGACAGAGGTTGTACACCAGCCAGCACCTGGAAAACCGTACAATGAACCAACCATCACTGTGAATGGAGAAAAACTGAAAGTTGTTGATAAATTCACCTACCTGGGAAGCACTCTTTCCAGAGCAGTGCACATTGATGATGAGGTCACTGCAAGAATTGCTAAAGCCAGTGTGGCATTCGGAAGACTCCGTGCAAATGTCTGGGAGCGAAATGGAATCAAGCTTGACACCAAGCTGAAAGTCTACAAGGCTGTGGTACTTCCGACCCTCTTGTATGCATGTGAGACCGGGACAGTATACCAGCGTCATGCAAAGAGACTAAACCATTTCCACTTAAGCTGTTTGAGAAAGCTGTTAAAAATCAAGTGGCAAGACAAGATCCCAGACACAGAGGTCCTGAAGAAAGCAGGAATGCAAAGCATGCATACTGTCTTAAAGCTAGCACAGCTAAGGTGGACCGGCCATGTTATAAGAATGCCTGATGAGCGACTTCCAAAGAAAGTCTTCTATGGAGAACTACAAGAGGGAAAGCGCTCTCAAGGTGGCCAGAAGAAAGGCTACAAAGACACCCTGAAAGCCTCTCTGAAGGATTTTGACATACCAATTGGGTCTTGGGAACAGACTGCACAGGAGCGATCAAAGTGGCGAGGTCTCATCAACAAAGGAGCAGCTCTCCATGAAAAAAAGAGAATCTGTGAAACTGAAAGAAAGCGCAGAGAACGCAAAGCCAATACCAATGGGCCACCAGCTGATTCAATGACATTGACTTGCTCTACTTGCAACCGACAGTTTAGAGCTAGAATTGGCCTAGTCAGCCATCAAAGAACTCACCAACACACACGAACCTATTCAAGAAATAATGATGGTCTTTCTCATTAGTGAGAGACGAACCACCACAAAGAGTCCATATCTTGACAATAACTTATCATAAAGCATTCTTACTTCATACACTTTAAGTTCAATGACATCGGACCACTGGGTCGGAGTCATGGGGGTGGGGCTAGAGGTTAAAATCTAGAACTTCTCTAAAAATGTATTTTCTGTACTTTTGTTTACAACCATGTTTAGAAATCATTCATACTTGGACCATAGGTACTCTATAAGGTGTGCTTTGTCCCTAATTACATTAGACTGTAGGGTTGATGCCCAGGGTGGGGCTAGAGTTCAAGAACTAGGACATCTTATATTCAATACTAGTACTGAAGAATGACATTCTATTTTCCATCTAGGAACGAAGACCTGGCCCTCAATGTCCGCGATCAAGTCTTAGATTTAGTATGCAAGTCAGCTCTGTATACTGCTCTAAAATAGATCTGTCATTCTACTACACCCCCACCCCCACCATGGTTGTAGGCAATGCTTTTTGCAAATGCAAATTAATAAGATGCACTTGTTGTGAGTGCTCTCTTTGATTGGAGAATTGAGGTTCAATGTGTCAGGGGTGAGCATATCCGGGTATGAGGGTGGTGGGCTTGGGGGTGGGGGTGACGGGGGGCTACCAGCCGGGGGTATACGTGCCTCTCAAGGCACTTTTTCTAGCTATTATTATAATTATCATTTTAATTCACTAGCAGAGCGCGACAGTACCTTAGATACCAAGTGAAAGGTCCTGGGTTCGATACCTACCGCTAATAAGTAGTGCCTTTGAGCAAGATACTTTAAGCTCCCCGGAGTACTTGTTTATATCCAGATATCAGTGGCTCCGTCCCTCATAACTAAAAAAGCGTTGATTTGGGCGTTAACCATTAAGTTGACCAAACGAAACCAAAGTACCTCAGATATCACGTGTATTCATATACACGGCGGGGCACTTCTAATGCAACACTTACATTTTCCATCATATCTCAAAAATTAAACAATTAAATTTATTGAAATTTTCCGCAAATATAAATCAATTATGCTTGCATGTTGTCTGTAAATTTCATTGAAATTAATTGTCCACAACATATAAAATATTTAGTTTATCTAACAAGACTCAAAAATGAAAAGTCGCAAAAAGGCCACACCATTGAAGAATTTAATAGTATCATAGCGGCACCTCAGAAAAGTATCATACCCAGCTCATATCTCGTGTCCCCAACCCCACGAGCTTGCAAATAAGTTTTCAAGCAATAAATGAATTCATATGATGTGTTTAGTCCAAGAAAAAGCGTTATTGGTCATCTCTGGGATGCGCTTAATAACAGGCGTGTGCGGAAACACCGTGTTGTTTCAAGAAATCCGCAGTAACTGAAGTAGATCCTTGTGGAGGAGTGGGGAAACATCCCACAAAGATTCGTTATGAAATAAATAAAATTTAATATGTTTTATCCATGATGAGGAGGTGTCCCTGTGTCGTCCAGGCCCATTCTGGACACACAGGATATTGACTGACTATGATAAACTTCACTGCTGTGATATCCGAATATAAACTTGCATTAGTTATCAGTTCAACCGGATTATTGTGACTTTTTGTTTTTCAGTCGTATTATACATAAACATCTAATTTGTTGCATTTTTACGAAAATTACAGAAAGTAAACAAGAATAGATGAACTAAATTTGTTGAGAATTTCATGAAGAACGGTTAATTGATTTCTTGAGTTATGTCCAAATAGGTAAGTGTTGCGTTAGAAGTGCCACTCAGTGTATTAATGTGCGATGCTGGGATATACATCAAAGTTTCTTTTTCAGTGACTGAAATTCAGATTTTAGCTTTCACTGGATGATGAAAAACATTAGGCTGTTTTAATGTCTGTGAAGCCCGAAGGGCTTCTCGGAGACATTAAAACAGCTAATGTTTTTCATCATCCAGTGAAAGCTAAAATCTGAATTTCAATACTTATATTTACATTTTATATTATCAATCAAGTATCAGATTTTTAATTGCGCATATCACCGTTCATTTTCATGTTATTTGACATTAAATCCGACTTAACGTACTTTTGGAACAGCCAAAACGTCAAATTTTCGCGCCTAACGTCATGGCGATACGCGACCAACGTCACGACCAAAAGAGTAAACAAACAACGTCACTGGATGGGTTTTGACGTCGCCGCGCCCATAGGCGTGGCCTCTAGATCACGTGACTTAATGTTTTTCATTGGGAAATGAAGAACATCAAGAAAGATACTTTCATCTAGGGCGATTGCAATAAAAATGTAAATATAACTGGTTCAAGTGTAAGACCTTGTAATGATTACATAATGTCTCCAAGACCGTTTTTGTTGCTGCATTACGAAAACACGCCCATGTAATATACAGAGATTTTTTAATTTGTAAAAATTGAAAAATTTCAGTAGAAAAATTTTGATATTTTTCATGAATGTGAAGTTAGCAGTACCAGCAGTACTGCAGTAATACTGCGGCATTAGCCCAGCAGCATCAGCAGTATTACACATCCGGACGAAAGTTACGCCCGTATTGTTCTTTTCATGATTACTGATTGTGAAGTTAGCAGTACCAGCAGTACTGCAGTAACTGATCTTTTTGAACCATTTAATAATATACTTATATGTTTATGTCTTTCATACAATTAAGTTCCAAATAAGAAACAGAATAACAGGGTGCAATGAGGTCCAAACCGTTTTTTGGAACCTGGTGTTACCAACCCCAGAGGCTTGAGTTTCTGACCAGACCCTGTTGTGATTGTTGGTATGGTAACAATCTTTCAGCTGCGTGGAGTTGGTATATATAACCCTTGTTCTCGAGAAAAAGTGGTATACCTCTGTTATACACGCTAGAAAAAGCGAAAATACATGCTTTTCAGCAGCAACATGTCACGCAAGTCATGGGCTTGAGTTGCTGGTCTCACCCTTTTTATTATATCGAGTGATCCCCAGTGGATGGAACAAGATAGGTGGCTATACCGGAATAACTCTTGTTCTCGAGAACTTGGGGTCAAAATGGGGGGGGGGATGCATTGAGGTCCAAACCGGTTTTTGACCCACGATGTGACCACCCCAGAGGCTTCAGTTTCTGACCAGACCCTGTTGTGATTGTTGGTATGGTAACACTCTTTCAGCTGCGTGGGGTCGGTATACCGGGATAACTCTTGTACTCGAGAAAAAGTGGTATACCTATGTAATACAAGCTAAAAAAGCGAAAATACATGCTTTTCAGCAACAACATGTCACGCAAGTCATGGGCTTGAGTTTCTGGTCTCACTCTTTTTATAATATCGAGTGATCCCCAGTGGATGGAACCAGATAGGTGGCTATACCGGGATAACTCTTGTTCTCTAGAATTGGGGGGTCAAAATAGGGGTGAGTTGCAATGAGGTCCAAACCGGTTTTCGACACCCGATGTTACCATCCCAGGGGCTTGAGTTTCTGACCAGACCCTGTTGTGATTGTTGGTATGGTAACACTCTTTCAGCTGCGTGGGGTCGGTATACCGGGATAACTCTTGTTCTCGAGAAAAAGTGGTATACCTATGTTATACAAGCTAAAATAGCGAAAATACATGCTTTTCAGCAGCAACATGTCACGCAAGTCATGGGCTTGAGTTTCTGGTCTCACCCTTTTTGTAATATCGAGTGATCCCCAGTGGATGGAACCAGATAGGTGGCTATACCGGGATAAATCTTGTTCTCGAGAATTGGGGGGGGGGGGGACATAATGGGGGGATGCAATGAGGTCCAAACCGGTTTTTGACCCCGATGTTACCACCCTAGAGGCTTGAGTTTCTGATCGGATCCTGTTGTGATTGTTGGTATGGTAACACTCATGCAGCTGCGTGGGGTCGGTATACCGGGATAACTCTTGTTCTCGAGAAAAAGTGGTATACCTATGTTATACAAGCTAAAAAAGCGAAAATACATGCTTTTCAGCAGCACCCTTTTTATAATATCGAGTCATCTCCCAGTGGATGGAACCAGATATGTGGCTATACCGGGATAACTCTTGTTCTCGAGAATTGAGGGGTCAAAATATGGGGCTGCAATGAGGTAAAAACCGGTTTTTGACCCCCGATGTTACCACCCTAGAGGCTTGAGTTTCTGATCGGACCCTATTGTGATTTTTGGTATGGTAACACACATGCAGCTGCGTGGGGTCGGTATAAGTTGATAACTGTTGTTCTCGAGAAAAAAGTGGTATATCTATATTATACAAGCTAGAAAAAAACAAAAATACATGCTTTTCAGCAGCAACATGTCACGCAAGTCATGGGCTTGAGTTTCTGGTCTCACCCTTTTTATTATATCGAGTGATCCCAAGTGGATGGAACCAGATAGTTGGCTATACCGGGATAACTCTTGTTCTTGAGAATTGAGGGGTCAAAATATGGGGCTGCAATGAGGTAAAAACCGGTTTTTGACCCCCGATGTTACCACCCCAGAGGCTTGAGTTTCTGACCAGACCCTGTTGTGAATGTTGGTATGGTAACACTCATGCAGCTGCGTGGGGTCGGTATACCGGGATAACTCTTGTTCTCGAGAATTGGGGGGGGGGGGTCAAAATAGGGGGGTGCAATGAGGTCCAAACCGCATTTTGACCCCCGATGTTACCACCCTAGAGGCTCGAGTTTCTGACCAGACCCTGTTGTGATTATTGGTATGGTAACACTCTTTCAGCTGCGTGGGGTCGGTATACCGGGATAACTCTTGTTCTCGAGAAAAAGTGGTATACCTATGTTATACAAGCTAAAAAAAAGCGAAAATACATGCTTTTCAGCTGCAACATGTCACGCAAGTCATGGGCTTGAGTTTCTGGTCTCACCTTTTTTATAATATCGAGTGATCCCCAGTGGATGGAACCAGATAGGTGGCTATACCGGGATAACTCTTGTTCTCGAGAATATGGTGGGGGGGTCATATTGGGGGTGCAATGAGGTCCTAACCGGTTTTTGACCCCGATGTTACCACCCTAGAGGCTTGAGTTTCTGATCAGACCCTGTTGTGATTGTTGGTGTGGTAACACTTATGCAGCTGCGTGGGATCGGTATACCGGGATAACTCTTGTTCTCGAGAAAAAGTGGTATACCTATGTTATACAAGCTAAAAAAGCGAAAATACATGCTTTTCAGCAGCAACATGTCCCGCAAGTCTTGGGCTTGAGTTTCTGGTCTCACTCTTAATATAATATCGAGTGATCCCCATGGAATGGAATCAGATAGGTGGCTATACCGGGATAACTCTTGTTCTCGAGAATTGGGAGTTCAAAATAGGGGGGGGGTGCAATGAGGTCCAAACCGGTTGTTGACCCCCGATGTTACCACCCCAAAGGCTTGAGTTTCTGACCAGACCCGTTTGTGATTGTTGGTATGGTAACACTCTTTCAGCTGCGTGGGGTCGGTATACCGGGATAACTCTTGTTCTCGAGAAAAAGTGGTATACCTATATTATACAAACTAAAATAGCGAAAATACATGCTTTTCAGCAGCAACATTGTCACGCAAGTCATGGGCTTCAGTTTCTGGTCTCACCCTTTTTATAATATCGAGTGATCCCCAGTGGATGGAACCAGATAGTTGGCTATACCGGGATAACTCTTGTTCTCGAGAATTGGGGGGTCAAAATAGGGGGGGTGCAATGAGGTCCAAACCGGTTTTTGACCCCCGATGTTACCACCCCAGAGGCTTGAGTTTCTGACCAGACCCTGTTGTGATTGTTGGTATGGTAACACTCTTTCAGCTGCGTGGGGTCGGTATACCGGGATAACTCTTGTTCTCGAGAAAAAGTGGTATACCTATATTATACAAGCTAAAATAGCGAAAATACATGCTTTTCAGCAGCAACATGTCACGCAAGTCATTGGCTTGAGTTTCTGGTCTCACCCTTTTTATAATATCGAGTGATCCCCAGTGGATGGAACCAGATAGTTGGCTATACCGGGATAACTCTTGTTCTCGAGAATTGGGGGGTCAAAATAGGGGGGGTGCAATGAGGTCCAAACCGGTTTTTGACCCCCGATGTTACCACCCCAGAGGCTTGAGTTTCTGACCAGACCCTGTTGTGATTGTTGGTATGGTAACACTCTTTCAGATGCGTAGGGTCGGTATACCGGGATAACTCTTGCTCTCGAGAAAAAGTGGTATACCTATGTTATACAAGCTAAAATAGCGAAAATACATGCTTTTCAGCAGCAACATGTCACGCAAGTCATGGGCTTGAGTTTCTGGTCTCACCCTTTTTATAATATCGAGTGATCCCCAGTGGATGGAACCAGATAGGTGGCTATACCGGGATAACTCTTGTTCTCGAGAATTGGGGGGTCAAAATAGGGGGGGGGGGGGTGCAATGAGGTCCAAACCGGTTTTTGACTCCCGATGTTACCACCCCAGAGGCTTGAGTTTCTGACCAGACCCTGTTGTGATTGTTGGTATGGTAACACTCTTTCAGCTGCGTGGGGTCGGTATACCGAGATAAATCTTGTTCTCGAGAAAAAGTGGTATACCTATATTATACAAGCTAAAATAGCGAAAATACATGCTTTTCAGCAGCAACATGTCACGCAAGTCATGGGCTTGAGTTTCTGGTCTCACCCTTTTTATAATATCGAGTGATCCCCAGTGGATGGAACCAGATAGTTGGCTATACCGGGATAACTCTTGTTCTCGAGAATTCGGGGGTCAAAATAGGGGGGGTGCAATGAGGTCCAAACCGGTTTTTCACCCCAGATGTTACCACCCCAGAGGCTTGAGTTTCTGACCAGACCCTGTTGCGATTGTTGGTATGGTAACACTCTTTTAGCTGCGTGGGGTCGGTATACCGGGATAACTCTTGCTCTCGAGAAAAAGTGGTATACCTATGTTATACAAGCTAAAATAGCGAAAATACATGCTTTTCAGCAGCAACATGTCACGCAAGTCATGGGCTTGAGTTTCTGGTCTCACCCTTTTTATAATATCGAGTGATCCCCAGTGGATGGAACCAGATAGTTGGCTATACCGGGATAACTCTTGTTCTCGAGAATTGGGGGGTCAAAATAGGGGGGTGCAATGAGGTCCAAACCGGTTTTTGACCCCCGATGTTACCACCCCAGAGGCTTGAGTTTCTGACCAGACCCTGTTGTGATTGTTGGTATGGTAACACTCTTTCAGCTGCGTGGGGTCGGTATACCGGGATAACTCTTGTTCTCGAGAAAAAGTGGTATACCTATATTATACAAGCTAAAATAGCGAAAATACATGCTTTTCAGCAGCAACATGTCACGCAAGTCATGGGCTTGAGTTTCTGGTCTCACCCTTTTTATAATATCGAGTGATCCCCAGTGGATGGAACCAGATAGTTGGCTATACCGGGATAACTCTTGTTCTGGAGAATTGGGGGGTCAAAATAGGGTGGGTGCAATGAGGTCCAAACCGGTTTTTGACCCCCGATGTTACCACCCCAGAGGCTTGAGTTTCTGACCAGACCCTGTTGTGATTGTTGGTATGGTAACACTCTTTTAGCTGCGTGGGGTCGGTATACCGGGATAACTCTTGTTCTCGAGAAAAAGTGGTATACCTATATTATACAAGCTAAAATAGCGAAAATACATGTTTTTCAGCAGCAACATGTCACGCAAGTCATGGGCTTGAGTTTCTGGTCTCACCCTTTTTATAATATCGAGTGATCCCCAGTGGATGGAACCAGATAGTTGGCTATACCGGGATAACTCTTGTTCTCGAGAATTGGGGGGTCAAAATAGGTGGGGTGCAATGAGGTCCAAACCGGTTTTTGACCCCCGATGTTACCACCCCAGAAGCTTGAGTTTCTGACCAGACCCTGTTGTGATTGTTGGTATGGTAACACTCTTTCAGCTGCGTGGGGTCGGTATACCGGGATAACTCTTGTTCTCGAGAAAAAAGTGGTATACCTATGTTATACAAGCTAAAATAGCGAAAATACATGCTTTTCAGCAGCAACATGTCACGCAAGTCATGGGCTTGAGTTTCTGGTCTCACCCTTTTTATAATATCGAGTGATCCCCAGTGGATGGAACCAGATAGGTGGCTATACCGGGATAACTCTTGTTCTCGAGAATTGGGGGGTCAAAATAGGGGGGGTGCAATGAGGTCCAAACCGGTTTTTGACCCCCGATGTTACCACCCCAGAGGCTTGAGTTTCTGACCAGACCCTGTTGTGATTGTTGGTATGGTAACACTCTTTCAGATGCGTAGGGTCGGTATACCGGGATAACTCTTGCTCTCGAGAAAAAGTGGTATACCTATGTTATACAAGCTAAAATAGCGAAAATACATGCTTTTCAGCAGCAATATGTCACGCAAGTCATGGGCTTGAGTTTCTGGTCTCACCCTTTTTATAATATCGAGTGATCCCCAGTGGATGGAACCAGATAGGTGGCTATACCGGGATAACTCTTGTTCTCGAGAATTGGGGGGTCAAAATAGGGGGGGGGGTTGCAATGAGGTCCAAACCGGTTTTTGACTCCCGATGTTACCACCCCAGAGGCTTGAGTTTCTGACCAGACCCTGTTGTGATTGTTGGTATGGTAACACTCTTTCAGCTGCGTGGGGTCGGTATACCGAGATAAATCTTGTTCTCGAGAAAAAGTGGTATACCTATATTATACAAGCTAAAATAGCGAAAATACATGCTTTTCAGCAGCAACATGTCACGCAAGTCATGGGCTTGAGTTTCTGGTCTCACCCTTTTTATAATATCGAGTGATCCCCAGTGGATGGAACCAGATAGTTGGCTATACCGGGATAACTCTTGTTCTCGAGAATTCGGGGGTCAAAATAGGGGGGGTGCAATGAGGTCCAAACCGGTTTTTGACCCCAGATGTTACCACCCCAGAGGCTTGAGTTTCTGACCAGACCCTGTTGCGATTGTTGGTATGGTAACACTCTTTTAGCTGCGTGGGGTCGGTATACCGGGATAACTCTTGCTCTCGAGAAAAAGTGGTATACCTATGTTATACAAGCTAAAATAGCGAAAATACATGCTTTTCAGCAGCAACATGTCACGCAAGTCATGGGCTTGAGTTTCTGGTCTCACCCTTTTTATAATATCGAGTGATCCCCAGTGGATGGAACCAGATAGTTGGCTATACCGGGATAACTCTTGTTCTCGAGAATTGGGGGGTCAAAATAGGGGGGTGCAATGAGGTCCAAACCGGTTTTTGACCCCCGATGTTACCACCCCAGAGGCTTGAGTTTCTGACCAGACCCTGTTGTGATTGTTGGTATGGTAACACTCTTTCAGCTGCGTGGGGTCGGTATACCGGGATAACTCTTGTTCTCGAGAAAAAGTGGTATACCTATATTATACAAGCTAAAATAGCGAAAATACATGCTTTTCAGCAGCAACATGTCACGCAAGTCATGGGCTTGAGTTTCTGGTCTCACCCTTTTTATAATATCGAGTGATCCCCAGTGGATGGAACCAGATAGTTGGCTATACCGGGATAACTCTTGTTCTGGAGAATTGGGGGGTCAAAATAGGGTGGGTGCAATGAGGTCCAAACCGGTTTTTGACCCCAGATGTTACCACCCCAGAGGCTTGAGTTTCTGACCAGACCCTGTTGTGATTGTTGGTATGGTAACACTCTTTTAGCTGCGTGGGGTCGGTATACCGGGATAACTCTTGTTCTCGAGAAAAAGTGGTATACCTATATTATACAAGCTAAAATAGCGAAAATACATGTTTTTCAGCAGCAACATGTCACGCAAGTCATGGGCTTGAGTTTCTGGTCTCACCCTTTTTATAATATCGAGTGATCCCCAGTGGATGGAACCAGATAGTTGGCTATACCGGGATAACTCTTGTTCTCGAGAATTGGGGGGTCAAAATAGGTGGGGTGCAATGAGGTCCAAACCGGTTTTTGACCCCCGATGTTACCACCCCAGAAGCTTGAGTTTCTGACCAGACCCTGTTGTGATTGTTGGTATGGTAACACTCTTTCAGCTGCGTGGGGTCGGTATACCGGGATAACTCTTGTTCTCGAGAAAAAAGTGGTATACCTATGTTATACAAGCTAAAATAGCGAAAATACATGCTTTTCAGCAGCAACATGTCACGCAAGTCATGGGCTTGAGTTTCTGGTCTCACCCTTTTTATAATATCGAGTGATCCCCAGTGGATGGAACCAGATAGGTGGCTATACCGGGATAACTCTTGTTCTCGAGAATTGGGGTGGTCAATATAGGGGGGGGGGGTGCAATGAGGTCCAAACCGGTTTTTGACCCCCGATGTTACCACCCCAGAGGCTTGAGTTTCTGACCAGACCCTGTTGTGATTGTTGGTATGGTAACACTCTTTCAGCTGCGTGGGGTCGGTATACCGGGATAACTCTTGCTCTCGAGAAAAAGTGGTATACCTATGTTATACAAGCTTAAATAGCGAAAATACATGCTTTTCAGCAGCAACATGTCACGCAAGTCATGGGCTTGAGTTTCTGGTCTCACCCTTTTTATAATATCGAGTGATCCCCAGTGGATGGAACCAGATAGTTGGCTATACCGGGATAACTCTTGTTCTCGAGAATTAGGGGGTCAAAATAGGGGGGGGGGGTGTAATGAGGTCCAAACCGGTTTTTGACCCCAGATGTTACCACCCCATAGGCTTGAGTTTCTGACCAGACCCTGTTGTGATTGTTGGTATGGTAACACTCTTTCAGCTGCGTGGGGTCGGTATACCGGGATAACTCTTGTTCTCGAGAAAAAGTGGTATACCTATGTTATACAAGCTAAAATAGCGAAAATACATGCTTTTCAGCAGCAACATGTCACGCAAGTCATGGGCTTGAGTTTCTGGTCTCACCCTTTTTATAATATCGAGTGATCCCCAGTGGATGGAACCAGATAGGTGGCTATACCGGGATAACTCTTGTTCTCGAGAATTGGGGGTCATAATAATGAGGGTGCAATGAGGTCCAAACCGGTTTTTGACCCCAGATGTTACCACCCCAGAGGCTTGAGTTTCTGACCAGACCCTGTTGTGATTGTTGGTATGGTAACACTCTTTTAGCTGCGTGGGGTCGGTATACCGGGATAACTCTTGTTCTCGAGAAAAAGTGGTATACCTATATTATACAAGCTAAAATAGCGAAAATACATGTTTTTCAGCAGCAACATGTCACGCAAGTCATGGGCTTGAGTTTCTGGTCTCACCCTTTTTATAATATCGAGTGATCCCCAGTGGATGGAACCAGATAGTTGGCTATACCGGGATAACTCTTGTTCTCGAGAATTGGGGGGGGGGGTCAAAATAGGGGGGGTGCAATGAGGTCCAAACCGGTTTTTGACCCCCGATGTTACCACCCCAGAGGCTTGAGTTTCTGACCAGACCCTGTTGTGATTGTTGGTATGGTAACACTCTTTCAGCTGCGTGGGGTCGGTATACCGGGATAACTCTTGCTCTCGAGAAAAAGTGGTATACCTATGTTATACAAGCTAAAATAGCGAAAATACATGCTTTTCAGCAGCAACATGTCACGCAAGTCATGGGCTTGAGTTTCTGGTCTCACCCTTTTTATAATATCGAGTGATCCCCAGTGGATGGAACCAGATAGGTGGCTATACCGGGATAACTCTTGTTCTCGAGAATTGGGGGGTCAAAATAGGGGGGTGGTGCAATGAGGTCCAAACCGGTTTTTGACCCCCGATGTTACCACCCCAGAGGCTTGAGTTTCTGACCAGACCCTGTTGTGATTGTTGGTATGGTAACACTCTTTCAGCTGCGTGGGGTCGGTATACCGGGATAACTCTTGTTCTAGAGAAAAAGTGGTATACCTGTATTATACAAGCTAAAATAGCGAAAATACATGCTTTTCAGCAGCAACATGTCACGCAAGTCATGGGCTTGAGTTTCTGGTCTCACCCTTTTTATAATATCGAGTGATCCCCAGTGGATGGAACCAGATAGTTGGCTATACCGGGATAACTCTTGTTCTCGAGAATTGGGGGGTCAAAATAGGGGGGGGGTGCAATGAGGTCCAAACCGGTTTTTGACCCCCGATGTTACCACCCCAAAGGCTTGAGTTTCTGACCAGACCCTGTTGTGATTGTTGGTATGGTAACACTCTTTCAGCTGCGTGGGGTCGGTATACCGGGATAACTCTTGCTCTCGAGAAAAAGTGGTATACCTATGTTATACAAGCTAAAATAGCGAAAATACATGCTTTTCAACAGCAACATGTCACGCAAGTCATGGGCTTGAGTTTCTGGTCTCACCCTTTTTATAATATCGAGTGATCCACAGTGGATGGAACCAGATAGGTGGTTATACCGGGATAACTCTTGTTCTCGAGAATTGGGGGGTCAAAATAGGGGGGGGGGGTGCAATGAGGTCCAAACCGGTTTTTGACCCCCGATGTTACCACCCCAGAGGCTTGAATTTCTGACCAGACCCTGTTGTGATTGTTGGTATGGTAACACTCTTTCAGCTGCGTGGGGTCGGTATACCGGGATAACTCTTGCTCTCGAGAAAAAGTGGTATACCTATATTATACAAGCTAAAATAGCGAAAATACATGCTTTTCAGCAGCAACATGTCACGCAAGTCATGGGCTTGAGTTTCTGGTCTCACCCTTTTTATAATATCGAGTGATCCCCAGTGGATGGAACCAGATAGTTGGCTATACCGGGATAACTCTTGTTCTCGAGAATTGAGGGGTCAAAATAGGGGGGGGGTGCAATGAGGTCCAAACCGGTTTTTGACCCCCGATGTTACCACCCCAGAGGCTTGAGTTTCTGACCAGACCCTGTTGTGAATGTTGGTATGGTAACACTCTTTCAGCTGCGTGGGGTCGGTATACCGGGATAACTCTTGTTCTCGAGAAAAAGTGGTATACCTATATTATACAAGCTAAAATAGCGAAAATACATGCTTTTCAGCAGCAACATTGTCACGCAAGTCATTGGCTTGAGTTTCTGGTCTCACCCTTTTTATAATATCGAGTGATCCCCAGTGGATGGAACCAGATAGTTGGCTATACCGGGATAACTCTTGTTCTCGAGAATTGGGGGGGTCAAAATAGGAGGGGTGCAATGATGTCCAAACCGGTTTTTGACCCCCGATGTTACCACCCCAGAGGCTTAAGTTTCTGACCAGATCCTGTTGTGATTGTTGGTATGGTAACTCTCTTTTAGCTGCGTGGGGTCGGTATACCGGGATAACTCTTGTTCTCGAGAAAAAGTGGTATACCTATATTATACAAGCTAAAATAGCGAAAATACATGCCTTTCAGCAGCAACATTGTCACGCAAGTCATGGGCTTGAGTTTCTGGTCTCACCCTTTTTATAATATCGAGTGATCCCCAGTGGATGGAACCAGATAGTTGGCTATACCGGGATAACTCTTGTTCTCGAGAATGGGGGGGTCAAAATAGGGGGGGGGTGCAATGAGGTCCAAACCGGTTTTTGACCCCCGATGTTACCACCCCAGAGGCTTGAGTTTCTGACCAGACCCTGTTGTGATTGTTGGTATGGTAACACTCTTTCAGCTGCGTGGGGTCGGTATACCGGGATAACTCTTGTTCTCGAGAAAAGTGGTATACCTATATTATACAAGCTAAAATAGCGAAAATACATGCTTTTCAGCAGCAACATGTCACGCAAGTCATGGGCTTGAGTTTCTGGTCTCACCCTTTTTATAATATCGAGTGATCCCCAGTGGATGGAACCAGATAGTTGGCTATACCGGGATAACTCTTGTTCTCGAGAATTGGGGGGTCAAAATAGGGGGGGGGGTGCAATGAGGTCCAAACCGGTTTTTGACCCCCGATGTTACCACCCCAGAGGCTTGAGTTTCTGACCAGACCCTGTTGTGATTGTTGGTATGGTAACACTCTTTCAGCTGCGTGGGGTCGGTATACCGGGATAACTCTTGTTCTCGAGAAAAGTGGTATACCTATATTATACAAGCTAAAATAGCGAAAATACATGCTTTTCAGCAGCAACATGTCACGCAAGTCATGGGCTTGAGTTTCTGGTCTCACCCTTTTTATAATATCGAGTGATCCCCAGTGGATGGAACCAGATAGTTGGCTATACCGGGATAACTCTTGTTCTCGAGAATTGGGAGGTCAAAATAGGGGGGGGGGTGCAGTGAGGTCCAAACCGGTTTTTGACCCCCGATGTTACCACCCCAGAGGCTTGAGTTTCTGACCAGACCCTGTTGTGATTGTTGGTATGGTAACACTCTTTCAGCTGCGTGGGGTCGGTATACCGGGATAACTCTTGTTCTCGAGAAAAAGTGGTATACCTATGTTATACAAGCTAAAATAGCGAAAATACATGCTTTTCAGCAGCAACATGTCACGCAAGTCATGGGCTTGAGTTTCTGGTCTCACCCTTTTTATAATATCGAGTGATCCCCAGTGGATGGAACCAGATAGTTGGCTTTACCGGGATAACTCTTGTTCTCGAGAATTGGGGGGGTCAAAATAGGGGTGTGTGCAATGAGGTCCAAACCGGTTTTTGACCCCCGATGTTACCACCCCAGAGGCTTGAGTTTCTGACCAGACCCTGTTGTGATTGTTGGTATGGTAACACTTTTTCAGCTGCGTGGGGTCGGTATACCGGGATAACTCTTGCTCTCGAGAAAAAGTGGTATACCTATGTTATACAAGCTAAAATAGCGAAAATACATGCTTTTCAGCAGCAACATGTCACGCAAGTCATGGGCTTGAGTTTCTGGTCTCACCCTTTTTATAATATCGAGTGATCCCCAGTGGATGGAACCAGATAGTTGGCTATACCGGGATAACTCTTGTTCTCGAGAATTGGGGGGTCAAAATAGGGGGGGGGGGTGCAATGAGGTCCAAACCGGTTTTTGACCCCCGATGTTACCACCCCAGAGGCTTGAGTTTCTGACCAGACCCTGTTGTGATTGTTGGTATGGTAACACTCTTTCAGCTGCGTGGGGTCGGTATACCGGGATAACTCTTGTTCTCGAGAAAAAGTGGTATACCTATATTATACAAGCTAAAATAGCGAAAATACATGCTTTTCAGCAGCAACATGTCACGCAAGTCATGGGCTTGAGTTTCTGGTCTCACCCTTTTTATAATATCGAGTGATCCCCAGTGGATGGAACCAGATAGTTGGCTATACCGGGATAACTATAGTTCTCGAGAATTGGGGGGTCAAAATAGGGGGGGGGGGTGCAATGAGGTCCAAACCGGTTTTTGACCCCCGATGTTACCACCCCAGAGGCTTGAGTTTCTGACCAGACCCTGTTGTGAATGTTGGTATGGTAACACTCTTTTAGCTGCGTGGGGTCGGTATACCGGGATAACTCTTGTTCTCGAGAAAAAGTGGTATACCTATATTATACAAGCTAAAATAGCGAAAATACATGCTTTTCAGCAGCAACATTGTCACGCAAGTCATTGGCTTGAGTTTCTGGTCTCACCCTTTTTATAATATCGAGTGATCCCCAGTGGATGGAACCAGATAGTTGGCTATACCGGGATAACTCTTGTTCTCGAGAATTGGGGGGGTCAAAATAGGAGGGGTGCAGTGAGGTCCAAACCGGTTTTTGACCCCCGATGTTACCACCCCAGAGGCTTGAGTTTCTGACCAGACCCTGTTGTAATTGTTGGTATGGTAACACTCTTTCAGCTGCGTGGGGTCGGTATACCGGGATAACTCTTGTTCTCGAGAAAAAGTGGTATACCTATGTTATACAAGCTAAAATAGCGAAAATACATGCTTTTCAGCAGCAACATGTCACGCAAGTCATGGGCTTGAGTTTCTGGTCTCACCCTTTTTATAATATCGAGTGATCCCCAGTGGATGGAACCAGATAGTTGGCTATACCGGGATAACTCTTGTTCTCGAAAATTGGGGGGTCAAAATAGGGGGGGGGTGCAATGAGGTCCAAACCGGTTTTTGACCCCCGATGTTACCACCCCAGAGGCTTGAGTTTCTGACCAGACCCTGTTGTGAATGTTGGTATGGTAACACTCTTTTAGCTGCGTGGGGTCGGTATACCGGGATAACTCTTGTTCTCGAGAAAAAGTGGTATACCTATATTATACAAGCTAAAATAGCGAAAATACATGCTTTTCAGCAGCAACATTGTCACGCAAGTCATTGGCTTGAGTTTCTGGTCTCACCCTTTTTATAATATCGAGTGATCCCCATTGGATGGAACCAGATAGTTGGCTATACCGGGATAACTCTTGTTCTCGAGAATAGGGGGGGTCAAAATAGGAGGGGTGCAATGAGGTCCAAACCGGTTTTTGACCCCCGATGTTACCACCCCAGAGGCTTAAGTTTCTGACCAGATCCTGTTGTGATTGTTGGTATGGTAACTCTCTTTTAGCTGCGTGGGGTCGGTATACCGGGATAACTCTTGTTCTCGAGAAAAAGTGGTATACCTATATTATACAAGCTAAAATAGCGAAAATACATGCTTTTCAGCAGCAACATGTCACGCAAGTCATGGGCTTGAGTTTCTGGTCTCACCCTTTTTATAATATCGAGTGATCCCCAGTGGATGGAACCAGATAGTTGGCTATACCGGGATAACTCTTGTTCTCGAGAATTGGGGGGTCAAAATAGGGGGGGGGGTGCAATGAGGTCCAAACCGGTTTTTGACCCCCGATGTTACCACCCCAGAGGCTTGAGTTTCTGACCAGACCCTGTTGTGATTGTTGGTATGGTAACACTCTTTCAGCTGCGTGGGGTCGGTATACCGGGATAACTCTTGTTCTCGAGAAAAAGTGGTATACCTATATTATACAAGCTAAAATAGCGAGAATACATGCTTTTCAGCAGCAACATGTCACGCAAGTCATGGGCTTGAGTTTCTGGTCTCACCCTTTTTATAATATCGAGTGATCCCCAGTGGATGGAACCAGATAGGTGGCTATACCGGGATAACTCTTGTTCTCGAGAATTGGGGGGTCAAAATAGGGGGGGGGGGGTGCAATGAGGTCCAAACCGGTTTTTGACCCCCGATGTTACCACCCCAGAGGCTTGAGTTTCTGACCAGACCCTGTTGTGATTGTTGGTATGGTAACACTCTTTCAGCTGTGTGGGGTCGGTATACCGGGATAACTCTTGTTCTAGAGAAAAAGTGGTATACCTATATTATACAAGCTAAAATAGCGAAAATACATGCTTTTCAGCAGCAACATGTCACGCAAGTCATGGGCTTGAGTTTCTGGTCTCACCCTTTTTATAATATCGAGTGATCCCCAGTGGATGGAACCAGATAGTTGGCTATACCGGGATAACTCTTGTTCTCGAAAATTGGGGGGTCAAAATAGGGGGGGGGTGCAATGAGGTCCAAACCGGTTTTTGACCCCCGATGTTACCACCCCAGAGGCTTGAGTTTCTGACCAGACCCTGTTGTGATTGTTGGTATGGTAACACTCTTTCAGCTGCGTGGGGTCGGTATACCGGGATAACTCTTGTTCTCGAGAAAAAGTGGTATACCTTTATTATACAAGCTAAAATAGCGAAAATACATGCTTTTCAGCAGCAACATGTCACGCAAGTCATGGGCTTCAGTTTCTGGTCTCGCCTTTTTATAATATCGAGTGATCCCCAGTGGATGGAACCAGATAGTTGGCTATACCGGGATAACTCTTGTTCTCGAGAATTGGGGGGTCAAAATAGGGGGGGGGGTGCAATGAGGTCTAAACCGGTTTTTGACCCCCGATGTTACCACCCCAGAGGCTTGAGTTTCTGACCAGACCCTGTTGTGATTGTTGGTATGGTAACACTCTTTCAGCTGCGTGGGGTCGGTATACCGGGATAACTCTTGTTCTCGAGAAAAGTGGTATACCTATATTATACAAGCTAAAATAGCGAAAATACATGCTTTTCAGCAGCAACATGTCACGCAAGTCATGGGCTTGAGTTTCTGGTCTCACCCTTTTTATAATATCGAGTGATCCCCAGTGGATTGAACCAGATAGTTGGCTATACCGGGATAACTCTTGTTCTCGAGAATTGGGGGGTCAAAATAGGGGGGGTGCAATGAGGTCCAAACCGGTTTTTGACCCCCGATGTTACCACCCCAGAGGCTTGAGTTTCTGACCAGACCCTGTTGTGATTGTTGGTATGGTAACACTCTTTCAGCTGCGTGGGGTCGGTATACCGGGATAACTCTTGTTCTCGAGAAAAGTGGTATACCTATATTATACAAGCTAAAATAGCGAAAATACATGCTTTTCAGCAGCAACATGTCACGCAAGTCATGGGCTTGAGTTTCTGGTCTCACCCTTTTTATAATATCGAGTGATCCCCAGTGGATGGAACCAGATAGTTGGCTATACCGGGATAACTCTTGTTCTCGAGAATTGGGAGGTCAAAATAGGGGGGGGGGTGCAATGAGGTCCAAACCGGTTTTTGACCCCCGATGTTACCACCCCAGAGGTTTGAGTTTCTGACCAGACCCTGTTGTGATTGTTGGTATGGTAACACTCTTTCAGCTGCGTGGGGTCGGTATACCGGGATAACTCTTGTTCTCGAGAAAAAGTGGTATACCTATGTTATACAAGCTAAAATAGCGAAAATACATGCTTTTCAACAGCAACATGTCACGCAAGTCATGGGCTTGAGTTTCTGGTCTCACCCTTTTTATAATATCGAGTGATCCCCAGTGGATGGAACCAGATAGTTGGCTTTACCGGGATAACTCTTGTTCTCGAGAATTGGGGGGGTCAAAATAGGGGGGGTGTGCAATGAGGTCCAAACCGGTTTTTGACCCCCGATGTTACCACCCCAGAGGCTTGAGTTTCTGACCAGACCCTGTTGTGATTGTTGGTATGGTAACACTCTTTCAGCTGCGTGGGGTCGGTATACCGGGATAACTCTTGCTCTCGAGAAAAAGTGGTATACCTATGTTATACAGGCTAAAATAGCGAAAATACATGCTTTTCAGCAGCAACATGTCACGCAAGTCATGGGCTTGAGTTTCTGGTCTCACCCTTTTTATAATATCGAGTGATCCCCAGTGGATGGAACCAGATAGTTGGCTATACCGGGATAACTCTTGTTCTCGAGAATTGGGGGGTCAAAATAGGGGGGGGGGTGCAATGAGGTCCAAACCGGTTTTTGACCCCCGATGTTACCACCCCAGAGGCTTGAGTTTCTGACCAGACCCTGTTGTGATTGTTGGTATGGTAACACTCTTTCAGCTGTGTGGGGTCGGTATACCGGGATAACTCTTGTTCTAGAGAAAAAGTGGTATACCTATATTATACAAGCTAAAATAGCGAAAATACATGCTTTTCAGCAGCAACATGTCACGCAAGTCATGGGCTTGAGTTTCTGGTCTCACCCTTTTTATAATATCGAGTGATCCCCAGTGGATGGAACCAGATAGTTGGCTATACCGGGATAACTCTTGTTCTCGAGAATTGGGGGGTCAAAATAGGGGGGGTGCAATGAGGTCCAAACCGGTTTTTGACCCCCGATGTTACCACCCCAGAGGCTTGAGTTTCTGACCAGACCCTGTTGTGATTGTTGGTATGGTAACACTCTTTCACCTGCGTGGGGTCGGTATACCGGGATAACTCTTGTTCTCGAGAAAAAGTGGTATAGCTATATTATACAAGCTAAAATAGCGAAAATACATGCTTTTCAGCAGCAACATGTCACGCAAGTCATGGGCTTCAGTTTCTGGTCTCGCCTTTTTATGATATCGAGTGATCCCCAGTGGATGGAACCAGATAGTTGGCTATACCGGGATAACTCTTGTTCTCGAGAATTGGGGGGTCAAAATAGGGGGGGGTGCAATGAGGTCCAAACCGGTTTTTGACCCCCGATGTTAACACCCCAGAGGCTTGAGTTTCTGACCAGACCCTGTTGTGATTGTTGGTATGGTAACACTCTTTCAGTTGCGTGGGGTCGGTATACCGGGATAACTCTTGTTCTCGAGAAAAAGTGGTATACCTATATTATACAAGCTAAAATAGCGAAAATACATGCTTTTCAGCAGCAACATTGTCACGCAAGTCATGGGCTTGAGTTTCTGGTCTCACCCTTTTTATAATATCGAGTGATCCCCAGTGGATGGAACCAGATAGTTGGCTATACCGGGATAATTCTTGTTCTCGAGAATTGGGGGGTCAAAATAGGGGGGTGCAATGAGGTCCAAACCGGTTTTTGACCCCCGATGTTACCACCCCAGAGGCTTGAGTTTCTGACCAGATCCTGTTGTGATTGTTGGTATGGTAACACTCTTTTAGATGCGTGGGGTCGGTATACCGGGATAACTCTTGTTCTCGAGAAAAAGTGGTATACCTATATTATACAAGCTAAAATAGCGAAAATACGTGTTTTTTTAGCAGCATCATTGTCACGCAAGTCATGGGCTTGAGTTTCTGGTCTCACCCTTTTTATAATATCGAGTGATCCCCAGTGGATGGAACCAGATAGTTGGTTATACCGGGATAACTCTTGTTCTCGAGAATCGGGGGGTCAAAATATTGGGGGGGTGCAATGAGGTCCAAACCGGTTTTTGACACCCGATGTTACCACCCCAGAGGCTTGAGTTTCTGACCAGACCCTGTTGTGATTGTTGGTATGGTAACACTCTTTCAGCTGCGTGGGGTCGGTATACCGGGATAACTCTTGTTCTCGAGAAAAGTGGTATACCTATATTATACAAGCTAAAATAGCGAAAATACATGCTTTTCAGCAGCAACATGTCACGCGAGTCATGGGCTTGAGTTTCTGGTCTCACCCTTTTTATAATATCGAGTGATCCCCAGTGGATGGAACCAGATAGTTGGCTATACCGGGATAACTCTTGTTCTCGAGAATTGGGGGGTCAAAATAGGGGGGTGCAATGAGGTCCAAACCGGATTTTGACCCCCGATGTTACCACCCCAGAGGCTTGAGTTTCTGACCAGACCCTGTTGTGATTGTTGGTATGCTAACACTCTTTCAGCTGCGTGGGGTCGGTATACCGGGATAACTCTTGCTCTCGAGAAAAAGTGGTATATCTATATTATACAAGCTAAAATAGCGAAAATACATGCTTTTCAGCAGCAACATGTCACGCAAGTCATGGGCTTTAGTTTCTGGTCTCACCCTTTTTATAATATCGAGTGATCCCCAGTGGATGGAACCAGATAGTTGGCTATACCGGGATAACTCTTGTTCTCGAGAATTGGGGGGTCAAAATAGGGGGGGGGGTGCAATGAGGTCCAAACCGGTTTTTGACCCCCGATGTTTCCACCCCAGAGGCTTGAGTTTCTGACCAGACCCTGTTGTGATTGTTGGTATGGTAACACTCTTTCAGCTGCGTGGGGTCGGTATACCGGGATAACTCTTGTTCTCGAGAAAAATTGGTATACCTATGTTATACAAGCTAAAATAGCGAAAATACGTGCTTTTCAGCAGCAACATGTCACGCAAATCATGGGCTTGAGTTTCTGGTCTCACCCTTTTTATAATATCGAGTGATCCCCAGTGGATGGAACCAGATAGTTGGCTATACCGGGATAACTCTTGTTCTCGAGAATTGGGGGGTCAAAATAGGGGGGTGCAATGAGGTCCAAACCGGTTTTTGACCCCCGATGTTACCACCCCAGAGGCTTGAGTTTCTGACCAGACCCTGTTGTGATTGTCGGTAACACTCTTTAAGCAACATGTCACGCAAGTCATGGACTTGAGTTTCTGGTCTCACCCTTTTTATAATATCGAGTGATCCCCAGTGGATGGAACCAGATAGGTGGCGATACCGGGATAACCCTTGTTCTCGAGAATTGGGGGGTCAAAATAGGGGGTGCAATGAGGTCGAAACCGGTTTTTGACCCCCGATGTTACCACCCTAGAGGCTTGAGTTTCTGATCTGACCCTGTTGTGATTGTTGGTGCAATGAGGGGGGTGCAATGAGGTCCAAACCGGTTTTTGACCCCCGATGTTACCACCCTAGAGGCTTGAGTTTCTGATCGGACCCTGTTGTGATTGTTGGTATGGTAACACTCATGCAGCTGCTTGGGGTCGGTATACCGGGATAACTCTTGTTCTCGAGAAAAAGTGGTATACCTATATTATTCAAGCTAAAAAAAAAGCGAAATTACATGCTTTTCAGCAACAACACGTCACGCAAGTCATGGGCTTGCGTTTCTGGTTTGGAATCAGATAGGTGGCTATACCGGGATAACTCTTGTTCTCGAGAATTGGGGGGTCAAAATAGGGGGGGGGGGGTGCAATGAGGTCCAAACCCTATTTTGACCCCGATGTTATCACCCCAGAGGTTTGAGTTTCTGACCAGACCCTGTTGTGATTGTTGGTATGGTAACACTCTTTCAGCTGCGTGGGGTCGGTATACCGGGTTAACTCTTGTTCTCGAGAAAAAGTGGTATACCTATGTTATACAAGCTTAAAAAAAATGTATTTTCGCTTTTTTAGGTTGTATAACGTATACCACTTTTTCTCGAGAACAAGAGTTATCCCGGTATACCGACCCCAAGCAGCTGCATGAGTGTTATAAAAAGCTATAAAAGTGGTATACCTATGTTATACAAGCTTAAATAGCAAAAAAATACATGCTTTTCAGCAGCAACATGTCACGCAAGTCATGGGCTTGAGTTTCTGGTCTGACCCTTTTTATGATATTGAGTGATCACCAGTGGATGGAACCAGATAGGTGGCTATACCGGGATAATTCTTGTTCTCGAGAATTGGGGGGTCATAATGGGGGGTGCAATGAGGTCGAAACCGGTTTTTGACCCCCGATGTTACCACCCTAGAGGCTTGAGTTTCTGATCTGACCCTGTTGTGATTGTTGGTATGGTAACACTCATGCAGCTGCGTGGGGTCGGTATACCGGGATAACTCTTGTTCTCGAGAAAAAGTGGTATACCTATGTTATACAAGCTTAAAAAAAATGTATTTTCGCTTTTTTAGGTTGTATAACGTATACCACTTTTTCTCGAGAACAAGAGTTATCCCGGTATACCGACCCCAAGCAGCTGCATGAGTGTTACCATACCAACAATCACAACAGGGTCCGATCAAGAGTTATCCCGGTATACCGACCCCAAGCAGCTGAAAGAGTGTTACCATACCAACAATCACAACAGGGTCCGATCAGAAACTCAAGCCTCTGGGGTGGTAACATCGGGGGTCAAAAACCGGTTTGGATCTCATTGCACCACCCCCCCCCCTATTTTGACCCCCCAATTCTCGAGAACAAGAGTTATCCCGGTATAGCCAACTATCTGGTTCCATCCACTGGGGATCACTCGATATTATTAAAAGGGTGAGACCAGAAACTCAAGCCCATGACTTGCGTGACATGTTGCTGCTGAAAAGCATGTATTTTCGCTATTTTAGCTTGTATAATATAGGTATACCACTTTTTCTCGAGAACAAGAGTTATCCCGGTATACCGACCCCACGCAGCTGAAAGAGTGTTACCATACCAACAATCACAACAGGGTCTGGTCAGAAACTCAAGCCTCTGGGGTGGTAACATCGGGGGTCAAAAACCGGTTTGGACCTCATTGCACCACCCCCTATTTTGACCCCCCAATTCTCGAGAACAAGAGTTATCCCGGTATAGCCAACTATCTGGTTACATCCACTGGGGATCACTCGATATTATAAAAAGGGTGAGACCAGAAACTCAAGCCCATGACTTGCGTAACATGTTGCTGCTGAAAAGCATGTATTTTCGCTATTTTAGCTTGTATAACATAGGTATACCACTTTTTCTCGAGAACAAGAGTTATCCCGGTATACCGACCCCACGCAGCTGAAAGAGTGTTACCATACCAACAATCACAACAGGGTCTGGTCAGAAACTCAAGCCTCTGGGGTGGTAACATCGGGGGTCAAAAACTGGTTTGGACCTCATTGCACCCCCCCCCCTATTTTGACACCCCAATTCTCGAGAACAAGAGTTATCCCGGTATAGCCAACTATCTGGTTCCATCCACTGGGTATCACTTGATATTATAAAAGGGTGAGACCAGAAACTCAAGCCCATGACTTGCGTGACATGTTGCTGCTGAAAAGCATGTATTTTCGCTATTTTAGCTTGTATAATATAGGTATACCACTTTTTCTCGAGAACAAGAGTTATCCTGGTATACCGACCCCACGCAGCTGAAAGAGTGTTACCATACCAACAATCACAACAGGGTCTGGTCAGAAACTCAAGCCTCTGGGGTGGTAACATCGGGGGTCAAAAACTGGTTTGGACCTCATTGCACCACCCCCTATTTTGACCCCCCAATTCTCGAGAACAAGAGTTATCCCGGTATAGCCAACTATCTGGTTACATCCACTGGGGATCACTCGATATTATAAAAAGGGTGAGACCAGAAACTCAATCCCATGACTTGCGTAACATGTTGCTGCTGAAAAGCATGTATTTTCGCTATTTTAGCTTGTATAACATAGGTATACCACTTTTTCTCGAGAACAAGAGTTATCCCGGTATACCGACCCCACGCAGCTGAAAGAGTGTTACCATACCAACAATCACAACAGGGTCTGGTCAGAAACTCAAGCCTCTGGGGTGGTAACATCGGGGGTCAAAAACTGGTTTGGACCTCATTGCACCCCCCCCCCCCCCCTATTTTGACCCCCCAATTCTCGAGAACAAGAGTTATCCCGGTATAGCCAACTATCTGGTTCCATCCACTGGGTATCACTTGATATTATAAAAGGGTGAGACCAGAAACTCAAGCCCATGACTTGCGTGACATGTTGCTGCTGAAAAGCATGTATTTTCGCTATTTTAGCTTGTATAATATAGGTATACCACTCTTTCTCGAGAACAAGAGTTATCCTGGTATACCGACCCCACGCAGCTGAAAGAGTGTTACCATACCAACAATCACAACAGGGTCTGGTCAGAAACTCAAGCCTCTGGGGTGGTAACATCGGGGGTCAAAAACCGGTTTGGACCTCATTGCACCCCCCCCCTATTTTGACCCCCCAATTCTCGAGAACAAGAGTTATCCCGGTATAGCCAACTATCTGGTTCCATCCACTGGGGATCACTCGATATTATAAAAAGGGTGAGACCAGAAACTCAAGCCCATGACTTGCGTGACATGTTGCTGCTGAAAAGCATGTATTTTCGCTATTTTAGCTTGTATAATATAGGTATACCACTTTTTCTCGAGAACAATAGTTATCCCGGTATACCGACCCCACGCAGCTGAAAGAGTGTTACCATACCAACAATCACAACAGGGTCTGGTCAGAAACTCAAGCCTCTGGGGTGGTAACATCGGGGGTCAAAAACCGGTTTGGACCTCATTGCACCCCCCCTATTTTGACCCCCCAATTCTCGAGAACTATAGTTATCCCGGTATAGCCAACTATCTGGTTCCATCCACTGGGGATCACTCGATATTATAAAAAGGGTGAGACCAGAAACTCAAGCCCATGACTTGCGTGACATGTTGCTGCTGAAAAGCATGTATTTTCGCTATTTTAGCTTGTATAATATAGGTATACCACTTTTTCTCGAGAACAAGAGTTATCCCGGTATACCGACCCCACGCAGCTGAAAGAGTGTTACCATACCAACAATCACAACAGGGTCTGGTCAGAAACTAAAGCCTCTGGGGTGGTAACATCGGGGGTCAAAAACCGGTTTGGACCTCATTGCAACCCCCCCCCTATTTTGACCCCCCAATTCTCGAGAACAAGAGTTATCCCGGTATAGCCAACTATCTGGTTCCATCCACTGGGGATCACTCGATATTATAAAAAGGGTGAGACCAGAAACTCAAGCCAATGACTTGCGTAACATGTTGCTGCTGAAAAGCATGTATTTTCGCTATTTTAGCTTGTATAACATAGGTATACCACTTTTTCTCGAGAACAAGAGTTATCCCGGTATACCGACCCCACGCAGCTGAAAGAGTGTTACCATACCAACAATCACAACAGGGTCTGGTCAGAAACTCAAGCCTCTGGGGTGGTAACATCGGGGGTCAAAAACTGGTTTGGACCTCATTGCACCCCCCCCCCTTTTTTGACCCCCCAATTCTCGAGAACAAGAGTTATCCCGGTATAGCCAACTATCTGGTTCCATCCACTGGGTATCACTTGATATTATAAAAGGGTGAGACCAGAAACTCAAGCCCATGACTTGCGTGACATGTTGCTGCTGAAAAGCATGTATTTTCGCTATTTTAGCTTGTATAATATAGGTATACCACTTTTTCTCGAGAACAAGAGTTATCCCGGTATACCGACCCCACGCAGCTGAAAGAGTGTTACCATACCAACAATCACAACAGGGTCTGGTCAGAAACTCAAGCCTCTGGGGTGGTAACATCGGGGGTCAAAAACCGGTTTGGACCTCATTGCACCCCCCCCCTATTTTGACCCCCCAATTCTCGAGAACAAGAGTTATCCCGGTATAGCCAACTATCTGGTTCCATCCACTGGGGATCACTCGATATTATAAAAAGGGTGAGACCAGAAACTCAAGCCCATGACTTGCGTGGCATGTTGCTGCTGAAAAGCATGTATTTTCGCTATTTTAGCTTGTATAATATAGGTATACCACTTTTTCTCGAGAACAAGAGTTATCCCGGTATACCGACCCCACGCAGCTGAAAGAGTGTTACCATACAAACAATCACAACAGGGTCTGGTCAGAAACTCAAGCCTCTGGGGTGGTAACATCGGGGGTCAAAAACCGGTTTGGACCTCATTGCACCACCCCCCCCTATTTTGACCCCCCAATTCTCGAGAACAAGAGTTATTCTGGTATAGCCAACTATCTGGTTCCATCCACTGGGGATCACTCGATATTATAAAAAGGGTGAGACCAGAAACTCAAGCCCATGACTTGCGTGACATGTTGCTGCTGAAAAGCATGTATTTTCGCTATTTTAGCTTGTATAATATAGGTATACCACTTTTTCTCGAGAACAAGAGTTATCCCGGTATACCGACCCCACGCAGCTGAAAGAGTGTTACCATACCAACAATCACAACAGGGTCTGGTCAGAAACTCAAGCCTCTGGGGTGGTAACATCGGGGGTCAAAAACCGGTTTGGACCTCATTGCACCACCCCCCCCCCCTATTTTGACCCCCCATTTCTCGAGAACAATAGTTATCCCGGTATAGCCAACTATCTGGTTCCATCCACTGGGGATCACTCGATATTATAAAAAGGGTGAGACCAGAAACTTAAGCCCATGACTTGCGTGACATGTTGCTGCTGGAAAGCATGTATTTTCGCTATTTTAGCTTGTATAATATAGGTATACCACTTTTTCTCGAGAACAAGAGTTATCCCGGTATACCGACCCCACGCAGCTGAAAGAGTGTTACCATACCAACAATCACAACAGGGTCTGGTCAGAAACTCAAGCCTCTGGGGTGGTAACATCGGGGGTCAAAAACCGGTTTGGATCTCATTGCACCCCCCCCCCTATTTTGACCCCCCAATTCTCGAGAACAAGAGTTATCCCGGTATAGCCAACTATCTGGTTCCATCCACTGGGGATCACTCGATATTATAAAAAGGGTGAGACCAGAAACTCAAGCCCATGACTTGCGTGACATGTTGCTGCTGAAAAGCATGTATTTTCGCTATTTTAGCTTGTATAATATAGGTATACCACTTTTTCTCGAGAACAAGAGTTATCCCGGTATACCGACCCCACGCAGCTGAAAGAGTGTTACCATACCAACAATCACAACAGGGTCTGGTCAGAAACTCAAGCCTCTGGGGTGGTAACATCGGGGGTCAAAAACCGGTTTGGACCTCATTGCACCACCCCCCCCCCCCTATTTTGACCCCCCATTTCTCGAGAACAATAGTTATCCCGGTATAGCCAACTATCTGGTTCCATCCACTGGGGATCACTCGATATTATAAAAAGGGTGAGACCAGAAACTTAAGCCCATGACTTGCGTGACATGTTGCTGCTGGAAAGCATGTATTTTCGCTATTTTAGCTTGTATAATATAGGTATACCACTTTTTCTCGAGAACAAGAGTTATCCCGGTATACCGACCCCACGCAGCTGAAAGAGTGTTACCATACCAACAATCACAACAGGGTCTGGTCAGAAACTCAAGCCTCTGGGGTGGTAACATCGGGGGTCAAAAACCGGTTTGGATCTCATTGCACCCCCCCCCCTATTTTGACCCCCCAATTCTCGAGAACAAGAGTTATCCCGGTATAGCCAACTATCTGGTTCCATCCACTGGGGATCACTCGATATTATAAAAAGGGTGAGACCAGAAACTCAAGCCCATGACTTGCGTGACATGTTGCTGCTGAAAAGCATGTATTTTCGCTATTTTAGCTTGTATAATATAGGTATACAACTTTTTCTCGAGAACAAGAGTTATCCCGGTATACCGACCCCACGCAGCTGAAAGAGTGCTACCATACCAACAATCACAACAGGGTCTGGTCAGAAACTCAAGCCTCTGGGGTGGTAACATCGGGGGTCAAAAACCGGTTTGGGCCTCATTGCACCCCCCCCTATTTTGACCCCCCAATTCTCGAGAACTATAGTTATCCCGGTATAGCCAACTATCTGGTTCCATCCACTGGGGATCACTCGATATTATAAAAAGGGTGAGACCAGAAACTCAAGCCCATGACTTGCGTGACATGTTGCTGCTGAAAAGCATGTATTTTCGCTATTTTAGCTTGTAAAATATAGGTATACCACTTTTTCTCGAGAACAAGAGTTATCCCGGTATACCGACCCCACGCAGCTGAAAGAGTGTTACCATACCAACAATCACAACAGGGTCTGGTCAGAAACTCAAGCCTCTGGGGTGGTAACATCGGGGGTCAAAAACCGGTTTGGACCTCATTGCACCCCCCCCCCTATTTTGACCCCCCAATTCTCGAGAACAAGAGTTATCCCGGTATAGCCAACTATCTGGTTCCATCCACTGGGGATCACTCGATATTATAAAAAGGGTGAGACCAGAAACTCAAGCCCATGACTTGTGTAACATGTTGCTGCTGAAAAGCATGTATTTTCGCTATTTTAGCTTGTATAACATAGGTATACCACTTTTTCTCGAGAACAAGAGTTATCCCGGTATACCGACCCCACGCAGCTGAAAGAGTGTTACCATACCAACTATCACAACAGGGTCTGGTCAGAAACTCAAGCCTCTGGGGTGGTAACATCGGGGGTCAAAAACTGGTTTGGACCTCATTGCACCCCCCCCTATTTTGACCCCCCAATTCTCGAGAACAAGAGTTATCCCGGTATAGCCAACTATCTGGTTCCATCCACTGGGGATCACTCGATATTATAAAAGGGTGAGACCAGAAACTCAAGCCCATGACTTGCGTGACATGTTGCTGCTGAAAAGCATGTATTTTCGCTATTTTAGCTTGTATAATATAGGTATACCACTTTTTCTCGAGAACAAGAGTTATCCCGGTATACCGACCCCACGCAGCTGAAAGAGTGTAACCATACCAACAATCACAACAGGGTCTGGTCAGAAACTCAAGCCTCTGGGGTGGTAACATCGGGGGTCAAAAACCGGTTTGGACCTCATTGCACCCCCCCTATTTTGACCCCCCAATTCTCGAGAACAAGAGTTATCCCGGTATAGCCAACTATCTGGTTCCATCCACTGGGGATCACTCGATATTATAAAAAGGGTGAGACCAGAAACTCAAGCCCATGACTTGCGTGACATGTTGCTGCTGAAAAGCATGTATTTTCGCTATTTTAGCTTGTATAATATAGGTATACCACTTTTTCTCGAGAACAAGAGTTATCCCGGTATACCGACCCCACGCAGCTGAAAGAGTGTTACCATACCAACAATCACAACAGGGTCTGGTCAGAAACTCAAGCCTCTGGGGTGGTAACATCGGGGGTCAAAAACCGGTTTGGATCTCATTGCACCCCCCCTATTTTGACCCCCCAATTCTCGAGAACAAGAGTTATCCCGGTATAGCCAACTATCTGGTTCCATCCACTGGGGATCACTCGATATTATAAAAAGGGTGAGACCAGAAACTCAAGCCCATGACTTGCGTAACATGTTGTTGCTGAAAAGCATGTATTTTCGCTATTTTAGCTTGTATAACATAGGTATACCACTTTTTCTCGAGAACAAGAGTTATCCCGGTATACCGACCCCACGCAGCTGAAAGAGTGTTACCATACCAACAATCACAACAGGGTCTGGTCAGAAACTCAAGCCTCTGGGGTGGTAACATCGGGGGTCAAAAACTGGTTTGGACCTCATTGCACCCCCCCCCCTATTTTGACCCCCCAATTCTCGAGAACAAGAGTTATCCCGGTATAGCCAACTATCTGGTTCCATCCACTGGGGATCACTCGATATTATAAAAAGGGTGAGACCAGAAACTCAAGCCCATGACTTGCGTGACATGTTGCTGCTGAAAAGCATGTATTTTCGCTATTTTAGCTTGTATAATATAGGTATACCACTTTTTCTCGAGAACAAGAGTTATCCCGGTATACCGACCCCACGCAGCTGAAAGAGTGTTACCATACCAACAATCACAACAGGGTCTGGTCAGAAACTCAAGCCTCTGGGGTGGTAACATCGGGGGTCAAAAACCGGTTTGGACCTCATTGCACCCCCCCTATTTTGATCCCCCAATTCTCGAGAACAAGAGTTATCCCGGTTTGCCAACTATCTGGTTCCATCCACTGGGGATCACTCGATATTATAAAAAGGGTGAGACCAGAAACTCAAGCCCATGACTTGCGTGACATATTGCTGCTGAAAAGCATGTATTTTCGCTATTTTAGCTTGTATAATATAGGTATACCACTTTTTCTCGAGAACAAGAGTTATCCCTGTATACCGACCCCACGCAGCTGAAAGAGTGTTACCATACCAACAATCACAACAGGGTCTGGTCAGAAACTCAAGCCTCTGAGGTGGTAACATCGGGGGTCAAAAACCGGTTTGGACCTCATTGCACCCCCCTATTTTGACCCCCCAATTCTCGAGAACAAGAGTTATCCCAGTATAGCCAACTGTCTGGTTCCATCCACTGGGGATCACTCGATATTATAAAAAGGGTGAGACCAGAAACTCAAGCCCATGACTTGCGTGACATGTTGCTGCTGAAAAGCATGTATTTTCGCTATTTTAGCTTGTATAATATAGGTATACCACTTTTTCTCGAGAACAAGAGTTATCCCGGTATACTGACCCCACGCAGCTGAAAGAGTGTTACCATACCAACAATCACAACAGGGTCTGGTCAGAAACTCAAGCCTCTGGGGTGGTAACATCGGGGGTCAAAAACCGGTTTGGACCTCATTGCACCCCCCCTATTTTGACCCCCCAATTCTCGAGAACAAGATTTATCCCGGTATAGCCAACTATCTGGTTCCATCCACTGGGGATCATTCGATATTATAAAAAGGGTGAGACCAGAAACTCAAGCCCATGACTTGCGTGACATGTTGCTGCTGAAAAGCATGTATTTTCGCTATTTTAGCTTGTATAATATAGGTATACCACTTTTTCTCGAGAACAAGAGTTATCCCGGTATACCGACCCCACGCAGCTGAAAGAGTGTTACCATACCAACAATCACAACAGGGTCTGGTCACAAACTCAAGCCTCTGGGGTGGTAACATCGGGGGTCAAAAACTGGTTTGGACCTCATTGCACCCCCCCCTATTTTGACCCCCCAATTCTCGAGAACAAGAGTTATCCCGGTATAGCCAACTATCTGGTTCCATCCACTGGGTATCACTTGATATTATAAAAGGGTGAGACCAGAAACTCAAGCCCATGACTTGCGTGACATGTTGCTGCTGAAAAGCATGTATTTTCGCTATTTTAGCTTGTATAATATAGGTATACCACTTTTTCTCGAGAACAAGAGTTATCCCGGTATACCGACCCCACGCAGCTGAAAGAGTGTTACCATACCAACAATCACAACAGGGTCTGGTCAGAAACTCAAGCCTCTGGGGTGGTAACATCGGGGGTCAAAAACCGGTTTGGACCTCATTGCACCACCCCCCCCCCTATTTTGACCCCCCATTTCTCGAGAACAATAGTTATCCCGGTATAGCCAACTATCTGGTTCCATCCACTGGGGATCACTCGATATTATAAAAAGGGTGAGACCAGAAACTTAAGCCCATGACTTGCGTGACATGTTGCTGCTGAAAAGCATGTATTTTCGCTATTTTAGCTTGTATAATATAGGTATACCACTTTTTCTCGAGAACAAGAGTTATCCCGGTATACCGACCCCACGCAGCTGAAAGAGTGTTACCATACCAACAATCACAACAGGGTCTGGTCAGAAACTCAAGCCTCTGGGGTGGTAACATCGGGGGTCAAAAACCGGTTTGGATCTCATTGCACCCCCCCCCCCCTATTTTGACCCCCCAATTCTCGAGAACAAGAGTTATCCCGGTATAGCCAACTATCTGGTTCCATCCACTGGGGATCACTCGATATTATAAAAAGGGTGAGACCAGAAACTCAAGCCCATGACTTGCGTAACATGTTGTTGCTGAAAAGCATGTATTTTCGCTATTTTAGCTTGTATAACATAGGTATACCACTTTTTCTCGAGAACAAGAGTTATCCGGGTATACCGACCCCACGCAGCTGAAAGAGTGTTACCATACCAACAATCACAACAGGGTCTGGTCAGAAACTCAAGCCTCTGGGGTGGTAACATCGGGGGTCAAAAACTGGTTTGGACCTCATTGCACCCCCCCTATTTTGACCCCCCAATTCTCGAGAACAAGAGTTATCCCGGTATAGCCAACTATCTGGTTCCATCCACTGGGTATCACTTGATATTATAAAAGGGTGAGACCAGAAACTCAAGCCCATGACTTGCGTGACATGTTGCTGCTGAAAAGCATGTATTTTCGCTATTTTAGCTTGTATAATATAGGTATACCACTTTTTCTCGAGAACAAGAGTTATCCCGGTATACCGACCCCACGCAGCTGAAAGAGTGTTACCATACCAACAATCACAACAGGGTCTGGTCAGAAACTCAAGCCTCTGGGGTGGTAACATCGGGGGTCAAAAACCGGTTGGACCTCATTGCACCCCCCCCTATTTTGACCCCCCAATTCTCGAGAACAAGAGTTATCCCGGTATAGCCAACTATCTGGTTCCATCCACTGGGGATCACTCGATATCATAAAAAGGGTGAGACCAGAAACTCAAGCCCATGACTTGCGTAACATGTTGCTGCTGAAAAGCATGTATTTTCGCTATTTTAGCTTGTATAATATAGGTATACCACTTTTTTCTCGAGAACAAGAGTTATCCCGGTATACCGACCCCATGCAGCTGAAAGAGTGTTACCATACCAACAATCACAACAGGGTCTGGTCAGAAACTCAAGCCTCTGGGGTGGTAACATCGGGGGTCAAAAACCGGTTTGGACCTCATTGCACCCCCCCCCCTATTTTGTCCCCCCAATTCTCGAGAACTATAGTTATCCCGGTATAGCCAACTATCTGGTTCCATCCACTGGGGATCACTCGATATTATAAAAAGGGTGAGACCAGAAACTCAAGCCCATGACTTGCGTGACATGTTGCTGCTGAAAAGCATGTATTTTCGCTATTTTAGCTTGTATAATATAGGTATACCACTTTTTCTCGAGAACAAGAGTTATCCCGGTATACCGACCCCACGCAGCTGAAAGAGTGTTACCATACCAACAATCACAACAGGGTCTGGTCAGAAACTCAAGCCTCTGGGGTGGTAACATCGGGGGTCAAAAACCGGTTTGGACCTCATTGCACCCCCCCCTATTTTGACCCCCCAATTCTCGAGAACAAGAGTTATCCCGGTATAGCCAACTATCTGGTTCCATCCACTGGGGATCACTCGATATTATAAAAAGGGTGAGACCAGAAACTCAAGCCCATGACTTGCGTAACATGTTGCTGCTGAAAAGCATGTATTTTCGCTATTTTAGCTTGTATAACATAGGTATACCACTTTTTCTCGAGAACAAGAGTTATCCCGGTATACCGACCCCACGCAGCTGAAAGAGTGTTACCATACCAACAATCACAACAGGGTCTGGTCAGAAACTCAAGCCTCTGGGGTGGTAACATCGGGGGTCAAAAACTGGTTTGGACCTCATTGCACCCCCCCCCTATTTTGACCCCCCAATTCTCGAGAACAAGAGTTATCGCGGTATAGCCAACTATCTGGTTCCATCATCTGGGTATCACTTGATATTATAAAAGGGTGAGACCAGAAACTCAAGCCCATGACTTGCGTGACATGTTGCTGCTGAAAAGCATGTATTTTCGCTATTTTAGCTTGTATAATATAGGTATACCACTTTTTCTCGAGAACAAGAGTTATCCCGGTATACCGACCCCACGCAGCTGAAAGAGTGTTACCATACCAACAATCACAACAGGGTCTGGTCAGAAACTCAAGCCTCTGGGGTGGTAACATCGGGGGTCAAAAACCGGTTTGGACCTCATTGCACCCCCCCCCCTATTTTGACCCCCAATTCTCGAGAACAAGAGTTATCCCGGTATAGCCAACTATCTGGTTCCATCCACTGGGGATCACTCGATATTATAAAAAGGGTGAGACCAGAAACTCAAGCCCATGACTTGCGTGACACGTTGCTGCTGAAAAGCATGTATTTTCGCTATTTTAGCTTGTATAATATAGGTATACCACTTTTTCTCGAGAACAAGAGTTATCCCGGTATACCGACCCCACGCAGCTGAAAGAGTGTTACCATACCAACAATCACAACAGGGTCTGGTCAGAAACTCAAGCCTCTGGGGTGGTAACATCGGGGGTCAAAAACCGGTTTGGATCTCATTGCACCCCCCCTATTTTGACCCCCCAATTCTCGAGAACAAGAGTTATCCCGGTATAGCCAACTATCTGGTTCCATCCACTGGGGATCACTCGATATTATAAAAAGGGTGAGACCAGAAACTCAAGCCCATGACTTGCGTAACATGTTGTTGCTGAAAAGCATGTATTTTCGCTATTTTAGCTTGTATAACATAGGTATACCACTTTTTCTCGAGAACAAGAGTTATCCCGGTATACCGACCCCACGCAGCTGAAAGAGTGTTACCATACCAACAATCACAACAGGGTCTGGTCAGAAACTCAAGCCTCTGGGGTGGTAACATCGGGGGTCAAAAACTGGTTTGGACCTTATTGCACCCCCCCCCTATTTTGACCCCCCAATTCTCGAGAACAAGAGTTATCCCGGTATAGCCAACTATCTGGTTCCATCCACTGGGGATCACTCCATATTATAAAAAGGGTGAGACCAGAAACTCAAGCCCATGACTTGCGTGACATGTTGCTGCTGAAAAGCATGTATTTTCGCTATTTTAGCTTGTATAATATAGGTATACCACTTTTTCTCGAGAACAAGAGTTATCCCGGTATACCGACCCCACGCAGCTGAAAGAGTGTTACCATACCAACAATCACAACAGGGTCTGGTCAGAAACTCAAGCCTCTGGGGTGGTAACATCGGGGGTCAAAAACCGGTTTGGACCTCATTGCACCCCCCCCTATTTTGACCCCCCAATTCTCGAGAACAAGAGTTATCCCGGTATAGCCAACTATCTGGTTCCATCCACTGGGGATCACTCGATATTATAAAAAGGGTGAGACCAGAAACTCAAGCCCATGACTTGCGTAACATGTTGCTGCTGAAAAGCATGTATTTTCGCTATTTTAGCTTGTATAACATAGGTATACCACTTTTTCTCGAGAACAAGAGTTATCCCGGTATACCGACCCCACGCAGCTAAAAGAGTGTTACCATACCAACAATCACAACAGGGTCTGGTCAGAAACTCAAGCCTCTGGGGTGGTAACATCGGGGGTCAAAAACCGGTTTGGACCTCATTGCACCCCCCCCCCCTATTTTGACCCCCCAATTCTCGAGAACAAGAGTTATCCCGGTATAGCCAACTATCTGGTTCCATCCACTGGGGATCACTCGATATTATAAAAAGGGTGAGACCAGAAACTCAAGCCCATGACTTGCGTGACATATTGCTGCTGAAAAGCATGTATTTTCGCTATTTTAGCTTGTATAATATAGGTATACCACTTTTTCTCGAGAACAAGAGTTATCCCGGTATACCGACCCCACGCAGCTGAAAGAGTGTTACCATACCAACAATCACAACAGGGTCTGGTCAGAAACTCAAGCCTCTGGGGTGGTAACATCGGGGGTCAAAAACCGGTTTGGACCTCATTGCACCCCCCTATTTTGATCCCCCAATTCTCGAGAACAAGAGTTATCCCAGTATAGCCAACTGTCTGGTTCCATCCACTGGGGATCACTCGATATTATAAAAAGGGTGAGACCAGAAACTCAAGCCCATGACTTGCGTGACATGTTGCTGCTGAAAAGCATGTATTTTCGCTATTTTAGCTTGTATAATATAGGTATACCACTTTTTCTCGAGAACAAGAGTTATCCCGGTATACCGACCCCACGCAGCTGAAAGAGTGTTACCATACCAACAATCACAACAGGGTCTGGTCAGAAACTCAAGCCTCTGGGGTGGTAACATCGGGGGTCAAAAACCGGTTTGGACCTCATTGCACCCCCCCCCCCTATTTTGACCCCCCAATTCTCGAGAACAAGATTTATCCCGGTATAGCCAACTATCTGGTTCCATCCACTGGGGATCACTCGATATTATAAAAAGGGTGAGACCAGAAACTCAAGCCCATGACTTGCGTGACATGTTGCTGCTGAAAAGCATGTATTTTCGCTATTTTAGCTTGTATAATATAGGTATACCACTTTTTCTCGAGAACAAGAGTTATCCCGGTATACCGACCCCACGCAGCTGAAAGAGTGTTACCATACCAACAATCACAACAGGGTCTGGTCAGAAACTCAAGCCTCTGGGGTGGTAACATCGGGGGTCAAAAACCGGTTTGGACCTCATTGCACCCCCCCCCTATTTTGACCCCCCAATTCTCGAGAACTATAGTTATCCCGGTATAGCCAACTATCTGGTTCCATCCACTGGGGATCACTCGATATTATAAAAAGGGTGAGACCAGAAACTCAAGCCCATGACTTGCGTGACATGTTGCTGCTGAAAAGCATGTATTTTCGCTATTTTAGCTTGTATAATATAGGTATACCACTTTTTCTCGAGAACAAGAGTTATCCCGGTATACCGACCCCACGCAGCTGAAAGAGTGTTACCATACCAACAATCACAACAGGGTCTGGTCAGAAACTCAAGCCTCTGGGGTGGTAACATCGGGGGTCAAAAACCGGTTTGGACCTCATTGCACCCCCCCCTATTTTGACCCCCCAATTCTCGAGAACAAGAGTTATCCCGGTATAGCCAACTATCTGGTTCCATCCACTGGGGATCACTCGATATTATAAAAAGGGTGAGACCAGAAACTCAAGCCCATGACTTGCGTAACATGTTGCTGCTGAAAAGCATGTATTTTCGCTATTTTAGCTTGTATAACATAGGTATACCACTTTTTCTCGAGAACAAGAGTTATCCCGGTATACCGACCCCACGCAGCTAAAAGAGTGTTACCATACCAACAATCACAACAGGGTCTGGTCAGAAACTCAAGCCTCTGGGGTGGTAACATCGGGGGTCAAAAACCGGTTTGGACCTCATTGCACCCCCCCCCCTATTTTGACCCCCCAATTCTCGAGAACAAGAGTTATCCCGGTATAGCCAACTATCTGGTTCCATCCACTGGGGATCACTCGATATTATAAAAAGGGTGAGACCAGAAACTCAAGCCCATGACTTGCGTGACATATTGCTGCTGAAAAGCATGTATTTTCGCTATTTTAGCTTGTATAATATAGGTATACCACTTTTTCTCGAGAACAAGAGTTATCCCGGTATACCGACCCCACGCAGCTGAAAGAGTGTTACCATACCAACAATCACAACAGGGTCTGGTCAGAAACTCAAGCCTCTGGGGTGGTAACATCGGGGGTCAAAAACCGGTTTGGACCTCATTGCACCCCCCTATTTTGATCCCCCAATTCTCGAGAACAAGAGTTATCCCAGTATAGCCAACTGTCTGGTTCCATCCACTGGGGATCACTCGATATTATAAAAAGGGTGAGACCAGAAACTCAAGCCCATGACTTGCGTGACATGTTGCTGCTGAAAAGCATGTATTTTCGCTATTTTAGCTTGTATAATATAGGTATACCACTTTTTCTCGAGAACAAGAGTTATCCCGGTATACCGACCCCACGCAGCTGAAAGAGTGTTACCATACCAACAATCACAACAGGGTCTGGTCAGAAACTCAAGCCTCTGGGGTGGTAACATCGGGGGTCAAAAACCGGTTTGGACCTCATTGCACCCCCCCCCCTATTTTGACCCCCCAATTCTCGAGAACAAGATTTATCCCGGTATAGCCAACTATCTGGTTCCATCCACTGGGGATCACTCGATATTATAAAAAGGGTGAGACCAGAAACTCAAGCCCATGACTTGCGTGACATGTTGCTGCTGAAAAGCATGTATTTTCGCTATTTTAGCTTGTATAATATAGGTATACCACTTTTTCTCGAGAACAAGAGTTATCCCGGTATACCGACCCCACGCAGCTGAAAGAGTGTTACCATACCAACAATCACAACAGGGTCTGGTCAGAAACTCAAGCCTCTGGGGTGGTAACATCGGGGGTCAAAAACCGGTTTGGACCTCATTGCACCCCCCCCCTATTTTGACCCCCCAATTCTCGAGAACTATAGTTATCCCGGTATAGCCAACTATCTGGTTCCATCCACTGGGGATCACTCGATATTATAAAAAGGGTGAGACCAGAAACTCAAGCCCATGACTTGCGTGACATGTTGCTGCTGAAAAGCATGTATTTTCGCTATTTTAGCTTGTATAATATAGGTATACCACTTTTTCTCGAGAACAAGAGTTATCCCGGTATACCGACCCCACGCAGCTGAAAGAGTGTTACCATACCAACAATCACAACAGGGTCTGGTCAGAAACTCAAGCCTCTGGGGTGGTAACATCGGGGGTCAAAAACCGGTTTGGACCTCATTGCACCCCCCCCTATTTTGACCCCCCAATTCTCGAGAACAAGAGTTATCCCGGTATAGCCAACTATCTGGTTCCATCCACTGGGGATCACTCGATATTATAAAAAGGGTGAGACCAGAAACTCAAGCCCATGACTTGCGTAACATGTTGCTGCTGAAAAGCATGTATTTTCGCTATTTTAGCTTGTATAACATAGGTATACCACTTTTTCTCGAGAACAAGAGTTATCCCGGTATACCGACCCCACGCAGCTAAAAGAGTGTTACCATACCAACAATCACAACAGGGTCTGGTCAGAAACTCAAGCCTCTGGGGTGGTAACATCGGGGGTCAAAAACCGGTTTGGACCTCATTGCACCCCCCCCCCCTATTTTGACCCCCCAATTCTCGAGAACAAGAGTTATCCCGGTATAGCCAACTATCTGGTTCCATCCACTGGGGATCACTCGATATTATAAAAAGGGTGAGACCAGAAACTCAAGCCCATGACTTGCGTGACATATTGCTGCTGAAAAGCATGTATTTTCGCTATTTTAGCTTGTATAATATAGGTATACCACTTTTTCTCGAGAACAAGAGTTATCCCGGTATACCGACCCCACGCAGCTGAAAGAGTGTTACCATACCAACAATCACAACAGGGTCTGGTCAGAAACTCAAGCCTCTGGGGTGGTAACATCGGGGGTCAAAAACCGGTTTGGACCTCATTGCACCCCCCTATTTTGATCCCCCAATTCTCGAGAACAAGAGTTATCCCAGTATAGCCAACTGTCTGGTTCCATCCACTGGGGATCACTCGATATTATAAAAAGGGTGAGACCAGAAACTCAAGCCCATGACTTGCGTGACATGTTGCTGCTGAAAAGCATGTATTTTCGCTATTTTAGCTTGTATAATATAGGTATACCACTTTTTCTCGAGAACAAGAGTTATCCCGGTATACCGACCCCACGCAGCTGAAAGAGTGTTACCATACCAACAATCACAACAGGGTCTGGTCAGAAACTCAAGCCTCTGGGGTGGTAACATCGGGGGTCAAAAACCGGTTTGGACCTCATTGCACCCCCCCCCTATTTTGACCCCCCAATTCTCGAGAACAAGATTTATCCCGGTATAGCCAACTATCTGGTTCCATCCACTGGGGATCACTCGATATTATAAAAAGGGTGAGACCAGAAACTCAAGCCCATGACTTGCGTGACATGTTGCTGCTGAAAAGCATGTATTTTCGCTATTTTAGCTTGTATAATATAGGTATACCACTTTTTCTCGAGAACAAGAGTTATCCCGGTATACCGACCCCACGCAGCTGAAAGAGTGTTACCATACCAACAATCACAACAGGGTCTGGTCAGAAACTCAAGCCTCTGGGGTGGTAACATCGGGGGTCAAAAACCGGTTTGGACCTCATTGCACCCCCCCCCTATTTTGACCCCCCAATTCTCGAGAACTATAGTTATCCCGGTATAGCCAACTATCTGGTTCCATCCACTGGGGATCACTCGATATTATAAAAAGGGTGAGACCAGAAACTCAAGCCCATGACTTGCGTGACATGTTGCTGCTGAAAAGCATGTATTTTCGCTATTTTAGCTTGTATAATATAGGTATACCACTTTTTCTCGAGAACAAGAGTTATCCCGGTATACCGACCCCACGCAGCTGAAAGAGTGTTACCATACCAACAATCACAACAGGGTCTGGTCAGAAACTCAAGCCTCTGGGGTGGTAACATCGGGGGTCAAAAACCGGTTTGGACCTCATTGCACCCCCCCCCCCTATTTTGACCCCCCAATTCTCGAGAACAAGAGTTATCCCGGTATAGCCAACTATCTGGTTCCATCCACTGGGGATCACTCGATATTATAAAAAGGGTGAGACCAGAAACTCAAGCCCATGACTTGCGTAACATGTTGCTGCTGAAAAGCATGTATTTTCGCTATTTTAGCTTGTATAACATAGGTATACCACTTTTTCTCGAGAACAAGAGTTATCCCGGTATACCGACCCCACGCAGCTGAAAGAGTGTTACCATACCAACAATCACAACAGGGTCTCGTCAGAAACTCAAGCCTCTGGGGTGGTAACATCGGGGGTCAAAAACTGGTTTGGACCTCATTGCACCCCCCCCCCCTATTTTGACCCCCCAATTCTCGAGAACAAGAGTTATCCCGGTATAGCCAACTATCTGGTTCCATCCACTGGGTATCACTTGATATTATAAAAGGGTGAGACCAGAAACTCAAGCCCATGACTTGCGTGACATGTTGCTGCTGAAAAGCATGTATTTTCGCTATTTTAGCTTGTATAATATAGGTATACCACTTTTTCTCGAGAACAAGAGTTATCCCGGTATACCGACCCCACGCAGCTGAAAGAGTGTTACCATACCAACAATCACAACAGGGTCTGGTCAGAAACTCAAGCCTCTGGGGTGGTAACATCGGGGGTCAAAAACTGGTTTGGACCTCATTGCACCCCCCCCCCCCTATTTTGACCCCCCAATTCTCGAGAACAAGAGTTATCCCGGTATAGCCAACTATCTGGTTCCATCCACTGGGTATCACTTGATATAATAAAAGGGTGAGACCAGAAACTCAAGCCCATGACTTGCGTGACATGTTGCTGCTGAAAAGCATGTATTTTCGCTATTTTAGCTTGTATAATATAGGTATACCACTTTTTCTCGAGAACAAGAGTTATCCTGGTATACCGACCCCACGCAGCTGAAAGAGTGTTACCATACCAACAATCACAACAGGGTCTGGTCAGAAACTCAAGCCTCTGGGGTGGTAACATCGGGGGTCAAAAACCGGTTTGGACCTCATTGCACCCTATAGTTGTGTCCCTTATTTAGACTTTAATTGTATCAAAAGTTTGTGAAAGAAATGTTCTCCAGTTGCATTCAATATGTATCTGTATTTGAATTTCTCTGTTTTAAAAATCGAGGACGGCCACTTCGAAGACAGCGCCGGACACTTAGAGGACAACGCTACTCAGGCTTTGCACTACGGTGCATGTAACATGCATGCATTGCATTTAAATAGAACCGGTGAGACATAAGCAATGTGAATTCTTTAAATATGGGGAATGGTACATGTGAATGTGGTAAAACCAATAGTATCATTTTGGAACAGTGTAGACGAGAAGCTAGTGGCTCGTGGCGCTTAAGAATACACATGAACATACCATATCAGAGAGTGGTGGCACTGTCCAGACATGACTGAAAATTGGTGAATCAGCCGTTATGCTAGAAAAACAAACAATAAACATATAAGTGTGTTATTAAATCGTTCAAAAAGATCAATACACCAGTATAAATCGTTCAAAAAGATCAATACACCAGTAATCTAAAAAACAATACGGGCGTTACTTTTGTCCGGATGTGTAATACTGCTGGTGCTGCTGAGCTAATGCCGCAGTATTACTGCAGTACTGCTGGTACTGCTAACTTCACCCTCGTATATTTTTCTTATTTTTGCTCAAAACATAGATTGGGGGTACACGTTAGAACCGCCTCTGCGAGGCGGTTCTAACGAGTACCCACAATCTATGTTTTGGAGCAAAAATAAGAAAAATAGGTATACCCCTGCATACCCCAGTTTTACTATATAAAAGTGGGGTTCAAGGGGGTATACATTACACGGACATGTTTGCATGATGACAATGTTTATTTTCTGTATGCATTGGCTAGGAGCTGATCGTGCAGGCCAAAATTTTGTCCCTTTTCATAGCAGTCCATTTCCAGATTTGAAGTATTTCAGAAGCGATAACGATTTTTATTTATTTGAGCCACCTCATGGGAAAACCAACAATCTGCATATGCGAAACCAAAGGCGCAGATCAGCTTCGCGGTAACCGCGAAGCTGATCAGCGCCTTTGTTTTCGCTACTCGGATAGTACAGTTCCTCTTCTACTTAAATCCTAAATTTCAAGATTCTAGCTCTTTTCTGTGACTGTACAGGTCGGTTTATGTCGGACCTGGTCGTAAACAACATTGTAGGTTTTCCGACGAGACGGCTCATTTGATAGCCTCTTGAAATTAAAGTGTCATTGCAGCTTATCAAGCAATAAAATAATCATTTGAACCGCCTCGTGGGAAAACCAACAATGTGGTTTTCAAACAGGTCCGACACAAATCAGGCTGTACAGTCACAGAAGCAGGCTAGAAGCTTGAAATTTTGGAGTTAAGTAGAGGAGGAATTGTACTATCTGAATAGCGAAAACAAAGGCGCTGATCAGCTTCGCGGTTACCGCGAAGCTGATCTGCGCCTTTGTTTTCGCCTAGGCAGATTGTTGGTTTTCCCATGTGGCGGCTCATTTAGTGAAGTTCATGGTTGTACAGGTTAATGCTGAGTTTAATATAGAGGCACTGCCTTCTCCAGATTTGAAGTATGGTGCGCTTCATTAATAATATAATGACTGCAATTTAAGTTAAAGATTTTCAGATGAAAATGAGTAGTATACACATATTTCTTATTCTGCTCATGGTGTTCATCAGAAATTTTTCATCTGCAAACTTAGCCATTATCGGAAATAATGATAAAAACTAAATTAATAAATTTTGATAACTGTTGGCGACCAATGACAGTCTATTTTAATATTTGCAAAGGGAGAATAAGGATTTAAAAATGGTTAGAAAAAGTTTCAAAATGGGAAAACAGCCAGTTACAGATATCGAAGGTTAGTATTTGAGCCGCCTCATGGGAAAACCAACAATTTGCATATGCGAAAACAAAGGCGGACCTGGTCGGAAACCACATTGTTGGTTTCCCACGAGACGGCTCATTTGGTTATTATCAAAAGCCTCTGTTTCTGGCCTGCATCAAAGATTATTATGCACCAGTCATTTGTAACCACTGCTCCCCCACCTACGGGGAAGGGCGGGGATTGTGACTTTTCAGCTTTCAGTGCCCTGCTATGGCAAGCTGGAGGTCAAAACTTTGCTCTTTGCCCCGCCCTTCGCAATAGAAAATCTCAATGGGGGTAAGGATCCTAATGTCAAAAACCCCGTCATTTCCCCTGCACTGAGTGAACACTCGAAAAGTAATTGCTCTCCACTTTAGCCCGGCTATCCCCCACCCTTCCCCGACGGAACATTCTCCATCAATTCCAGTCATGTATAGATTATATTTGAGCCGCTGCATGAGAAAACCAACAATTTGGGGTTCCGATCAGGTCTGACACAAACCAGCCTGTACAGCCACAGAAACTGGCTAGAGATAAAGAAAGTAGAGGAATTGTACTATCCATGTATAGCGAAATTAAAGGCGCTAATCAGCTTCGCAGTTACTGCGAAGCTGATCTGCGCCTTTGTTTTCGCATATGCAGATTGTTGGTTTTCTCATGCGGCGGCTCATTTGGTACTGTAAGGCAGCTGGTGACTACCTTTTCTGGAATTAGCTGCCCCTTCGGACTACCATTATGTGTATAAATGTAAGTTGCTGTATATTTGTTGGGTTTGCTGTTTCCCATATTGATATAGAGGACAGGTTTTTAAAAAGAGGAAGCCACTGTCTTCCTACTTACATTGTATTGCTTAAGTTTTGCCTTTTACGGCCTTTATAGCTACAGAAGCAGGCTAGAAGCTTGAAATTTTGGAGTTAAGTAGAGGAGGAATTCTACTATCCGAGTAGCGAAAACAAAGGCGCTGATCAGCTTCGCGGTAACCGCGAAGCTGATCTGCGTCTTAGTTTTCGCATGTGCAGATTGTTGGTTTTCCCATAAGGCGGCTCATATAAGTATAAGTTAGGGTGGGGTTCACCTGGTGACTCTTTCATTTCTTAACTCACTTAGTGAGCAATTGGAGAACTCTAGACACGAGCAAATACACATGCACTATATTGTGCAACTGTATATGTACATGTATATGATATAAAACGATATTTCATGGACCTGTTCAATTAGTTAATGGCATACCAATGTCAGAAGTCCAGTAACTTGGGAATCAAAAGTAAAGATTATAGCAATATATCCTAAGAGTTCTCATAATTTATTCATGATGTACCAAGAAATTGAGACGACGAACACTCCTACAGCATGAACATTTTTTTTCTTAAGAACTTGATCTAGATAACGAACTTGATCTAGATCACATACAATAAGAAATATTGTCATTATAAATTTTGAAATACCCAACAGGAAATAAAGATTGTGCTATAACGATTTTGACCTAAATCACCCATTCTTATAATTACTGCATTATACCCGTTGTTGGAACTAATCGATAGATCGATAATTAATTTTCTAATAAGTCAATACTGCTTGGAATTGCTTTGTATCTTAACCAGCTTATCATGCCATTCATTGTTTCATCAGCTTAAGCGTCTGAGAATGTTCTTAGACAAAAGGTGTATGCTACGTGTCACAGTAACAAGGATAAAAGGAACACATTCAAAAGCTTCCAAAGCAAGTTGGCCAGTTAAAAAAATCTTGTGTATAAAACATGGAATGAGCAACATGAGGAATGGAATTCTTTAAGTTTATAAATACGTGTATAAGTACATTCATGGGTGTACAAATGATGAACTTTTGAGAATTTTTTTTTATTACAGATCTTTTCATGAGACGGAATTGATCATCAGTGTCATGCAAGGTTCATTCATGAATGAAGTCAGTAATTATTTCAACAATTATAAGATCCGTTTTCAACTAAATTGTGAAAAATAGCGTGTTTACGAGTTCAATTTTAAAGACATAAATGCTAAAATGCTTATGACAGTGCTTATTATAAGTGACAATGTTTGGCTGGCACCTAAACTTCTCTTTAGACACTAAAGGCATGTACAAATAGCAAAAAAGGCCATTGTTTTGAACATGGTTCCCAAAGTGTCCTTGTTTGTGTTCGCAACTGTATAAAGAATATATCTCATAAAGCATTCATAGTGCTGTAAAACCGGTCCTTACTTATACATTTTGAAAGAAATGATAACTTCCTACGTATTGTTGAGATAGAAACTAAGAACAAAACGGAAGAAATGTTCATAGAGGACATGAAAAGGAATAAGTGCGGGAAAGATCGGGCTTTCGAGGACAGAAAAGGGTCCCGAAAACGTCGAAAAGTGAGGGATTCTTCTAGTTCCTTCCTATGGGGTAACGGAACGTATATAAGACATACCGTGCGTTGGTATGATAGACTTTATAATTTCAGAGGTAGGTATTGTTGATTGGTGTACGGAAGATTTGTGTAGACCTATACTACGCCGATTTCTATACATGTTTTTCTTATGCTCTGTTCTCTGCTGTTACGGAGGCGATCTTTTTTGGGTTTTAGGGTGGTAACTTTGGTTTTGTCTGATTACACCTGTTCCTGGTCATTGCATACATTTACATTTGAATCTACTAAGATCAACACCTTTCTTCGCAAAAAACATAATCACCTGCCAGTGACAAAGTCATACGTACATACCAAGTTAACTTTATTTTTTCGGAGTTTACGAACGGATAGGACAAAGACTGTACAGTCTTAGAATATTAATATTGAAAGATGCTTGAAATTTAGAAAAAAAATGTATACATATTAAAAAGGACTTTTTTATGGCCAAGGGATAGTTTTAAACCATTGAATCATCAATATCATGTGCCTATTGAAATTGTCACGTTTTCTTTAACAACCGGATTCTACACAATAGTCGATCACGATTTTGTTTTGTATTTCATAAGATGTTCAATATGACGTTGCATCAACCTCATCTAAATGTTTGTTACTCATTTATTTATACTATTTACAAAACTAATGCACAACATTTGTTAGTTCTGTCCCAGCAACAAACGCACCTGATATACTTAACCACAAAAGAAAGTTGACACTTAGTTTTTGCCAATTTTCCGACACAAAATGAAATCGCTGTCCATTTGTCTTTTCATTGTGTAAAACAGTAGTCTTTGAAGCATTAGTTAAGTACAGGAGCGAATTCGACACGTTAACGCCGTTAAATGCATATCCCTAAGTCCTTGAAATGTATCATAATTTTGCTTTCTATAGACGTTAAACCGCATTTAACAAAATTGCTTTGTTTGGTTGAAGAAGCAGCCGTGTAATGCTAAATAATGTAAACGTCAGTTCCACGTTATCAGCATATGTCAATGTTTGGATTTTGATTAATAGATTTTCTATAACAATGCTCTTTATTATCCTGATTATCAAGTGTATTTAGTTCTAGGACTGGATCCGTATGAGTAGGACAAAAACAAGAAAGTGATTTTTTTGTGTCAACTTTCGTTTTTCTTTCGTATATAATCCCTCGTTCGCTAACTGAGCCATACCTAGTGCACCTCTCAAGTGTTTTTAAAAGTGTTATTCGACGATGCACGAATTGCAAGAAGCACTGTAAAATGCTCCGCGTCCATACCGCGTGGTGTTCAGATATCACAAAACACTGACGGGAGTCCAAATCAGAAACGACCGCACAAGCTTGTCACGTGGCTTTCATGTATCATCCTACACAGTGCCAAATCCGGTTATGCAAAGTTACCGGTTACTGCAAAAGCGGCGAAAGTTATTTGCGAAATCAGGTTCGATATTGTATAATCGAATGTTCCGCGAAAATGCGCAATAATTGGAAGGCGCATGTTCACACGTGTACCCCACTTGTCTTTGGACACTTTTAACCTCAGCTATACATTCAGAACGGTTTATTCCACAATTCTACGGAGACTTAACATTCCGAAAACTTGCCCATGCAATAAACAGAGATTTTTTGAGCTTTAAAAATTGAAAATTTTCAGCTGAATTTTTTTATATTTTTCTTATTTTTGCTCAAAACATAGATTGTGGGTACACGTTAGAACCGCCTTGCTGATGCGGTTCTAACGAGTACCCACAATCTATGTTTTGGAGCAAAAATAAGAAAAATAGGTATACCCCTGCAAACCCCAGTTATTCTATATAAAAGTGGGCTTTGAGGGGGTATACATTTCACGGACATGTTTTCCTGATGAAGTCGTGAAACAAAAGGCATGGACGGACAAAAGCTTAGCATCACCGCACATCTTTGTGATTACATTTCTCGTAACGTTAGTATTTGAGCCACCTCATGAGAAAACCAACAATCTGCGAAGCTGATCAATGCCTTTGTTTTCGCTACTCTGATAGTACAATTCCTCCTCTACTTAACTCCAAAATTTCAAGCTTCTAGCCTGCTTCTGTAGCTGTACAGGCCGGTTTGTGTCAGACCTGTTCGAAAACCACATTGTTTGTTTTCCCACGAGGCGACTCATTTACGTCCACGATTTAAAGGTGTTTTTATCAATGGAGTCTAAGCGCAAAGTCTCCATGGGGAGGTGGGGGATCATCAGTCGGAACCAAGGGTACCCGTTGCTCTTGTGTTCATTGTGACCCACGGTGCTAGGTTAATCCGGGAACGGTTGTACAGTGAATCAGTAACACCGTGCACTGGTTAGTTGAAATACCGAGAGAAATGCGTGTCTTATACTTAAGAAGTATCCTCTACAGATAATTCAAAGATGCATGGTAATAGAACTATACCATTTTTCGCACAGACAGGTAAATAACGGTAAATAAATGAAATCAGTACCGACGCACTCTAGCATTTGGGATAGCTAGCAAAATACTAAAACGCGGATTTTTAAACTATTTGATTTGGTTATAACTTTTCCTGATCTAGCTGGTCATTCATAAATACCGCCGAGTGACTGTTCAATAATATTGATCGCGATAGCACACCGTTCCGGTTTGTATATATTTCCCAATAATGTCACGACCTCGTTGTTCCTTGTTTTTAATCCTATTTGCATATTTTCCCAATAAACGCAATATTATCATGCCGTGCAAAAATATTTGTCGCTTCAATCTAATTCACTGTGACAGTCATTAAACATGTTAAACGAAACGATATCGCTTTTTCTCCAATACTACACCTGAACTATATTTGCGCATACCTTGAAAATTGTATTGAACAAAATAAAAATAGTCAAGGAATACCTTTTATAGCAGTGTGTTGAATGGTGTGTTGAAATATGACTGCTGTGTGGTATACTTAAAATGGAGTATCAATTATTTTACTTGCAAATCAGGAATATAAACACATCGAAGGTGAGAATGTGTGTAGATCTGTTTAACATTAATTTTGTGCCATCCCTAGGGCGTCGGCACACGATCTTTGCTTCAAGGGTAAACGCAGCTTTCAATTTTGGAAAATTGATTAATACTTTGCGGTTAGATGACTATATTAAGCCATTTAAGGGTGGAGCAGGATTTACATCAGGAAAACATGTCCGTGTAATGAATACCCCCTTAAACCCCACTTTTATATAGCAACACTGGGATTTGCAAGAGTATACTTATTTTTATTATTTTTGCTCCAAAACATAGATTGTGGGTACTCGTTAGAACGCCTCGACGACGAGGCGGTTCTAACGTGTACCCACAATCAATGTTTTGAGCAAAAATAAGAAGAATATCAAAATTTTTCAGCTGAAAATTTTCAATTTTTTAAGCTCAAAAATCTCTGTATATTGCATGGGCAAGTTTTGTTTATATTAGTTTAACTCAAACAAAGTGAAGAGGCGAAGGTGTCTGCTACCGACGTTTTGAACAGTTGAGTAAATACATGTAACCTCATCGTATTTAAGAGAACAAGCGAATTACCTAAAACGCGACTGTGTCCTTCTGATGCAAAATCTAGACCAACTCATACATTGCAATATCCATATTCCTACCCTCGACAACATCTTAAGGCAGCCAGTTAATCATATAGTGGCGAATTTTGCGACAATCGAAAACGCGGACATTCTGAAACATTTACACGGGAGAAGGAAGCTTGAAAACTGTCCAAAATGTTCTAACTACAAATGAGTTTTAGAAATCTATCAAATCGATCAAAGATGTCAATCTATGTGTTCAAACCTTTTCACACATAAGATTTAATGCTTAAGTTTCGAACCAACCTTTTTTGGAAGTTATCTCTTCTAAAGTATCAGCCAACGAACCGCGATCTACATTATACTACCTAAGCTTCGGTAACCTATTCAGCCGATCCGGCCTTTTCCAATTAACCACTGTCTTCACAACTTTTAACCCTTTTTTGACGAATGGATTTTCCCATCATTATCATTTGGACGAGTCCACTTATATTTTTAGGGGTGTTAGAAGTGGATTTTAATTTTTATCCCGTTTTTCGATGAAGTTTCGTTAAGCAAACAGAATAGCCCCAGATGGGACGACGCGTTGTGCGGCGTCATATCTGGGGCTATACTGTTTGCCTATGTCAGATGAAAGGGACGCCAGGCTTAAATGAGTTAACCACTGTCTTCACCAGCTGATTCTCCCACTTCCAAAAGCCTCTTTATCCAGGTCAACTTTTATATCTCTTCTCCATAACCGATGTCTTCACACCCTAACTTTAAATATAACTTACTGAACCTTACTCACACGGACACCCATCACCGTTCGCTTTCAATTTCAGAGTACCAGTTTTACATTCACCGTCTCTTCTTGTTCATTAGATTTGTAGTTTTGGTATTGTTGTCAACAGACAGTGTCTTATTTCAAGATCATCTTTATCGGATGTGCTGAGTCATAATGAAATGGACCTAAATATGGATTCAAGGAATATTTGGGAAGAACTGCTTTCATTATTATTTCAAGCATGCATGCATTACAGATCTTTACAGTCACCAAATATAGCATTTGAATGAATAAGTAACACATATGATGAATTTTGATACATCCTATTGCGACACAACGCCCAAAATGAAAAATGAGAAACAAGACATGTATCATGATACATTTTATGAATTACTTAAATACGCCGACTGTAAGACTGTCATGGGATAATGTTATTCTACGGATTTTAATATCAATTCAAACTCAGTTGTAGCCATTTCTCTATAAAACTTTTATTGGGGTATCTGTGTTGGATAAAGGATAAGAGTTAAATAGGGTGTGTCAGTATCAAGAAAGATCACTGTTTATTTTGATGGTAAGTTCTTTGGTGGCTGACCCAAGCTTTGTTCTAAACAGTCTGTATTAAAGTATTTCGCAAGAGCGAATCCGTTGATGGTTCATGGACTCTTGCTTTGCGTCCTGTAAGTTTTCTTTCAGATTCACAGATAAGCTTTTTCTTCATGCGTTTCTTCATAGTGGACTGTCCCTTTATTCGATCCTGTGTATTATGTTCCCAAGACTCTTTAGGTACGTGTATATTGAAATCCTTCAGGAAAGCTTTGAGGGCGGCTTTGTATGGCTCCTCCTAACCACCCTGAGAGGATTTCCCTCTTGTAAACCCAGTAGAACACATTTCGCACGCAAGCCGCTCATTAGGCATTTTCACAACATAATTTACCCATAGCTGTGCTACTGTAGCTTTAAAAGCGTACTTTGGCTTTGCACCCTGGTCTTTGTAAAATCTCTGTTTCGAGACTTGGCGATGATTTACTGTCCATAACTCACACGAATACTCGAGGATTTTCAATACCAGAGTTTTTAAGGCTTTCAGCTTTGTTTCAAGTTTGTTTCCTGAAACCTAACTAGCCTTTGTAGTACTGACAGTGACCTCAACATCATTGTGCACTAAACTGGAGCTTTTGTTAATTCACCGTGATCGATTGTTACGACTTCACAAGTGCTAGTTGGTGCACTACCATTGCCTTTGGTGTTTATTGTAAGACGAAAGTTGTCTTGGTGATTATCAACTATAGCCCCTTACAGTTTTGCCACTAAGCGTTCACTCTTTCTTATGTTATTCGCATTGAGAAGCATATCCAGCACATCTGTCTGCATCTTAGTTTGAGCGTTCCACCCCCTTAAGTTGAATAATTTGCCATCAAAGTGGTACCTTATTGGGAAGCCAGTATCAAAGTCCCAAAAAAGCATTTGTGTGACTTACATCGCACTCTAAACGTGCCAGAGAGATCCGGAAATCATTCTGAATACGTAATTGTGAGAGATCCGGAAATCATTCTGAATATGTAATTGTGTGGTTATCGGATCATAACTACACTAGTCTGGATGGACATCGAACAGCCGAAGTAAGCGGTCATATTCTTGAGCCTATCACGACTGACTGTTTCACGTGCTTTATTGGCGTCGACTGTCTACTCTCATGGATATGCCGAGCCTTTTCAAGATGCACATTCAGGCGAAAACAACTGTCAGTTTCTCTACCATGGTTAGCCATCCAGCCTTTTACACCTGAAAAATTGCATCTTCATCTAGAGCTTTTCCCATTTTCCAGGTGATAATTCCTGATCAGTTTTTGTCTCGGTTTTCAATGACTGTCAGAAATTAATGCAGCAGAACACTGACCTGTGCATGTCTGTCTACAGTATCGTCGTTGATACTTGATGGTCGATTAAGAACACTACTGTGCTTCCATCCGCATAAAACAGTGTGGTCGCTCACTAACACTTTAGGCTATAAATTGTTCTCAGTGTATGACGTTCTTCTAGTCTTTTCAAGTCTTTTCTGTCTGCCTATGCAAATTGTTGGTTCTCTGCGTGTTTCTCAGCCAACGGTCTTGCATGTCTCTGAGCTTGTTCAGGACTTTCTTACATGTATAAATACTTATTGGATACCGAAAATATAGTATCTTCTTGACATAACGTGTACACTTCATGTATTTTCGTAAAGGCCTCTGAAAATATTTTATCATTCTCGTCAAACCAGTCTTTTTTGCGAGATACGTGTCCTAACGTACGTTGTAGTTTGTTGCTAAGAACGAATCGAGTTTTAGAAAAACGTCAAGAGCGTTTTCTGCACTATGGTTATATTTAGTTATTTGCAAATGTTTTTGAAGAAAGCCCGTCTCTTGATGTCAAGGCATCCAGTATCTCAGGGACTTTCTTGCCTTTATGTCGCTTTGGGTGATTTTGGTTTCTAGTAAGCTTGATTCTTTAACTGAATTTGCCGAAAACCAGCCTATTCTCTGCCCAGCAGTCTGCAACACAAATAGTCATTGTCACTCTGAATACTGCGTAACCTAATTTCATAGTCCATGATATGTCAGTATTTATATCTGGGACACAACCAGGACGCCTCGTTATATAGACGGATGAAGATGTAGCTAGCACTAGTATAATTTCTTCGACCACACGATCATTTACACAGCGATTATCGCTCGTTGTACCTACAAGTAATTGTATCAGGTATCTCTCAAATTGTCTACCAATGTTGGCCGTTTTATATAACCCAGCACTGTCCGGTAAGAGGCGATCGAGCAGATTTCAATGCGACATCTTCAAAGACCCCGTCTTGATTTATAAGTAGAATCCGAACTGAACGCAGCTAGCAGGCAGTTGTCTTTTGCACCATTTATAGAGTATATATAATCCACTTATCCACCAAGTATACGATAGCAGCGTAAAAATATGTTCCGCGAATTTTCTGTCTACAAAAGTAAAATAAACTAGGGTTTAGGCTTTTATGAAGACACTCTTCGGCTCTCGTGTAAGAAATTTGTATGTGAGATCTATCTTACAAGAAGAGTCACGGTCTCTGTTGCACCAAGTTCTATTAGATCTGTGTTCATTCCGTGTGCTTCAAGTGTTTGTGATTTTTATGATTAATTTCTGCTTTTGAGCTTTATAATTGAGCCAGTGCATGAGAAAACCAACAATCTGCATACGCGAAAACAAAGGCGCAGATCAGCTTCGCGGTAACCGCGAAGCTGATCAGCGCCTTTGTTTTCGCTACTCGGATAGTACAATTCCTCTTCTACTTAAATCCGAAATGTCAAGCTTCTAGCTCTTTTCTGTGTTTATACAGGCCAGTTTGTGTCGGACCTGTTCGGAAACCACATTGTTTGTTTTCCCACGAGGCGGCTCAATTATGTGTTTTCGTCAAGGTTAGGTATACATTTTTAAAACTTTTATAGATGTAACCGGTTGAATCAGGACACTGTATTTTCCTCTTCCTTGCTTCGTTGCGTTTAGGATAATTTTCAGTGTGCAATTATTTTTAAAACTAGTTTTGACAGTCTGGGACGTTTATTTCATATTCACCGCAGGTGTTAAACTTTTTTGGAAGTGTGCTTTTGTGAGTAAATTGTATTTGTTTTCGTCTATTGTACACTTACATGTTCGCGCGTCTGTCGGTAATGAGGGAGCCCAGGTTTATGTCTTGAATATTCGTAGGTCGTGGGTTGTTGCGAGTTCTTTGATGGCTATTCATAATTGAGTCCGATTTTCTCTCTTATCTGTTGGTTGAAAGTAGAGCGTCAGTGTTGAAACTCTGGTGATGACCTTTTGGTTCTGGCTTTGCGTTATCTGTCACAGATTTCTTTTAGCTTTACCAATTCACATTTCTTCTTCTTCATAATGAATTGCTCCTCTGTTGATTAGACAGTGCTAGTGACTCGTTTGGTATGTCGAAATCCCCCTGTGTGGCTTTAGTGAGGTTTTTGTAACTACGAGATTCTCTTGACCACCTAAGCCTGTAAGGCTAAAGTAGTGATATCATTTCAATTGGCCACCTCGAGACTCGGCGATTTCCCTCTCGTCTCACTAATAGTTCGCGAGTACATATATTTTCATTGTCATCATCTTCTTGACACTGGTACATGTGGTAGGGACGATTGTATAGAATGTTTGTTGAAACATCAGGGGCGGATCCAGGATTTCTGAAGAGGGGGTTCAAATGTAGAAAAGGGGGGTTTGTATTGCCAATTTCACAAAAAACCTTTTGAAATTCCCTATGAAAATGAAACAATTTTGGTCCAGAGGGGGGTTCGAGCGAACCCCTTGAACCCCCTCTAAATCCGCCACTGAACATCTGGACCTATTCAAATCAATCATGTAAAAAGTTATAATGAAGATTTATTGGGTTAGCAAGAAATTAGAAGAAATTGCTATGTCGATACGTTACACATAGGACTACAACTAGGTCACTGTGTCCTAGATTAGCTGCAAATATACAGTGTAGTTTCACTGAAAACTGGCAGGCAGATTCAGTTTTTGGGGGTGGGACTAGATAGCGAAAAGAGGATTTTTTGCGAAAGGAAGCATTTGATTGTGAAATGCACATGATGTATTTCAGCTAATACGATATTAGCAGCATGCTGCGATACAAGTTAAAGTATTTCTAAAATATTTTATGTCGACGAAAACGTGCAGTGGTTTAGTGACAGACTAGGTGTGAATTATCACGGAAGGCGTTGGCTGACATCTTCCCATTACAAAAACATGCCCATGCGATATATAGAGATTTTTAAAGTTGTAAAAAATGAAAATTTTCATTAGAAAATTTTTGCTATTTTGCTATTTTTCTTATTTTTGCTCAAAATATAGATTGTGGGTACACGTTAGAACCGCCTCGCCGAGGCGATTCTAACGAGTACCCACAAATTAAGAACAATAGGTATACCCCTGCATACCCCAGTTTTGATGTATAAAAGTGGGGTTTGAGGGGGTACACATTTCACGGACATGCTTTCCTGATGTGGTTAAATTAACCATTACTGTCGAGTACCATCGATATCGTGATTTTTTAATAAGCAAAATTAATATTTTATCTTTAATAAATTATTTTGGAAGTCACGAATATTTTGTCTCTATGTAATGGTAAAAGTGTCCCTTTTTGCCTCTTTTCGCGAAAAAGCATCTTTTTTGCTGTCTATACCTACATTACCTGTTTTTGATACTGGCGTGCCGGGCCTGATTTTTCTGAAAATGCATTTAAATTTTGCCAAACTGATGACAATATCTTCAATTGCTTTATCTATATGAACCATTTTTATATGCGTTAAAACATTGTGAATACCTTGCTACCGTGAAACATAGGAATTTCATTATTTTAGTGACAGATTACGATATATTGTTTGAATAACAGTTGCCTCTGGGCACTACATAAGTACAAATTATCTCTATTTGCGTAAAAAGAGATGTTACGAAATGAGCTAGGTCACTCATAAACCTGCTTGTAAGTGGACACTGTCCCCCATAGGTGTTGTACCCTTAGCAGTTTCAGTCCTGTCAAAATTAGAACATGTACCAGTGGACTTCTTTGTAGAAGTTTCATCTAACTATTTTTAGTAAACCAATTTCTCTACCTTGTCATACCCGTTTGATAGCTACTTGGTGGTGTACCACTATATAAGAGCTTCTTTTGTGTGCTGGCTGAAATGTTTTGAAAGATAGCTCAATTAAGCTGTCAGACAGTATGACATCAAATTTGAGGTCGTTGGTTTTGGTGACAACTTTATTTTTTACTTCAAATATACACATTTTTGTTTTAAAGTTTTCTCTGATTTGACGTATTTTTGCACATGGTGTCTTTTAACCACTTTCCCTCGAAAACCACACTCACCACCGCAGTTCCTTCGCGTTAACGCTAAAACACTATCTTCAAGCACTGCTCTCAAACAAATTCTTTTACATTCTTAAAAAAATCGAAACTTTGGTTTGAATTTTTGATATTGATTTTACAATTGTATTATATACGGATCAAGTTTCGTAACTTCCGCTTCAAGTCTAGTTTAGCGAAAAGTGGACATTCTTTTGTTTGTCATTTGGCAATGAACCACATTTCAGACACAAAATTGTTGCGCAAAGTATAAGGAATGTTGTCACCTGTTGATAAGGTTTCATTTGTACTTTTGTATCGTCTTAAGTCTAAGGATAGATACATTTGGTATTTCAAAGTATACTGAGAAAGCGTTTGTCGGTTCTTCATGGAAACTTTAGTTGTTCGTAGTCATTGGCAATGCATTTCCTTGATCCTTCAAATAGGTATCCACACTTACGTTTGAACGGCGAAATAAACCAGACTTATCATGAAATACGGACCCAATTTGCCCCCTCTGTCATTTCAACAGTATAGACTGTCAAATTGTTTGCTGTGTCTGACAAGAAGCATTTTATCGCGAATATTTATATGCAGATACAAACCTGTCAATATAGAAACAAGAGATTTTAATTAAGAGATTGGTAAAAACTGCCATAAAATTCTTTTAAAGTTGGTGTAAACAGTACTATTTGAAGATAACCTTATATGATCCCATCCACTGTTCTTTTTCATTGTTAGATATCTTTCATTCATTTGATTCTATAATATAGTATTTGTTCAACCTCATTCATTTAGCGATCGCATCAACTATATATTTCCTCATCCATACATGTATAGAATGCATTTTAGTATATGTATTAAAGTTTTGGTTCGCCTCCCCCCTTCCCCTCACGGACTTTTAATTAACTTTGTTGTGCTTGCCTGTCTCCGTGTACATTTTTACCATGCTGATTATGTTGAGTCCACTCTCACCTGTTTGCAGTTGGTCGTCGTCCGACCTTCATCATTTTATACATATGAACACTTATTAACCATATCAAGTTCCATAATTTGCGCTTCTGTTGTTGTTTTTGCGTAACCTAGTATGCGTTAATTTGTTTGCCATTTGTCATTACCCAGGGAGCCAAAAGTCTCTATCTCGCAAAAAAAAGGTTGGAGGTGACATCTCCTGCTATAGTTGTTTTGAATGCTTTTTTGGATAGCTCTGACCTTCCAAAAGAAGGTCTAAGTGGACTGCTCTGGAAATTTTTTTGGCGTGATGCTTTAATCAGACGGTATTTAGACGTACTATTTTGTTATATACAGCTGAAATGCACTACACAAATATATTACGAACAGTCATATTTATATGTTACTTCAATATCGTATACTATCCTGATGTAATTTTATCTTGTCTGATTGCAGCTGAGTATGTCTTAGCCATGTATAAAGCTGTAAATGTGTCATTTGAGTAAACTGTGTCATCTTAAGGCATTGAATTACCCCACCCACTTAATGTATATGTAAAAATTTATGTGCAATTATGAGAATCAATATATTTTTGTCAGTACATTTTTATCAATAAATGTTGATGTAATCATTATTTTTATAACAAATGTTATTGCTTATTTATTCCTTTTTTTGCATATTCATGAATTTTTATTAAAATATTAAAATAAATAAACAGAAACAATTAAAAATCAATTATCCCATAAAAACTAATTTCAGCCCTAAACTATCATTGTGGCTCATTGTTATTGTACCAATAATACTATTTGACAAATCTGTTGATGCCATGGGCCTAAATAAAAATTCTCATTTGCATTTTCATGAATATTAATGAAAATGATGAAAATCAAGATTAAAGAAAGGGAAAATCTATTACCATTAGTTTTGAAGTATTTGGGATGGGTTATCTTTAGGAAGTACCTTCCACCCTTAGAACAAATGCTCATGGGTGCCAGTTTGGTCAGAGGATCAATTTAATGCCCATTTGTGTCACATAAAATCACATAGTGTTCACCCACACCCATAATAAACAGAGGAAGTAATGTGGTACCCCTATACTACCACATATATCTTGGCTACTGATAGACATAGAGAGCAGAAATAGGTATCAAATGATTGTTTTGACAATGTTCTTTAACCATGTAATAAGATATAAAAAAGCGAACTGACTTCCTGGTGTTTGAACATCAATGAGAACTTTTTATATTAGGAAAAATCACATAAAAATGGAGCATACCAGCACAATTGATTATATCTCAGCAATCAAAAGATCTAGAGAGCTTTAAATGGTATCAAATGATTGCTATGACAATGTTCTATAACCATGTAATAAGATATATAAAAAAGCTGGATAACTTTATGCTCAAATATTACAGAGATCTTCAGATATTGTAGAAAAATAACAGATAAAAGAAGGGGGTATACCAACAACATTGCTGATATCTCAGCAACCAAAAATTCTAGAGATCTGAAATTTATATCAAATTATTGTTATGCTAATGTTCTTTAATGATGTGATAAAATACAGACATAATTTGACTTTCTATGTGTTCATATATTGATGAGAACTTTCAGTATAAGAGAAAAATCACAGAACAATGGAGGGGTATACCTGCAGAAACATTTATTGCTCAGCTACCAAAAGCCATAGAGAGCTGAAATTGGTAACAAATAATTGCTTTGACAATAACAAAATATGATACATAAATAATAAGACTTTCGTGCTGTTCGAGTAGTGATGAAAACTTAAAATATTAGCGAAACATCACAGAAAATGGAGGGGGTATACCTACAGAAATGTTTATATCTCAGCAACAAAAAGCCATAGAGGGCACAAATTGGTATCAAAAGATTGCTATGACTATATTCTATAACCATATATTTAGATATTTAAATAAGCTGAATTCCTTGCTGCTTCAATATTAAAGAAAACTTAAGATATAAGAGAAAAATCATTGGAATTCTATGGGGTATACCAATAAAATTGAAAATATCTTAGTGACCAAAAGCTCTAGAGAGCTGAAATTGGTTTCAAATGATTGCTGTAATAATGTGCTATAATCATTAATAAGACACAAAAATAGTACTACTTTCTTGTTGTTGGGATATTGATGAGAACTTTAAATATTTGATAAAAATCTAAAAAAATAGAGTGGGTATACCAATGGAAACGTATTTATCTCAGCAACCAAAAGCTATAGAGAGCTAAAATTGGTATCAAATAATTGCTATGACAATATTCTATAACCATGTAATAAGATACATAAACAAGCTGACTTTCTTGTTGCTCCAATATTTAAGAAAACTTAAGATATAAGAGAAAACTCATTGGTAAATGAAGGGGGTATACCAATAAAACTGCTACTATCTCAGTGACCAAATGCTCCAGAGGGCTGCAATTGGTATCAAATGATTGCTAAGATAATGTTCAATAACCATGTGCTAAGACACACAAACAATCTGACTTACTTGTTTTTCGAATATTGATAACACTTTGAATATTAGAGAAATATCACAGAAACGTGGAGGGGGTATGCCAACAAAAACATGATAACTCGGCTACCAAATGTCATAGAGAGCTAAAATTGACATCAAATAATTTTCATTATGATGTTCCATAACCAATGATTAGATAAATGAATATGATAACTATTTTGTTGTTTAAATATTGATGATAACTTAAAATATTAGATACAAATCACAGAAATATAGAGGGGGTATACCAACGGAAACGTTTATATCTCAGCAACCAAATCCCTAGATAGCTGAAATTGGTATCAAATGATTGATATGACAATAATAAATATTTAACTAGATACATTTGTAGTATTTCATAGCCACTTGCTTAAAGGTATGCATGATCCAGCCTATGGAACAATGAGAACTTACATCTGTCATTTTATAAGAAACGGTAATCTGACCATGGATTTGATTTATTAAGAAACTGAATGACTGAAATAAACATAAATACATGTATAATGTTTATGCGCATATCACATATTCATTTGTTCTTCACCATCTCACGAATCAATATGCATTTATTTAACTTTCATGATCCATATTATTATGTAAGTGGGTGGGGTAATTCGACATCATAAATACTAAAACAAGAGCTGCAAAAGTATGAATTAAACAATATAATAAGATTACTTCTTAATCTGTGATTCCTAGCATTGCTCTAGACTAGAAAATTAAGCGGTTTATGATCTGAAGCACAAAAGATATGGTCATATATCTTGAAAACGTTTGTAATAAGTAGGCAGCTTAAACAGCATGAAACAATGTGTAATTTAACCATCGCGCCAAAAAACTTTCGTGAGCAGTCCACCCAGGCCTTCAATAGGATGGCAAAGCCTAACTAAAAATGTATTCAAACCAACTATAGCAGGTGATGTCACCTCCTCTTCCCAAAACGGGGCTTGGCTCCCTGGGTACATTTGACAATGATCCACATTTCAGACACAAAATTGTTGCGCAAAATATATGGAATGTTGTCACTTGTTGATAAGGTTTCATTTGTACTTTTGTATCATCTTAAGCATGAAATAGATAAATTCTCATTTCAACAGTATAGACTGTCAAATTGTTTGCTTTGTCTGACAAGAAGCACTTTATCGCGAATATTTATATGCAGATACAAACCTGTCAATATAGAAACAAGAGATTTTAATCAATAGATTGGTAAAAACAGCGATAAAATTCTTTTAAAATTGGTGTAAACAGTACACTTTGAAGATAACCTTATATGATCCCATCCACTGTTCTTTTTCATTGTTAGATATCTTTCATTCATTTTGATTCTATATTTTAGTGTTCTTTTAGCGATCACATCTAAGTTATATTTTCCTCATTCAAACATGTTTAGATTGTATTTCAGTATGTTTTTCTACTATTAGCACATGTAGATGCATTTAAGTCTTCGTTCATCTCCTCCCCTGTTACTTGCCATGCACGACTGTCTCCCTGCACATTCTTACTATGCTGCTCGTGTTCTGTTTGGATTCGGTTGTCTTTCACACTTATTAACTGTGTATCAACCACCATAACTTCCGCTTTAAGTCTAGTTTTTGGCGAAACGTGGACATTCTTTTGTTAGTTATTTGGCAATGACCCACAAAGCAGACCCAAATATGTTGCGAAAAAAATATTTATAAGGAATGTTGTCACTTGTTGATATGGTTACATTCGTACTTTTGTATCTACTTATGCTTAAAGACAAAGTAAATTTGCTATTTCAAATTATGTGAAGAAGGCGTTTGTCAGTTCTTCATGGAAATTTTAGTTGTACGTAGCTTTTTGCATTGTCGTCCCTTGATGCTTCAAATGGGTTAACACTGTTAATTTTATACGTGGCGACATACACCAGAAATATCATGAAATACGGACCCTATTTGCCCCCTTCAGTCATTTCAGCAGTATAGACTGTCAAATTGTTTGCTTTGTCTGACAAGAAGCACTTTATCGCGAATATTTATATGCAGATACAAACCTGTCAATATAGAAACAAGATAGTCCTGTAGCCATCTGGGCTATTTGAGGTGGACCTGGATTTAAAGTACATAGAAAATGTTTTTACATATTTGGAAAGGTGAGGTCTTCTACATTAAGAATCCGGCGGGTGACATCTTGTCACCATTGAGCAATTTGAGAAATTCAAGATGGTGTCCAAGATGGCTGCCCATATACAGAACATGCTATTTTCCTGTGTAATAATCATGTTTTGACAGACTTTTAGACCTGAAATCACTTGTATTTAAAAGCTTAATTAATTGTACATTAAAATAAGTGCAACAAAATATACACTGTAAAGGTGGCATCCAAGATGGCTGCCAAAACTAAGAAAAAACGCAATAGTTGATAGAGGTTCCTTCGAAAATGCCCAAACAACTTGGTAGCAATTTTGTTAATGTTTATGGATCCAGTGGATGGCATCTTGTCACCATTGAGCAAATTAAGAAATTCAAGATGGCATTCAAGATGGCTGCCCGTATATGGCAAAAGTAGTTACCATGCAAATATTCATGTTTCGGCATATTTAACACCTGACATCAGTGCAACTAATACCATGTTAGGAGTGCATCTAATATGACCACCACAGTAAAGGAAAATTTTGCAGTTTTTGCTTTGTTTGTTTGTTTTGTTGCTTTACGTCCATGTCAGCCGATATTGCAATGTCGGGTTATTACCTCCATTTTATGCGATTTTTATCCAACATTGGGTTGCCATTACATCCGAAACATAAGTAAACTACAACCACAATCTATTAGTCCTGTAGCCAGTAAACTACAACAAACTACAAAATTGAACAGCTCATGCTTATAAATATAAATGTTCTTAGAGGATCTCAGTTTTATTTTTATTAGTCTAAACCACTTTTTTTCAGGCAGGTTCAGACCAGTAATCAAAAGGCTGGTCAGTTAGTTTAATCTGGAAACACAAGCAGCCCATATTGCTATCAGACCCTAAAATAACGGGGACTATTTCCTTTTATGCTGCATGCGTAATACTACAAAAGGGTGGTCAAGAGGGAATGTGAGCCTCGCCCATTGGGGTCAAGAGAAACATATTAGCTGCTTTTTTCTCCAGGCAAAGTTTTAAAAAATCTACTGAAGGCCATAGCCTGCCCAAGGAAAGAGGTTAAAGTAAAACCATCCATACATGTAAGCCTGAGCTGTTAACTCAGGTGGTTATATTTTCAAGCGCATATTGAGAGTCATGTCATCCTAAAGTTTGGTAGAAGTCCCGACATGACCATAGCTGATGACTGGGACATAAAGCACCAGCACAAGCAAACAAACAAACAAGTAATGTGGTCACTTTCAGATAGTATAAAAGTCAAAGTTCTGTTGACAAATCACTGCAACCTAGACTAAAATGATTCAAAAATGGGGTTTAATATCTCAATATCTATAGGCTCACATACATGTATCTTTTCCCATATACATGCATGTATCTTTTATTCTGGAAGACAGACAGCAAAGTCTGAAAATGCAGATCCAAGTGACATATGATTATGATTTTTAGGGGGCAGGCTGTAACTAATATTGTCAGAAATCGGAGCCCAATCCCTCGTCTTTGGGATAACAAAAATATGTTTTAACTATGATTACTGTAAAAGCATGAACTCCTATTGATTGACAGTCATTAGCTGATAACTGATATGGAACATGATACTAGAAAACCTGCTGGCCAGACAATGGCTCTGAATACAGGTTGGGATCCAAAATGAAAACTCAATATGGATTGCGGAGGGGGACAGTTTTACTGTACAGGTAATAAGGGACCAAAAAAACAATAAACATTGGTATCACCTGCATTATCCTTTAGGAGTCTCTTTATTATTCCATAAAGCGATGGGAAAATACTTTAGTATAGTAGTCCATTGATCATTTGCGCATATTGCACAAGTAAGGTCATAAATTGAATAAACAAATTGAATAAACATTGGCACCAATATACATGTGTGTAGCACATTCAGAAGAATATACACTGTATCTCTTTTAATTGTAGAACAGTGGGTTCTATTGATAAACCATCTATATGCACACTTTCATGTATCCTTTGTCAAGAAAATATGCATGTACAACTAAATGGTATACACAAGCTTGAGACCAAGCTGAAAGTCTACAAGGCTGTGATGCTGCCAACCCTCTTGTATGCATGTGTGACCTAGTCAGTATACCAACGTCATGCAAAGAGACTTCACCATTTCCATTTAAGATGTTAAAGAAAGCTGTTAATATCAAGTGACAAGACAAGATTCCAGACATAGAGGTCCTGAAGAAAGCAGGGACGCAAAGCATGTAAACAGTCTTAAAGCTAGCACAGCTTTGATGGACTGGCATTGTTATAAGAATGCCTGATGCGCGACTTCCAAAGAAAGTTTTCTATGAAGAACTAGAGGAAGGAAATCGCTCTTAAGGTGGCCCAAAGAAACGAAGGATTTCGAAATACCAATTGGTTCTTGGGAACAGATTGCACAGGAGCGATCAAAGTGGCGAGGTCTCATCAACGAAGAAGCAGCTTTCTAAGAAAAGAAAATCTGAAGCTGAAAGAAAGCGCAGAGAAAGCAAAGCCAAGATTAATAGGTCATAAGCAGGTTCCATGACATTGACTTGTTCTACTTGCAACAGACAGTTTAGAGCTAGACTTGGCCTAGTCAGCCATCAAGAAATGAGCCGCGACGCGAGAAAACCGGTCTTCGGGGTTTCCGACAAGGCCCGACACAAACCGGGCTGTACAGTCTCAGAAGCAGGCTAGAAGCTTGAAATTTCGGATATAAGAAGAAGGGGAAATATACTATCCGTGTAGCGAAAACAAAGGCGCTGATCAGCTTCGCGGTTACCGCGAAGCTGATCTGCGCCTTTGTTTTCGCATAGGCAAAAATCCGGTTTTCTCACGATGCGGCTCAAATAATGATGGTCTTTCTCATTAGTGAGAGACGAACGACCATAGGCTGAATGGACTGAAACATAAAAGAGTGAGGGTCAAACACTGGGTCTTAGTATGCTCCAAAGTCATCATGACAAAAAATCATCAAATTGACCTTCACGACAATGATCTACAAACAAAGCTTGAGAGAAAAGTTGCCAAATATGTTCTTTAAAAATTGTTCTAGTGTAAGACCTTCTTGGCCAAAAGTGTACATTTTTAATGATAAGGCCTAATAAAGAGTATCATTGGTTCAAGTACATGTACCTTCAGAAGAGTGGGTTTCAGTACATTGTCGCGAGAAAAATAAAATACAAACTGCAAATTGATATTTGAATGTGGATAAAGTTCTAAATTTTGACTTATAGCCCCGTCACTGAGCATTATGACCCCTTATGACTGACATGACTACTTATATAAATGCAATTATCAATCTATATATGAATGTTTCTGATAAATGGCTGTCAACATATGGGTTTATAGCACATTTTAAGAGTAAACAGCTGTAAACTCTAAAAGTGGTTTATTAAAATCTATTAGACATTTAATGCTATATCTTAGGGTAAATGATTTCTGTTTTGTGGTTTCCGAAACATGGATGTCTTGAAAACAATAAAGAGAATGGGGAACCAAATTTGATATCATAGTTTTGAGCCCAAACAGACATTTTCAGACCAGTTTCAATTTATGAAGAACGAGTAATTAGCATATAAAGCACTGATATTGTGTTTGTCTTACTGGCATTTAAATCTGCAGGAGTCATTAACATAAATATAATTATATCTCTTCGGACTTATTCTTTGACTGATGTTAACAAATTTTACCACCTTACAGTTGTTTGGTTTGGGAAATTCTTTAGTTTCAATACCTGCGCTTTTCAATATTGCATTTTTCTTTATTCTGGCTGCCATTTTCGATGATCTCCATACTTTGTGAATTTTTGAACTAGTTTCAATGTACACAGACTTCAGCCTTTAAATGTGAGTAATTTCAGGTCTTAAAAACCCGATTATTTACATGGCAATTTACTGTTCTCCATATACGGGCAACCATCCTGAATGCCATCTTGAATTTCTCAAAGTGTTCAATGGTGATAAGATGACATCCATTGGAGTCTTAAATGTTTTAATCAAAAATGCCACCAAACTGTTTGGTTTAAGAAATTAATTAGTCTTGAAATCACCTCTTTTCAATAACGAAATTTTCCTTAATTCTGGCGGCCATCTTGGATGCTCTCCATACATTGTCTGTTTTCTTGCGCTAATTTCTATGTACAATTGATTCTGCTTTCAAATACAAGTGATCTCATATTCAAAAGTCTCTCAAAATATGATTATTCCCATGTCAATTGCTGTTTTCCTTATACGGGCAGCCATCTTGGACGCCATCTTGAATATCTCAAATTGCTCAATGATGACAAGATGTCACCCGCCGGATTCTTAATGTAGAAGACCTCGCCTTTCCAAATATGTAAAAACATTTTCTATGTACTCCAAATCCAGGTCCACTGAAGGTTCTGCCGGACTAAGAGATTTTAATCAATAGATTGGTAAAAATAGCGATACAATTCTTTAAAATTGGTGTAAACAGTACGCCTTGAAGATGACCTTATATGATCCCAACCACTGTTCTTTCTTATACTTAGATGTCTTTCATTTATTTTGGTTCTAGCTTATGATATCTATATATCTTAGTGTTCGTTCAGTCTCATCTATTTCTTTTTATGATCAAATCTACCATTCTTATTCACACATGTACATGTACTGTATATCTGTCATATTGGGATGTCACATTTTATTCTTTTTGGTTCTACATTTAACACATCTGAGGATTCGTTCATCTGTTCTTTGTTAATCCTCTTGCATTTCAGTAAGTTCAGCCTGTTTAATTCCTGTTCGACCTGCCGTATCTCTGGTTGTTTAAATATTGTCGGTATGTATTGATTCCTTGTGGTTTATTGTACGTTCCAGATAATTTTGTTCTTTCCATTGCAAGCATCTTCTTTCACCCTCGTTTATAATTGGTTTTCGTTCACCCGTATCACTAACGTAAGCAGTGACTGAAAAATCAAGTTAAAATTTGTTTAAGTATATTCTTGTTTGTTGTCATTTATTCTAATTATTACATGTATATCGCAATTTACATTTATGTTGTTTCTTTTGTGCAATTGTAGCCCTCTAAACTTTACTTATTGCTGTTGTCCCTGTCATATTTTTGTTCTTTAAATTTATCGGCAGCGGCGATTCATTCTTTCCTCAGATGAGGTTTTCCTCAGATGTGCAATATAGTCCACCATATATCCCTTTGAACATTTTTACTGCTTCCAAAGGATCAAACATTTATATTTTATTTGCTATGGCCGCAGCTGGTGTTGTGCCGTGTGGCGGCCCTAAAAGTCTCCCCTTACACATAATCCATAGTGCAGATTATATTTTTCTTTCGGTCCTTTGTGATCAGTAAAGATATTCAGAGTGTTCAAAACACTTACGTTTAGAAACATACTTCTAAGCAATGTTTTCATTATTTGGTCCCGTTTAGGAATGTGTCTTTGATTTAGACCTCCGTGTAAATTCTTTAAATTGCAGTACAATAGTCTGGCTTTCGTTGCCGGTTTAAAAAGGGCTGCTGATAAGGGTTCATTACCCGAAATTGCGCAATATAGTCTATCATTTTACTGCTTCCAAAGGATCAAACCTATATATTTTATTTAAGCCGATGCCTGCATATCTTTGCATGACCCGGACTTTCTGTTATATCTTGGTGATTGCAACTATAGCTAACCATTTATAGTGTTTGCGAAACTTTCAGATTCAGATATCAACAAGTAAAAGAAATATGAGTACGATTATGAATATATAGGGAAGCTGAGTCGGTTTTGGGGAAGTTATAGTCATAATTATGTGTTGTATGAGAAAACCACCAACATGCATAGGCGAAAACAAAGTCAAAGATCAGATGTGCAGTAACATCACAGCTGAGCTGCGAATTTGTTTTCGCCCCGTAGACAGTACAATGTCTCTTCTTTCCAAACCTGAAATCATTCAAGCTTCTAGCCTGCTTCTGTGACTGTACAGGTCTGTTTGTGAAGGACCTGTTCGGAAACCCCGAAGATCGGTTTTCTTGTGAAACGGCTGAAATGTTATTTGAGAAGCTCGGCGAACCGGTATTGCTTCTTATTTCTTCCTCATGAAATCAAATGAGCCGCATCATGAGAAAACCGAATTTTTGCCTAGGCGAAAACAAAGGCGCAGATCAGCTTCGCGGTAACCGCGAAGCTGATCAGCGCCTTTGTTTTCGCTACTCGGATAGTACAATTCCTCTTCTACTTAAATCCGAAATTTCAAGCTTCTAGCTCTTTTCTGAGCTTGTACAGGCCGGTTTGTGTCGGACCTGGTCGGAAACCCCGAAGACCGGTTTTCTTGCGTCGCGGCTCAAATAACATACACAACTTGTAATAAGTCAGGTTTGCCAATGAATATTCTTACACGAATAAATTATCGTAAAATATAATTGACAAATTGCAAATTGGAACATTTAATTTGCTACACTCTATAAAAATGCAAATAAGACTGTTGATTACGGTGAGGTGACGGTCGCAGTTCAACGATACAAAATTTGCTTTTGGACTACAAAATAAATGAAGGATAGAAGAGCCTTTAAACACTCGGACAAGCTACTGAGCATTGAATAACCACCTGAGGCGATTTTATCGAACCATATTTTATTTTAAACACACTGGCGAGCTACTCCACGTGAGGCGATTTTATGGAACCACATTTTATTTTAAACACACTGGCGAGCTACTTAGCATTGAATAACCACGTGAGGCGATTTAATTGAACACTATTTTTTATTCTAAACTCTCTGACAAGCTACTGAGCATTGAATAACCACGTGAGGCGATTTTATCGAACCATATTTTATTCTAAACACTCTGACAAGATACTTCAAGCATTGAATAATCGCGTGAGGCAATTTTATCGAACCATATTTTATTCTAAACACACTGGCGAGCTACTTAGCATTGGATAACCACTTGAGGCGATTTCATCGAACCATATTTTATTCTAAACACCCTGACACGATACTGAGCATTGAATAACTGCGTGAGGCGATTTTATTGAACCATATTTTATTCTAAACTCTCTGACAAGATACTGAGCATTGAATAACCACGTGAGGCGATTTCAGTGAACAATATCTTATTCTAAACATTATGACAAACTACTTAGCATTGAATAACCACTTGAGGCGATTTTATCGAACCATATTTTATTCTAAACTCTCCAACAAGTAACCGATTAATGAATAAACACGTGAGGCGATTTTATAGAACCATATTTTATTCTCAACACTCTTGACAAGCTACTGAGCATTGAATAACCACACAAAGCGATTTTATCGAACCATGTATTATTCTTAACACTCTGACAAGCTTCTATGCAAACTACATGTAACATTGTTCGAAAGGTTCTGACAAACTATAATACATTGAATGAGTGAAATATGTCGAAAAAAATATTGATATCAACGTTATGTAACGTCATCCTCTGGCTTTTTGCGTTTTGTGTTTATGGTCTCAATTTAAGGGTTGAGTTGGCTACGGCCTGGCGCCCCACTCCACAATTTTTCAGTCATCGCGGTGAAGGAGCTACCGCGTCCAGGGTAATAACCAGTCCCACTGTCGATGTGTAGTAAGCAGAGTATACTGTATGTGTGCTCGTATGTTAGATCATGATTGTTTATGACAACTGGCAATGATCTTTATTGCATTATTGCATAAAGGTAGTCATAATAACCTGCCTAATTATGACATCGACCTGTCAATCATTTTCGCGAGGAAATATAGATCCTTTATTGTATATTCAGTTGTCACAAAATTAAGCAAATTTATCCAGGAATCAACTTGATTGTATGTGTTCCGCGCTCAGTTCCAAGATTTATTAGATTTCACAGTGACAAAATACGTTCACAGCTGTGTGTGATATTCTAGAAGCTAGATTTTCTAGGAAAAATCTAGGACAATGTGTCACTCATGACATTTCTTCAGCTGCATATAATGATCACAGATTGAATTCTATTCGTGTGATGCTTTAATTGGATCTGCTTATATTGATCAACGCGAATCTGACTCTCCGTTGAGACAGAAATTCTGCTTTGCAAAGGAATCTTTTGCAATTGGCAGATTCACTGCACGTTTCTCGATTATTCTTGCTTCGAGCTTACTAAATTAGAATGAAGAAAAAGTTTAAGCTTAATGAAAAGGATAATATCAGTGATGTTGAAAATGGCGAGAATAATACTGAGGAAAATTCCAAGGTCGAAAAGGACGAGAACGTCGAAGGTAGTGTCAAATTTTACGATCGAAATTTAGGGGCGGTGGCGGTGGCGTAATTTAGCTGGACCGAGCCTTCAGACTCACAAGAGCTTGTAGTCGTATGGTGTTTGTAGAGTATGTGCTTACGAATTGGGTTTATGGACAACGTTCGAGCTAAAGTGTCTCTCCTACTGTTCTGTGTTTTTATATGATCATTGAATTCGACCACGTCCATAGCCGCTTTAAGCAAGTTATACGACATGTAAACGCAAAATTGTCTGTTCACACTGGCGTTCTAGATTTCGTTTGATGCCGGTTTTCGACTGATATCAACTTCAAGTTGCATTCATCAGGACATGCATTTTCACGAGCTAACTAGACGTTTTTCCTCGTTGCCTGTGTTTCTCCCTGCGATTGTAGTATTTATTATGTTAAACATTTCATTAATATCTGTCTTCTATCATGCAAACATGTCCGTGACATTTATACCCTCTTGAATCCCACTTTTATAATAATAAATAAAAAAAAAACTGGGATATATGCAGGGGTATACCTATTTGTCTTATGTTTGCTCCAAAACATAGATTGTGGGTACTCGATAGAACCGCTTGCCTGCCTCGGCGATTCTAACGTAAACCCACCGTGAATCTATGTTTTGAGCAAATCTTAGAAAAATATAAAAATATTACAATTTTTACAACTTAAAGAAAATCTGTATATTACATGGGCGTGTTTTCTTAATGTTTTTGCACACAATTCACAAGTTACCCTTTCCTCATTGTATCGCAATGTGGGAACGCTTTCTTGCAACAGTCACTAGGATTTGGTCCGAGATTGTGATATTTTCTGGAGGTTTACTTCAAAGTGTTCAAACTGTTCCTGTTCAGGGATCTTGCTCTTTCGAGATTTCATCCCCCTCCAACCCATTTTTGACATAATTTATTTAAAACAAAGAACATGCTTGATGTATCAGTCTTCCCTTTATACTACTTTGATGTTCGACTTCTCTGTTCGTCCACCTTGTACTTCAGGGCAACCGCCTTGTACCTTGGGACATCTATTGGTCAGTGTTATAAATCGTGGTCATAACCAAATGTCACACGTTGTTACGTTAATTGAGAAACAAATGAGCAACACCACTATGAGAAAATCAGATTTTTGAATATGTCAAAAACAAAGACATATGCCAGTTCTGCAGTATCAGTACAGCTGATCATCGACTTTGTTTCCATTATGCAGATAGTACAATCCTTCTTCTTCTTGCATGTATTAATCCAAGCTTCTAGCATTATCCTTTGACTGTACCGAAGACAGAGTGTCTCGTGACGTGACTGAAATGGCGGTCATCTTGTGCACATTTCATCAAAGATAATAATCTTTGTCTTGATAGTTTTATTACCGTCATAATTAGTACATAAGTAGCCCTTAAGGACAAAGACATTGACCATCAACGACAAAGTACAGTTGAAACCGTGTAAGGAGGCCGCTTATGAATAAAAGTGGTCGCTCAAGACAGGTGGTCGCTGAGGACAGAGAATCAAAATACATGTTAATGGAAACTCCGTTACCTCACAAAAGATTACTGTAGGCTACAGCCTGTCGTAAATCCAACAAGTTAAGTTCACCTTGTTGATAAAAAAAATCATTTTATTCATAAAATGTCTGATGTTTTTAATAATTAAGGGAGCTAATTTAATCGGCTCTTTCCAAGCCATTTAAAATGCATTCGTATAGCCATTCCGTAACAAGTTGACGACACCTCACCCCGCTATACTTTCTTGAAGATGTATCACTGAACATCGAAGGGAACGTCCTGTCTAATATGAACCGCCGCGTGGGAAAACCAACAATCTGCATAGGGAAAAACAAAGGCGCAGATCAGCTTCGCAATAACTGCGAAGCTGATCAGCGCCTTTGTTTTCGCTACACGGATAGTACAATTTCTCCTCTTCTTAAATCCGAAATTTCAAGCTAAAAGCCTGCTTCTGTGACTGTACAGGTCGGTTTATGTCAGACCTGGTCGGAAACCCCGAAGACCGGTTTTCTCGCGTCACGGCTCATATGTGAAGTTCCTGTTGTTGTGTTCCCAAAAGTACATACGTGGCCTTGTTGCTTAGATTTTTTTTATAAAGTACATGAAACAATTTGGATATTCTGTCGAAATCTGCCACCCTTTGCACTTCACTTCTGACAATTCTCACATTACTCATCATGAGAAACCCTGCAGGATTTCCGATCATGCTCGACACAAATCATAATTAATAAGAGTTAAAACGATAGAAGATGGTTGGACACCTTAAATTGTGATAGAAAATAAGTAATCTATCTACTTACTTGAACAAACATGTTTAACTTAACCTTCTGACATTATTCTTTTCTTTTTATTTCAGAAGAAAAGCTTCCGGATGTGACGTCACAGCAGTACCGGAACTGGAACGGTCTCAAAATGGAGGCCGAATTTGTCGCCCACTACCTTGGGGCGTCCATGCTGAACAAAGTCACTACGGGACTTGGGGCAATACAGAAGCCATTGAAAGAAAAGTATTTCGCCTTCCGTAAATCTGCAGAAAATAAACTAGGGCCAGAAATCGGAATTCGTGTAAATCCTTCGGGACTCACGTTGCTGTTTCCCGGCACTCACCCCGGTCATGAAAACGAAGACTTCTATGAAATTTCATCGATTCACTTCGCTGAAGCAGTGAGATTCGTTCACATGAAATTTAAGGACAAAAAGACGCACTACGCCTTTGTGCCCCTCGACGAATCGCACGCCGCAAATGCTGGCCAGGAGAAATTATTCACGCAGTTGGACAAAAAGTTTAAGCATTTGGAGAAAATTTCACACCCTCCAATGTTAGCATCGGTCATGCGCAGAGCAACAGGTGTGAAAGCAGTGGACTGCCACGTGTTTGTTTTTCAGCATCCCGAGGACGCTTTACAAATCGCTTCCATGGTACGCAGGTTCCAGGCAGGCCCTGGGTTCTACGACAGGAGAAGCTACGGACCTCCTGCAACGGGTCCCGCGCGTCGCGACTATCCTGGTCCCGACGTCATTCCACAAAACCGGGAACCACCTCGTGAACTTGCATCGCCACGTGAGCAAGGCGATGATTACGCTATTTATCGTGGCAGGGGACTTGAATTAAGGAACGAACATTTCCGATCAAATGATCCACCTCAGGAAAGGAGAGAGTTCGAACCGAACAGAAGTTTCGAAAGAAATCCATCTGGTTTTCCGGGATACGATCGAAAAGCCACGGATGACAGATTTCGTCAAAGTTATGGCGATGATCGAGTAGGTGGTGAACGAGGTGGGGATTCCGTAGAGATGCGCCCAAGAGAATATAGAACTGATGCAGCCATAGTTGAGAGGGATTCGTACGGCCGGGAATACCAATTTGATAACGCAATATCTCACGGTCGACAGAAATCGGGAGACAGCGGATCCGGGAGGCCGCGATATGGGAGCGAGAAAACGGGAGCGATGTCGCCGCGCAACGAGTACGGCGGTCGGCCTGAAAGACATAGTGATATAATCCCACAAGGCAGATATAACCAGTACCCGAATCGCGCAGATATGGATCAGTTTGCAGGCGGTCGCCCTGTTTCCGGAAACCTCCGGGACGAGCCCCCGCTTCGGCGTTCATATCATGATCAAAACTTTCCGAGACCGATGGGTCCACAATCACCGCCGCACTCTCCTAGATCTCCAATGGGAGAAAGGTCTCCACCGGCAACCAGGTCACCCCGGGCTCGGTCACCACCGCCGGAGGAAGAGGTCTGTTCAGCATCAAATCTAGAAAGCCGCCAAGAAGTCGACGCGCACGGTAAACCTATTGCAAAAGTACCGCCAAATAGACATGCGGGTGTACGGGTTTTACCTAGTTTGCCAATACCGGGCGCCAGAAGCCAACTTAAACCTGTGACTCCGCCGCCGGATTTAGCTTCACCAAATGAAAAAGACATCCAGAAAGGGCCAAGTTATAATTTTGACTCTAGAGATGACAGTGATAGTGACAATCCATATGACAATGCCCTGGCTAAACTAACAAAGGACGAATATGCAAGAAAGGATCGCCTGTTATCTGATGAAAGTGCTTTTGCAGAACGGCGAATGGAAAATCGTCGTAATCAGGACGCCAGTAGAGTTAAAAGTGATGGATTTAATTATGGAAGTAGCGTTTATACAAGTGCTTCACCAAGGCCAAATAATAGACAAACGGAGGAGCCAAAACAGTGGTCCTTTCACGAAGAGAAGGAAAAATTCATGCAAAAAGACAAAAAGGATGGATGGCAAAGGGAATACAAATCCAAGTCCGCGTATGAGTTCTCTCCCCCTAACTTTGAATCTGGGTATGGCAATGCTGGGCAGCATGGTGCAAAAGACGCAGAAATAGCGGACATGTTTTCTAAAATGCGGGCTGGACCCGGGGCTCGCCATGATGTTGACTTTGAAAGAGGTCTTGGTTACCTTCCTTAGCCACATATTTGAGCCGCGACACGAGAAAACAAGCAATATGCATTTTGAAAAGGTCACAAACCGAGCTGTACCGTTGAAGCACAGAGTATGGCTAGGGACTGGAAATTTTTAATTTAGAAAGTAGAAGGATTGTAATATCCGTGTTGCGAAGACAAATGTGCTGATCAGCATAGCAGTTACTGCAAAGCTGATCTGCACCTTTTGTTTTCGCAAATGTAAAATGTTAGTTTTGTCATGACGTGGCTTATTTTGGAAATAATTTGTCGCACGTTTCGTTTATAGACAGCGTACCTATTCAACTGAACCACACTGTTTAAATTAACAACCTGGGCCCAGAATTACAATGCTTCCTTAACTCTTAAGGTTGACCTTAACTTAAGATTTTCCTTAAAATCGACAAAAGTGTATTACAATCGATTTTCTTACTTTAAGGTAGACCTTAACTTGAGGAAATACTTAAATATTTAAGGTTACTCGATAGCTACCTTAACTTAAGATTTTACTTAGGCTAGACAAACATTGTTCAGTTTAAGCATCATAAACGGAGTTTTTTTTTTTATATGTTTATGCAGAAAAGCATAGCAACGCAACGTAACACATGATATCACATTTTTCGCCCTTTTTTTTTTTTTTTTTTTTTTTTTTTTTTTTTCGGATATGGTAATGTCAGTACGTTGCTACCGTTTTATGGAATTTCTACTGTGGTATATGTACGATGTGACTTGACCACTCTTTCAACAATTTTGAGTCATGTCGGGATATAAGCAATGCGTTCATGGAACTTTACCGGTAATGTGTTGAGTAATTGTCGTTTGTTTGAATTTTTGATAAATAACTTTACGTCCCACTCAACGGATATGGTAATGTCGGTTCGTTGCTACCGTTTTATGGAATTTCTACCCACTGACATTTGGATGTCATGTCAGGCGAGATGTGCTTTAAACTATATTAAACCACCCAAGCAAACAACTAAAGCTTTACATGTTTGTGAATGGTTTGACTTAACCACTTTTTTCTGGACAGGCACAGACCAACTCAGCAATTAACAAGTCATCGGGAGGTCAGTTAGTCAGCTATAAGCTTTACCTGGAGGTACGAGCCGTCCATCTATTTCTCACGGCCCATGAATGGGCGGGATCCCGTAATGAATATGCCCGATTTAGAAACCAAAATAGCTGGAAATGGTTCTTAATATATGGCCTCTCGCCACAAAGTACCGCAATCAATGCAATCGCGCTTCCCGGGCGTTCGTTCTGAAAATCACCGTTGCAAAATAAAAATCTGAGTGAGAAAATACATTTTCTAGCATTTTCTACCCCGTTTAAATGTTTTCACTGCTTCCCAAAGGACCTAACCTTAATATTGCATTCGCAGTCGTCATTATATAAACCTTACTATTGTGATAAAATCATCTTTCTTTGGATTATTCCCATCACCGCGTTTGTCTTCGAAATAAATCTATGATCTTCTTGGACGTGTGTACATGAATGCATGTGGCAATGATGAATTTTCACTGCAGGACATATGTACGGCTCGAAACATTACTATTACTAAATTTTAAAGAAGAAAACAAAAGTTAAACAAAAGATAAAGAATGTAAAAAGATAATAAAGTAACAAAAAATACAAAAAAGAAGTGACAAGAAAAACATGAAACCAGTAGGTATAGAACTCAGGACCCACGTTTCAAGTTGTAATTGGCAGGCGGGCGTGTTAACCACTACACCACAGAGTCTAACGAGGATTAAACACTAAACCAATGTTCATAATTAAAATATTGTAACTGTGTAGAATGCCGCTTACGCTAAATAAAATCTATTAATTTCCGTGTTGCTCCGGTTAGGTTTTCGACTGTTCCCGGAACGGTACCGTAAGTTTTTACGGAAACTACACCTTAGTAAAGGACGATCAAAAAGTGTATTACAAATGCACTTTTTAAGGAAAATCCTAGCTAAGGTATAAACTTAACTTAAACCGCTAAGGAGGCCTTAACTTAAGGAATGATTGTAATTCTGGGCCCTGTATATATAATTATTATTATATTTTTATTCAGTTTTACGTCCCTTTTAAGATTATTTCAGCTCATATGAGACGGGCCAATCCGTAGGTTGGCGAAAACGGGAGGACCCCGAGAAAAACCACCTGGCACACCCGCAAGCAGAACTTGGCTTGTCTCACATGTGGCCAGTGCGGGGCTCGAACCCGCACCAGACACATATAATTATTTGAGCACGTCTTTGATTTTTATTAACGTCCCAGTTAACATTTATGGCATGTCGACACATGTCGGATTAAAATAGCGTACCTCACCAGATTTATCAAATGAAACCTAGTTATGTATATCTTGGATTGTTTTACATTTTAAAAAAAAATCATCTTAAGATTTTTAAAATTTTACGTGCATCGTTGAGCATCTGTTTCGTTTATTCAGGATACTAATATATGAGCCGCGACGCGAGAAAATCGGTCTTCGGGGTTTCCGACCGGGTCTTGCACAAACCGCCTATGCAATCACTGAAAATCGTTAAAACTTTAAATTTTGGATTTAAGTAGAAGAAGAATTGCACTATCAGTGTAGCGAAAACAAGGCGCTGATCAGCTGTGCAGTTACTGCAATGCAAAAATCCGGTTTTCTCGCGTCGCGGCTCATATACGACGTGTCTTACATGGTACGGAAAGGTGCAATTAATATGACAGAGCCTTCACGTGAGAAAAAAACAACAATTTGGGTTTCCGAACAGGTCCGACACAAACCGGCCTATACCGTCACAGAAGATGGCTAGAAGCTTGAAATGTCGTATCTGAGAAGAAGAGGGATAGTACTATCCGTGTAGCGAAAACAAAGGCGCTGATAAGCTGTGCAGTTACTGCACAGCTGATCTGCGAATTTGTTTACGCACAGTGCAGACTGTTGGTTTTCTGATGCGATGGCTCCAATATGTTACAATAAAACCCTTTAAAGTGCTTAGTTTGTATATAATGTAAATAGAAAATGATAAAATTTTAGGAATATGTACAATATGTAATCTGGCAGAAATGGAAAGCAGGACTGTTTGGTCGTGGCATGCAAAAACCTGTATTTCGCACATGAAGCGACAGATAAATTTACTTTCCTACAAAGTTAAGCTACAGTCACACTGTCGCGTTTCGAGGCTTACGTTTTACTACGTTTCCAAGTCCCACGTTTTGCCCTAAATTTGTCCGGTTTTGCAGGTTGTTAGGTTTCAGTACGTTTATAGCTACGTTTTGCGACGTTTTACTCCGTATCGCTACGTATTGTCCGGTTATCCAACGGCTTAGGGCCAGAGTTTCACTAGGGATCGGTACGTTTAGCTACGTATTTACTACGTGCCGATACGTTTTCCTACGATTCAGTAGGTTTTATCAGGTTATTACTACGTAGCGTCCGGATAGTTCACTTGTACCCGTGACGTATTTATTGGAATTATCGCACCAACATTAATTAGTTGCATGATGACCACCGAAGAGAGGATCCAAGAAAAGTTCCAGGGGTGGCAAATCTGCGCGTGCACCGGGGCTGTTGAGTGCACTGCAAGATGACAAAGAAGAGGTAACCTTTTTCTCTATATTTTCTGACTCGATTTATTGCATCCTTAAAAAAAAAAAAAAAAAAAAAAAAAAAAAAAAAAAAAAAAAAAAAAAAACATCACAACCAAACTGTACATATTTAGTGCATATTACTATTTGTTTCGAAATTGCACCCAATTCTTAATCCCATGCGTACTGGCCATGAACTTGAGCGTTCGATGATCGTATTCTTTGGAAATTTAATCGTATGCTTTTGTGTCCTTCTTAAGGCGTATGAAATATATTCATATAAACGCCATGATTCCATATATAAATTTTTTGGGAAATCAGCATTAACCTCTATTACGGCCCGTATGCGTAACCAAACGTAGTATTACTTAGTTAAATCGTAGTAGAGCGTGTCAATACGAAGTGATACCTAGTAATACCTGCTGAAACCTACTGAAACCTATCAAAACGTAGGGTAACACGTAGCAAGTCGTAGTAAAACGTATTGAAACGTAGTCCCTGCGTATTGATACGTAGAGTTCCACCGGGTTGTAATTTACGTTTTAGTACGTATTTGTTACGTATGTACTACGTTTTACTACGATTCGACTACGCTTTGCTACGTTTTACTAGGTATAAGCTACGTAAATCAGAATGCCACGTTCGAACTGTTTTTTAGTGTATATTGCCGTATTGCTACGTTTCAGAAGCGTAGTAAAACGTAGGCCTCGAAACGTGACAGTGTGACTGTAGCTTTACACACGGGTCACTTCCTCTTCTGTCTAAATCCAAATCCAACCTTTCCTTACAGTCTGGCGTATGTCGGACTTTATGAAACTATCAGACATTTTTCTTTCATTACGCTGTTCATAACTCTTTTCTGTCCTTGAGCAAGACTCATTAACTCAACACGGTACTGATTGAAAAATGTTGACTTTAAACATCAAAACAAACTAACAAGCATATCACTTTTCTGTCTCTAATTTACATTCATACCGGTAATAAACTGCATAATTTTGTAATTTTGTAATGGAAATCTTGAACTGTATTTTTATTATTTTAATTATAATAGAAATCGTTTGGTTTTGTCGCATAATTTGAATGTTGACATTGATGAAACTGTAACCTAGACCACAATAAAGAACTTGTGTTTTGTCTGTGTAACAAGGACAACGCTCATGTATATCTGCCAGAATCTTGTATGGTGTATGGTTACTTTAGTATTTCTTGCTAATCAGTGAAAAGTTACTAGTGCTCCAGGTTTAATTAACACATGCCAAATTGCCCATATGCAATGAAAAGCGAATGTTTTGTTGTAAAAGTGAAAAATATCACTTGATTTTTAACATTTTTTTCTATTTTTGCTCTAACATTGACTGTCGAGACTGTTCTCTCGAGTACCCACAAACAATGTGTAAAACCGAAAAACAAGAGAGAAAAATTGAGCACCACTGTACACCCCAGTTTTCAGTTTTACTATTATAAGGGTGTAAGGTTACATGTATCTTGATAAGAGTAAACATAAGAAACAAATGTACACCACGGTACTCCCCAGTTTTACTATTAGTGGGATGTAAGCCAAAGGGCATGTTATTTAGGGGAACTTTTACATCATCTGTATCATTGTAAGATAATTCCATTTGTCACAAGACTGCTTAAGCGATCGACTAAGAAAGTAATTTTCATTCACGTTAATTTAAAATCTGCATTATTTTGTCACAGAAATATTTTGTATAATTCTTCGGATTTATTTTATTCTTTACTTTAATCCAATGTATTTTAAACGCACTGTATCATGTTTTAGCCGTCGCAACATGCTTTACTCGTTTCTGTATAACCTATGCACTTACGGTTCGCATATGCACACAGAAGATAAAACCTATCGATTAGTGCAGTTTATCTTTGAGATGCATGATTCAATTATTCATACAGTTTGTAAACCACATACATAGAGAGGATCTTGCACGAGTTGTCATTTCATATGAAATTTATTAAACGAGCCTTTGGCGAGTTTAATAAATTTCATATGAAATGACCACGAGTGTAAGATTCGTTTTATCATATGACTTTTAAAATAGGGTTTTATCGCCTTCGAAGTGGATATAATTTCAATGAAAAATATATTGTTGTTACGGACGTCGTCAATGACGTTACGTATTCCTGCAAAAGTGTTTAAAATACACGTGTGGTCATACGATTTTTATGACATGACGTTATCCACTGGAAAACAGCGACGTCATATGATAATTAGAGATTATTTGTGAAAGCTGTGTATTGTTGTCGGAGCCTTGTTAAATAATAACACATTTTAACAAAATCCACAGAGATTATTGAAATGATAAATAACTTATTTAAACAGATTTTTGTTCACTTTTATTTATACCCTAAGATTCAACAAATGTTACATCAAGCAAAACCATTTTGATAAGATTACCACAATATTCGCCAAGTCTTTCATAAAATGAAACTTAAATGATTTTGGCCAGTTTCGAACTATCTAACGGGCATAGTCATTATACAAGGAGTTAATGATATGAAACAATATTTATCCACAACGTATCGTTGAAAATGGGCTGGAAGCTGCATAGTTTAAGTGAAATGGCGTGTTCATTCTCCATTAGATGAATCGTTAATTTTGATTCAAGGAATGACGATAGAAATTAAAACAGTTTTTTGTACATTTAATAAAAAAATAACGTTCTACTGTCTAAAAACTTGCCTCTGATAATGGTTTTTCGCAGGAAATTTTTGTATGGGGGACGACAGAAAAATTATTTTAATGTCAAAATCTTGATCTTAGTTTGTCCTAATAGGACCTGCAAAAATTTTGAAAATCGGTGAACAAATAAAGTTTTTATGGCCAAAATGAATTTTGCATAGAGATTTTGCATTGGCAAGGGAGATAATCGATGATCGTGAAAATGCATATTTTTCGAGAATTTTTACCTGATCATGAAGATTTTGTCTCAGGTATGTCATTTGTTTCAATTTAAAATAATTTTGAGCAATTATGATTAAATAGTTAGAATTTAAAATTTTTGCGGGAAAATATTTACCTCCCTTCCATGAGATTTTTGTACAGGAAATCCCTATTGAAAAATGTTTTAGACCAGAACTTTTTTATTTGTCAACCGATTTTCAAAATTTTTGCTGCATATTTTGCGACAAACTAGATGCTATATTGTGCCAAGAAAATATTTCTTCTACATTTGAACAGTTGTAAAATATCTGCGAAAAACCATTATCACACACTACGAAACAGACTTTAAAACGACCACACTATCCACTGAGATAAATAGTCACACGCAAGCAAACCAGTCCTATGACGCAGTCCTCACTTCATGGTGCCGCAAGGGGGAGCAACTCTGTCTGGCCAGTTACATATACTCAATGTAGTATCGAACACCAAACCTGAAATCAAATCGAAAGAAAACATTTGGTCTAGTTTGTATCCCAATGTCGGCATGGGCTGAGAGAAATGAAGATAAGTAAAAAAATGTAATCCGGCGTTATGCTAAATGGATGTGTTGAGGTCTTTCTTATTTTAATGATGACTCTTTTACATCTTTGCTTTTACGCGTTTTCGAACTAACGTCTCAGTGTTACCTCTTTCTGGGTATATTATGCATAGCCAGCGTTATGTGGAATGGATGTGTCTTGCCCAAGGACACAACCTTGCGCTCTGAAGCGGGTGTCGTTGGTTTGATCCCTGGCTTCTCCAGTCCTTTGGGTGAGACTCATCTCCTACTGACCTAAGCTAAACCTATCAGTGGGACGTAATTCACAAAATCAGCCAATCAACGACCCGGCGCCAGTGGTACTCGAACCTGGCGTCCTATTTATGAGACATACGGGCAAAGAAAATAGCACAACATGTGACGCCACAGAAATCAGCGTCCCATCTGGGAAAAAATCACCTCTGATTCTCTAAAAATGAAAGTAGACTCCCCTCATATGATAGCGACGGGCAAGCCCATTCTTTGCAAATGGGTTAAACCTGTTTAAGTACCTGAAGGACAGTAGTTATGTCCGAAGAATTTATGGTCCTCACAGGTGTACCAGGTGGCGCAGTTCTGGTCCAAGTCTGGGTACCGCCCGTTGGCTTTCCCGCTGCAATCTATAGCCATTCCGCATGGTGGTGGAACCTTTGTTTCGCTAAAATAAGATTACAGAAAGGCTGATTAGCGCAAAATGCGGGATTGTTTGAGAATAAAACTAATGATAATTTATGTGATTAATATTGATATTAAACCTTGTTCTGATCAGAGGAATTTCGGAAATCGATGCAATTTAATTTCACCCGAAGAGAAATAGAAAGGACGTCACAAGAAGGCATATGAAGCCCCCCTCCCCCCTGCAAGATGATCATTCAAATCAAATGTGGTGAGCATAGCAGCGACGCAGATAGAGTGACAGGAGATCTGGCTGAAATCAGGAAACATACTTCTGGATTACCATTTGTATATTGCCATTGTCTCTGGGTATATTAAATATTAGAAATGTAATTGTAATGTAATCGTGATGCAATGTACTTGTAATTGTAATGTAATTGTAATTTCACTTACTCTTCACACTGGCGAGTTGCGTTGTTGAAAACCATTCCTTGTTGACATTCAACCGTGGTTCCCACGCCGCCATTGCACACTGTGTAGGACTTACAGCCTTTCTCAACTATACCATTCCCCACCCCCGTGCAGTTGAACGCCGACACACATGCTATAAAAGAACTCTTTTTTTAATCTACGGAAGCATGTTGGAATAATGCACTAGTCATTTGTAACCACGCCCCCAGGCCCGGGGCCGGAATAGCGGGGACTTTGACTTTTGGTCCAGTAAATCCCCGCTAAAAGCCCCACCTTGCAGCGTCTGTCACTGCTGTTTTCCCCCGCAGCCTGCTATCTTTTCATTCACGGCCCTTTTTGCATACATAAATCAAACCCCGGGTTCCCCCCCCGCACTGACGTGGTAAAACTTTGGTCAAAGTTCCGTTCAACCCCATGGCTATCCCGCGACCTACCCTGGGACTGGGGGGGGGGGGGCGTGGTTTCAATTGACTAGTGCATAAATAAGTATGCATTTCATGCATGAAAATCAAGATAGCCATCCGGTTTGCATCAATCAAAACAAAGATGTTATAAGTACATGTTCCTACAAAATATTTGCAACAACGTCAAGAATTCCTATTTTATTATTATATTGTGTTATCATCTCCATTTTCTGAGTTACTTAGCATCTCCCATCACATACTTTAAAGGTTTTTTTTTTTAATTAATTATCGTAGGCGAAAGAAGTAAATATTATGATTACTTGCATTTGTGGTTTTAATTATTTATGTCTTAGTTTCATTGGAAATGCAATATTTACATTCAGTAAGTTACAGAAAAGAAGCAAATGAAAAACTCACAAATTAAAGCAGCCAGTGCTGCTAAACAAACCAGAGTCTTGTCCATATTTCTTAATCTCACTGTATCCTGGCTTTTGATTAATCCTGAGGTTCACATCTTTATTTTAGCTTATATAGGTGTCTAAAAGTAATGTCACGTGAGGCTCATAAGGGGGCAAATAGTGACTCGAAACGCGATTGTTAGAGGACAAATGAGATGCAACCTACAGTTAAGCCAGTCTTTTGGTTAGCTTTTGTCTCAGTTCCTGTCGAGACGTTTAAAGTTGTACATATTAAACGGCTGTGTGGCAACTGGCTACATGTAAATTTGTTCAGTGAACGTAATGGGTTTGCACTTTTGGAGCTAAACAGGCCCAGCAGGCACATGACGTCAGTAAGAATATCTTATGATATAATATACATACGACAAATTTGTTTTCGCGAGCTTTTTTTTTTTATTATTATTATTTGGTTGTTGTTGTTGTTGTTGTTGTTCTTATATAAAATGCAAATTATTCTTGTTAAGGCCAATTCCGCAATCCGCGGAAAAAAATCGCCTGGAAAATATAATTGCTGTCAAAATCACCGCAAAAATATGCTGCAACATTTTAATTACAAATATGTTAAGTGGTCATACCGACATGACCTCAGCTTCTACTGTGGTCGTAAAGCACCAGACCACAATACCGGTGTATGTACCCTTTACTGCGCCCCTCTAGATTCATGTGTCGCGGACTTGTTCGCTGGATTAATGTCTTAATCATGGGAGGAACTTAAAAATATTTCCGCTTCCAAGGGTTATGTCGTCACTTTACAAGGTACACCTTGATAATACTCGTAATTCTTTGATATAACTTTCTCTAATCAAAAGGCAATTAATGGAGTTGTTTGTTTGTAGGTGGATAAATTATTTGACATGGGTCGACATTTTCGAATCTCCTGTTTTATTTACTTTTTTACTTGTCTTGTTTATTGCATATATCATTTTGACTTTTTGGTTTAGTATTACATGTATCAAATCATTGAAGAACGTCTGCAACTGGAGAAGCGGGATGCGCCTTGGTCATCAGGAAAACATGTCCATGCAATGTATACCCCCTTGAACCCCACTTTTATATAGCAAAACTGGGGTTTACAGGGGTAAACATATTTTTCTTATTTTTGCTCCAAAAACATAGATTGTGGATACTCGTTAGAACCGCCTCGGCGAGGCGGTTCTAACGTGTACCCACAATCTATGTTTTGAGCAAAAATAAGAAAAATATCAAAAATTTTCAGCTGAAAATTTTCAATTTTTAAAGCTCAAAAAATATCTGTTTATTGCATGGGCAAGTTTTCGAAATGGTGGTCGAAGACGAAGGAAACTGTGACAACGAACGAGATAACTTGGTTTATGGAATATGTGCACTTTAATGGAGAGGCTGGGTCACGAACACCGCAGCGTAGAGCGACCTTTGTTGATAGTGAACGTATCATACGCCGCACTGGGCGAGAAGATGGGATAAAATGTTTTGATAATGACTACGTACATGTACATGCATATGTTCTGCTGGAGAAGGCGCAAAAATGTAGGGGTGGTTAATAATTACTTTGCAACTGTTTGTTTGTTTGAATTGATGCCTTACGTCCCAGTCAATAGCAATGGTCATGTCGGGGCGTTGCCTCCATTTTTTGGACTTTTACCCAACATTAGGATGACATGACACTCAAAATGTGCTTCATCAATATAACCACCCAATTAAGCCAATAAGGCTTATATGTATGGATAGTTGAATAAACCACTTTTCCTGGGCAGGCGCAGGCATGAGCTGTGCAAGTAAACCAGTCCAATTCATATACGATGATCAATTCAGATGAAACGAATGACAACTGCAACCGAGAAGCTGACAAACATTAGCGCCGCATTAGAACGGTCGGTAAAAACGTGTAGGTGCACAATTTATGCCAAGACGATACTAGTGCGGTATCCAAGAAAGCAGCCTTCAACAATATATGCAAAGCAGTCACTACCAGGCCCAGGCTCTTGTAAGATTACAAGCTAACGAAAAGGTAAAACCGTTCGTGACGTAGGCAATGACTAGGAACTGGTGCCATCAAAACCAATGGTCTACCTATTGACATTACCAAGAACAAAGCTGTGAATACAACCTAACATTTTCAAGATGTTTATTGTTTTGCCACATTACATATTCACCAGTTTTCGCTATCATTTTACATGAAAGGGGGTAGTCTAGAATTCACTTTTGACCTATTATTTCTCCACTTTGCCGCTGAATATTGCTAAGATTTTTCAGACTTTTGTCTTTGGCAACAGCCTCTATCCGACGATGCTCTTAACCGAAACGCCAATCCAATATCAGGTAGTTACAAAAATGATGTATTGCGAAAAAAAAAGGCTAATAACGGGGCGCGGTAAAGTTAGCAAACTGACAGAATGAGCAGAACAACGAAATGGTAATGTTAGCAAACTGGCAGAATGAGCAGAATGAAAAATATATTTTTCAAAACATTTTGCTGGCAGAATGAAATGGTAAAGTTAGCAAACTGGCAGAATGAGCAGAATGAAAATGTCGTCGATTTTCCCATTCTGCTCATTCTGCCCATTCTGCTGGCAGAACGAAATGGTTAAGTTAGCAAACTGGCAGAATGAGCAGAGTTAGCAAACTTGCAGAATGAGCAGAATGAAAAATGTTTTCAAATTTCCCATTCTGCCTATTCTGCTCATTCTGCTGGCAGAATGAAATGGTAAAGTTAGCAGTGGATCTTCTTCGTTATAGTAATTAGAACGACCATGATGAAATCTTGGATGAGTTCGAAATTCGACCAGATCGTACTGCGAACTGCGGAGTTAGCTTCTTTTTGATGTTTAAAAAACCGACATACATGCATATTGTTGTCTGTGGAAAACTCGAACGACTTGAGTTTTGATTCTATCCTCTTTATTCTTGGTTGTAACAAGCACAACCATTATACCTCGGATGAGTTCAAATGCCAGCCAAACTCGACAGCAGATTGTGGAGTTACTGCTGCCCTTGGACGTTTGAAAAATTCCCCATAGAATACTAATGGGAAGACTGTTGAAGCAACTTAAGCGCTTTTTATTTTTCAATGGCTCATCATCATTCTTCTATGTAACAAAGAGAACCATAAAAACCTCCGGGTGAGTTAGAATTTTGACCAAATGACACTTCAGACTGAGTTAGCTATCATTTTGTATATGAAAAAAATACCCATAGTCTAGAGTTAGAAAATGTTTCCACCATACTTGTAGTTTAACTTGTTGGTTCCCAGTTGAGCGACTGTTGCCATTTCGGCTACTTGTTTGAAGTGACATACACCTCACAGTCTCTAATGACATGTGTGATTTGATAGCAGTAAGAAACTAGAGGACCAATGGTACTGTAAACGCTCACCTGAGATCTGGGATATATACCAATAAACTTGTTTGACTATTATGGTAATGGGCGACCTATATCGAACTTGCCGTAAAACAGGTCAAGGTCATCACAGCCTCATACATTATATATACTTTTTAGAACTCTAGTCCACAATGCTACATGCCAAGTTTTTTTTTTTTGAAATTGGTCCACCGGTTCCGGAGAAGAAGATTTGTGAAGGGTTTTTACCATATATGGACATCTTGGTCATGTGACCTGGATTATTTATCAAGTCACATTTATATGTCAAGTTTTAAAATCATAGGCCTTCTGATTCTCGAGAAGAAGATTGTTTAAATGTTTTTGCTATTTAAAGCCATGACGACCACCTTGGTCATGTGACCTAGACCATTTATATAAACTTTCCTTTCCCTTTCCTAAGGATGCTCCACATGAAGTTTGGCTTTGATTGGCCAAGCGGTTTCAGAGAAGAAGATCTTTGAATATTATAGTAATATACATGTATATTGCCCCGGGGTTGTGGCAGACCAGCCCCTAGGGTCCAAATGTTTTCAGAAGAATAAACCCTCAGTCCATTTTCCCATTTCATTTAAGTTCCCGCCTTCAAATGACATTTTGACAACTTTCCTCATTTAAATGCATGGGCGACCTATTTTGACCTTGCCATAAAATAGGTCTAGGTCATCCCAGGGGCATGATTTATGTAAATTTTGTAGTGTTTATCTCCCTGACGTTTCATGCCAAGTTTCAAAATCACAGGCCTTCTGGGCCTGGAGAAGAAGATTGTTAAAGGTTTTTTGCTATTTTTAGCCATGGCGACCAGCTTGGTCATGCGACCTGAATCATTTATATAAACTTTCTTTTCCCTTTCCTAAGGATACTCCACATGAAGTTAATTGGCTTTGATTGGCCAAGCGGTTTCAGAGATCTTTGAAATTGTTGTCGACGACGGACGACGACGACGACGGACGACGGACGGACGCCGGAGCATGGCCATCCTATAAGCTCACCTTGTGAGCCTTCGACTGAAGTGAGCTAAATCGATGATCTCGAAAATTCTGTAGTGCACAAAAACTGCAATTGGCATAAACCTTGTTCAATATGGTCTTGTAGTATTGTTTTGGCCTTCATTCTACACAAACCCAAATTTAAGTCATTTCGTTTAAATGGACAGTAACTACAGACATTTCATCTATATCTGTTTCCTGTGAAGCCCTGATAAACCACCCACCTCCTGGTGTTTAAAATATAGTGTAAGCCATCCATAAAACTAATGATAAACGACATGAAGGAATTCCATGATGCACTAGAAACATTTATAGCTCAAGTTCTAGTTCTAAAGCCATCACACTGCTTTGTACAGATGGGATAACACGTTGTAAAGGTGAACCTGAGGCCAATGGTCCTGAGAACGTTCATATGAGATTTTGTATTTTTGGGAGGTAAAATGAACCTTAACATTTAAAACCCTAAAAGACTTCATTAAGTTATCAAGTTGTCAGTATCTATGAAAATTCAAGTCACCGGATACAAAACGTTCTGAAAATACTAATATTTCCACTACTCTCATCGCAATTTAAGTGACCAGCTTTGACATTGCCGCAAAATAGGTCAAGGTAAACCAAAATCATGATTTTTACAAACTATGACGATATTCCAAAGTCGCCAATGCGACACGCCAATTGTCCTTAAATCGGTCTACTGGTCCCAGAGAAAAAGATTCTGAAATGTTTTTGATATTTTAGCCCTGGTGGCCATATTTGTCACGTGACCTGTATCATTTATAGAAACGTTTGTTCCTCCGTCATTAAGATGCTACATATTAAGTTTGGCTTTAAAAAACCATGTGGTTTCTGGGAAAATTAAGCTGTAATTTTAATAATTAAATGATCTTTATGATAAATGATCAAGTAATTACATTGGGCAGGCCTTTTTTACTCGAAATACTTCATGAAAACATGTCCATATAAAGTACAACTGGGGTATACAGGTATATTAAGGGGTATACCTGTTTTTCTTGTTTTGGATCCAAAACATAGATTGTGGGTACTCGTTAGAACCTCCTCAGCGAGGCGGTTCTAACGTGTACATGTACCCACAACCAATGTTTGAGCAAAAAATATTAAAAATATCATTTTTTTTTTCTATTGAATTTTTCAATTTTTACAGCTGAAATAAAATCTCTGTATATTGCATGGGCATACATTATTTTCTCAAAAACAAAATGTCTCTGTTTACCAAGTTTCAGGTCCAACCTACAAAACTTTCTGAAAAATCCATTGTGTCCAGTTTTTTTTCCATTTAACAACTTATATGACCAAATTTGACATTGCCGCAAAATAAAAGGCCATGATTATTATAAATATGATGGGCCAGAGTCCCCGATGCTACATACGAACTTTCCGGATGAAATCGGTCTGCTGGTTCCTAGGGAAACGACTCTAAAAGGTTTTAGCTATTCATAGCCGTGGCGGCCATCTTGATCACCGGGAATCAACCATATACATATAGTAGTTCGTTCCTCCATCATTAGGATGCTCCACACAAGTTTGGCATTGATTAGCCAAGTGATTTCTGAGAAAATTAAGTGTTTGTTTTAATACCTAAACAATCTTTGGCCAAGGTCAAGAAATGACAATGACCTTTTATACTCACAAAACTTCAACTCAATAAGTTGTCTGTATCTTCCATGTTTAAGGTCACAGGCTGCAAAACGTTCTGAACAATCAAATGTTCCCACTTTTTCCCATTGAAAAACCAATGTAACCAAATTTGACCATGCAGTATAATAGGTCAAGGTCAACCAAAGGTCATGATTTATATAAATTATGGGCAGTGTCTCCAATGCTACATTCCAAGTCTCATTGTAATCGGTTCACTGGTTCGGCAGAAGAAGATTTTTTTTTAAATATCTTTGCTATTTGTAGCCCTGGCAGCCATCTTTGTCATGTGACCTGGACCTTTTATACAAACTTCCCTCTTTCTAAGGATGTTCCGTATGAAGTTGGGCTTTCATTGGCCCAATGTTTTCAGGGAAGATGCTTTTACATCGTGAACGACGAAAACGACGACGACTATAGAGCATCTATCCAAAAAGCTCACTTTTCAATTCAAGCTCAGGTGAGCTAAAATTGTGTTAATACAAAGTCATCCATGCCTGTGTTTATAAAATGGTGACGTTCCACGTCGTGAACCTAAATTTGTTTTTTTTCTAGGTCTCTTGTATTCAACTGGTGTCTATTTCAGCAATGTTTCAACATTGCTGATGTGTGCAGATATAACATAAATTTGGGTGACCAAATGGTCATCTTTTGGGAAAGAACTGATGAGATGCAAGACATCATTTTGTGTTTCCATTCTAATTTGTTATTTTGTTTGGCTCGCGTTTTGTGTTTGTATTTGGTGCGGCACTTAGGCTATGTTATGCTGGTTCCTAGTCATTTCTTACGTCCTCCTTATGAAGTTTGACCATGAACAATTTTCTTTTCGACCACTCTTTCTCTTCCGGCGATTGGAGAAGAAATGTTATGGAGAAAACAACATGAGGCTTGCTCAGAATCAGTGTTGAAAGGGTAATCGATCGTCCTTACATGACCTTAGCTTTTGTAGCTCAAACCAACTGATTGCCCAGTGGATTTGGAAAACATACAAAGACATAAAACCGTATGTGTGGAGTATCTTTATTGTACAAATATAATTTCAAATACAATTCCAATGTCTCAAGCATTGCAACAAAACTGTGGAACATGGCATAGACATAGAGCAATTGTTTGAACCGCGTGTACACATAATACATATACAACCTCAGTGTTGTATTTCGTTCTATATTTGCACATACATGTCATAACTCATGCAGTGTGCCTATATGAATATTAATTAAAGATGATTTGAAATAAGTCTGCCAATCTTTTTGGGGCGTTCAAACAACACTTATTGCTCAACTTCTTTATGTCCCATTGAGCCATTCACCATGTGATGTCGAATTGGAACAATTTTGATGACCAGCACCACTTGTAACATTTAAATACGCTTTTCATAAATATCATAATGTAACAATGAGTTTTTACGTAACAATAGGTTTCGGAGTGTCCTGGACCATGCCCGTTGTGTTGGTGCCGCAAGGTGGCGGTACAGCATTTACATAGTCACACACATGTAGGATCTTGTTATACACCAAATCTGGAACAGAAATTAAAGGTACTAGTATGCACTGATATATAATTTTAATTCAGTGCACCGTTTTCGCGCCTTATTACGAGCATACTAGCATGCGATGACATATAATTTTAATTCAGTGCACCGCTTTCGCGCCTTATTACGAGCATACTAGCATGCGATGACATATAATTTTAATTCAGTGCACCGCTTTCGCGCATTATTACGAGCATTCAAGCATGCGATGACATATCATTTTAATTCAGTGCACCGCTTTCGCGCCTCATTTCGAGTATTCTAGCATGCGATGACATGTAATTTTAATTCAGTGCACCGCTTTCGCGCCTTATTCCAAGCATACTAGTATGCACTGACATATACAATGTAATTGTAATTCAGTGCACCGTTTTCGCGCCTTATTTCGAGGTTACTAGTATGCATTGACATATAATTTTAATTCAGTGCAGCGCTTTTGCGCCTTATTCCGAGCATACTAGCATGCGATGACATATAATTTTAATTCAGTGCACCGCTTTCGCGCCTTATTACGAGCATACTAGCATGCATTGATACACAATTTTAATTCAGTGCACCGCTTTCGCGCCTTATTACGAGCATTCAAGCATGTGATGACATATAATTTTATTTCAGTGCACCGCTTTCGCGCCTCATTTTGAGCATACTAGCATGCGATGACATACAATTTCAATTCAGTGCACCGCTTTCGCGCCTTATTACGAGCATACTAGCATGCAATGACATACAATTTTGATTCAGTGCGGCGCTTTCGCGCCTTATTCCGAGCATACATGTATAAGTATGTATTGACGCGGGTTTAGTTTTAATTCCGCGCACCGTTTTTCGCGCCATATTCCAAGCATGATAATAAGCATTGATACATGTATTTTTAATTCAGTTCACCGTTTTCGACCTTATATCTAGCATGCTTGTAAGCATTAGTACATGTAATTTTAATTCAGTGCACCGTTTCCGCGCCATATGCCGAGCATCTGTGCATTTGATCAATAAAATTAGTTTTCTTCAAACTAAAATAATATTTGAAATGAGGAGTTTCAAATAATATTCAGAGTTACGGCCCTAAAATGTTGTTGACATTTTGCTTCCGCTCTCAACATGTACATGTACATACGTGTATGATGTACCTTGACCATTTTGGCCAAATTTCCACAATCTTTGAATTTAAGTTTATACGAGAATGATGGGTCATTTTTGATCATCTATAGATGTTTCGCAGTTTAAACAGTTAATTTGAATATCAGTTAATATCAGTAATGGTCATAGCACAAAATTTAAGTATGTGCTATATTCATACCGTAATCGTTCCAATTAGCGCACAGTCCGCTAAACTGTTCAAAACTAAGGTTTCTAATAAGCGCACATATTTAAGTGTTCCAAGCGTTGCAAAATAGTGGATCAGTTTTAATGCTATGTATATGGTATAAGTGTGTAAGATTTAATATGTAAAATATCAATATGCCAGTCAAGCAATGTGTGCTTATGCACATGTCTTTCGAAAACGAGCAGGGCGTGTCATCAGGAAAACATGTCCGTGAAATGTATGCATGTACCCCCTTGAACCCCACTTTATATAGAAAAACTGGGGTTTGCAGGAGTATACCTATTTTTCTTAATTTTGCTCCAAAACATAGAATGTGGGTACTCGTTAGAACCGCCTCGCCGAGGCGGTTCTAACATGTACCCACAATCTATGTTTTGAGCAAATTTAAGAAAACAATATCAGAATTTTTCTATTCAAAATTTTCATTTTTGACAACTTTAAAAATCTCTGTATATAGCATGGGCATGTTTTCGCAATGTGCTGATTAGAATAAGTACGGTAAGTCAACCAATGTATACCTCCAGGACAGAGAGTATGCCCGAAGAAAAATCCTTCACTACAGGTATAGTAAGATCTACATTTTGTCTCTTCGTCAGCATAGAAACCATTGCTTTTGTCAGAACAGTCTCGGAATGTTCCACAAGGTGGTGGTACCTTCCATTTACTGAAAGAGAGGATGCAGAATTATAAAAAGTATATCTATTAATGAATAAGATTTGTTTCAGATTGGTCCATTTCCTGATCATTGCTTACTTTTACCTATTTAAAATGTCTTTTTAACACTGTTAAAAAAGTGCAAGACGTTGTAGGGGTAACCCAATATAAATTTAATACTGTTTTTCAGTTATAGAAGACAAGAAAACATACAAGTATATCAAATATTTTATGCACATGTATGTTATCTAATTTTGTATGTTAATAAATCATTAAGTTATACCAGAAGGTTGCCCTAATGTCACAAAGCACATATGACACAGCTGATAAACACGTGTTATGGAATGGGTGCCGCACAATGCAATTCTACCCGAAGTTGAGATGGAAACTTCGAGTTTCCTCCTATTCAATTAACTCTATTGACTGATATATAGGCGCAGTCAATGCAGAAATTGAACATTTATTGAATGAAAGTAAAATAAGAAATCCAGGTTATTTCGTTTTCGCAAACATCTCCGCGCCATGAACATATAGTGCTTCTAACACAATAACATTGAAGTGCTTGCGAAAACAAAATAATCAGGATTTCTTATGCTATTTTCTTTCAATAATGTTCAATTTTGCATGGACTGAACCCATCTATTTTTCAGCAGAGTACACGCTATAGGAGAAAACTCTAATATCTAACCTCAACATTTGTCTCAATTGCAGTGTGTGTCACCGATCATTTATCGGTTTGTATGTAAACAATACCACGTGATTGTCAGTAGTGTATAATATTCACTGATACATGTACATGTACAATTCACCAAGTACAAAATGTATAACTCCATGAAAAATCGAATTTGATATATACACATGGAAATAAGTTAGGGAACACCTGTAATAATGTGCCTACCAACTTTGGACTGTATCTATCCTTCTTTGTAAAAATTATGAAGAATGTTTTGACAATTTGTCAGAAACTGTAGTCTCCAAAGTTGCTCCTATGTGAAAATGGTTAAGATGAAACATAAACTGCGGCGTAGGGCGGCCATCTTTGATTCAGAAAATGTTTGCTAAATTTAAGAAACGCACTGCTAGACTTTGCGATAATTTCATTATTAGAAATCACGTTGTCGTAATTTTTGGTAAGCATAAAGCTAAGATATTACTTGTGGAACTTTGATCATGAGTTCGTTATTTTCTGACTGATTGTCGGCGGTAGGCCCATACTTTTCCGGGGGTAGGTTTCATGTTCACGTTTTGTTCTTTGGGTATACATTTTGCAGGTTGTAAATGTTGGGCCAGATGTTCGATATGACCCTTTAGGAATCTAAACATGTACATTCTGGTTATAGTGTCCTAGCGGAATTATTCTTTTACGGCATTATTTGCAAAATATCCAAGAATTTTAATTTCCATAGAAATCAATGCAAACTGTAGATTTTGTATGGTTAGTTGGTTTTGAGATGAAGCATGAAGTTTTAGGTCCGAAGTCGTTTATTCATTCAGAACGATCAGATGCAACATTTTATTCCTGTTTTGCTTTCAAAAATTGAGATTTGCGGAGCGCAGAAGCAATAAGGCAAACTTGTATTCAGTAAAAATGGAGTTTTTCGCATATGGCATATTGTATCCTCCGTAGCACAAAGACAAAATGTTGTGAATTTCCATAAATTGGTCTGTAGCTAGGCCAAGGTATGAAATATATGTGATAAAAATTTCAGTATCGCCAGAAAAAAGGAAAATGGATTTTTCTCAACTTTCCCCAAGGGCTAAAAGTGTTCCCTAACTTATTTCCATGTGTATATGTTTCCCGATTTTAGTCTACTTTTGTCATGTTTACAAGAGCAGAATTTCTGAACATAAATATGAAATATTTGTATTGCATTTTTTTTCTAATTCAGCCAAATACCAGACTACAAATGGAGTTCCGTTTATATACGTCTTTCATTTCTAATCAATCATTGACCTACTCTTCACATATGAGTGTTTCTGTGTTGAATGCCTCATCGTGCTCGCAGTTTACCACGATTGCCACGCCCTCTGAACACTTTGTGTAGGAACGGCAATTCTCCTCATATACACCATCTGTTCTGTTGAAACAATTTGCTGCCAGACCAGCGGCTGAAAAATATGACTTGATCATCAAGTTAAACTTGTCTAACATGCATGTACATACAGTTAAGTATGCATCTCAAATTTAAGCTTTCAATCATTGCTTGTCTGTTTGTTTGTTTGTTTGTTTGTTTGTTTGTTTGTTTTTAGGTTTAATTTCTCTGTCGGCATTTTTTTTCAGTCAACTCGGGACAGAGTGTGCCGGAGCCAACGCTTACTGGGTTTAACCACAACTCTGGGGAGTCTTTGTATCTTGCTCAAGAACACAACATGGTGCCGCCAGTGAGGATCGAACCCAGGACCTTTCCATTCTTGTTTTTCTAAAAATGAGGACTATGAAAATGATGAAGCAGCCAAAATTGTATGACGTCTTCACTTTGCGATAACCAAGCCTTTAGCATGCATCACGAAAACATGTCCTTTTAATGTGTACCCCTTGTAGCCCACTTTTATATAGCAAAGCTGGGGAATGCAGGGGTATACCTATTTTTCTTATTTTTGCTCAAAAACATAGATTGTGGGTACTCGTTAGAGCCGCCTCGAAGAGGCGTTTTAACGTGTACCCACAACCTATGTTTTGAGCAAAATTAAGAACAATATAAATACAATTCTACTGAAAATTTTCACTTTTTGGGAGTAAAGAAAAACTGTATGTTACATGGTCATGTGTTAAGCTCATATACATGTACATGTACGTTTGTTAACGCATTTCTTTTTAAATATGCATTCCTCTTTTTATAAGTAAGTTAAAATCTACCCAAATGTTCAGTTTCTCTATAATATTTCTAGGCAAAGTTATTTGCAGTAAGCAGATGGACCACCATATTTCTTTTACCTTCCTTTCTATGCGGAATAATTCATAAAATATCAATTAATGGAAAAGAAACTGTCATATCAATTAATTGATAAGGAGTGTTCCGGTATTTGTATAAGTAAGTCTATTTGGATCGGGAAAAAGAGGCTCAATATGGGGTGCTTGAAATTACCTAAAACTAGTTCTTCTTGTGTTTGTTTGGAACTGTTTAATTATAAAGCATGTTGATATACCTGCTGTTTGCATGAAAACGTTTTTGAATGATTTTTCTTTGTAGGTAGCAGTTTAGCATTCATTTACTTGTTTATTTACTCGTTAGATATTCGTTCGTGTGCCCAAATATTCAGTCCAATTTGTATATGCCAAATTTGCACGTTTGCAAATAAGACCCGGTGTGTAAATTTTGCCCCGGTGTGCAAATTAACCCATTAGCAAATTTCAAAGGTAAAATTAGATTTGCATATTTCAAATGTAAAAAAAAATGATTTGCATATTTCAAATGTAAAAAACAAAATTTGCATAATTATTAAAACGTAAAAATAAATTAAGATTTGCATCTGGTCAGGCCAGTGGAGTAAGGCTCAAGTCCATTGCTGTATGTGAGGCACCTGCTGTATGTGAGGTACCTGTGAGAAAGCAGGTTCCTGATCCACAGCCATCAGGAAAACATATCCGTGCAGTATATACCCCCTGAAACCCCACTTTTATATAGACAAACTGTGGTATACAGGGGTGTACCTATTTTTCTGATTTTTGCTCCAAAACATAGAGATTGTCGGTACTCGTTAGAACCGCCCCGCCAAGGCGGTTCTAACGTGTACCCACAATCTATGTTTTTAGCAAAAATAAGAAAAGCATCAACATTTTTCTGCTAAAAAAATCGTTTTTGACAACATAAAAAATCTCTGTACATTGCATGGGCATGTTTTCGTAATGGATGGATTTGAGCTTATTGGACCAATGAGTTAATTTACACCCTTGCAGATTTTACCCCTGTGTGTATCTGAATTCGCATGCGCTATTTGCTTTACCCCGAGTAAAATTTGCACACCAGAGCCAATTTGCACGCTTGTGAATTCGGCGCAAGCGTTTTGGACTGAAGTCGAATGTTGTGCCCCCAGTGAAGACATTGAAACAGAAGCAATATTTTGAAAAACGTAGCAATAAGCACATAAGCTTCAATGCATCCGCTCCCATCGAAACTTATGGAACTTGGTAAGATTTTAGAAAAGTGTAGGCTATATTATGTAAATACATGTACTTACAAATAAATGCAGCTGAGATCCATGTGAAAAACGCCAGTCTTAACTCATCCATCTTGCCGTTCGCCAGAACACAGGATACCTACACAAACTGGTAACATCCCAATTTATTTAGTAAGGGCCAACCCAATGTATGCGGTTTGATATAACTTAGATATACAAAGGGATTAATATAATGATATTCCGCCCTCCGACTAGGGCAAATCAGTCACGTAGAGGCTTGGCGCCTAGATAGCATTATCATCAGGATAACATTTCCCTGTTATATATACCCCCTTATACCCCACCGTTTTTATATAGCAAAACTGGGGTATGCAGTGTTATACCATTTTTAGCCGAAGGCTCAAGGGGAGCTTATAGTATTGTACTCGAGTCGGCGTCCTTGCGTGTGTGCGTTCAGATTTTCAAAGATCTTCTTCTCTGAAACCGCTCGGCAAATCAAAGCCAAATTTTATATGAAGCATCTATATGATGTATATAGATAATCCAGGTCACATGACCAAGATGGCCGCCACGCCCGTATATGATAAAACCCCTTCAAAATCTTCTTCTCTGGAACCGATGAACTGATTTCAACGAACCTTGGCATGAAGCATCTATGACTCAAGTACTACAATGTATATATAAATCATGCCCCTGCAATGACTTTGACCTATTTTATGGCAAGGTCAGTTTTGGAAACACTGGCTTTTACATGGGGAAAAAGTGAAAACTGTGGATTTTTTGAAAACTATTGCAGCCTGAGACCTGAAAAGTGGAAGATGCAAACAACTAATGGATTAGATAGAAGTATAAGATTAATTTAGGTCTAGGTCCATACACACTTTTCAAAGATATTCTCCTCTGAAACCGCTTGGCCAATCAAAGCCAAATTTTATAATGAATCATCTAAAGGAAGTGGGAACCAATTTATTTATAAATAATCCAGGTCACATGACCAAGATAGCCGCCATGCCCATATATCGTAAACAACAACAACAACAACAACAACAACAACAAAAGTACCAGTTTTGTTGGAACAATTTGATATTATGCCTACATGATGCAGACCCATTTGACATTTGCATGAAAAAATTATTGCGAAACAAGCAAATTCAGAGAATTGATGTGCCCCGCTTTGATTGTATAGTTATACAAATATAGTCTGAGAATAATGTATCAGCGTTTTTGTTTTCGCTACACGAACAGTACAATTCCTCCTCTTCTTCTTCTTAGTTTTAACATTGGTGTCTCTTCCATCTTTTTACATTTGTCCTGGCTTCCATGAAGTGTAGCGTCATATTTCAAAATGGGGAGATAATCCAGTATAACAATTTATACATGCATGCAGCTTACCAACAAAATCAAGCCTATCTCAGCCTACGTTCGTCTTAAATTAAAAAAAAAAATAGTAGTAAATTAATAAATTTAGTAACAAAGTAAAGGGAAGACCTTGTGCTTTAGAATGATGTTTTAATATACAAATTACCTGATTTGCATATAAATTACTATGCAAATTATACACATCTATCACTTATTTTACGATATATGACTCCTATGTTTTACCCATTGAATCAGCTTATATGTCGATTTAAAAAAACTGTCTTAAATTGAACCTTAATACATTTTTTATCGATTAATATTTGTTTTTGTTCCAAGAAGGGTAGCGTCATATTGCAAAATGGGGACATAACCCAATAGTTCATTATTATACATACAGGCGGTCTACCAACACATTAAAGCATATTTCAGCTACGTTCGCCTTAAATTTATTGATTAAGAATCAAAGTAAATGAAAGGCGATTGTGCTTCAGAATAATGTTTCAATATGCAAATTATCTGATTTGCATATTAACGAATATGCAAATTTTACTTATTTATCACAAATTGCTCCATAGATGACACCGATGTCTTATCCCATTAAATCAGGTAAAATAACGTTTTAAAGAACAGAAAGTGTCTTAAATTTAACCTAGGTACCTCTTCTATCTTTTTACATTTGCCATTGCTTCCAATATAGTTATACAAATATAGTCTGACAATAATGTATCAGCGTCTTTGTTTTCGCTACACGAACAGTACAATTCCTCCTCTTCTTCTTCTTAAATCAGAAATTTCAAGTTTCTAGCCATTTTCTGCGTTTGAACAGACCGGCTTATATCGGACCTGGTCGGAAACCTCGAAGACAGGTTTACTCATGTCGTGACTCCTGTATGTATTTCATGTGTAACGAACAGCCGAGCCATCCCGTGACACAGGTATTTCAGGCGTCAGATCAGATTAAGGGGTGTCGATAGTAATAAATAAGACAACTGTAATGAGCTAAAAAAGCAAGAGTTATTGTTATTTGGTACTTGTGAAAGCCTTTGGATGATCTATACTAATATAGACAAGAAACATCTTTAAAAAAGATACTTGTCGAAGATTAATATCTGTTCTGCAATAGGGTACAGGATGCATGATGTACATTTTATTTATGCTTTATTCTAAAATATAAATTGTTGACAGTGCATAGAAGCTCAGTGATGTAGTAGTGATACCTAAGCACACGATATATAGATGTGGGACAGAAATCCATCTTTGACGGACACAAGACTAGTTTGCTCTGTTGTTGAAATGACATCACTACCTTAGCCTGACAGCTAAACGCTCAGTGAAAAAACTGTACCTATTCGTTTTAACGTTGACAGTTTTAATGCATATATACCTACCCCAAAATACCTGGGTATCAATCTGATGCAAAAAAGTAAAAATACCGTTATTGTGCGGTGAGCCCTTACTGGCGGAAACAACTCGTTCTGTGAAGCAGAGATTTGATCCGAACACGCCTGTATTCAATGGAGAAAATCCGAACGCATCTTATCTACGATGGCCTGCATGGATCATAAAATTTCAAAATCCACAGATTTTTTATTTTAATTTTTCTTTGCAAAAGCTTTCGTCACACAAAAAGCGATTAAAATGAATAACAATAAGGATCAATGATGACTTGTATAGTAAAAACATCATCTTAAAGAACTTTTTAAAGAGATGCAGTTTGTTGCCTTTTTCATCTTCCATATGGAAAAAAAACCCGGATGCAGGCCAAAAATGATCTGAGATGTCTTCGACAAATAACATAAATTGTGATGAAAATCATATGGTAGACGTAATTTGCATATGCCATCAATAGAAAAAATAAGAAGAATGAAATAATGAAAATGAATCGAAATTGCTTGCTTTGATCTTTTTTATTAAAAAAAAAAAAAAAAAAAAAAAAAAAAAAAAAAAAAATTCAATAACTTAACAGATGTTTTAACATCAGGAAAACATGTCCGAGAAACGTATACCCCCTTTAACCCCATTTTTATATAGCAAAACTGGGGTATGCAGGGGCGAGGCGGTTCTAACGTGTACCCACAATCAATGTTTTGAGCAAAAATAAGAAAACAAAAATAATCCAACACAATTTTCAATTTTACAGCTGAAAAAATTTCTCTGTATATTGCATGGACAAGTTTTCCAGAATTCTCTGACTGGAAAGCCTCTTCTGACTCAGATCCAGCCAGTATTGAAAGGGAAATAATATTTTTTTTTAGATTCAAGTTTAAGTCTTTAAAAATGTTACTATTATAGCATACTAATTGCCGGTGTCAGATAATATTTTGACCCCCATAATATTTTGACCCGGGGGTCACTTTTTCCCTATAATATTTTGACCCCCCCCTATAAAATATTGACCCCCCTATTTTTTTTCTGTCAACTGCTTAAAACAGCATTGGAATACTTATGTATGTACTCACTAAGAAGATTATAATATATTTATTAAGGTACGTCAAAGAATAAATTTCATGGGTAGGGGGGTCAAAATATTATACCATAATATAATGACCCCCCCATGTTCAAGTTACTTTTCTATTGATAATAGCTAGCCTTTTTTTCTCGTTATCACAAACGAAACCAAACAAGTGCAAAAATGATTTGCATTTATCTATTTCCATTATCACTGGTAAGGAGGGGGGGGGGGTCGATATAATATGGTATAATATTTTGACCCCCCCCCCCCCTACTATGTGTATGGTATTTTTAGATGATGATAAATGACCACTTTTTCATTAAATTATACACGAAATTCAGACATCTGATTGAAATAAATAAGCTTCACTAGGTTACATTCACGGACACACCTTGTGGGGGGGGGGCGGGTCAAAATATTATAGGCAAAAAGTGACCCGCGGGTCATAATATTATGACCCCCTCCCTACCCTGTTTATGCTATTTATTTATCTGATGATAAATTGCTTTTTCTTCTGTAATTACACTTGAAATTCAAACAAATATAAAAGCTTCAACATGCATCTATTCATGATACCAATGGTAGAGAGGGGGGTGGGGTCAATATATTATGGTATAATATTTTGACCCCCCTGTTGGGTGTATGCTATTTGTTTAGATAATGATAAAAGACCAGTTTCTCCTGCAATAATGCATGAAATTCAGACATCTGATTGAAATAAAACATCCTCACTATCTTACATTCATAGACACCACTTGTAAGGGGGGGGGGGTCAAAATATTATAGGCAAAAAGTGACCCGCGGGTCATAATATTATGACCCCCCCTACCATGTTTATGCTTTATATTAATATGATGATAAATTGCTTTTTCTCATGTTATTACACATAAAAATTAAACATTTAATCAAATGTAACAGCTTCAACATGCATCTATTTTCATAATACTGGTAGGGGGGGGGGTCAATATATTATGGTATAATATTTTGACCCCCCTGTTGGGTGTATGCTATTTGTTTAGATAATGATAAAAGACCAGTTTCTCCTGTAATAAGGCATGAAATTCAGACATCTGATTGAAATAAAACAGCTTCACTACCTTACATTCACGGACACCACTTGTAAGGGGGGGGGGTCCAAATATTATAGGCAAAAAGTGACCCGCGGGTCATAATATTATGACCCCCCTACCCTGTTTATGTTATTTCTTTGTTTGAGGATAAATTGCTTTTTCTCATGTTATTACACAAAAAATTCAAACATTTAATCAAATATAACAGCTTCAACATGCATCTATTTTCATAATACTGGTACAGGGGGTGGGGGGGTCAATATATTATGGTATAATATTTTGACCCCCCCCCCCCTGATACGTGTATGCTATTTGTTTAGATAATGATAAATGACCAGTTTCTACTGTAATTAGGCATGAAATTCAGACATCTGATGGAAATAAAACAGCTTCACCACGTTACATTCACAGCACCACTTGTAAGGGGGGGGGGGGGGGTCAAAATATTATAGGCAAAAAGTGACCCGCGGGTCATAATATTATGACGCCCCTACCCTGTTTATGTTATTTCTTTGTATGATGATAAAATGCTTTTTTTATGTTATTACACATAAAATTCAAACATTTAATCAAATATAACAGCTTCAACATGCATCTATTTTCATAATACTGGTACAGGGGGGGGGGGGTCAATATATTATGGTATAATATTTTGACCCCCCCCTGTTGGGTGTATATGTTATTTGTTTAGATAATGATAAAAGACCAGTTTCTCCTGCAATAATGCATAGAGTTCAGACATCTGATAGAAATAAAACAGCTTCACTACCTTACATTCACGGACACCACTTGTAAGGGGGGGGGGGGGTCATAATATTATAGGCAAAATGTCAAAGTCAAAGTCAAAGTCAAAATTTATTCAGTATTGATCCTTAACAGAGAATCATGACCGAAAAACATAAAAGACACTTCAAAGACATATAAGACGTATACCAACGTACAGGACAAACTACACATATAATTACTAAAATAAAATGTTGTAAATGTCTCTGAAAAAGATTTGTTACAGCTGCATTATCTACCTGAGGACTGGCGTATCTGCAGGCACCTTTCTATAAACAACATTAATAAGGTTAATATCTCTGTGTCATTTGTACTTAACAAAAATATAAATTGTTCTTCCCTTGAAAGGGTCTCAAAAGGCACTGTAAATGTATTTATTTTTGCAAAAAACTCATCCCTTTGTTGCTGATAGGTTTTACAGATCATCAAAAAGTGAAATTCGTCTTCAACGCAACCACTTTCATTACAAAGTTTACATAATCTTTGGTCAACAGCTTTTTTACTGTAACGACCAGTCTCTATCTCAAGTTGATGGTTGGAAATCCTTAATTTTGATAGATTGAAAATTAAATGTTTATCTAACTTTATACATATATAGTTTTCTAGCTGAAAATTGTTTTTAAATGTCTTAAATGTTCTAAGTTTATCAAGTGTTCTGCCTTTAACTGTGATCTCACCAGATATAGCCTTTTTGAAGAAGAAATTATATCTTTCTAACAATTTGCATTTAACAGCTTTTATAAGCTTCCTCTTTGAAAAAGTTCCTTTATTTTTCCATACGTGTTCAAATCCAATCAAATTCAAGAATTTTTTAATTTGGTCACCAAAACTTGATTTTTCTTCATATTCACCTGATACACTTTGAAAAACAAATTTGTCCTGAGATTTATTGTTTTCTTCATCATTTATATGGAGCCATTATTTCAATGAGAGCAATGAAGCAGATATGGCCAAAAAGTGACCCGCGGGTCATAATATTATGCCCCCCCCCCCTATCCTGTTAATGCTTTTTATTATTATGGTGATAAATTGTTGTTTTTTCTGCTGCAATTATACATGAAATTCAAACACTTAATCAAATATAGCAGCTTCAACATGCACCTATTTTCAATAATACTGGTACAAGGGGGGGGGGGTCAATATATTATGGTATAATATTTTGACCCCCCTGTTAGATGTATGTTATTTGTTTAGATAATGATAAAAGACCAGTTTCTCCTGCAATAATGCATAATTCAGGCATCTGATTGAAATAAAACAGCTTCACTACCTTACATTCACGGACACCACTTGTAAGGGGGGGGGGGGTCAAAATATTATAGGAAAAAAGTGACCCCCCTACCCTGTTTATGCTATTTCTTTGAATGATGATAAATTGTTTTTTTCTCATGTTATTACACTAAAATTCAAACATTTATTTCGATCAGATGTCAGAATTTCATGCATAATTACAGGAGAAACTGGTATTTTATCATTATCTAAACAAATAACATACACCTAACAGGGGGGTCAAAATATTATACCATAATATATTGACCCCCCACCCCTGTTCCAGTATTATCAAAATAGATGCATGTTGAAGCTGTTATATTTGATTAAGAGTTTGAATTTCATCTGTAATTACAGGAGAAAAAGTAATTTATCATCATATAAATAAATAGCATACACAGGGTAGGGGGGTCATAATATTATGACCCGCGGGTCACTTTTTGCCTATTATATTTTGACCCCCCCCCCCTTAAAGTGGTGTCCCTGAATTTAACCTAGTGAAGCTGTTTTATTTCAATAAGATGTCTGAATTTCATGCATAATTACAGGAGAAACTGATCTTTTATCATTATCTAAACAAATAACATACACCTAACAGGGGGGTCAAAATATTATACCATATTATTGACCCCCCACTCCCCTGTTCCAGTATTATCGAAAATAGATGCATATTGAAGCTGTTATATTTGATTAAGTGTTTGAATTTCATGTGTAATTACAGGAGAAAAAGCAATTTATCATCATATAAATAAATAGGATAAACAGGATAGGGGAGTCATAATATTATGACCCGCGGGTCACTTTTTGCCTATAATATTTTGACCCCCCCCCCCTGATACCAGTGGTATCAAGAATAGATGCATGTTGAAGCTGTTATATTTGTTTGAATTTCATCTGTAATTACAGGAGAAAAAGTAATTTATCATCATATAAAAAAATAGCATACACAGGGTAGGGGGGGTCATAATATTATGACCCGCGGGTCACTTTTTGCCTATAATATATTGACCCCCCCCCCTAAAAGTGGTGTCCCTGAATTTAACCTAGTGAAGCTGTTTTATTTCAATCAGATGTCTGAATTTCAGGCATAATTACAGGAGAAACTGGTCTTTTATCATTATCTAAACAAATAACATACGCCTAACAGGGGGGTCAAAATATTATACCATAATATATTGACCCCCCCCCCTGTTCCAGTATTATCGAAAATAGATGCATGTTGAAGCTGTTATATTTGATTAAGTGTTTGAATTTCATCTGTAATTACAGGAGAAAAAGCAATTTATCATCATATAAATAAATAGGATAAACAGGGTAGGGGTAGGGGGAGTCATAATATTATGACCCGCAGGTCACTTTTTGCCTATAATATTTTGACCCCCTCCCCCGCTAAAAGTGGTGTCCGTGAATTTAACCTAGTGAAGCTGTTTTATTTCGATCAGATGTCAAAATTTCATGCATAATTACAGGAGAAACTGGTATTTTATCATTATCTAAACAAATAACATACACCTAACAGGGGGGTCAAAATATTATACCATAATATATTGACCCCCCCCCCCCCCTTTTCCAGTATTATCGAAAATAGATGCATGTTGAAGCTGTTATATTTGATTAAGAGTTTGAATTTCATCTGTAATTACAGGAGAAAAAGTAATTTATCATCATATAAATAAATAGCATACACAGGGTAGGGGGGTCATAATATGATGACCCGCGGGTCACTTTTTGCCTATAATATTTTGACCCCCCCCCCCCCCCCCCTAAAAGTGGTGTCCCTGAATTTAACCTAGTGAAGCTGTTATATTTCAATCAGATGTCTGAATTTCATGCATAATTACAGGAGAAACTGATCTTTCATCATTATCTTAACAAATAACATACACCTAACAGGGGGGTCAAAATATTATACCATAATATATTGACCCCCCACTCCCCTGTTCCAGTATTATCGAAAATAGATGCATATTGAAGCTGTTATATTTGATTAAGTGTTTGAATTTCATGTGTAATTACAGGAGAAAAAGCAATTTATCATCATATAAATAAATAGGATAAACAGGATAGGGGGGGTCATAATATTATGACCCGCGGGTCACTTTTTGCCTATAATATTTTGACCCCCCCCCTGATACCAGTGGTATCAAGAATAGATGCATATTGAAGCTGTTATATTTGATTAAGTGTTTGAATTTCATGTGTAATTACAGGAGAAAAAGCAATTTATCATCATATAAATAAATAGGATAAACAGGGTAGGGGTAGGGGGAGTCATAATATTATGACCCGCAGGTCACGTTTTGCCTATAATATTTTGACCCCCTCCCCCCCTAAAAGTGGTGTCCGTGAATTTAACCTAGTGAAGCTCTTTTATTTCGATCAGATGTCAGAATTTCATGCATAATTACAGGAGAAACTGGTATTTTATCATTATCTAAACAAATAACATACACCTAACAGGGGGGTCAAAATATTATACCATAATATATTGACCCCCCCCCCCCCTGTTCCAGTATTATCGAAAATAGATGCATGTTGAAGCTGTTATATTTGATTAAGAGTTTGAATTTCATCTGTCATTACAGGCGAAAAAGTAATTTATCATCATATAAATAAATAGCATACACAGGGTAGGGGGGTCATAATATTTTGACCCCCTCCCCCCCTAAAAGTGGTGTCCGTGAATTTAACCTAGTGAAGCTCTTTTATTTCGATCAGATGTCAGAATTTCATGCATAATTACAGGAGAAACTGGTATTTTATCATTATCTAAACAAATAACATACACCTAACAGGGGGGTCAAAATATTATACCATAATATATTGACCCCCCCCCTGTTCCAGCATTATCGAAAATAGATGCATGTTGAAGCTGTTATATTTGATTAAGTGTTTGAATTTCACCTGTAATTACAGGAGAAAAAGTAATTTATCATCATATAAATAAATAGCATACACAGGGTAGGGGGGTCATAATATTATGACCCGCGGGTCACTTTTTGCCTATAATATTTTGACCCCCCCCCCCCCCCCCTAAAAGTGGTGTCCCTGAATTTAACCTAGTGAAGCTGTTTTATTTCAATCAGACGTCTGAATTTCATGCATAATTACAGGAGAAACTGATCTTTCATCATTATCTTAACAAATAACATACACCTAACAGGGGGGTCAAAATATTATACCATAATATATTGACCCCCCCCCCCCCCTGTTCCAGTATTATCGAAAATAGATGCATGTTGAAGCTGATATATTTGATTAAGAGTTTGAATTTCATCTGTAATTACAGGAGAAAAAGTAATTTATCATCATATAAATAAATAGCATACACAGGGTAGGGGGGTCATAATATTATGACCCGCGGGTCACTTTTTGCCTATAATATTTTGACCCCCCCCCCCCTAAAAGTGGTGTCCCTGAATTTAACCTAGTGAAGCTGTTTTATTTCAATCAGATGTCTGAATTTCATGTATAATTACAGGAGAAACTGATCTTTTATCATTATCTAAACAAATAACATACACCTAACAGGGGGGTCAAAATATTATACCATAATATATTGACCCCCCCCCCCCTGTTCCAGCATTATCCAAAATAGATGCATGTTGAAGCTGTTATATTTGATTAAGTGTTTGAATTTCACCTGTAATTACAGGAGAAAAAGCAATTTATCATCATATAAATAAATAGCATACACAGGGTAGGGGGGGTCATAATATTATGACCCGCGGGTCACTTTTTGCCTATAATATTTTGCCCCCCCCCCCCAAAAGTGGTGTCCGTAAATTTTACCTAGTGAAGCTGTTTTATTTCAATCAGATGTCTGAATTTCATGCGTAATTACAGGAGAAACTGGTCTTTTATCATTATCTAAACAAATAACATACACCTAACAGGGGGGTCAAAATATTATACCATAATATATTGACACCCCCCCCCCCCCTTGTACCATTGGTATCAAGAATAGATGCATGTTGAATCTGTTATATTTGTTTGAATTTCAAGTGTAATTACAGAAGAAAAAGAAATTTATCATCATATAAATAAATAGCATAAACAGGGTAGGGGGGTCATAATATTATGACCCGCGGGTCACTTTTTGCCTATAATATTTTGACCCCCCCCCACACACACACACAAGTGGTGTCCGTGAATTTAATGAAGTGAAGCTGTTTTATTTCAAACAGATGTTTGAATTTCATGTATAATTTAATGAGAAAGTGGCCATTTATCATCATCTAAAAATAGCATACACCCAGTAGGGGGGGTTGGGGGGGGGGTCAAAATATTATACCATAATATATTGACCCCCCCCTATCTACCAGTGATAATGGAAATAGATTAATGTAAATCGTTTGCACTTGTTTGGTTTTGTTTGTGATAACAAGAGAAAAAGGCTAACTATTATCATTAGAAAAGTAACTTGCACATGGGGGGGGGGTCAATATATTATGGTATAATATTTTGACCCCCCCTACCCATGAAATTTATTCTTTGACGAACCTTAGTAAATATATTATAATATTCTTTTTGAGTGCATACACAAGTATTCCAATGCTGTTTTAAGAAGATGACAGAAAAAAAATAGGGGGGGTCAATATTTTATAGGGGGGGGTCAAAATATTATAGGGAAAAAGTGACCCGCGGGTCATTATATTATGACCCGCGGGTCACTTTTTAGGCGGGTCAAAATATTATATTACACCGGGACTATAAATTATGATCGCAATGGCGGCAAGTGGTGGTTAATAATTTTGGTATCATCAGATTGGCAATTTTCTAATCTAAACATCCGTACATCACATGGGTTAAAACTTATTTTTGAAAAAAAAGTTTTATAAGTTTGATTATACGACGGGATATGCATCTTTTAAGAGGTGGGTATTGGAAAATGCTTACAGCAGCTTTAAAGGCGTTGAAAGACCTATCAATATATACATTATCTTATTTGATAATCATTTCCCTTTTCAAAAATCAGTTGTTGTTTTTTTGTCATTCTAAGTATGTTCTCGGAGATGTACTAGACAATTATGTTCAAAAATTTGAAAAAAATACTTTAAGCTGTCTTATAATTAAAGGTTTATTTATCAACAAAAATTGGTATCGATCCACCTTAACTGCTACTGTAACATGTAATCGGTACTACCTGTTGTCATGCGGTGCGGGTGCGGCTCTTTAGCCTTGGACGGCAACACATCTAGGCGTTCGCTAGTTCTCTACACAAAAATCTAGCTGGGCAGGGGGAACTCATTAGTTTTGGTCGACAGTCCTCTTAGGAGTTTACAAGCGAGCACAGCTAAGGTGGACATGTTATATGCCTGATGAGCGACTTCCAAAGAAAGTCTTCTATGGAGAACTACAAGAGGGAAAGCGCTCTCAAGGTGGCCAGAAGAAACGCTACAAAGACACACTCATTTCGACAAACCAATTGGGTATTGGGAACAGACTGCACAGGAGCGATCAAAGTGGCGAGGTCTCATCAACAAAGGAGCAGCTCGCTATGAAAAAAAAGAAAGAGAGAATCTGTGAAGCTGAAAGAAAGCGCAGAGAAAGCAAAGCCAATACCAATGGGCCACCAGCTTACTCCATGACATTGACTTGCTCTACTTGCAACCGACAATTTAGAGATAGAATTGGCCTAGTCAGCCATCAAAGAACTCACCAACACACACGAACCTGTTCAAGAAATAATGGTAATCTTTCTCATTAGTGAGAGACGAACGACCATGTACTTCATAGCATGATTAAATGACAACAAAAAGACATGTACTACAAAATTAAACCTGTACGCGTCCTAGTGCTTAACGAAACATTCTTCAAATCAATCGGACGAGGAAACGGTCTATAGCCCAAGATCTTATTGACCTCTGAACATTGTTTGTCAATGAACTGGACTTTTGAAAATGGCATTTCCTTGCGCCACTTGTAAGCAGATTTCTTGGAATTTCCCCGTTTAATACAGTACGCACAAGAGTCATTGCCACCGAGCGACGTCAAAGATAACGTGTATTTCCTCAAATCACTTGACAAAATCATTTCACAGAAACGAAAAATACTGCTTAGCGTTTCCACTGGGCTTTCTGCGACATCCTCATACAGAACTGCTTTCAATCTTTCCGGGTATTGCTTGGTTAATTTTCTAAAAGTTGTTATATCGTCCACTGATTCGTTACAATGATTAACCACATCTTTTCTAAATTTGGAGACCCCGCCCGAAATCAGGCCCGCATGAGACCTTGAGTTAAAGCTCCCTCGAGGGTCCCTTTGAAGGTATATAACTTTCATATTTGGATAAAGTGGGAGCATTTTCTCTATCATGGGCATTCGAAGACGTATGAATTTGATTACCCTTATAGGGGCCTCTAGACATTTTTGTTTCGCCTTGAAAAGACAATTGTCAATAGCCTTGAGGCTCCTACGGATCACGGTGGTCGACAAATTTTGTGCTGTTGAATTGTATACATTTCCTCGGATCTTCTTCAACATCTTGACATGTTTATTTGTGCAATTGTAAAAGTCGTGCAGCGAATCCTTGTAAAAAGAGTGAAATCCGTCACTCAAAGAGTCTAAATCAAGTTCTTGGAAATTGCACGAAAGCCAGTTATGTATATTTCCCAGTAAAGCTTCAAATGTGTTGGAACTGGTGGTAAGCTTCCTGCAATAAACAAGATCGGTTACAATACTTGCACGTGAATAAAAAAAATAGCAATTGTCTGGTGTAAACACACTTTCAACTCTAAATCTCACACTGTAAACAAACACAGCGACAGTTTGGTACTTCTACAAATAGAATAAACGGCAAGCTGAGTGAGCAGCTATTTCCCAAAAGGTAGACACTTCGTTGAATACGCACATTAAGGTCGCAAATCAATTTCAATTTCATTTTTTTTCTTCTGTATATTGCATGGGTACGTTTTCGTAATGTATTAGGATTTACCTTGTATTTCCAGAAACATACATCAGCTCCGTAGAATTCCGTTTTTCCAGGGAATCGTCTATATAATGAAGGGGCTCAAACAGGTAGAAGGTCCCGGGATAGCGCTGGAATATTCCGCCCATAAAAGTTGACCCCGTGCGCATGTATGCAGCAATAATCACTATTTTTGCTGTTGTTATGATCGTCTTTTCTGAAGTATGAATCATGCTATGATGAACATTCATGTAATAAACCTCTGAAAGTTTCTGATTTTTATACTGATATATGCATGTATGAAGAAGCGATTGGATAAGTGAGTTAACTCTAGCGCGGGTTTGTTATGCACTTTACCTAGTACAAATGCTCTCTACGTACTTTTTTTTTTTTTGACTATCTTTAGCAAAAAAGACCGTGGGACATACCGCTAGTACTCAATGACATGTTGATGCAGAATTATTGGACGCCAAAAGTGTCTGGTGGTAAGAAATAAAAACATTTGCTTCACCATCGTCATTATATCGTGCTCACATTGGATTATGTGCTGTATAGTTCACGTTATATAATGTTTAACTCCTTACCACCAGACAGTGTTGGCGTTCCATATATAATTTAATTTGACACCACAAAAACTGACACAGGACAAAAAATTACAGAACTACCGCCTTCAAGGGGACATAAATTGAGCCGCGACGCGAGAAAATCGGTCTTCGGGAGATCCGACCAGCTCTGATATAAACCGGGCTGTACAATCACAGAAACAGGCTAGAAGCTTGAAATTTCGGATTTAAGAAGAAGAGAAACTGTACTGTCCGTGTAGCGAAAACAAAGGCGCTGATCAGCTTCGCAGTTACTGCGAAGCTGATCTGCGCCTTTGTTTTCGCACAGGCAAAAATCCGGTTTTCTCGTGACGCGGCTCAATTGAGGGATAATCCAATTTTGTAGCACGCTCAACTCACCCGCAGAATTTGAGGTTGCTCTCAATATTAGGTCAGCATAATACAGCCCCTTTCACTCGAGCTTGTCGTTAAAGCATTTGTATTACACAAGAAGACCATGTGATCTGAAGATCTGAGTTTCCATCCATGTGACCTTTACAACGGCAAGCTCAAGTGAACTTTTTATCTTACTATGTGGAATTTCGGCCATGTAGATACCAATAGGTAACTGCTAAAATTGAAACAATTCTGCTTTTGTTCCTATCCTATTTCAAGTATGTGTTATTGAATGTTACGTGACAGTCTGCATGCTTAGTTTTTAACCCAATCATGGTTGATTACTATGCTGCCTTCTTTAATTGCACGCCGGTGGGTCGGGCGTCAGACTCTATGATGGCCCCGACTTAAAGCTATTCATTTTAGTTGGTTGGGGCCGGAGCTTCTTGTCTGTTGCTTGGCCCACTGGGGTCCAAGTGGTGTTTTTTCTTTTGCTCCGGAGTTAGTAAGCTATTCGGCGCCCAGGGATCTCTATCGTGGGACAGCTTACTCAGTCTGTGAGTCCTGGTTTTTGATTCATCAGGATGTTTATCATGGTTGATTTGTTTGTTCTTGATGATTCATTGACTAGTTAGAGATTCACCACGAGGACCGAAGAACTAACTAAATGTTATGAACCACTGCAGAAGCAGGTTATAGCCATGTAAAAACGGTTTTAGCCCGCCAGTAATTTGTGTTACTGATCGTTCAAAGGCGATACTTCTTTGATGGTTCTTTTTGTTCTATGTCTTGGTGTTTAAAACTTTTTGTGCTGTTGGCGCCTTATGTATGTTCATATTTTTAGTTAAGTTTAGGTAACTGAGTGGCCACCTATTGGGAAAATAGCTGCTCATTCGGCTTACGATATGTTTTCATGGTATAAGTACCTGATTGTTAATTTAGTTTTTTCTCACCTCGGTTTTTGGAGTGGGAATCTTTTTTCTGATTGCGCCTTTTCCTGATCTTTGCCTACTTGTACCTTTTTATATGCATTGCATATGTTGTGCAAATAATTTTGCAAACAAGCAAAGTCATAAAATGTATGCCCCCCGCCATAACTTTATGTATATACAAACCAATGTACATCTTCAGACTATGTCCATAATAACATTTGTAAAGTTTACAAAGGAATCAGCATAAAAATGTAAGAGTGACGCACACATGTTACCTACTATACCTCCACTTTATAAGTGTAAATGCCTGAAAAATGACTAAGTTCAAAATGCGAAAAAGTGATAAAAATTAATCTGAGGATTATATTCAAACCACATGCACATCTTCAAAGCATGATCAAGACACCTGTAAAGTTTCAAACGAATCGGAATAAAACTGTAGGAGGAGTTGCGCACACAAGGTACCCACTGTCCACTTTCATTGTCAAAATGCCTGAAAAGGACTAAGTTAGAATTGAAACAAAGTGATAAAAATTAAGCTAAGTATTATATCCAAGCCACATGCACATCTTCAAAGCATAACCAAGACATCTGTAAAGTTTCAAAAGAATCGGAATAAAACTGTAGGAGGAGTTGTGCACACAAGGTACCCATTGTCCATCCACTTTTATTGTCAAAATACCCGAAAAATGACTAAGTAAAATGCGAAAAATGAGTCAAAATTAATCTGAGGTTTATATCCAAACCACAATGAGTGCACATCTCCAAAGCATAGCAAAGACATCTGTAAAGTTTCTAAAGAAACGAAATAAAAATGAAGGAGGAGTTGCGCACAAACGGTACATACTACTATATGGGGACGGAAGGACAGAAGGACGGACATACGGAAGGACGAAAGCCGAAAACTACATGTATGTTCCTCCGCTTTTCTTCGAAAATGTGTTTTAGTCCAACAATTACAATGCTTTAATCAGATTAGGTGACAGCATTACCAAAAGTTAAATGCTTAATAGGTTTTAAGAACACCTGGCACCTGAGACACTGCTTCAGTTTTAAGATAGAATAAAAAGGTTGTCTGATTTACACAAAAACTTGATTGACCTAAGTGCTGAGACGGCAAGCTCGAGTGAAAAGGTCTGTAACACTGTGACTATTAAAATAATATAGTGAGTGAACAAAACCCATGAAGAGGCATAAGCCAGGGCTAACAACATATGACGTGCTACCGTGAAAGAATTCTTTATGGACATAACAATAAAGCGGAGCGTTACAAAAGCACGGATAACCATATCAAAAGCGCATACTTTACAAAAGCGTGGAGAGTTTGTAGTGAAAAGCGCGGATTTGTCACGACTTTAAAATGCGGAATTTCGTTGTATGACACTGCATGAAAACCTCGATTTACACGAATTTGCAAACATATGCAAATATTTGGTAAATTTATGGAATAACATGGCATTGCGCTAATCATTTACAATGGTTTCTTCATAAAAGTAAATGTATCAAAAATTTACTGGTGCTTGCATATTAATAAAATACTTGGCAAATGTTGAGTCGAAATTTGCTGGGAATTTACATGACAGGTAAATGTTGCGATGAATTCGACTTTTATTTTCTTGCGTTGTTTTGCATGTGTAAATACAATGTATTGGCATTTGCAGTTATTTTACATACCCTATGTGTGCCTTTAGCTTGCCGCATTTACTAAGGCATGCATATTATTGAAATGTCAATATTTGATATCTGATTTACGTATCTTCCATAAATACGAATGTTTGTTTCTTTTGATAACGTTGTTTACATGTCCAAAGACTGGCATTAGCAATCATTTTGCATACCCTATGTGTGCCTTGAGCTTGCCGCATTTACAATGGTATGTATGCTTTCTGACATCACGTGAGAAATGACATCACGTGACTGTGTCAGCAAGACGGTGTGAATATCGCTAAGAAATTTTGAATTTTTTTTGCTGGAATTAAAGACTGAAATGCCGTATTCTCAGTACAGGGGACGTTGGATGAGAGGAGGGCTCGTTCTGGGCGGTAGGGGTGGTAATTTCGGTGTGAAATATTCGAGAAATGACTGTAATATGTTTGCTGTGTTGTCTGATCAAACCCAAGATGGCGGCACAGACTCGAGTGATTGTGAGGATTTATTCTCGGATACACCTAGTGCTAATGAATTCCAGCCTGTGGACCGGAGACGGGGCAAACGGCGTCGCCAACATACCGGGTCAGGAGGTAACATTAATTCTTCTCAAGCCGAGGATGAGACTGATTATGACGCATTAGGACTTGAGGAAAAAGTTTCATTGATCCTGTCAAAAGTTGCCATGAATGAAAACCGGTTTAACCGAATTGATTGTAAGCTTGATAGTTTAGCGCGCGGGCAAAAGCGCCTTAAAGCTGTCGAGGGCGTTTTGAAGTCTTACGAGGACAGAATTAAACTTTTAGAATACAAGTCGATCGACATCGAAGCGAGAGGTCGACGTAATAACTTGCTGTTCTACGGGTTCGGTGAAATGCGCAACGAGGACTGTAGAGAGAAAATCTGTAATTTTGTCTGTGAGAAATTTGGATTGAGGCGTGACGCAGTCGTTATTGAAAGAGCACATCGTGTTGGCAAATTCATGTTAGGCAAGACTAGGCCGATAATAGTCGCCTTCAGGGACTACGTCACCACTGAAAACATAATGTCGCAGGGTCGTATTCTAAAGGGCACAGCGAACAGTGTATCTCGTGATTATCCACAGGAGGTTACAAATGCGCGCAAGTTACTGTGGGAGGAACTCAAGTCTATTAAAAGCCAGGACAATCAGGTTAAGGTGTCGGTTGGGTACCCTGCCAAATTAATTGTTGACAATCAGGTCGTGTTAGACTTATTCCCAGAATGGGATTCGATCATGAAAGGTAGCAGAATAGATGGTAAACACCCGAGTCAGCAAAGAATGCGTAGTAACGATATATCGGTCAATAATAGTACTATGCCCAGTCAACCGTTGAACATGACAAGTGTAAATAACACAGCGTTGAATAGACAGAATTCGCTGATGAATGGACAGTTGGGAAATGGTGCTAGCGGTGGAGCGGTCAGCCAAAGCGGTGCTTCAATGCCACCCCCTCCCCCACCCCCGCCCCCACCCACGAATGTTCATGGTTTTCACAGCGGTCGAATTGAGAGTACATCCGGGGCATCGTTAGTGTCCTCGGCAACGGGCACGTCCAGTTTCGATACGGGAGTTACAACAGGGCAGACAGCCCCGGTTTCTAAACCTGGGCCAGTACGTATACCACCACCGACGATTGATGTGCAGGACTTGCAGCAGACTAGCGCTGCAAAACCCAGTGAGAATGCCAGAGGTCGACCAGTAGCAAAGCAGAATTCTAAAGGGAGTACTAGCCGCAGCCAGAGTAGATCCAGATCGGTTTCTAAAAGTCGCGATAAACAGGACGCTCAGACCCCCCGTCAAACTTTGTCGCAAACATAGGGAGACGGGGGAGCAGTTGAAAATAATCAAACTGATTCTACCCATTTATCTGAAATTTTGACAATCGGAACTTTAAACGTTTGTGGCCTTCGAAAACGATCGAATTATCCTGATTTTGTTGATTACTTTCAAAACTATGATATTTTGTGCTTTACTGAGGCGAAGATTGACAATACTGACATCATTCAATTTCCCGGATTTACCGCTTTTCAACAGCCACGGAAACAAGTTTTCTTAAGACGTTCTGGTGGTATTGTTGTTTATGTCAAAGACTGCCTAGCTAAATATGTTACTAAAACAGAAACTGACTCTGATTATGTAATGTGGTTAAAATTAGATAAAAAGCTTTTTTATTCAAACGAGAATTATATATTAGGTGTGGTCTATATCCCGCCGGAAGGCTCCACGTTTTTTAATGCAGATGAAATGATGCAACTTGACTCAGAAATCACTTCTGTTTGTAGCTCGAATGAGAATGTTATGCTCACAGGTGATTTTAATTCGCGAACCTCTGATCAACCGGACTATATTGAAGCGGACACTTTTTTGTCTGATGTTTTTGATTTTGACTCTGAAACGATGGAATTCTTTAGCCATATAAGCAAATTGGAAAGTCTTAATATTTTAAAAAATAGATGTTCCCAGGACAATCATAGCAATAATCACGGAAATACTTTACTTAGCTTGTGCAAAAATAATAATTTGTTTATAGCTAATGGTCGGATAGGGCATGATAAATCTGTCGGAAAATTTACATTTAAACAAGTCTCTGTGATAGATTATACGATAGCGTCAGCTAGTATGTTTAATCATTTATTAAATTTTGATGTAATTGAGTTAGACCCCATTTTTAGTGATGGCCATCGTTTACTTCAAACCACAATAAAACGAGCGAAAATACCTGTATCGCTGCATGACATCTCAAATAACGATGCTAATATTCCACGCTGGAACAGTAAATACTCGGATACGTTTGCTAATAATATAAATTTGCAGGCCGTTGAGGATATTTTAACATTACTTAGATCGGATGATGGTCGCGATGCCGTTAACGCGGCGACTGACATGATTAGTGAACTATTTCAACTTTCCCGAAAACAGTCTTTTCCTATGAAGAAACGTCAATTTAACAGTACCTCTGCTCATGTTAAAAACAAACCTTGGTTCGGCCCACAATGTAAAAATGCGCGTAGAAAATACCATTTAGCTAAACGGCGATACCATAATACAAAAGAACGGCGAGATAAAGATAACTTGACTTACTTCAGCAAAGAATACAAAAAAACCATGGACAAATATATTTCACAATATAGGCAACAGAATGAAACAAAATTAAGAAAAATGCAAAAATCTAAACCAAAAGAATACTGGAAATTATTAAACAGTCTTAATAACAGATCTAACAAAAACATGCCTAGCCTCGATGAATTCACAGAACATTTTAAGAAGCTCAATGCATCACAAACAGACGACACGAATTTTAACCTGGGGTCATTTGACCCAGTCAACGGCACTGATGAGCTCAATTCCTACATTACACGAGACGAAATCATGCGGAATATAAATAAATTAAAAAATGGTAAAGCTGCAGGGTATGACTCAATTGCAAATGAATACATAAAAAACACTAAACATATATTGATCCCTGTATATGAAGCCTTATTTAACATTATTTTAGACACCGGTAACTTTCCAGAACAGTGGACTGTAGGCATAATAAAACCAGTTTATAAGAATAAAGGTAATTCAAATGATGTAAATAACTTTAGACCAATTACTATTCTTAGCTGCCTTGGAAAGCTCTTTACTTCTATTCTTAATAATCGCTTGTCAAACTATCTTGAAGAATCAATGCTCTTATTAGAAAACCAAGCTGGGTTTAGAAAAGATTACTCTACTTTAGATCATATTTTTTCATTAAACGCAGTCATTGAAATTCTAAAATATCATAAAAAGAAACTTTTTTGTTGTTTTGTTGACTTTTCTTCTGCTTTTGACTCGGTATGGAGGGTAGGTCTTTGGCAAAAACTATTAAACATGCAAATCAAAGGAAAAGTCCTGACAGTTATTTACAACATGTATGATGACATTAAATCATGTGTCTCTGTAAATGGAGAAAATTCTTCTTTCTTTGCCAGTGCTTGTGGTGTTCGACAGGGTGAAAACCTTTCACCTGTCTTGTTCTCAATCTATTTAAATGACCTTGAGAATTTTCTTGATAGACCAGACTTAGGAATTGATTTTGAATGTAATAATGATGAATTTTACACATACTTCAAACTAATAGTTCTACTCTACGCTGACGACACTGTGCTTCTTGCAGATAGTGAAATTGCTCTACAAAGACTCCTAGATAGTTTTCACAATTATTGCTCGACTTGGAAGTTAACCGTTAATATAAATAAAACCAAAGTCGTTGTATTTGGAGCTAAAAAAACAGATATAATGGAATTTAGACTGTCTGGTAAAATTGTTGAAATAGTAGATAGGTATAAATATCTTGGAGTTATTTTCTCAGGGTCACGTAGTTTCCTTAATTGTAGAAAGCACATTGTAGAACAAGCTAAAAAAGCCATGCATCTACTTTTTTGTCGTATAAATAACCTTTATTTACCCGTAGATTTACAGTTGCAATTATTTGACCACACAGTCCTGCCGATACTAACCTATGCATGTGAAATTTGGGGCTTCGAAAATTTAGATATTATAGAAACAGTACACACGGAATTTCTTCGGAAAATCACAAAATCACGGAAAAGTACACCGCTATATATGTTGTATGCGGAATTGGGTCGTGTACCTCTAGAAATTACAATTAAAACGCGTATTGTCAGCTTCTGGAACAAATTAATTTGCGGAAAATTCACGAAAATTTCCTTTCTTTTGTATCAATTTTTAAGGAACTATGACCAACATGACTCTAAGTGGATTACCTGTGTTAAAAATATATTAAGTAGTGTAGGCAGAAATGACATTTGGGAATATCAAAATGAGTTAAATGATGGTAATTGCAAGGATATTGTTAAGCAAATTTTAATAGACCAATTTCAACAGAAATGGCATGAAAATTTATCAGAGTCGTCGAAGGGCATCGCATACTATTCTTTCAAAGATCGTATTGCTCTTGAAAGTTACTTTACCACTCTACCCAAGCATTTAGTCCTGAATATGGTTCGTTTCCGTACTTCCAATCACAGGTTACCAATTGAGACTGGTAGATGGTACGATATTGACCTAGATGAACGTATATGCCCTTTGTGTACAACAGGTTCTTTAGGTGATGAATATCACTATTTACTTGAATGCCCAGCCTTCAAAACACAACGACTTAAATATATCGACAAACGGTTTTACAGAAGACCAAACATGTTATTGTTTAGATCTCTCCTTACACAAGAAGACACAGAAAGCGTAGCAAAACTAAGTATATTTATGGGTATTATCGTAAAACATTTCGCCTCTTAAACTTCATGTCGTTCTACTAAATGACCCATGGCCGTATTTGAACTCATCAGCATTGATCTAAGGAACTATTACGTTATATGCAAACATTTATATCGCTCAGGCTAAGACAACCGTGTCATACATGTATATGTAATTTGTCCGATGTTTTGTTCTTTTTCTCTCTCTTGATAATGTGTAAAAACCGAATACTGTCCCCCAAGCCTCTTACATTTCGGTTTCGGTGAGAGAGCTCGTGAGATAGTTCATTATATAGTTGGGGGCACCCGAGGCGCCTCAAGTTCTCCACAAACACCTCGGTTATTGCTCCAAATTACTGCTGCGGACCAAAGCTATGAAAGAACGTAGCCAGTTACGATTATAGCGCAAGTGGAGGAGCGAGTTAGAGCCCCTGGGGTTGCTTCCTATTTATCCAAACTAACTGATGTGTCTGAACGATGCCCCTGCTCATTTCATTTATACATTGTGTATGTTAGAAAATGTAAAAGTTTTACCAATCCAGAATGGTATGATATACTTTGATCAAAACTATAAACTGTCACTTTATAAGGTTAGTGGTAACTAGGATAAATTGAGCCGCATCGTGAGAGAACGGGATTTTTGCCTATGCGAAAATAGAGGCGCGGATCAGCTTCGCAGTAACTGCGAAGCTGAGCAGCCCCTTTGTTTTCGCTACACGGTTAGTACAATTTCTCTTCATCTTAAATCTGAATTTCCGAGCCTCTAGCATGCTTGTGTGACTGTGCATACCGGTTTGTGTCGGGCCTGGTAGGGGGTCCTTAAGACCGGTTTTCTCACGTCGTGACTCAATTTGACCACATTCATGTTAGAGATTTTGTTATACGAGGCACGGCATAAACTAAAACGGGTGAGATGGGTTGCATGTAGTTACCTGTAAAATAACTTGAATGTACATGTGCATATATTTTGTATGAGCTACGCACTACGACCGGTAAAGACACAGACCAACATCTAGTTTCGCATACCGAGTTGTGCAGTAGTCGCCCACTGCTTAAATTTGTTGGTTTGATTGGGCTTAGCCGTGACGCGGCTTTACGAAACATAATACTGATATTACTTCCAGGATACATGAAAGTTTCAAACATCATACACAGTGCTTATGTTGTTTAAATATGTAGTCATCTTTTTCCTCATAGTGCACGAAGCTTGTTCTAATCTGACGCCACGCAGCATTCATAGCTGCTCCCACTGTTGATCATTTCAATGCTTATTTGACCCATGTTGTCTTAAAGCCAGGCCATCCATAAGAAACGATTTTCTTTATAAAATCTACTTACATGAAAGAATTACCAAATCCAGTGATAATGCACATCTTTGGAACAAGAAACAACTTATCTATGTATATGATTATTCCATTCATGAAAACGCACGAGTTACATGACTTTTTCCTATCTGATTTTGTTTTGAATGACGTAAAGGATTGACCTGAGCATGCACTATAACTTACTGCATGTTTATCCTATTTCTATGTATATACTCACTTATAAGTAATTAGGTACCTGTTAACAGTAGCTTATTATTTCCTTATACTGGTCTTATTCTATCGTTATTTACCTTATTTTATCTTATCATCTTATCTTATTTCATCTTATCTTACCTATCTTATCTCATGTCTGCTCCCCACCCCAGACACCCTAGCGGCTGACATGATGATTAGTAAGATCCCCCAACCCCCAAATTTACATCTGATATAGTTTATACTCATTTATTACTGTGTATTGTAGCTCGAACTTGAACCCTGACGGATACGGGACCGGATAGCAGTATTTTAGAGCGTATGTGCCCACTTGTCTGGTATCTGGTCCGTCTGGGGTCAGTGTCCAGCTATAATGCTGTTCTTTGTATTTGTTTCTTTGTAGTTTGTATTCCGTCTTGTACTGATGATATGTCTTTTGTATTTTGTAATTCCTCGCATGTCATATGACTTCGAGAGAATAAAGATATTTTGACTTGACTTGATAATGCCAATATTTGATTAGTACTTATTTACACATCTTCCGTAAACGTTAAACTTTGTATCTTTTTATTGTGTTGTTGTATATTTTCAAAGACTGGCATTAGCAATCATTTTGCATACCCTATGTGTACCTTTAGCTTGCCGCATTTGCAATGGTATGTATACTAATGGCTATGCTTAAATTTGATAGCTGATTTACGTATCTTCTGTAAACGTAAACATTTGTTTCGCTTGGTTGCGTTTTTGTACATGTTCAAAGACTGGCATTTCCAATCATTTTGCATACCTTATATATGCCTTTAGCTTGCCGCATTTACAATGGTATGTATAATATTTGCTATGCCAATATTTGATTACTTATTTACGTGTCTTCCGTAAACGTTAATCTTTGTTTCTTTTGATTGCGTTGTTGTGCATGTTAAAAGACTGGCATTTCCAATCCTTTTGCATACCTTATGCATGCCTTTAGCTTGCCGCATTTAAAATGGTATGTATATTTCTAGCTATGTCAATATCTGATGGCTGATTTACGTATCTTCCGCAAACGTTAATGTTTGTTTCGTTTTGTTGCGCTGTTGTACATGTTCAAAAACTGACATTAGCAATCATTTGCATACCTTATGTATGCCTTTAGTTTGAAACATTTACAATGGTATGTATAATACTGGCTATGGCAATATTTGATAGCTGATTTACGTATCTTCCGTTAACACAAATGTTTGTTTCGTTTGGTTGCGTTGTTGTACATGTTCAAAGACTGGCATTTGCAATCTTTTTGCACCCCTTACGTATACATATATACTGCTGCATTTACAATGGTACATGTATAACTTTTGATAACTAGTAATCGCACTATACCACAGATTGATTTGAAACATGTACAGAAATGATGTTTTGAAATTACAATACACCGGTTATGCCATGATCACATTGTGAAGATATATCTTCAACATACAGCGTTTTACGGAATTAGATCTATGTCATCTGTTAACCGAGAAACATTTTAATCGGTTCAGGGTGTGTTTACAGCATGTGAAAGAACGTGCAATACGTAAATTACACAAGCGTAGTGTAAGGGGTGTGTGGGGAATATACAAAAATAATACTCATGCTAGGAACATCAGATTGCATGCTTGTTACTCAATATTCTTAACCACCCTGAAGAAAGGCCGGTATAATCAAACATATATTGACCGTATAAGTATTTTTCTTCCTATTGTTGTCACATATACAAACCAAAAATCGTGTATACATATAGCTGATATAACTGCGTGTAGGTGGCGTTCCGTCCGGATAATATGTCCGTGCAATGAATACCCAATTAAACCCCCTTTTATACAGTAAAACTGAGGTATGCAGGGGTATATATATTTTTATCGCACCTGCTTATAGCAGGGTGCGATATAGGAGTCCAAATTTCTGTCCGTCCGTACGTTCGTTCGTTCGTCCGTTCGTCCGTCCGTCCGTCAACATTTATGTCGAAGTTTGGTTTTCTCGACATCAGAGATAGCTGCGAGTCTGAAACCTTGCATAGTAAATTGTCGTGAGGACGTAGTAAGGACGTAGTGCAAACGGGATGAGCTTGATGAGCGCGTAGTGAGGACCTAGTTGAAACGTGAAGGACGTAGTAAGGACGTGGTGGGGACGTAGTAAGGACGTGGTGGGGACGTAGTAAGGACGTAGTGTGAACTTACAAACCAGAAACTGTTTCATTTTGACCCCGTCCTCGTCACGCTCTTAATTGTTTAGGACGTGGTAAGGACGTGGTGAGAACGTGGCCCAGTGTAGACGTAACAAATATAAAACAAAGGCAACAACAAATTTTAAAACGAAACTTTACAGTTATTATACTCAAACATTGAATAATTACTTAATTAACAAAATTGCTAACCGAATATTTTTCGACTTTTTGCAGAAAGAACATTTCCAAGAGTTAAAATATTAATCTTCCTAAAGTGAACGAATCACGGAATATATCTGTGTGCAGCGGACCGTGGTCAAATGTGCTGTGCTGTCTTGCATAAATTACGGTACATTGTTAACGGCATTGAATATCAAAAAAGTCTGAATGCATTTTATTTGGCTTTAATTAACCTTCGAAAAGACACATTTCTTTTTCTTTTCTAAAGTGCCGGTCCCACTGAATCGTGTAGCAATCGTACGATTGTCTAATCATAAGATTATTGATAAGACTGCGAATGCAAAATTTGTAAAATGTTTTCCATCGTATTTCGATCGTAAGCGCAGGGCTCTTGGTGCTACATGTATAATGCTGCCATTTCAACAGGTTTCTTTTTTTGAAGTAGCGGTATGCAAAATATATCAAAATAACGACCTTGAAACCAGCTTTTAGACCATGTGCAGGTTTGATGTGTCTTATGACCTATTAATGAATACCAGCTCTTCACAGACGAATAAGTACCAATTGTTCACATGTGTGAAATTTGCGATGTTTATACGTAATTTCATTAATTTGTAAGTTTCCGGACGTAAAGTACATAGATTGATATTATAACTAATAAAGACCTTATAATTAATTTTAAAGATCCTAACACTTTTTTGTGTATGGCAATATTATATACCAGCACCACATAAAACTTGCACAGCAATAGATGATGGGTGGATTCTTGAATGCAAATGTACTTTAAAAGGAACTGATCTGCACATATACCAAACAGATGACGTTTTTTTTCTCTTTTTCGAGTTAGTTTGATTTCATCTCGCAATCAGTCTTCTTTTTTTCAGCTGCGCAGTTTAAAAGAAAGAAAACATGTTTGTTTTGTTTGTTTTCAGTAAATATTGCGGAGACGAAAAGTATAGAAATACTTGTTAAACAAGTCTTTCAAAATACACGCACATCTGGCCGCTTGAATGTTGGTCCTGATCAGTGGGATTAAAATTACAGACCATTCCGATATGGCATCAGCTGTTTAGCATGGACGTAGACATGAACCCTAGATACCTAAACAAATTCTCAAAAACAAATTCTGGATTATCAGAGCGAGCATTTGTTAACTTGTCCAAAGAGAATCCTACAGTGACATAATGCATATTTTGATACTATCTGCTATAACTGTACAGTTTTTTGAAATGTCTATTGTCCTATATGCAATATTATACACGTTCCTGTACTTGTTTGTGCTCTCTGGACAAAACGCCTACCTGGTAGATTAAATGGAACCAAAAATGGTAAAAAAAAAAAAAAACAAAAAAAAAAACTGCTCGCTAGGTCTCGATTCATCACGGCGGCGTCCCGGTAAAATCGCGCTTCGAGCCCGAATAGCCGGTGAAGCCCCGGTTACCCACGGTAATCACCATATCACCTCATTTACTATTGTAAATTCGTTGTGGATCATTTATTCATTATTACTTATAACGTAGAATTAACATTATGACTCTGCATCTCGGGGTATTGACATTGACAATAGTGAACAAAATTTAACCACCGTTTAGTTCAAACTGTCGAGCAAACGTCGACATGTTTCTTTTAAGTGCGACACGTTTTCGTTTTCATAGTGTTGTCTGTATCGCGGTCAGTTAGCTGGGATATGAAACAAAAGCGGTTTTTAATATTTAACATAAATGTCTAGCAAAATTTTGCGTCGACATGATAGTTATTGGCATTATATATGTACGATTCTCCAATGATTTTTGTTTACATAACTCGCAATTTTCTGAAATTTATATCCTACATGCTATCGCAATACAATTTAGTTTAATTGCAACTATGTAACATGTGGCCACCTAACGCACCAGTTACATCTACACAACGTCGTCGCATTGGCAAAACGTAACGGGGAACAGTGTTCTGAGGAATGCCTGCCTATTCCTGCCTGAGAGCAATTTCCAATTGGCGGATAGTCTGTGGTTGAACTGGGCGAGCATGGAGTGGCCACACCCGCTATTGAGGATTCTATCCATTTCTCTGTGGTGTATCTCTAAGCTAATCGTGCGATTTCATTCCTGGGACAGTTATTCTCATTAAATCTAAAGATTAGGTTTGTGAATTTTGTAAACGACCCCTACCTTTAATCTTACTTAATTACTGATAGTTTTTTTGATTGAAAAAATTAAATGTTTGCATGAAATGGTAGAAAAATGATTTGTCTTAAATGTGGTATAAACTTGATTTCCATTGTGCACTTGTTTTACGGATTTTTACCCCCCCCCCCCCAAAGTAAGTGTCGGGTTTCTTTTGTCGGTCAGTATATAAGATATGAAAATTCAGCACAACTAGTCCCAAAGCCCACACAGCTTTAATCAAACTAAGTTGGTTTATCAGAAATTGAAGGTGCATCCAGAGAAATATATCCTTATGCTTGTCCTCAAATGGGTTTATCTCCAAATATTTATTTTCCAATGCATCAGCAATTTGGCTTAAAATCAATTTGTCATTTTCATCATCTAGCACATCCATTTGTTTTGTAAATGAACAACTAAAGTTTTCAAATTATGTCACGTGACATACCAGAATTGCAAATTCAAAAGTTGCTGTGTTTTAGGTCAAACAATAAATCAGCTTATCAGCAAGATAAGCAGAAAAGAAAAAGACATTATACCTGTCATTCTTGGTAATTAACTGACAATCTAAAACAATGAAGTCATGGGAAAATTGAATGCTTGATTCTGGTTGGACCATGATACAAAACATTTAGAAAATTGTTCTACTCGTAACTGATATAAGCTACTCGGGGGCTCCGCCCCCTCGTAGTTTATATCAATTACTCGTAGAAACAATTCTCTAAATATAACTCATACACCAGCAAATATACTACATAAATATATTTGTATGCAGTCTGCACATACGTTAGCAAACATGAATGTTATATTTATATTTGGCATTTGCAAACGTGGTCTCATTTTTGTATTTGCCACATGTTTGCATATGTTTGAAAGATAAAAAATATCTCTTATCTGCAGCCTTTACATAGATATGCAAATCTAATTCAAGAATAATATGCGCGCATGTTTACATGATTCTGAATTGAAATTTGCATACTTATATTTATCTTATATTTGCTGCATGTACCATTCATGTTGAAAAATATATATTTGAAATCAATTTACTGTACAATTTGAATTACATTAAACAAGTCATTTAAAAGGATTACATATGCATGGCAAATTTTTAATTTGATTAACATTTGCATAGCGTATTCAAAATGACTGCTCATGTTTTTATTTGCATAAGTAGGTAAAATGCTACGTTCAGATTAATATTCACATACGCAGTAAATGTTAACATGAACGAGAAATAGCATGCTATGCAAATATTTGGTAAAACGTTTAAAGTAAACAATAACATTTGACAAAATATTTACGTACTGCACGATAAGGGTTTGAATCTTATAATGTAATTAACATATGCACAGGTCGCTCACAATTACGTAAATGCGGCAAGCTAAATGTGTACTTGTGTAAACACAGAGATTTTCCATATGCAAATGTAATGCGCATGAACATCAAATGAAGTCAAATATGAAGCAAGCCTTAGTAAATTCTGGCATTTCAGTATGTTTGCAACACTTTTACTATGGTGCCTAAATCGACTTTTTCATGCAGTGTGATTTCCGCGCTGTTGTAATATGCCAACAATACATTAAAGGTTTATTTTACCTTGTTTAAACGGGATCTTCTTATAAGAAATGAAAATTCCCAGAAAACAAAGAATTACGAACGCAGACAGGACGGGTTTACAGGAACGTTTGGTATAGGCTGCCATCTACAAGTAAGAATAAACTGATTGTGCTTTAAATACATTAAAACATATCATCAGGAAAACATGTGCATGTAATGTATACCCGCTTGTACCTCACTTCTATATAGCAAAACTGGGGTATGCACGGGTATACATGTACCTATTTTTCATATTTTTGCTCCAAAACATAGATTGTGAGTACACGTTAGAACCGCCTCAGCGAGGCTGTTCTAACGAGTACCCACGATCTATGTTTTGAGCTAATATATTAAAATATCTAATTTTTACAACAAAATTTTTAATTTTGAAAGCCGAAAAATTCTCATTATATTGTATGAGCAACTGTTCGTAATGTCGTAAAATCAATTCTATATAACTACGAATTCAAATAAGTGCAACTGTTCTCGTAGCAAGTCGATAAACCGCTTGCACAATATTAGAGAGGTTGAGAAAATAAACTTGTAACGTGTACGTGTACTTGTAGCTTTATTTACCCGTACACGATGGTTTTGAGTGTAAAATCGTTTGAGAAAATCAAACGTGTACGTGTAGATTTCTTAAAGTATATACAGCTGAATTTTTTATTGTTTATACATGTGTTGATATATGAAAGTAAATATGGATGATTTATTGTTAGCCGGACTTTTAGACAACGATGATGAGTTAATTTTATTGTCACAAGTTTGTTCTGGCTCCGATGTGCCCTCTTTTAAAAAGGGTTTCGACCCAGACACCTACACGGAAGAGCAATCCAAAGCAAGTTTTAGGTTTTATAAAGATGACGTCGATTCGCCTTTGGTCAGATATACTTCGGCTGCACGTGCAAAACGATTTGGCAACGCTTCATCGAACTTCGTTTCTGCTTGTACCTACCTGACCTATCGATGGAAACATATAAAGAAAACTTACAAGTCGCAAATTTATTTCATTCACAGCCTAACTGATTCTCAACGTGTAGCGAGTATTTTGAACTTGTAATAAATGACGAAGTTTGGGGATAAAACTGTTCTACACGTACACGTACAAGTTACAAGTTCATTTTCTCAACCTCTCTATTGTTTACAAACTACTAAAATTCGGGAATTAAGGATGTTCGCTGTCAACGAAAAAGTTTTCAAACTTTTTTTCTAACCACACTTGTTTTGGTTTCAAAAAACAACACAAGACTTTGAAAACAAAATAATATAGGGTAGTGTGCATTTTTTCAAGCTACAGGCCTGTGAATGAGACCTCTGAACACTATGTTTTAAATTTAGTAAAATTAATCTAATTTTCAATTCTTTGAAACATACCTGTCTTGAACAAAAATACACATACAATTCTTTCAAAAGTCATAATATTTACGTATTGCAGACTACTTTGGACCAAAAGCATAGAAAAAATTGCAACTTATAGTGGATGACAAATTTTACGAGTCGTTTTTCAACCCTACCCCCATATTTGAACAGTCAGAAAAAAATCAATATTTTGAAATGTGCCAAACCAATATTTGTAAAATCAAACTTTTTCTTGTTTATTTTCACACAACATAGAACTTGATAATATTGTTCGAATAAAAGAAAGAAATATATAGGGTAGTGTGCATATAAGAGAGAAACAACAACTTGAAAATCGCCATTTGAAGCCTTTCTTCGGCCGTTTTGTTTCTTAAAGCCCATTTCATAAAACCACCCAAAATTTTAAAACTAGCGCACCAAAGACAGAAAGACCGACCTAGAAGACCATGTACATATGTAATGCTGCTAAAATAAACATCGAAATAGTGCAATTTATTTGAAGATGTGAAATATACAAGTTTAATCTACCCTACCCCCTAAATTTTGCTAACAACTAAAATGCAGAAAATGGGGTGAAAAAATGAAGTTCCTTAGATTGACAATTTTCATGGCCCATTCAATGCATATCATCAATATGTATCCAAATATAAAATATTAGGAAAATATCTGCAACCGTTTACAAGATATTCAACAAATGAAAAACCGGAAGTTCCGAAATGTCAAATGTTAGCAGCGAACACCTTAAACATTTATATTTTTATTTTTATAAAAAAAAAAAAAAATTACCTTACAACGAAAAATAATTGATTGATCAACTTACATTCTCGTTCTTCCGCCTGACCGAATCAAGGCCACCGCATCACTGCGACCACCATAAAACCATATTCGGCTTCTCTAAAGTATTCTTCCCATTAGTTTTCTCCGATTGTAAAACCTTTGACACAGATTTTTTTTTTTTTTTTTTTTTTTTTTTTTTTGTTTGTGTGTGTGTGTGTGAAGATGATATTTTTTTACACAAGATCACGTTTTGAAATCAACCATTGGAACACGTTAGAGCGAAAACATACTATGGAATTTTATAATGGGAATTTGACACGCTTTATTGAAATAAGGCGAATGCCAGCAAGATACCTATACATTTATGTAGGCCGGGTAGCAATCGATCTTATGAGATTTTATTGAGAAGAATACGGCAAAGGTTTTTAACCGCGACGTTGTTAACAAATTATGCACCAGTCCTTTGTAATTAGCCGCCGCCTGCCCACCCCAACTTTAGAGGAAGTATGGGGAAGATATGCGCTTTTCCTTGTCATTCGCATAAGAAAATTTTCCCTGACCTGAGGTAAGGATCCTAATCATTTCCCCTGCACTGAAGACATCTAAAAAAATGATCCGCGTCATGCGAAAATAGGAATTTTACCCATGCAAAAACAAAAGCTCAGATCAGCTGTGTAGCAGTCAGGGCCATTGTTTTCGCGTCACGGATAGTACATTTCCTTATCTTCCTAAATCCGAAATTTCAAGCTTCTAGCCAAATGTTGTAGTACAGAAGCCGGTTTGTGTCAGACCTGGTCGGAAATCCCTAATACCGGTTTTCTCACGCCGCGGCTCAAATGTGAAATGGTATAATTTTATAATCCGAGACTGCATGTCATAAAATCAGCCATAGATTAACTAAAACAACATTGATGCGCAACTGAACTATTCAAAATCGTGTCGTCAATATCTGCATTTTTGTGTAATATTAATTATAGTACTTTTTTGTCATCTTTTGTTGTTGTTTTTTGTTGTTGAAAAAAAAAAAAAAAAAACGTTAACGTACACAAGCCGGTTTGTGTCAAACCTGGTCGGAAAACCCCTGATACCGGTTTTCTCACGCCGCGGCTAAAATGTGAAATGGTGTAGTTTTATAATCCGAGACTGCATGTCATAAAATCAGCCACGCTTTAAATCATACCCTTAGGTCATAGATTAACTAATACAACACTGATGCGCCACTGAACTGTTCAAAATCGTATCGTCAATATCTGCATTTTTACAAAAAAAAACAACATTTAATGACTTTTTTAAAAAGTAAAATACAAAAATAATGAAGTGGTGTATCTTGTGACTTGTGACTGAGAATGAATGAATGAATGAATGAATGAATACTCGATGACAGAAAACTGAGGAGAAATTTAATCGATCGAATCAGCGTAAAAAGTAGCAGCACAGTAAAAACAAGTCTTATTTTCATTGAAAACAGTGTACAGTTTAAGTGTTATTCTGCAGCTTTAACGAGAGAGAGAGAGAGAGAGAGAGAGAGAGAGAGAGAGAGAGATATTTGATTGAAGATAATTGAGAATGTTCATGTCGGTTTTTGCTTTGTTCAAATTGGGGCACGGAGACGCTATTGTTAGGTCATCGGATTGAGTAAAAAGTGTTACTTAGGTGTGAAACTTTAATTGGACTAATTGCAAGTAGGACAATAATGTTGATGTGCATTCCTACGATGCGTTTGTTGTTCAGAGATGTCACATTCTGTGAGGATATGAACATAGAACATAGAACATAATTTATTTCGATTCCAGTAGGCTAACAAGCCCATGAGGACATAATACAAAACATGTATGATGGCATATATGAACAGTGCAACACATAGCAAAAATACAAAGTGATATACCGTAGAATACAAAATGTCGTGCAAAATACATGGAAAATATAATTTGCAATGAGTATTATTATCAACGTGAGACGTACGACATAAGCAATAGCCATTCTGAACAATTTTGAGACGATTTTACACCAACGCTCACTTATTTCTTATTTCTTGGAGAAGGTGTTTAACTTAGCTTGAGTTAAATGTATATATAACTTAGGTATGATAACATGATGTCAGCTGAACATGCACTTCAGTAATGTAGCAAACAACTTATGCATGATATTTGAAACAGACCGTTTTGATACACAGAATGTAGATTGCACATATTTTACATAGATATAAACTGTTTGACATCATATCAGAACATCAACAAAAACATCTTTACAGAACATACATACTATATACAATAAAATTAAATATTCATATATCACATGCATTTACATCCAGCATATCACCATGCACAACATTTCATCAATGCCTACAACAAGAATACATTAGTTTTGGCAGTTATGTTTGGTAACAAAAGCAGAATGTTAACGCTTTATGCACTTTCTTCACCTAGATAACAAGTCACATGTAGTATAGTTATAGGTTCGTTAGATAAAGGTAATATAAAAAGGTAACATTAGTTTCTGTTCCTATATAAAATACTTGTTCGTAGATTAAAAGCGTGAAAAACATAGCAGCCTAATTTACGAATGCAACGTGCACTTGAGGAATTTAGCAATTCAGGGAATTTAAACATATTTGGTCTCATCCAGAAGTATTTTGAAATATATTTTTTTTTCTCAAATCAATGTACAATGGGCATTCTATTACAAAATGGAATTCGTCTTCAAGAATTGAACAATTACTACATTTTCTTTCATGAAATGGTATACGAATAGGTTTGACCCATCGACCTGATTCAACAACTAAACGATGTGATGATACACGTAGTCTACTTAAGGCGTTACTAAATTTATTAATATTTATCATATCTAAGTATGGTTGCATTTGAAAAACAGCAATCGTTTTATAAAATATTGCTCTTGATGATTCCTCTAATCGTGATCTCCAATTCTGTATAAATGTGTCTGTTAACCGTAATTTCAAAAATCCTATAAATGCGTAATAATTACCAACCCATTGATTCACCCATACCTCATGGAAACCTAATGAAGATAAAAGATGTTTTAAAAGAGAAGCCCAGTTAATGATATTGGGTCTGGTGTCAAGATCATTTAACATTAAATTATATATCTGTTTTATGTATTTATTTTCACCGGACGATAGAGTTTTAAACCAGTACTTAACAATTAAAATGTAGCGTCTCGTAAAAAAATTAGTTCTGCCAAGTTCTCCGTAGATAAAATCGTTTTGTGTATTTTTCTTCACCCCTAGTAATTTTTTACAAAATTGTAAATGAACACGCTCAATAGCATAAGCCTTAATAAACCCCCACACCTCACAACCATAATTCAAAATAGGTGTTATCAACTTACCAAAAAGTTCAAGTTTATGTCTTGGTGAAATAAAAGTGAATTTATGCAGGTATTTATTCATTTTAAAAATTGCTTTTTGTGCCTGACCGGCTAATGTAGGTTGCGCTTCTGAAAAAGACCCTCCAGTCGTAAAAACCACCCCCAAATACTTAAATTTTGAAACAATTTCTAGCTGTTCACCTTCATAATAAAACGCTAAATCTCTAGGTAACATTCCCCCTTTTCTAAATATCATAACTTTTGTTTTAAATACATTAATTTTCAACTTCCATCTTTTACAATAATTTGATAAAATATCTAAACCCTCTTGCAAATTTTCATCGCTATTTGAAAACAAAACAATGTCATCAGCATACAATAACATAAATATCTTAAACACGTTTACGTCTAACCCTTCAAAACCAGATAAAATAAATTGCTCTTCAATATCATTTAAATACATTGAAAATAATAAAGGAGACAAACACTCTCCTTGTCTAACTCCTAATTTACAGTAAAATTCATTTCCTAATTTATTACCATATTTTACTCTTGATTTGCTAGCTCTATAAATTGATTTGATTATATTTAGAATTTTACCTCTTAACCCAAGTGTCACAAGTTTATACCAAAGATTTTCCCTCACTACATAATCGAAGGCTTTCGTAAAATCTATAAAGGCACACTACAACATTTGATCTTGATTAAGAATATGTGAAATAAGTCCATGCATCACAAAAATGTCATCAACCATACTCATTCCAGCCCTAAATCCCGCCTGTGCTTCAATCAAAACAAAATAATTTTCCGCCCATTTTGACAACCTGTTATTAACTACCCTTGTAAACAATTTTCCTAATGCGCTAAGCAAGGTTATTCCCCTATAATTTTCAACATCATTTAAACTGCCCTTTTTGTGAAGAGGAACAATATAGCCTGCAGACCACTCTTCGGGAAAGAATACGAATTCAAAAACTTTGTTAAATAGGTTACATAAAATAGGGACTACAACATTTTTGCCATGTATGAAAAACTCATTTAAAAGCATATCAGGACCACCAGATTTATTTGTTTTAAGCTGTTTTTCTGTGGTGGTTCTTTTTGTTTTATGTCTTGGTGTTTAAAATATTTTTGTGCTGTTGGCGCCTTATGTATGTTTGCATATTTTTAGTTAAGTTACGGTAACTAAGTGGCCACCTATTGGGAAAATAGCTGCTCATTCGGCTTACGAAATGTTTTCATGGTATAAGTACCTGATTGTTAGTTTGGTTTTTTCCCACCTTGGTTTTTGGAGTGGGAGTCTTTTTCTGATTGCGCCTTTTCCTGATCTTTGCCTACTTGTACTTTTTTATGGACTGCAGGATTTCAGTCTGTGAAAAATCTATATTAAGCTCATCAAACATTATCGAAAACTCATCATTTACATACCTTTCATTAAAGAACAACACATCTTCATCTGGGGTATAAAAGTTGTCCACTGGGTTGTTCACTGCCTTAAAGTATTCTTCAAAAGAGGATAAAGGTATATTTGCAGGTTTAACGTGTGCTAGTTCTTTAAGCATATTCCAATATTGCTTGGCATTTTTATTTTTTGACTGGACAAATTTGTTGGTCTTTTCTCTATTATAATCATATCTGCATTTCCGTATTTCCGATTTGTATTCAGACCTGGCCTTAACCATATTAACGCGGTTTTCGTCTGTTTTAGAATTTCGAAATTTATCTAACATATGTAGAAAACAATACTTCTTATCATGGCAAGCCTCATTGTACCAAGGATTTTCATTTGTAATTGTGGGTTTAGACTTTTCTTGTTTGATTGATTTTTTAAACAATGGAGACGATACATTATGTATAATATTTACAAAATACGAAACGCAAGACTGAACATCTGACTCGTGAGTGCAATTAGAAATTTTTGTATCTAATAAATTTAACTGCACCTTTGTATGATCATCAGCAAGGCAACTGGTATATTCATGCTTCAAATCGTTCTTCCAGGAATATTTTTCAGAAATAAACTCATCGTCATCAGCCTCCATTTCTTGATGCTGCACTTATCCAAATTGAAAGGAGAAACTTACTAAACAATGGTCCGATAAAATATTTAATGTTTATTAAATCATACTCAAAAGATAATCTCGATCAATGTGTAGCATCTTTCATAAATTTTAAAGCGATTATCATTCGAGGTGAGAAAAGAGACTTTTCATTTTTTTTCTTCTATTGTGTGAATAAGTAATCACCATGTTGTAGAAAATAAATAAATAAATAAATAAATAAATAAATAAATAAATTACAAGGAAAAGAAGTATTACACCTTTACAATAACTAGCAGACGCTAATACACAGGTATTCGTAATTCTCCGCCCGGTTCACGGGATTTGCCGATAAGACTAGTGATTGACGGAAATTAGAAAAAATCATAAAGTAGCTAGAAAACATACGCAATTTGCCCACGCCAAATGTCGCTTTATTTTGAAGTTAAGCATGCCGTTAGAAAGATCATTTTCTTCTGATGAATAATCCGAAAGAACAAATTTAGAAAAATGTTTTGGAAATGATATATTTGGTATTTAACCAAAGCACCTTTGGTAGATTTTACGTTTTTTGTATATCAGATATAAGAAACGATGCGACCAAATAGGACCTTTTTAAATTTTGATTTTGCCCATTCAAAAAATCAAGATATTTTAACGAAACAATATCCATTGAATCAGTAATACATTAAATTACAATATTCCGAAAGAACAAATTTGATATTTGCCGTAATTCAGTTTTAATCAAAGATCGAAAGTCAATGTCCTATTCATTTATGTACATTTTTATCGGCAATAAACTGAATTACAGGTACGGTATTGGCTCAATATTGTTCCGTATGCATACATTTATTCTGAACACATAGCAGGAACCAACCAAAGTTACTCATGCAGAATAATTGGTCATATTGGAACTTATTTTACTTTACAACATGACGCTCACTTCATTGGCAAAACTGCTAGAGTTACCTTGGTAACCATATGTAGGCATGACCGGAGCAGGTCAAATTATGCAAAATGTTTTCGGAACTTGCATTTTTCGCAATCTGCTAAATCAACATAGGTATAATGTGATCATTTAGAAAATATGCCAGCCTAACTACCATTCTGTGGGCATCATTTTGTGATAATATTATGAAATTTGAGAACGAGTTGATAGTTTGGGAGAGATAATAACGAAGCTTACCAAAACAATTCAAAGACAAAGGCTAAAACACGTGGAGCAAAAATACAGAGTCATTATATTTAAACATCTAAAATATGTTCTTTAATGGAACCCAAGCAGTTGTTTAGCTTCATATTAGTTGGGGGCTTCAATACTTTAACACAGCACCTATCTTTTAAAAAGATACTCCAGCTAACAGTGATAATAAATGTTTTACTGAAATCTCCAAATGTATGCTGCAGTATCATTTAGCTAAATATAAATCGAATTTTGAGATAGATTTCTTGTTTGTAGTGTATTTATCCAAACGGCAAAGTATTAAGAAACAAAATCACAAATAGCAGCAACGTCATTAGAGCTGTTCCGCTGCGATAGGGGTACTAGGGTTTAAACCTCAAATGCGTTTTAACAAAATGCACGTAACAGTATGAAAATTTACCCCCAAAGCCCTAAGATATAGTACTTGGTGACCATAATTGTTGTAAGCTCTGATTTGCTGTAATTATGTCAAAACAGTGAGTGTAATGAAACATTTGGGACTACCCTCGTAAACTTCTGTACAGCAATAAATATCACCGAGTTACAATTAAAATGCAAGTGTTCGTCTCCATATAGCAGACAATTTAAACTAGGCGTACAATATCTTGATTTTACATTTATCATTCCCTCGCGTATCTGTCTATATCTATGACATTCAAACAAATAATGTTTTGTGATTTCAACTGCACCACATTGGCAGTGCGGGTCATTCACTATATTCTTAGAACATAAGTGTTGATTCAAAGAACTACAGGAAGTACGAAGGCGCGTGTGTAGTATTTGTGCATATCTATCGCCGACTGAAAAGTGTCTAGGCGTTTTTTATGTTCTTATTTATTTGGTACTTAAAGCTTGTAAAACTGGGTACTTCTCTTATTTCAGACAAAAGGTCATTCCATAATCTAATAGAAGAGGGTAAAAATGATTTTAAAATACAATTCTGTTCTTGAAAAAGGTTGGTGTAAATTCGAAGCGTCACGTAAATTATATCAAATTGTATTTTCAAAATGTTGTGGAACTAGAGTTGACAAATAATCTGGAGAAATATTATTACTCATTTTATATAAAAAAAAAAGACACAATTTATGCTTAGAGCGTCTAACTTCAAGTTTTTTCCAGCCAGTATTTTTTTCTTTATATAAGTTCTCAAAAGATACTAGTTTGGTTGCTCCTGTTACTATGCGAGCCGCTTCTAATTGAATTTTCTCTAGACAAGTGCTTTTAATTCGTCATCTGTGCAATTGTCCCAAACGACATCAGCATATTCTAACAAAGGTCGTACGAAAGAAAAAATATCTCTACAACTGGATTGTCAACTATAAGGTATAAACTTGTATCATCTGCAAATAATCGGACAGTTGAATGTACATCAACAACTATATCATTAATATAAATTAAAAACAAAAGTTAGAGGTCCCAGAATAGAGCCTTGCGGGACACCCGCTTGAACAGGTAGCCAATCAGAGCTTCCTCCAGGAATAAGAACCCTTTGCTTCCTATTTGAAAGATAATTTGATAGCCATTCCAGAAGAGATACATTTATACCAGCTTGTTTCAGATTGAATATTAGGCCTTTATGTCAAAAGCCTTACTTATATCTAAAATACAGCTCTAACTTCCTTTTCTTCATCAAAGGCTTAACAAAAAGTATTATAAATATCAACCAGTTGATTAACAGTCGAATCGCCGGGAACAAATTCTGATTGTAAACATGTTATAACTTGATTGTCATTAAAAAAAGTTGAACATATGCTTATGAATGATTATTTCATTACTTTACCAATTGTACGCAAGAGAGAGACAGGTCTGTAATTACACACAAGAGAAGGATCATCTTTCTTATAAAGTGGAGACCAATTCGCCTCTTTCCATATACTTGGACATACACATTTTGACATTTAGTAATTAAAAAGATCGCACAAAGGATTGCTCAAAGGCACTGCGACTTCTTTAAGAATTCTAGTACTAACATTATAAGGACCTGAGGCTTTACCAAGTTTTAGAGTGTTTAAAATGTCTTTAACATCAGTTGGCGAAAAATTGATAGAATCTAGCCTTGGACCATCGTGGTTAATAAGATCTGGGAGAGTTGCTAAGTGGTCATCTAAGATTGATTGCTCTGCGACAAAATGGTTTAGAATGTAAGCCTTTTCATCAGTATCTCCTATATATTCATTATTAGGGTAAAGTGGGGTATAGATGACGTCTGTGAAGGCTTTATGAACGATTTAAGCTTTTTCCAATAGTCCTTTGGAGCAAAAATTTGACGTTTTTAATTTATTAGTAAGTGAATTGACATAGTCGTGTTTAGCTTTGCTAAGATTACTTACTACCTCATTTCTTAATTTTTTGAATTCATCATACGAATTATTAGATTTATTCTTTTTATACTGTTTATACATGTATATAGCTCGGCAAATAGGTCACTGTATACCTAATTTAACCAATAATACCACAAATGATTTATCAAGCTTAAATATTGCTCATACTAATATTAATGGTGTACGTAATACATTTGATCATGTCAGTGCTGAACTTTCTGATTACGAAATAACCTGTATCTCTGAAACCAAGCTTAACCCTAACTTTCCTACGAGCAAAATTACCATCAACGGTTATAGAACACCAATAAGAAAGGATAGGATTACCGACAATGGTGGTGGATTAGCTATTTACACCAAACATAACATTTACACTGTTAGACGACAAGACCTTGAAAATAACAATATTGAAAATATTTGGATTGAAGTACACACCTCCAATAATAAGCTACTTCTTGGTTTGTTCTACAGACCACCTGACAGCTCAGCAGAATTCTGGAATCATTTTGAGGATTCTGTTGAATCAGCAGCTGATCTTAACCTTAATATGCTAATAGTAGGGGATTTTAACAATGATTTATTGAGTAAATATTATAACAGAAAGATGACAAGAATAATGCAAAAATTTGATCTCCACCATACTATAAATGAAGCAACCAGATTTGATGGTAATACTAAGAGCTGTCTTGACCTGATAATGACAAATCATAAAGCAATTATAAATAATACTAAAATTCTTCCACCATTTCATAGTGACCATTGCACCGTTACAGCTGAAGTATCCTTTAAAACTTACAAAGCCCAATCATTTAAAAAGACAATGTGGAAATTTGAAGAGGCAAACATAGCTGGGATCGAAGAGCAACTCGACTCTACAGACTGGTCTTTTATAAGCACAAACTCAAATATAAATGAAATAACACAAACATTTGAAGAAATTTTAATGAAAGCATCCAATGACTATGTTCCCAAAGTTACCTTCACTGTACGTCCCAATGATAAACCTTGGATGAATAGCGAAATAAGGAAAGAAATAAGAAAAAGAGACAGACTATATCATAAGGCAAAAATATCCAAATCTCAAATACACTGGCAAAATTTTAAAAATAAGCGAAATGAGGTAATTGACCTTATAAGGTCAGCTAAATCGAACTACATGAAAAAACTGCAGTCCTCTTTAAGTGATCCAAACCTAAAACCAAAAGCATGGTATAAAATAGTTAATGAAATCACAAAACTTAAAAATAAAAATAACCCCTCCAATCCCCTACGTAAAGACAACCAAATAAATATACATCCTTTTGACAAAGCCCAAGTTCTTAATAAACATTTTGCAGAAATCTCTAGCATTGAAAACGAGCCCCCACTCCCTGATGATCCAGAACCGCCCAATCACCGTTTCCAATCCATCATAATAAGTGAGCAAGATGTAAAGGATCAATTACATAAATTGAATGCCTCAAAACCAGCTGGTCCTGATGAAATATTTCCTAAATTAATTAAACTTATGTCTAAAAGCCTAGTTAAACCACTTACCATGCTATCTAACAGATCTTTGGAACTTGGATCTGTGCCTAATCAGTGGAAAATGGCTAACATCTCTGCCATCTTCAAAGGCAAAGGCGAAGAACAGGACCCATCAAACTATAGACCAATCTCTATCACAAGTTGCCTAGGAAAAATATTAGAAAAAATAATATTTAAGTACTTGTATAACTACTTACATGAAAATAACATATTAACCGATTTTCAATCTGGATTCCGCCCAAAAGACTCAACCGTCAACCAATTGCTTGAAATCTATCACATTATTATATCCAATATGGACAAAGGCAAAGAAATTAAATTCATTTTTTGTGACGTTAGTAAAGCCTTTGACAAAGTCTGGCATCGTGGTTTGATCCATAAACTAAAAAAATATGGCCTATGTGACGGCATTATTGAATGGTTTTCAAGCTATTTAACTAACCGCAAACAAAGAGTAACTATTGATGGCTTTCATTCAACCTGGTCAGACACAGAAGCAGGTGTACCGCAGGGCTCAGTCCTAGGCCCATATTTATTTTTACTATATATAAATGACATAGTGGAAAATATCTCCAGTAATATTCGTCTTTTTGCCGACGATACATCTTTGTTTACAGTAATTGAAAATGCAGACTCCATTAAAACTTTGAATGAGGATATTTACAGAATAACTAAATGGTCGAAAGATTGGCTCATTATTCTAAACCATGTCAAAACATCAACAATGACATTTACATGGAAAAAAGACTCCAACTTACCTGATGTTATAATGAATGATACTGTTTTAAGTGATGATCCAAACCACACTCATTTAGGTCTTACATTTACATCGGATGCACGGTGGGATGAGCATATAAGAAAAAATTATGAAAAAGCTGCTTTTAAACTAAATGTACTACGAATGCTTAAATATGATCTAGATCGAAAGTCCTTATTACGATTTTATATTTCATATATTAGACCTACCTTAGAATATGCAGATGTAGTATGGGACAATATCTCTCAGCGAAATGTAGATCTGTTAGAAAGTATCCAGTTAGATGCCTGTAGAATAATCACTGGACTGCGAAAAGGTACCTCCCACGACATCTTGTATTAGGAATGTGGCCTCTGCTCTTTAGCTGAACGTAGAAAACAGCACAAACTGATTCAGTTTTATAAGATTTTAAATCATGATGCACCAAATTATCTTCAGAATATAGTAGCCAACTTTAATGAACACCAATCTCAATATGAGTTAAGAAATCCAAAGCTTAAACATCCTACACCTAAATCAAAAACATACAAAGATAGTTTTTTCATATCTACAACTGACTTGTGGAATGAGCTTCCCCAAAGCTTACTGAATGCAACATCCCTGTATTCCTTCAAAAAAATTCTTAAAGAGCAAATACCAGTACCAGCTAAATATTTTTCATACGGCAGTCGAAGACTCAATATATTAATGTGTCAATTAAGGAATTCAAAAAGTCAATTGCAGTCGGATTTATGTCATGATCATTTAGCTGATTCAGCAATCTGTAATAATTGTAATGCACATGTTCCCGAAACGGCTCAACATTTCTTCTTTGAATGTTCAAAATATGAAGCTGAAAGATATGAACTCATCCACACTCTAATAAGGTATCCAATTATCTATGAAAATCTTGCAACATTGAATGCAAATAACCTGCTTTTTGGGCAACCCAATATGACACTTAAAGACAATGAGATACTAGTTGACATAGTCACTCACTTCATTGAAAAAACTGGGCGTTTTTACTAATAAATATTTTATCTTGATTATAAATATATTTTTTGTTAAATCTATTACTTGTTATAAAGAGTAATGACCTTCATGATTGAAATAACGGCTATGCTAGTGCAGCTGCGAGGCTGTCTCACCGTTAATACATGACTTAACTGTATAATATATATGAGTATCGATGCATACTTACCGTAAAATTGACCACATAACGGTGAAACTTATAATCGATTTTCATGATCTTCCACGGTCGTCGATTCCACGTCTGTATACGGTGAAGAGGCTCGTAGCATGCAACGGTGTTAACTAGTGAACTTTATCCGGCCCCGGTTACCGCATAATGTTAAACCATGACATGATTATTTATGGAACTAAATTTGATTTGATTTAATTTACAAAGTGAAAGAGCTATAAGCAAACCCAACCCCAACTCAGAAGTCTCTCTCTCTCTCTCTCTCTCTCTCTCTCTCTCTCTCTCTCTCTCTCTCTCTTTCTCTCTCTCTCTCTCTCTGTGTGTCTTTCACCCCCTCTCCGAGGCTCTCGCTCTCTTGCTCTTAGCGTGAGTTTCTGTAGTTTCAAATGTTCTTCTTTCTATTTTTCTTCCTCATATTTACTAATATTCTTCTTATGATACAGTTGTATTCTTACGTTCTGAATTTTTTACTCACTCCTTTTAAGACTCATGTATGAATGATTATAGTTTGACAATTATATTGTATTCATAAACTTTGAAAATGTTACTTCATAAATGTTGTGTACAATGTATATACGTTTGCTGTCTGCAGTACCCAAGTCAAGGAAAGGACCATTATAGGCCTAGCTTACTGTCTAATCCTTTGATTCTTGTTTATATAATATTTGTATGCATGAATGTTTGTACTTAATATGTAATCATGAAATTTCTAATAAATAAACTGTATGGGCGTTACCTTATGAATACGTTATTGGATATGGTCTACTTTTGACCTAGGTAAAAGCCAAAGGTTTACAGTTGAAAGACTCAACTCACATGTTGTCCGTTAGAATGAAAATCGGAGTTTGTCTAGTTTACTGGATTGGACAAAACAGGTAGCTGATCTTTAACGGTAAAATATGTGACAGCGCTCTAGGCTGACTGAATTCGACTTTTCTATTATCTCCCTACTTGAACAGATGGACTAGCCGACCACGCCCAGATATGAATATTAAAGTTGCCGTCCATACAGTGACCCATTTGCCGAACTATACACGATTTCGTTTCCTCATTAATTTTCTTATAGTATTATTCATCCAGGGCAAAGCACGAAGTCTTATAGTAACGTTCTTCGTAGGAATGCATTCCTCAGAAAGACTAGGTAATTTCTCTGTAAATTTCTCTGCATGTATTAACAACATTGTCACGAATAGTTTTCCGATCGAACTCAGAAACTTTTTGACGAAGATAATTATAATTGCCCTGCTCATACAGCTATATTATTTTACGTTGAAATGATTTTACAGTACTGTATAATGTTTGAATTTGAAAACAAACACACACACACAAAAAAAAAAAAAAAAAAAAAAAAAAAAAAAAAAAAAAAAAACGGGACAATGAAACCTCCCCAAACAAAAATATTATGAAATGGACCACATTTAGATCGTATCAAGATCATGTTTGAATCACTTTTTGTGATCCGTTAATAGTACATGTATCTATCTGTGGTCTGTTAAATAAGTACCTTATAGATCACAAACACATTTTAAAAGTGATCCGTTAATGATTTATTTGAACGATCTGTTTGGTATCCGTTTAAGCTTTATTTTCTGGACCAAGGAAAAGTGATCTGATAATGAATTGTTACACCTTAGGTTTCTCTGTATGTGATATGTTGTAAAACTGATATTTTCGAAGTGATCTGAAAGTGATCCGTTATAAGATTTGTCTCACAGAAAGAAAGACCGGAAATATTCTCTTTGTCTAACTCACATCCGACAGTGTCGATTGGTAATGATTGTTAAATTTGTCTTGTTTTATTTGTAACTAATTGCGACATGCTTCTTCGTTTTTGGACTCTATATAACTGTATGTGAATATTTCATAATGTACAAACATGTACATACATAGATACCAAAGTTCATAGCGGGAATAAGCTGTAATATTTTGTGTCACCTGACTCAATGAAGAGTAAATTGTAACAGCCAAATGTGTGCGCCATTCAAACCTCAGGTTGAAAGTCAGAGTGTGTGAAAGATCCAAAAGAATGTTAATGAAAAAAGTGTCAATAAGCAATGCTTATTACATACCCCCGCAGTGTAACTGTTTACCGCAAAAAATAATTTTTCACAATAAAATTTCTTCATGCAAATGTCCTATAGGCCTACATGTACGCATTCCATCAAAAACTGTAGTAGAATTGATGGGCATGTGAATGCCTAGACCTGTAAAAAAGCGAAGAAATCCATGCCCTCACCTGTAAAAAAAGGCTAAGACAATTGTCTTAAGACAAATTGAAATGTATTAGGATATATTGTCTAAGTTCTCATAGCAGTAATTTTGTCAAAAATTATATTTTCACAATAAAATTTCTTCATGCAAATGCCCAATGAGTGTACATTATGTAGGCATAATAACAAATTGTTCCATCAAAAACTGTAGTAGGAGTTGATCGGCCCCTGAATGCCCTTATCGGTTAAAGAACCGAGAAAAATTCTCATAGCTGTCATTTTGTCAAAAATTATTTTTTCATAATAAAATTTCTTCATGCAAATGTCCAATAAGTGTACACCATGTAGGCACGATATCAGATTGTTCCATGAAAAACTGTTGTAGGAGTTGATCGGTCCGTGAATGAATTTACCTGTAAAAAAAGTAAGAAAAATTGTCTAAGTTCTCATAGCTGTCATTTTGTAAAAAAATATTTTTTCGCCATAATACTTCTTCATGCAAATGTCCTAAGCATAATATCAAATTGTTCCATGAAAAACTGTTGTAGGAGTTGATCGGTCCGTGAATGAATTTACCTGTAAAAAAGTAAGAAAAATTGTCTAAGTTCTCATAACTGTCATTTTGTCAAAGATTATTTTTTTTTCACAATAAAATTTCTTCATGCAAATGTCCAATTAGTGTACATCATGTAGGCACGATATCAAATTGTTCCATGAAAAACTGAAGTAGGAGTTGATCGGCTCGTGAATGAATTTACCTGTAAAAAAAGTAAGAAAAATTGTCTAAGTTCTCATAGCTGTCATTTTGTAAAAAAATATTTTTTCGCAATGATACCTCTTCATGCAAATGTCCAATGAGTCTGCATCATCTAAGCATAATATCAAATAGTTCCACCAAAAAGTGTGGTAGTAGTTGATTGGCTCGTGAGAGCCTTTACCTGCAAAAAACTAAGAAAAATTGTCTAAGTTCTCATAGCTGTCTTTTTGTCAAAAATTATTTTTTGGCTATAATATTTCTTCATGCAAATGTCCAATGGATCTACATCATGTAGACATAATATCAAAAGGTTTCAACAAAAACTGTGGCAGGAGTTGATTGGCCCGTAAATGCACTATCTTCACTGTATACAAAAACCATCAAGAACTATAAAGGGAAGTAACTCAAAAGGGACTGGCCCCTAGCCCTTTATCTTTGCATGTACATATTTGCCCCATAGATATGCAGATGCCTGCGAAGTTTCATGAAATTCCATCAATGGGTCTCCAAGATATTTTAAAAAGAAACAAAACGTTACGGACGGATGGACGCACGGACGCACGGACGGCCGGACAACGTGAAAACAGTATCCCCCTCTTAAAACTTTGTTTTGGCGGGGGGGGGGGGAGTATATAGAATATATTTGTCTGATTGTTAAAGTGAGTTATATGCTGGAATTAACTTTGACTGGTAAGGTATTGTACTTTTCCACGTTTAATGCAAGCAGACACCTCCAGATTTTGAGTTTTGTCCAGACATTGATACTTCTCTGCACATTTTAATAGGCATGCCTCTTAATTATATGTTTTCTTTAATGGGCAGAATTGGGAGAAAGTATTTGGTTTTCTCAGCAAAGCCCAGTAACTCGGCTCTATATTATAGTACTAAAGATTGTTAAATATTTGAACTTTCAAGTGTAGACAAACGACTTCGTGTACTATGTATGCCCTTGACCTGGCAATAAAAGTGTTCTTTGTTCCAAGTGATCTAATAATGATCCATTTGTGACCCTGAAGTACTCGATTATGAATTAATCTTATGCTGAAAGTCAGTGATCCAGTAATGATTTGTTACAATGTGGTCCAAAGGCAATCCGTTAGTATGATCCACTAATGATTTGTTACAATGTGATCTAATGTGATACGTTACACAGCCAATTTCGCCACACATGAAAATTATATGAAACGATTTCCATATGAAGCACACACGTGTATCATATGTTGGTCACATGAAAATGCGATCATGTCATTTTTATAAGGTCCTACATATAAGAACCACATATTTTCGAAATATGAAAATTACATGAAAGGATTTTTATATGACATCCATTTATATGACATCCATAGCAGAATTTGTCGACATGAACTTCATGAGAAAATCACATGAAAATTGTATAGATCTACAATGTATTTGGTTCACCCCTACTTTCGCGGTAGACCAAATAAATTTACACCTCCGGGGTGTAATTTTGCGCATGGGTGTATTTTACTAATCAGCAAAGTTTGTAGGCAAGTAGTTTTCACGTACACACTATGTAGAAAGCCCTTGTTAAACATACATCTACACAATAATTGTATACTTCTCTCACCCCTGTGTCTGGTGCGGGTTCGAGCCCCGCACTGGCCACATGTGAGACAAGCCAAGTTCTGCTTGCGGGTGTACCAGGTTTTTTTTTTTTTTTTTTTTTTTTTTTTTTTCTCTCTCGGGGTTCTGCAGTTTTCGCCCATCTACTGATGGCCCGTCTCATATCAGCTGAAATAATCTTGAAAGAACAGTGAAACTGATTTTTAACGTACGTTTTAAAGTGTGGACTGCTCGATTTGCGTTGGATACGAAGCACAATGCAACAACATCGTATTAAGTGTTATAGCTCGGCGTAATTTTCGCCCATGAATAATTTCCATTACGTATAACACGACGACACACAACATGTGCGGTTAGCCCCCGATCAGGGTATAGGTGCGTATATATACATGTGCTAAGATGGTAGAGACTGTCGCTATTCTCGCGTGTGCGTTCTTTTGCCAAACTTGTCGCACGTAGGCCTTTTTTACACATGCTTGTCTGGATGACCCCGGGTTTAAGATCCGGTCTTCAACTGTTCAAGAAAAAGTGGAATTCGTTAGTGTTAAAGTCATTTGGATTTTGCTGTGGTAAGTAAATAAAACATGTTCAAACATGTATTTCTATTTGGTTTTGTCCCAGTCGTGGCTTAGAGTCCCAGTAAAAGCTATGGTCATATCGGGACGTTACCTCAATTTTATGGCACTTCTACTCAACACTAGAATGTCTCGACCGAGGTCTCGACACCCAAAATGTGCTTGAAAAAATAACCGCCAGGCTTAAATATGTATGGGTGGTATGTTTTGAACCACTTTTCCTGGGACCTGAGCATAGATAGTCAGTCAGTAGTTTATTATGCCTTATACGAGACTGGGGACAGTCATTTTGTCATCTTGAGGTCATGGAAGGGGAGGGGTCAAAGTTTCCTAGTCTTCCCATACCCCTTTATTTTATTTTATTTTATTTTTTTTTTTTGAAAATATCCCTAGATTTTTGCAAATATCCATTTGGATCCTAATATCCCTAAATTTCCTCCCTGGGCCTTTCATTATCCTGTAAAAATGTCACTAATTATTTTACCAATATCCCAATGTACGCTTCCAGGCCAGGGGCTCCTGAAATAATAGTCCAGTCTGAGCATTATTTAATTTAATCCTTATTGTTTTTGACGGTGGACAAAGGTGTTCCCGTACATGTCATTGGATGTGGGGGCGAGGGCACGAAGGGTTAACCAGCTGGTCTAGTTTTACTGACGTAACGGACACTGTACAAGGCTTTTAAAAATGATCTGTCAATTATTGACATTTTAGCGCGTGCTATACTGACGTCACGAAACTAAACTTAGCGTGACGTCATTGTCGCGTGATAAAGCGGAGAAAGCTGTCATGGCGTTTGCAGGACTCTCCAGATCATGAGACAACAACAAAGACAAATACAGAGAATGCAAAGCGGCTGAGACACAATCAGGGTTGCCTTTACTACCTTTGTCATGTTATGCATCTGTAATTCAGTGTGATATTATCCAATACCTAATGTTTTTATTCTATTATAACACTGGGATAATAAGCTTTCTGGCGATATATAATGATACCATATTGTGTACAATATTTTGCGTCAGGGAGAGATTATATGCTAAAAAAAACACTGTTTTTCACATGTTATGATGTTGCACTTTTATTTTGGGTGTTTTGTAAACAGGTTTGCTTTAGTATTCATGAATGAAATATGTTGCATATGGCTTTAGAACTAAGGAGACATATGCCCCCTGTAATACACTTTTTACGGCTTTGAATTTGGACTAAAATTAATGAAAATATGGAGAATGAAGTGAAACTGTTCATTTGTAGTATTTTAAGATTTTCTCGGTGTCTACAGTTCACATGCTGAAATAATTGGACAAATGCTTTAAATAGTTTTATTTTGTATTTAGTCTTTCTTGATGAAGCCAAATGACAGATTAGAATCAACAAAAATTGAAATTAACTTCTGATTTTCAAAAAAATAGTCATTTTTATGTAGAGTCCGTAGCCCCTAGGTTTGAAATGAGATTAAAAGATCAGGTTCCGATTAAATGAGTTGATATGGCCTGATTGTTTTTCAGACTGTGGTCTAGTACAACCCATCAAAATGATATCTCCAGAAATTATTAAGGACAGAAGATATAGCACAATTATTTTTTTCTATGGCCTGTAGAGTCCGTAGCCCCATGTTAAGAGACACCCTAGAAATAAAATGTGTGTTGCAGTCAAGGTTTCCTTCAATTTTTCATATGCAACCACACATGTTACATTGTATTAAATTAACTGCACCATGGAACAATGACTTATGTAGGCTGCATATGATCTTATTTAAGCAGCCCAAAACACTGGTTTGAAGCTCCTTTTCTGAACTATTCCCATTACCCACTATTTAGGCTATCACATAGTATATGGCAGAGGTGCACCATGCCGGGGATTTTTGTAGACATATATTTTCTGAAAGCCAGTACCCTAAGCTACTAAATGCCGCTTGTTAGCACTCTGACTGTTGGGGCTTTATCGTGCCAGAGCGTGTTACGTACGTTACCGATGTCTGATTTTTTAAATTCAAGCTGCTAAGGATATCGCCAAAATTTATGACAAAATGTAAATATTTGACAAGAACTTTACCTTTAAATATGTAGCAGAGATGTTACCTAATCTAACAGGACCAAATTCAATAATATTTAGATTGCATGTTTACTGGTACAAGAGAAGTAACGTAAATAACCCGTGCAATTTGGCATATCCACCATGTTTCGTTTCTTATAGAATATAGCTTATAGCAAATACCAAAATACAGTTTATATTATAGCTATCTACAGTCCTTGCCCTTTAAAATGACATATAGTAGGGCTCTCTGTGACTTTCCATCACTCCACAGAGGCTGATTGTCTTCCCCTACCCCCATTTAAATATTATGTCCATTAACAAACATGTCCCAGCAGAAACAGAACAAAGACACTTCCTTTCCTGAACAACATCCCAGTTTTCGAAATATAACTTCCATTGATATTAAAAGCACATGAAAAATCAATTACAGACCATGCTTCATGATAATGGTAACATATTTTACGTAATGTCATGGTAACGTATGTAACAAGTTTGTATTTTCGCTATAGAATCATATACTTATGATTAATTGCAGTTTGTCATTTTTTTTTCTCTCACAGTTATTTAAATTAGGAAATGAAATTTATTGAATATCTGTCCTAAAAGGTATTAAAAGCACACAAAAACAACCACAGACCATGCTTCATGATAACGGTAACATACTTTATGTAATGGCAAGGTAACGAACGTAACAATTTTGTATTTTCTCTATAGAATCAAATACTTATAATTTAAAGCAGATTATCATTCTTCTTCCATAATTATTTCAATTAGTAAATTAAATTTACTGAATATCTGTCCAATAATGAAAGAAATGAGAGCCAAAAGGGGCAACAATCGCTCACCTGATAACAATTAAGTCTGAAAAGGATTAAATCAGTAACAGGAATGGAATGAATTTAATTTATTGCGGTTCTATTCTGCTAAAATACAAATTTAATAAAGCTTATTTGCGTATTCACATTATTGTATAATTATATTATGATCGTAGACTCACGTCACAGATTTACCGTTATAAAACTGAATGACTCGCCTGTTGCGATTGGTGAAATACATTCACTTCCTTCATAATGTTAATGATAAATTTGTGACGTCAGTCTACTACGATCGGTATAATATACCATGCGTATCAAATGGACCATAAAGTGAAGGTTCTAAAGAACATTATATTAGCTGAGTGAGCAGCTATTTTACTAAAGGTGGCCATACAAGTACCTGAACTTAACTACTTCCGTGTGACTTCAGAAATCGACACTTAAATCCTAAAACAAATACATGTATGACCACAAAAGAAATACAACCTTGGGACGTTTGTGAAGCAATGTAAAATTGTGTATTCATGTGCATTTGCTTATAAAATGCATCCATTCTTTCACAAAAAACGAAAACTACAGCACAGATACAGCCTGCTATATGTTTTCTAAGTATTAGTGCCTAAATGTCAATTTAGTTTTTTCCCACCTTGGTTTTCGAGTGTGAATTTCTTTCTGATTGCGCCTTTTCCTGACCATTGCTTACTTGTACCTTTTTAGGATCACAGGTAACACAACTGAAAGTGCTGACTGACTGACCATCTGATTACTGGTTAACCGCTCAGGTCTGAGCCTGTCCAGGAAAAGTGGTAAAGTCAAGCCATTCATACATATAAGTCTCAATGGTTTAGTTGGGTGGTTATATTTGAAGCAATTTTTTGATGTCATGAAGTCCTACGTACCGACATGACCACAGCTGTTGACTGGGATGCTAAGCATCAATTCAAACAAACAAAGAAACTTTGGAGCAAATGAAAACTGTCATATGAACCTCAGTGGACTGAGCAAGACACACGAAGGGTCTGGCCCCAGCCCAGCCTACTTAGACAATATTTCCAGACACACCAGTAATGGGAATTTTCATTCCTGACTTGAACATGTACTTCTGACAGAACTTTAAATAACATATTGAAGGTGCTATAGAATGGCCACACAAACAAATTTACCATCTTATTTGTAACATGTTTCGTCTTGTTTTCAAGGGCAGCTTATGCCGTAGTTCATAGGAGATGCAATCAAAGATATAACCGCTAGAGTGACCATAGTAGAATTAATAACCCATTAATATTATCCATTGTCATGGAAACCAGAGTTCTAGTGTTCTGATCTGGTTCTTCCTTCTGCATTTAAACTGCAGAACTGTATCCGTCTAATCAAATGCGGTATCGCAGACAGTAAATGCGCAAAATGACAAATTTTCGTGATAAAGAGGGCAGCTGACAAATTTTCGTGATAAAGAGGGCAGCTATTAAGTGTTTTCTGTCCCATAACCACCATTGTTGCTGGCTACTGATTGTTTTAAAGTGATGGTTTGGATTAAAGTGATGGTTTGGATTAACTTCTTACTTGATGTTAGATGGAGTAGATATATTTCCTATATTGCCGTTTTAGCTTTTGGTCGTATACTTGTAGAAAATTCACGGCAAAGAAAGTTTCAAACAACCAAGTTCTCACTCCCGGACTTGACACTGTACCACTAGGTCACCACACTCCTCACTGCGTGTCTTGGTTCAGAATTAAGCAGTGACTACATTATAGCATTATCATCATTAGCAACCTAATTATGTTGGGTTTTGCAGATTTCATGCAAGTACCCATCTTTCACTAACCATCCAATGCATTTTAGGTGTATAACCAATCAAAACGAACACAACCTCAAGGGGTCGCGCTTAATGTTGTTCTTAATGGAGAATAAAAATTAAAAAGAAAGCTCATTTAGCACTGCCACTCTCTGACTTACCACATCGGTTCGGTATATTTATGATAATTTATAATTTCACTAACAAAGTACAGTACATTTTGCCAACATTTTTTCAGCAGTCACATTAAGGAAAACATATGAGAGTTTCTTTTCTGGGTAATACAAAACACATTATGGTCTAACGTTATAATATCGTTTAGCTTCCTGCAGAAAATACCAATTTAGAATGCAACAGTTTTGACATAACAGAAGTAAATAAAGATATCTTGCCAACCCCCAAAAAATCCACCATTTTTGTCACTCCCTTGGATTATGGTATGATGTTTGAATTAGCAATAACACACTCACTCAAAAGCCTTGATGACACCAATCTTGACGTGCAGGGCTCATTTTTATGTAGCTTCTTGAACCCTATAGTGCCTTGTTACACACCGGCTGTAAGGCTAGTTCATATAACCATCAATCCACCTTCAAATTTTGCTTGCATAAATATGACGAAGATTGATTGTTCTATTGTAATATCTAGTGAATTTTATGATTGATTGATTGAAAGACTGATTAGAATATATAATGATGATCAAAAACACTGAAACCAGTTTAGAGCCAAATTCTGAAATCTAAGATGTGTTTTATTTTTGTTCAGATTCATAAGCTTTTAGGAATCTCGGCCCTTTTTGTATGAATGGAAATGACTTTACGACACTTACCGTTATCTACGTTACCATATAACAAGACACTAGGCGACATGCATTAAGGTGGCGTTGTGTTAATAATAAGCTTGTAACCATTAAAACAATGGCAATTCCGCAAATTTAAACTGAAAATGCGTCATTGAATTGAGTTTTTCCCCCAGTGACCCTTCAAGAAAGTATAGTTTGTATTTTCAAATACGTATAAGCCAAATACATGTATGTAGTCAAGCAAGAAGCTTCACTGAACGGGATACAGTTGCAAACAAAGTCCAAACATTGTTGTTTAAATAATTTGGACAGCAGATTTACGTGCAAACACAATTCATTAACTCGGCGAAGCAAATCCTCACAACTTATTTCACCTCAGCCCTCTGTATGAAGGGAATGTTCTTACGGTATCTTGCCGTTATCTACGTTACCAATGACAAACTACTCGATAACAATCAACAAGAATTCATTGGTTTATGATAAGTTTACCATTTTGACAATGCCAAGTTTTATCTAGAATGTATCGCTGAATTGTACTATTCCCAAGTGTCCCTTTGAGAATGACTAAGTATGATTTAGTTATACGCGTAAATATATGTATAATGGCAAGTGGGGACGACACAAGTTTCAATATATGACATGCAGCTGCAAACAAAGTGCAAACTTTTGAGTGCACTAATTGGGATAACAGACTTTATTCAAAAATATTTCCACACAATCAGGTTAGAAATTCGATGTACTGTTTGTTCATATGGAACGTCTACTGCATATTTTGTTACATACGTTACCATACGTGGTACAATGAATAAAGTTCATAGAAAAACACATGTTGTAGCATATTTTTTCTATTTGCTAATTTGTGTGTTTGTATTAACACTAACCTTCATAAAAAATATGCCAAATGTTGATTTTATGGCGATTCTCATGAAATTGGCAACATGTCACGTACGTAACGCATTCAAAAGACCGCTACGTCCAAACGCCCCAACGGTCAGAGTGCTAACAAGTGTCATTTTGAAGGGAATTGGATGGGCTTTCAGAAAAATATACCCTACAAAAATCCCCGGCATGGTGCACCAGGGTCTATTGGCTCCTAACATCTAATTGTGAAATTTGAAAAACGCGAGAGCCAAAAGAATTATTACAGTACTGGAATATAAACCTGATAGGTCATACGTTATTATAAACCAAGAAAAATGAAAATACAAAGAGGTTACATTTTTGCCTCAAGTGCAACACAAAAGGCAACCCTGATTGTGTCTCAGCCGAAAGGTAACTCAAGTCGCAGCCAGCAGGTTTACGTTTTCCAATATTGCGTGTGAAGCAGTCCTGACCTCAGACGAATCCCCAAAAGTGGTCGTTTTGTTTGGTTTTATGATATCTCGGACTCCAACTTCCAAACAGAAAGCAGCGTCGACATCATTTTGTTGTTTTCATTTTTTACTGTGTAGGCCCTACTGAGTCGATCAATTTCTGACCATTAGAGCTACCTCAGGAGCTGTGGAATTGTGACTTGCCCAAGGCCACAACGAAAGGCGCCCCGGCTGAGGATCGAATCCGGGACCTCAGGGACCGGAGTCCGACACTTTCCCAATCCGATTGAAAGTGAGTCGAAACTGCGAAAGGGTGGGTATAATAATACGAGCTTATTCACGCGAACGCGCTCTGTTAGAATGCATGACTTTTATTTATTATTGTAACCAGGTGCTACGCAAAGCCCGTGCTAAATCATGAGTGACTAAAAGTTAGTGCGTAGCCTCCTGGTACCATTTCTCGAACGGGGCCAACTCTCGAACAACAATTTGATTACACTAAATAAAACAAAAATGCTGGTCCACATGCACAAATTTTAGAAAGGTTTTCTTTCGTCAGTCAATGGGCGATAATACTGTCACAGTCCCAAGTGTCGGCCTCGTTTTGGATTTCTTTAGCAGACGAAGGAAACCAACCAAAATCAGAGCAAAATACATTACTCAGTTTGTTTGACAAAAATTTCTCTGCTCAAAAACATTCCTACATTTGATTGTTTATACTTTCTGATACCAGAAGCTCTCTTCTTCGTATTCAAATCAATTTTTATGAAGGAAACACGCCTAGCGTCTTTTAGCTTTACAAATAATTGTGTACACCATGTGAAAATACAGTGCCCGTGAAAATCGCATGAGTTACAAGATCGTTTTTCTTTTGATACTGGTACTACCTCCCATTCCTAGTGACTCTCTCTTGTGTGATCACTTGTTTATACCCAAAAAATCAAATAGAAATTGGCTAAGTCTGCTCAATTTTGATGCTGGCAAAGACACACGGAGACAAAGTGTAGTAAGTGACTAGTGCTTATGTTGGACCTAATCATAATGACCTACGTGGTGACATGCTTGCATTTTACCATATTTTCTTGCATTTAAATGCCTCCTGGGAAACTATACACTATTTCCCCCTGATTCTCTCCCATTATTACAACTAAAAACGATCTCAAATACGTCTGTTCGAGAATTGGTTCCATTAACTGAAGGAACCATGCTTTTTAGTGGTGATGTAACGGACCGTGCTGTGCACGCGCCATATGACGTCACACATAATTTACTAGGTCAATGACATTGTCAATGTTGTGTCTACAAAATCTGCGGATCAAATTAATTTATTGCATGTTCTAAGATTTTTGCAAGTAACAATGTTGTAAACAGTGGTTCGAGATATGGTACCAGGAGGCTAGGCGAAAGTGTTAATGTGTAGTATACACTGAAACAAAGTTATATTATTGTGACCACCTTTATTCTTCATTCTTGTTCAGAAAGTAGAAAACGACCAAATTCACTACGGACAATCACATGACACACACTGCAATTGAGAACGAAGTTGGTTTGATTTTCGAGGTTTCTCCTACAGCGATTCTTCTACTGACTGATAGATAGGTGCAGATAATGCAGAAAATGAACATTTATAAAAAAGAAGGTAACATAAGAAATCCTAGGTCAGCTGGCTAACTGTCACTCCGCTCCACTTCGGTACCTCGTTCCACTTCCCTGACATGTATGGAGAGGTATAACGGAATACCGATGGAAATATTCCGTCTAAAGAAATCCCGGTTATTTTGTTTTCGCAAAACACTTCAATGTTATTGTGTTGGAAACACTATATGTTCATGGGGCGGAAGTGTTTGCGTAAACGAAACAACTTAGATTACTTATGTTACTTTCATTCAATAAATGTTTAATTTCTGCATTGACTGCACCTATCTATCAGTCAATAGAATAAATTGTATAGAAGAAAACTCGAATTTTTCATCTCAACTTCGGACAGACTTGTTTTGTGCGTCACCCATTCAATACCACGTGTTTCTCAGCTGTGAAATTAAGACCGATATCTAGCTGAGATTCTGCAATTTTGCATTTTAAAATACATGTACGTAATACAGCTTATGCGAACAAAGCATGTGTGAAGGTACCTACAGACTACAGTTCATAAAGTCACATTTTTACCATACTAAGTATCGCATTAAAATGTTTGCTGAATTTTCATTTATTTGAAAATGCTTCTATGAATATAATATACATTTGATGTCAATTGATGATAGCTCGATTTTGACCTCTGGCGCTCAAAAGTTAGGCGATTCCATGAAGCATGTGAACATGATGAAAGGTAAATCAAGACGAAATGCCACAAGTTCATCGTTACACTTCGGTTGCGCGCACAGTCAGTAAGCAATACTAAGCATGAACAAATTGAGTATCCGGTCACGTGCTTCTAAGTAGCATAAGAATTTCCAAAATAGTCGGTGTCTAAAAGCACCTTGCTTGTAACTGAGTGGCCACCTATTTGGAAAATAGCTACTCATTCGGCTTACGATATGTTTTCATGGTATAAGTACCTGATTGTTAGTTTTTTTTCCCCACCTCGGTTTTTGGAGTGGGGATCTTTTTCTGATTGCGCCTTTCCCTGATCTTTGCCTACTTGTACCTTTTTGCAATGTCATTATCATAACTTGTAAATTTTCCAGAGTCTGGCGTCAAAATCATAAATAACCCAACGGCGTCGCAGTGTGTTTCCATTAATACACTGGTTATATACGTGTACAATCGTAGAATAACTATTACATCAAGACCAGTGTGGCACGGTATTAACAGGCGTGTAATAATAATAAAAATGTATTAATCAGATTTCAGGCGCGCTGTTTATAAGACTCCGTTCTTCTTTATGCGGCGTGCAACAGGATGCTATGCAAAACACGTGCTTAATTAAGAGTCACTGTGCTCAGCCCGAAACGAGCACAAGTGTAAAAGTGTGCATGAAAATGCGATGAAGCTACGAAATATAATATGACATTTTATTTCGTGGTTTTGCTGCATTTATGTAATAATAACGATCAAACATGATTTTGTTATATATGTATTCAAAAAGACATAAACATTCGCGAAAAACTGATACATCCATTTCGAGAGTGGACATACCTCTACCATTCGCGCACTAAGCTTTTAAAAGCTTTTATACTGACAGATTATCTGATGCTCAGAAGGTATGAAAAGTGGTTCAACTTCAAGTAAATCCTTCCGGTATCTATATACGAAACGTTAGTTGCTTTACTGGGATGGTTATATTCAAGCACATTTTGGGTGTCATGAAATCCTAATAGTGGATAGAAGGGACACGACATGAAGGCAGCGCCCTGACATGACCATAGCTGTTGACTGGGATATAAAACAACAAAATCAAACAAGCAAACACACGGGTGGAGTCCCTTCAGCTGTTCGGCGTTTGATGTCTAGACCGCATTTCAAAAGCCGTCGGCGGCCCTGGAATGTATGTTTGATGTTTGAAAGTTCTGAGAATAATGCATTGCCATACTAAGTATGACCTGCTGGTGATCCATTTGTGATTCATAAATGATCCGTTTGTGATTTTGTAGTATGTTGTTAGTGATCTTGATGTCAAAGTGGCGGAAAAAGAACGTGGCCCTAGTGGGACTCGAACCCAGGGTATCTCGCTTACCGTGCGAGCACTCAACCACTGAGCCACCGAGCCACACGATCAACCGATTACATTTCACCCCTGCTTTATTAGATTCGTCCCCGAATCTGCTCGGAACCATGCCGGGACCGACGAGACAGTCTCTTTCAGGTTGTTGCTCACAGCCCGAGCACGGACCCATGCTGAGTCACAGAGGCGGAAAAAGAACGTGGCCCGACCGGGACTCGAACCCAGGGTCCCTCGCTTACCGTGCGAGCACTCTACCACTGAGCTACCGAGCCACACGATCGACCGGTTACACTGATATGATCCGTTGCACAAAAAAGACCACCCCAATATATTTAAATTAGTGATCCGTTAGCTCATTTGCATAGCAAATTTGATCACTTCCAGATCATTAACGGATCATGATCCAAATATGAGTCATTGAGGCGACTTTAGGTCCATTTATTTTTGTTTGGGTTATGTTCTGTAACAAAACAGGGTCACCGACACCAGATAAGTCAACAGAAATTTTTCTTTTGCTCCGGGCTTCAGTAAGTTATTCGGCGCCCAGGAATCTCCATCGTCGGGTAGCTTACTGAGTCTGTTGAGTCCTCGTTTTTGATTCATCTAGGTGGTTATCATGATTATTTGTTTCTCCTTGATGATTCATTGACTTGTTAGAGATTCACCACGAGGGCCGGGCAGCTGGCTGAGTGTTGTGAACCACGGCAGAAGATGGGGGTGAGGCTTGGTGCCTGTAAAACCGGTTTAAGCCCCCCCCCCCCCAGTAATTTTATATACTGATCGTTCCAGGGCGATACTTCTGTTGTGGTTCTAATTGTTTTGTGTTTTGGAGTCGAATTTTTGTGCTGTTTGAGCCTTATGTACGTTTTCATATTTTTAGTTCAGTTCGGGTGACTGGGTCGCCGCCTGTTGGGGGGTGGCTGTTCACTCGGCTTGCGGCATGTTTTCATGGTATAAGTACTTAAGTGCCATTTTAGTTTTTTCCCACCCCTCGGTTTATGGAGTGGGAATTTCTTTCTGATAGCGCCATTTCCTGATCATTGCCAATTTGTACCTTTTTAAATTACTAACCATTATAAGATCTATGATAGATGATGACACCTCTGAAAGTCAGTATAATTTGTTGGTTCGTTTATCAATTGAGAAAGGTTGTATTGTTTACACAAATCATTAATTTTCTTGGCCGTACGTTCATTTAAAGTATTTAAATTAAAATCGCCTAGGACCTGATAGAAAGGTTCTTTTCAATATCGGTAAATACTAACGTACTCGATTCTGGTGGTCGATAAAACGTTCCAACCAATACTTCGTGAATATGCTCATGAATCGACAGTTATGTCAGTAGATTGCTTGGAATGCCGTTGGGAGATCTAGTAAGATATACTGAGCCAAACATATAACGCAACACGGTTATGGCAAGTTTTTCGCATTTTAATGTAACATAAGACGGTCTATAGCTCGGCAAATGGGTCACTGTATGGGCGGCAACTTTAATATTTATATCTGGGCGTGGTCGGCTAGTCCATCTATTCAAGTAGGGAGATAATAGAAAAGTCGAATTCAGTCAGCCTAGAGCGCTGTCACATATTTTACAGTTAAAGATCAGCTACCTATTTTGTCCAATCCAGTAAACTAGACGAACTCGAATTTTCATTCTAACGGACAACAAATGAGTTGAGTCTTTCAACTGTATACCTTAAGCTTTTACCTAGGTCAAAAGTAGACCATACCCAATAACGTATTCATAAGGTAACGCCCATACAGCGACCTATTTGCCGAGCTATACCTGACATATGTTGGTCAGCAATCGCCAATGAGTAAACTGGGTACAAAGGATTTGGTTTTCAGGGCATGGGTCACTGAGCTCGAATCTGATTGGTCAAAACGGTTATTTTGGTGGCATGCGCCCCCTGAGAGATTCTGGAAGTCAATTTCAACACATATTGCTTCTTTATGGATCGCCAAGTGAGATTCGATGAGGTAATTGCAATATGGCTTCCATTTGTACCCAAAATTTCAATTCAAAGTTGGCATCATTGAAAATTGAACGATTAATATTGTGCCTTCCATTGAACACAATAGAAAATGGAATTTGTGAAAAATTCTAACGGCGAATGTTTTTAACGAAACCTTTGTGAAAACATGTTCATTCCTTCATTCAGCATTGTTAAAAAACACAATAGCGTTCATTTGTTTGGTTAGGAACGTCTATAACAAATGTTAAAATTTGAGTTAACTTGAATGGTTGGGAGTAAAAATGAGTCTTCGACTCAGCTTAAAATTGAGCAAAATTGTTCTTTTGACAGTAAAATTATTCATTGTCTAAAATGGGACAGAAATACCCTTGAAAACCGACACTAATTTCAAGGGTACGAATACACGTCACATGTCGCATTCTGGAAAATCACAATGCATTTCGTTTTTTGCCAAGACCCTACCTCTGCAAAATGATTAATTTCTTGAGACGCATAAGACATAATATCACAAACAAGATCTTATGAAATTTGTCGATCGTCTAGCAATCTAATTCAGTGGAGGAAAAGTTTATTTGATACTGTTCTTGCACATAACAATAAAAACAAACCGATGTTGCGTTATTAGTTTGGCTCAGTATATGTAAATATAGTGAGTTTCCGATACTTATGTTTATATGGTCAAAGTATTTTACATGTGAAGAAATGCTTCAATGTGGGTTATTGTACATGTATATACTGACTGACAAAAGAAACGCGACAGGTGATACTGGAAGAAATTCAATCTTCTTAATTTAAAAAAAACACATTTGACAAGAAATAATCTTGCAATTAACAACATGAATTTGAAGTTGATATCACCTTCATTTTTGTACAATAGCATCCGACGTCAAGCTACCTGTAAAACGCATTTCACAATTATCCAAATTTGGGCAAATCACCCTTTTTATCCTTATTCATCACCACCACACCTGAGCAACGCATTGGTGGATTTTAGACGGCTAAGTTATGGATGTCCTCGTTACTTCCAAGAATAAAGAAGAACCGAATAAAAATGAAGGCGCTAGCGTGGCCACAACACTAAATATCGATTTTTCAAACACTCAAGGGCAGATAACTTCGCGGTCAGAGGTCGGATCTGGTCGAAATTTGAACTCATCCGAGATTTTACGGATGTCCTTGTTATTTCCAAGAATAAAGAAGAACCGAATAAAAATGAAAGCGCTAGCGTGGCCACAACACTAAATATTGATTTTTCAAACACTCAAGGGCAGACAACTTCGCGGTCAGAGGTCGGATCTGGTCGAAATTTGAACTCATCCGAGATGTTACGGATGTCCTTGTTACTTCCAAGAATAAAGAAGATCTGAATAAAAATGAAAGCGCTAGTGTGGCAACAACACTAAATATTGATTTTTCACACAGTCAAGGGCAGATAACTCTGCAGTCAAGGGTCGGATCTGGCTGAAATTCGAACTCATCCGAGATGTAATAAATATCCTTGTTACTTCCAAGTATGAAGATGAACCAATGAAAATTTAAGGTGCTAGAGTGGCCACAACACAAAATAATGATTTTTCAAACACTCAAGGGCAGCTAACTCCACAGTCAGAGGTCGGATCTACCTGAAATTCGAATTCATCCGAGATATTATAGTTGTCCTTGTTACCTGCAAGAATGAAGAAGATCCACTGAAAAATAATGGCGCTAGAGTGGCCACAACATTTTTCCCATTAAAAGTCTATGGGGATTTTTCCAGACGCTCAAGGACAGCTAACTCCGCAATCTGAGGTCAAACCTAGCCGAAATTCTAACTCATCCGAGATGTTATGGTTGTCCTTTTTATTCCTAAGAATGAAGAAGATCCAATTAAAAATGAAGTTGCTAGAGTGGCCACAACATTTTTCCCATTATAATTCAATGGGAGCTATCTGTTGCCATGGAAATCAGAGTTCTGATCTTACCAATCACCTCCAAGTTATTTGAATGCGCAATGGAAGAACAACTTAGCAACTACTTTGAAACCATCTTCAACCCTTATCTTTCAGCGTTCAGAAAGGGTTTTAGCTGCCAATCAGTTCTTCTTGCCATAACAGAGGAATGGCGGAAGGCCTTGAACAGGAATGAGTATGTCGCAGCCATACGCATGGACCTGTCTAAGGCATTCGACTGTTTACCTCCAAACCTGATAAAGCAAAACTCATTGCATATGGTCTGTCTTAAGATGCAGTCATGCCGATTGAAAGCTACTTGTCTGACAGAAACCAATGTGTTAAGTTCTCAGAAAAATGTAGATCTTTTTTTAAACATTATTAAGGGTGTGTCCCATGGCTGAATTCCGGGACCCCTGATTTTCAATATATATTTTTAAATGACATATTTTATTTCATTGACAAAGCAAAATTGTTTAATTATGCAGACGATAACACATTGTCATTCTCGCACTCGGACTTCGCCACCCTTGTAGAAATTCTTGTTAGAAAAAGTAAGATTTTGATGGAGTGTTTTATTTTTTCGAAACAAGATGAAGGCACCCCAGATAAAGGCAAATCCGGACAAGTTCCAAGCCTTGGCTGTTGGCGTGAAAACATCTGCACTGAACCCGACTTAAAAGATTGGTGAGGCGGAGGTCGGGTGCAGGGAAACAGTCAAGCTTCTCGGAGTAAAGATTGACTCTCAACTCAAATTTGATGTTCACATTTCTGCAATGTGCAGGAAAGCATCCCAACAAATAAATGTTCTCAAAAGAATTGGTCAATTTTTAAATTTTGAATCTAGAAAGGCTGTTTATCATGCCTTTTTAATGTCAATCTTTAATTTTTGTCCTCTTATTTGGCATTTTTGCTCTGAATCCAACACAGACAAACTTGAAAAAATAATTTTAGAGCCTTAAAATTTGTATTTCAAGATTTTAATTCAAGTTATGAAGATTTAATTCTCACATCAGGAAGTACCACACTTCATGTTACGAAATCTTTCCCATGCAATATACAGAGAATTTTTTCAGCGTAAAAAAGTGAAAATTTCATTGGAAAAAGTTTGATATTTTCTTATTTTTGCTCAAAACATAGATTGTGGGTACACGTTAAAACCGCCTCGCCGAGGCGGTTCTAACGAGTACCCACAATCTAAAGGGTGTTAAGAAAGTTCGTTCCGCGCAAAAAAATGTTTTTGTTAGTGTTTAATTTTAATGCTTCAAAACTTAAAATTGACATAACCAGACTTTAATTTGGATGTATGTGAGAAGAGAAAAGCAAATATGTTTTAAATCAGATACTTGATCACGAAAAAAGTGGCCCTCAAACATTGGTACCCATTTTCTAACCCTTGAACTTTTACACAAAAATGGGGGTATACTAGTAGATATCTTTGCCATGCCCAACCCGAAGCGTAAAAAGCTTCTATATTTTAATGAATAAAGCCTAAATGAACTACTTATTCGCATTTTATAATAGCTCTGTGATGTTTTCAATAATAAACTTGTAAAGAAAAATCAAATGTCAAAATTTTCACAATTTTCTTAGAAAATCTAATGATTTCAAAATTTGTGAAATATAGGATATTTGTGATATTTACTATACTGAGCTAAATAATAAAGTACGTTTCAAATATATTTCGAAAAAGAATAAAAAGCGGTACAGGCATTCGCCAAAGGAATGGTGGAATGACAATTTAGAAAATCTGTGGAAGGACTTATGTGCTTCTGAGAAGGAATATCTAAAGTATGAAGGCCCAAAACGCATTAAAGCGGCAAAACGCAGTGCTTATTTAACGAAACAACGGCTCTTCGACAGAACTGTTAAGAAAACAAAACGCTTATATATTAAACAAAAACATTGTGAAATCGAAGAGCTCCAAACAAATTATCCGCGAAAATTTTGGGATCATATAAATCTTGGCCCAAAATCAAAGAAAACGATTCCAATGGAAGTATATGACGAATATGGGAATGTAACGGACGATCCTCAGACTGTTCTAAGTAAATGGGAACATGAATTTAAAACGTTGTTTGAACGTATACAAACGAGCGAGCATTCTGAGTTTGATGAAACATTTTATGAACAAGTTTTAAGATTTAAACAAGACTTAGAAAATCATATTCAGGATTCTCCCGAACCCACAAACAATGAAGATATTCTTAATACCCCCATATCTGTGGACGAAATTTCTAAAGCTTGTTCAAATAGTAAAAACTCGAAATCACCAGGAATAGATAAACTCCCCTACGAAGTGTATAAAAATGACAGATCAATCAAACTATTACATGCGCTATTTAACAGATGTTTCTCGACGGGTATGGTTCCGTCAGTATGGAAAAAAGCTATCATAAAGCCAATTCCGAAAAATAGTACTAGTGACCCTCGTGTCCCTCTTAATTATAGAGGTATAAGTTTACTTAACTCATCTAGCAAACTGTTTACAATGGTGCTTAATACTAGACTTACTGTATACTTGGATGCCAACGAAATCATAGTGGACGAGCAAAACGGTTTCCGTAAGCTCCGGTCGTGCGCGGACCATCTATTTACTCTTTGTTCGATTATACGCAACAGAAAAAGTAAAGACCTATCAACATTTTCTTGTTTTATAGACATGACTAAAGCGTTTGATAATGTGGATATAGAGTGTATGCTTTCTAAATTACTGGCAAACGGAATTAGTGGAAATTTCTATAGAATTGTTAAACATCTGTATACTATGCCTAAAAGCTGTGTCTTGGTTAATAACTTACAAACTAAATATTTCGATGCACATTGTGGTGTAAAACAAGGGGACATAATTTCGCCAACGCTATTTTCTCTGTATGTTAACGATCTTGTCAACGAACTTAACTCACTTAATTTGGGAGTCCCTATCGATGACGAAAATATATGCGCCCTTATCTATGCGGACGATATTGTGATTTTTAGTGACACTGAAGTCAATCTTCAAACTTTACTTGACGGAGTATATAAATGGTGAACTCAGTGGCGATTGAGGATAAACTTAAACAAAACAAACATTGTTCATTTTCGGAAACAAAGCCAAAACAGGACCGAGTTTCAATTCAAGATCAGAGAAACTATTATAGAAATCAAAGAAACATATAAATACTTAGGTTGCATTCTGTCAGAGACATTTGACTTTACAGTTACTGCCACTGCACTTGCAGAATCGGCTGGCCGTGCTCTTGGAAGTCTTATCAATAAATACCGTGCTGCTGATGGATTACCATTTTCCGTGTATACGAAACTGTATCATGCATGTGTTGTTCCAATTATGGATTACTGTGCCAGTGTATGGGGTTTTAGAAGCTACCCTAAATGCAACACTGTACATAACAGAGCCATACGTGTTTATCTCGGAGTACATAATAAATCCTCCAACCTAGCAATTAAAGGTGACGTAGGTTGGATCGATCCTGATGTACGACGTAAGCTGGAAATGATTCGCATGTGGGACAGATTAGTTAAAATGGACGATAACAGACTAACGAAGCGTGTGTTTCTTTGGGATTATAACCAACAACATGGCTGGTGTTCTGACACGAAGAAGATCTTTAGCAGCATTGGATTAAACAATTTGTACGAAACTATTTCCGTTGATGGGTTTTCCACAAGGTCCTTGTTAACATTTGCAGAAACTAAATTCAAATCTGAACAGTGCAATAAATGGAATACCGATATTTTAAAACAACCAAAGCTTCGAACTTACATTCAAATTAAAAATGAATATAAATGCGAAAACTATGTTTCAATGAACTTATCGAGAAGTATTCGCTCATACATTGCACAGATAGGGTGCGGTGTTTTACACCTACATATAGAAACAGGACGTTATAGAAACCTGAAAGTCGAAGAACGATTATGCAAAGTTTGTGACTTAAAAACTGTTAAAAACGAACTTCATTTCGTTTTTGATTGTCCAACGTATTCACAATTACGCTTAGTGTATTATAATTGGATTATTAAAATATATCCCGATTTCTTAAGCTTGTCTCAGACTGAAAAACTTAAGGTTATGTTAACTGATTAAAGAGTTATCCAGAAAAGTGGACTATTTATTCAAAATTGCTTTTTGACAAGAACAAGTAAGTTATTTGTTCAAACAGACTCTTAAAGTGTTACCATATAAGATAATCAGACTGTTCATATTCTTTCAGAACTTTACAGTATAGTTCTCAAAACCTTCAGTGACTCGTAAGCCATTTCATATGGCTGGGTGTCGTGGATAAACATATCCATACAAACAATCATTCACATATCATATTATACGTTTGCTTTATATGTATGTTTGTATAGACATGTGTCACTCAAATAAATTATTACTACTACTACTATAGTGTCCTTAGAAAATATATATATATGTGAAGCAACTCGACTTTAGACAGCATTTAAAATGCTATATTGTATCTGAAAATAAAACATACTCTCGGAAAGTGTATCACTTCATTAGTTTTTGCTTACAAAATGCTTTCTAACCATGTGGTAAAGTGCGGTACGAACTTTCTTAACATCCTTTATGTTTTGGAGCAAAAATAAGCAAAATAGGTATGCCCCTGCATACCCCAGTTTTACTATATAAAAGTGGGGTTTGAGGGGGGTATACTTTACACGGACATGTTTTCATGATGATGTTTCAAGACTCAGAACTCTTGCCATTGAAAACTTTAAGGTTGCATATGGTCTATCCCACATTTATTTACAAGAATTTGTTTGTTTTAAAGACTCTTCTTACAATTTCAGGTAATTATACAAATCTGTACGAAATTCACAGAACCAAGAGCACAAGGTATGGTACAAACAGTTTTAGATACCAGGCAGCTAAACTGTGGAATTCTTTGCCAGAAGAAGCCAGGAAAATTACATCTTTTAACCATTTTAAGCAGTTTATCAAGACTTGGAATGGTGCTTCATGTAAATGCTCTCTATGTAAGTAGAATTTGATTTCAATTTTAAAACCTGCTCTCTTGGTACTGGGACTCCACTTTTATCGCCTATTCAACTATCACCTGCTAGTAAGGTGTTTTAGGCTAAAAAGCAAACTAAGTCATATATAAGAATCTTTTTAATGTAACTTGGGACATACTTTCGCTTTCGTCTTTCGTTTTCGCCCTTTGGCCCAAGGTGTATTTCAGAGGTTTATATACTCCATTCTCGAGTCCATGCTCGGGCTTTATGTACGAGCGATCTCATGTGTCAAACCAGGGTCTGGCTAGAGGATGGCTACAAAAGTGCAATATTTATCAAACCTCCCATAGATGTTATATATATATATATATATATATATATATATATATATATATATATATATATATATATATATATATATATATATATATATATATATATATACCTGTGATATATTCCATTTGTTAGTCGGTAGGAAAAGCTCCTAGTGTTAACATGTTATTTTGAAAACCGACTTAAAATTAATTTTACTTGACTTGCCTTGACTTGAGCATGATTAAATGACACCAAAAAGACACAAACTACAAAATTAAACCTGTACGCGTCCTAGTGCTTAACGAAACATTCTTCAAATCAATCGGACGAGGAAACGGTCTATAGCCCAAGATCTTATTGACCTCTGAACATTGTTTGTCAATGAACTGGACTTTTGAAAATGGCATTTCCTTGCGCCACTTGTAAGCAGATTTCTTGGAGTTTCCCCGTTTAATACAGTACGCACAAGAGTCATTGCCACCGAGCGACGTCAAAGATAACGTGTATTTCCTCAAATCACTTGACAAATTCATTTCACAGAAACGAAAAATACTGCTTAGCGTTTCCACTGGGCTTTCCGCGACATCCTCATATAAAACTGCTTTCAATCTTCCCGGGTATTGCTTGATTAATTTTCTAAAAGTTGTAAGATCATCCATAGTGGAGTGACAGTGGCTAACAACATCTTTTCTGAATTTGAAGACCCCGTCCGTAATCAGGCCCGCATGAGCCCTTGAGTTAAAGCTCCCTCGCGGGTCCCTTTGAAGGTATATAACTTTCATATTTGGGTAAAGTGGGAGCATTTTCTCTATCATGGACATTCGAAGACGTATGAATTTGATTACCCTTATAGGGGCCTCTAGACATTTCTGTTTGGCCTTGAAAAGACACTTGTTAATAATATGTAGACTCCAACGGATCACAGTGGCCGTAGAATTTTGTGCTGTTGAATCGTACACTTTTCGTCGAATATTCTTCAGTATCTTCACATGTTTATTTGTACAACTGTAAAAGTCGTGCAGCGAATCGTTGTAAAATGAGTGAAATTCGTCACTCAAAGAGTCTAAATCAAGTTCTTGAAAATCGCACGAAAGCCAGTTATGTATATCTACCAGTAAAACTTCAAATTTATTTGAACTGGTGGTAAGATTCCTGCAATAAATAAGATCGGTTTCATTACTTTCACGTGAATAAAAATATTAATCAAAATAACAATTTTCTGGTTAAAACACACTTTCCACTCTAAATCTCACACGGTAATAGACACAGCGACAGTTTGGTACTTATACAAAAAGAATAAACGGTGAGCCGAGTGAGCAGCTGTTTCCCAAAAGGTAGACACTGAGTTATGTAATCTTCAATGATTTTATGAATACGCACATTAAGGTCGCAAATGACACAAAACATTGGCACCAAAATTATGATGAACCCACGAAAACATGTCCGTGTAATATATACCCCCTTGAACCCCACTTTTATATAGCGAAACTGGGGTATGCAGGGGTATAACTATTTTGTGTATTCATTAGAATCGGCGGTTCTAACGTATACCCACAATCTATGTTTTGAGCAAAAATAAGAAAAATATATAAAAAAAATTGCAACAGAAAATATTCATTTTGTGTACACACAATGTACAGTATGTTTTGAGCTAAAATATATATATATATAAAAAAAATAATAAAATTTATCCAATGAAAATTTCAGTTTTTTCTTCTGTATATTGCATGGGCATGTTTTCGTAATGTATTAGAATTTACCTTGTTTTCCCAGAAACATACATCAGCTCCGTTGAATTTCTTTTTTTCAGAGAACCGACTATATAATGAAGGGGCTCGAACAGGTAGAAGGTCCCGGGATAGCGCTGGAATATTCCACCCATAAAAGTTGAACCCGTACGCATGTACGCAGCAATAACCACTATTTTTGCTGTTGTTATGATCGTCTTTTCTGAAATATGAATCATGCTATGATGAACATTTTTATGATTAACCTCTCAAAGTGTCTGATATATGCATGTATGAAAAAAACGATTGGATAAGTGGTTGTAGTGGTATGCAATTTACCTAGTACAAAATACTCTCTACGCACTTATTTTCGGACTATCTTTAGTAAAAAAAAATTGTGGGACATGCCGCTAATACCAAAACTGTCTGGTGGTATGAAATGAAAACATTTGATTCGCCGTCGTCATTATATAATGTGAAATTCCTTACCACCGTACATAATTTAATTTAACACCACAAAAACTGACACAGAACACAAACTTACAGAACTACCGCCTTCAAGGGGACGGTAATAAATAGGGTGAGGGTTAATCCAATTTTACAGCACGCTCAACTCACCTGCAGAATTTGAGGTTGCTCTTAATATATATTAGGTTTGTTGTTCAGTTAGCATTATACAGCCCCTCTCACTCGAGCTTGCTGTTAGAGCATTTGTATTACACAAGAAGACCATGTGTTCTGAAGATATGAGTTTCTTTCCGTGTTATCCACAAACACTTGGATTGATTGATCTGCTGATTTTAATGACAGTTTCAAACTAAATGACATCTAACACGGCAAGCTAAAAAAGGGAAATTTTATCTCTCTATGCGGATTATTGCCATGTTAATACAAATAATTAGGTAACTACTAAAACTAATGAAAATCTGCTTTTGTTCTTATCCTATTTTAAGTGTGTGTTCTTAGATGCATTTTATATGTTGTGCAAATAATTTTGAAACAAACAAATTCAGAGAGTTTATGTCCCCCGCCTTGATTTAATGTATATTCAAACCACATGTATATCTTCAGACTATGTCCATAACATCTGTAAGGTTTACAGAAGAATCCGCATAAAAGCTGTAGGAATGACGCACACATGGTACCTACTATACCTTCACTTAATTGTTGTCCTGCACCTTATTAGTGTAAATGCCTGAAAAACGACTAAGTTCAAAATGCGAAAAATTATATAAATTAATCTGTAGCTCGTTTCACGAAGCTCTCTTAGGACATTTCTTATCTTATGATCGAGACTACTCTTAGGAGTGACTTGTGATCTATCTTAACGGTAATACTTGTCTTATTATGTTTGAGGTTGTGACTTGCTCATAAGATTGATCTCAATTCAAGGTCAAACACAACAAACAGTTAGTTTCAAGTATGTTAAATAATAGAATTGATTTAGTATTGGTGATAGCTCAGTGGATTTATGCAAGTAATTCAATTAGTATTTTTGCCATACTATGAGCCAGGCGATCCGAGATTGAATCCATTTTTCTCTCTTTTTTCTTTTTTTTTCTTTCTATTTCAATATAAATACATGCACTTAGATCTACTAACTGTTTCATTGTAATGCTATAGGCTCACTTAGATCTACCAACTGTTTCATTGTAATGCTATAGGCTATTTCGTCTGCAAATCGAAACCAAATCTCTTTAACACGAATGTTTCCCTTATACACTGTATGATAAACCTGATGCATCGGGCGGCCGATCTGTTTATCATTTGGGGAAATATAGTCAATTTTCCATATTGAACTTAGGTCTAGTTATACTAGCAATTATGTATACAGTTCATGATGTTTGCAGTTAAAATAAAAAATGGACCCATTGTGGCCCTGAGAAATAATAGATGGGCTGCTTGTACCGCTCCAAGCAAAGCTTATACGCTACTGACTGGCTATCTGATTAGGCTACTGGTTACATTACGAAAACACGCCCATGCAATATACAGGGATTTTTATGTTGTAAAAATTGAAAAATTTCAGTAGAAAATCTGTGATATTTTTCTTTTTTCTTTTTTTATTTTTTTTTTTATTTTTTTTTTTTTTTTTGCTCAAAACATAGATTGTGGGTACACGTTAGAACCGCCTCGGCAAAATTAAGAAAAATAGGTATACCCCTGCAAACCCCAGTTTTGCTATATAAAAGTGGGGTACAAGGGGGTGAACATTACACGGACATGTTTTCCTGATGAACCGTTCAGGTCTGAGCCTGCCTAGAAACCGTGGTTAGGTAAAACCATCCATACACATAAGCCTTACTTTGGTAATTTATACTGAGCCAAACACAACGCATCACGATTATGGCATGTTTTCGCTTTTCAATGAAATGTAATTACAGTCTACCATATATATGCTGGTCAGCAATCGCCTATGATTTAGTAGCGTACAATTTGGCTTTCAAAGTATGGACCATTGAGCTCGAATGATATTGGCCAAAGCGGTTATTTTGGTTGCATGCGACTCCCGAGAGATTCTGGAAAAAGGTACAAGTAGGCAAAGATCAGGAAAATGCGCAATCAGAAAAAGATTCCCACTCCAAAAACCGAGGTGGGAAAAAACCAAACCAACAATCAGGTACTTATACCATGAAACATATCGTAAGCCGAATGAGCAGCTATTTTCCCAATAGGTGGCCACTCAGTTACCTTAACTTAACTAAAAATATGAAAACATACATAAGGCGCCAACAGCACAAAAAAATTTTCAAACACCAAGACATAAAACGAAAAGAACCACCACAGAAGTATCGACTTGGAAGTCAGTCTTCCTTTTGGATCGTGAAAAATGATTAATTTCTTGAGACGCATAATACAGAATGTTACAACCAGATGTTGTTAGATGTGTCAATCGCACGGCAATCTAATCCAGTGGAAATAAAGTTTATTTGTATAACATAACAAATAAATCGTTGTTGCGATATAAGTTTGACTGAGTATATTTGAAGCACGTTTTGGATGCCATGGCATCCTAATTTTGTATGAACGCCTCATGAATAGGAGGCAACGTCTCGGCTTGAACATAGCTGTTGAATGGGGCGTTAAGCATTAACTCAAACAAACAAACAAACTAAAATAAAATGTTGGCCTTGATCAATACTGAACCAATGTATAAACAATATGACTCGGTGGCTCAGTGGTAAGCTATGTTGTCTTCTGTCCAGGCGATCCGAGTTCGAATCCCGTCTTGGTAATATTTTGTTGCGTTTCCCTTCACATAAGAACGTCCGCCATTTTTAGATTACTATAAAATAAGTTCAATCATAAGTTGTGTCCTATTGTTAGGATAAAGTTAGGACATCTTTAAGGATGAGAAATATCTTAACCGAAATTATTCCTAAGTTCAAACGTAGGATAAAATTTGTCTTAAAACGCTTTGTGAAACGAGCCCCTGAGGATTATATTCAAACCGTATGCACATAATCAAAGCATGGTCAAGACATCTATAAAGTTTGAAAGAAATATGAATAAAACTGTAGGCGGAGGCACACTAGGTGCCCACTGCCCGCTTTCATTGTCAAATGCCTGAAAAATGACTAAGTTAAAATTGCAAAAAAAAAAAAAAAACGTAATAAAAATCAAGCTAAGGGTTATATCTAAACCTCATGCACATTTTCAAAGCATGGTCAAGACATCTGCAAAGTTTCAAAAGAATCGGAATATAACTGTAGGAGGAGTTGCGCTTACAAGGAACCTATTCATTATCAAAATACTCGAAAATTGACTAAGTAAATTTGCGAAAAAAGTGTCAGAAATTAATCTGATGATTGAATCCACACCTCATGCACATCTTCAAAGCATGATCAAGACATCTGTAAAGTTTCAAAAGAATAGGTATAAAACTGTAGGAGGAGTTGGACACACAAGGTACCCATTGTCTATTCACTTTCAAAATGCGCGAAAAATGACTAAGTTCAAATTGCAAAAAAACAAAGTGTCAAAATTAATCTTAGGATTATATCCAAACGACATGCACATCTTCAAAGCATGATCAATGCATCTGTAAAGTTTCAAAACTGTATGAGGAGTTGGGCACACTAGATACATACTACTATAGAGGGGCAGAAGGACGGAAGGAGGAGGACATACGGGAAGATGGAAAGCCGAAAACTACATGTATTTCCCTCCGGGGGTCAATCAAAATGTGCTTTAACCAAGCAATTAAAATGCCTTTATCAGAAGAGGCCAGTGACAGCTTTACCTAAAGATAAATGAGCCTGTGCATGAGAAAACCAAAAATTTGGGGTTCCGACCAGGTCTGACACAAACCAGGCTGCACAGTCACACAATAAAGCTAGAAGCTTGAAATTTCGGATTTAAGAAGAAGAGGAAGTGTACTATCCTTGTAGCGAAAACAAAGGCGCTGATCAGCTTCGCGGTCACCGCGAAGCTGATCTGCGTCTTTGTTTTCGCCTATGCAAATTGTTGGTTTTCTCATGCACAGGCTCAAATGCTTAATAGATTTTAAGAACACCTGACATCTGGGACACTGCTTCAGTTCTAATATAGAATAAAAAGGTTACCTGATTTACACAAAAACTTGATTCACATAACTGCTAAAACGGCAAGCTCGAGTGAAAGGGTCTCTAACACTGTTACTACTTAAATGATATAGTCATTGAATAAAAACTATGAAGAAGCATAAGCCCTGTTAACAACATATGACATGCTACCGTTCAAAACTTCTTTATGGGCATAACAATAAAGCGGACCGTTACAAAAGCACAGATGACCATATCAAATGTAGAATTATTTTACAAAATCGTGGAGAGTTTGTAGTGAAAAGCGCGGATTTGTCATGACTTAAAAATGCGGATTTTTGTTGTATGATTTCCGCGTTTTTGTAATATGCCCACAATACATTAAAGGTTTATTTTACCTCGTTTAAACGGTATCTTCTTATAAGAAATGAAAATTCCCAGAAAACAAATAATTACGAACGCAGACAGGATGGGTGTACAGGAACGTTTGGTATAGGCTGCCATCTACAATTAAGAATGAAATGATTGTGTTAAAATACATTAAAACATTAGGTACCTGTAAAATCGATTTTATATTACTGATCGTTCCAAGGCGATACTTCTGTGGTGGTTCTTATTGTTTTATGTCTTGGTGTTTAAATGTTTGTGCTGTTTGCGCCTTATGTATATTTTCATATTTTTAGTTAAGTTTAGGTAACATAGTTTTTATTTTCAATTGATAAATGATATATACAACAACTTTATTTAACATAGCTATTTTTGCAAAATTTATTTTGTTTTTCATTTGGCCTTATCATATTTTCATTTTTTACGACGATCTATATACATCTACTGGTATCATTTTAAATACAAAAGAGTTCTTTGAAAAATACATACAAAAGAAATGAAGGAAGTTAGAAAAGTGATGTAGTACCCGTGCATAAACCGTTGATCCACGAGAAGGTTAAACCGTTGATCCACGAGAAGGCGGTGAAAGTTTAGGTCACAATGAGTGGCCGCCTATTGGGAAAATAGTCTTTCATTCGGCTTACGATAGGTTCTCATGGTATAAGTACCTGATTGTTAATTTAGTTTTTCCCACCTCGGTTTTTGGAGTGGGAACCTCTTTCTGATTGCACGTTTTCATGATCGTTGCCTACTTATACCTTAAAATGACTTCTATATAACTACGAATTAAAAAGTGTGACTCTGCTCGTAGCAAGTCGATAACCCGCTTGCACAGTATTGTTTACAAATTACTTAAATGCAGGAATAAAACTTTAATATATTGATTATAAAGATAAATTGATTTATCTAACAACGAAAAATAATTGATTGATCAACTTACATTCTCGTCCTTCCGCCTGACCGAATCAAGGCCACCGCATCACTGCGACCACCATAAAACTATATTCGGCTTCTCTGAAGTATTCTTTCCATTAGTTTTCTCCGTGCGTAGATTTCTTTTGTGAAGCTAACACTTTATTTTTACACAAGATCACATGTTTTGAAATCAACAATTGGAACGCGTGAGCGAATATGCAAAATGCATATCTCTTACAATGGAATGTTTGTTATAGAAATTTGACACGCTTTAATGAAATAAGGCGAAAACCCACAAAATATCTATATATTTATTATAGGAATGAAATTTATTTTTGTTGATTTTATCGATGTGTAAACTCAGGCGAATCACTCACAAACTGAATAAAGCCCGAAGGGCTTTATGAAAAAGTTTGTGAGTGATTCGCCTGAGTTTACACATCGATAAAATCAACAAAAATAAAATTCATTCCTTATAATTCCAACTTTGTCTCATTACACTGCATTTGTCTACATTGATTTAAATTTTCATTGCCAGCGGAAGGAAAATAGAGCAATACGAGTCTTTATGAGGCAGCCATCTTGAAAATTTCCAAAGCATAGAACTCACTTCTCGCAATAAATAGAAGCTATAACTAGCTTGTTATAGGCAGGCGGTAAAAGCGGGAGCTTCAAAACATTTGTCCTTCATTCAAAATTGTGCTTTTGGGAGAAAATATCGCCGTCTGGACCGATAGAAAGACATGTCGATTTTGAACTGGGGCCCGGAACATTAGAAATTCAAACGTCAAATTTCAACACACAACAAGAAGATTAAAACACTTACCTACGATGTTCTGTTAAAAGAAAAAGCGTCGATGTTAATAAAAAAATCCAAATATTCATTTCGACGCCTTCAAAACGCGTTCGTCTATTGTTTTTATGACGTTTAGATTTGGTGACGTCAACGTTTTATCGAAGAAACGTCACGTTATCACGTAACGTCGCGCCGTTTTAAGGCGAAAACTGAGTATTCTTACGCATTGCTTTTATCGAAGTATAAAATCTTCCAAACAACCAATCAGAATGTAGGAAATAAGTAAAGTTGGAATTATACAAATATAAATACAAATAATTTATTAAAGCATCACCTCATAAAAAGTAAAAAATACAAACATTTAAAACATTATACGTAAGAGGCTCTAGTTTAGAGCTATGAGAGACTATAAAACCGACGTTTGTACATTCTTACATATTTACACATTTAAAAGGAACAAAACTTGCATCTCAGTATCATAGATCAATTTAAAAGTCAATTATATAAGATTCCGCGTCTGGTTCTTTAAATGTCAAAGCAGGTTTTGGCACATGTGCGTATACTCTTATTAATTTTACAGTTCAATATTGAAGATAGCAGCTCTTGATTATTCATATTCATCAAATCTGGGAATTCTTCAGACAGTACCCTAAACATTACTTCTCTTAAGTCTTTATACACCGGACATTTAAGTGGTACATGTTCCTCACTTTCTAGTAAATTGACACAGTTGAAACAAGTTCTGGAATCCTCAGATGGGCGCTCATAGCGCCCCGTTTCAAGACGAATCGGCACAACTCCACATCGGAACTTTGCATAAGCATTTCTATAACCATGCAGCATTAAACAATTTAGATAATTTTCTGTTTGATAAACACTTTTAAACAATCTATATGTTCTTAGCTTATTTCTTCCAGTTCCCTGACGTGCATTTATTCTGGTTATGTCCTCCCTCCATGAGTCCACGAATTTGTGAAACACCGCTAAATTTGCTTTCATCACTTTTGGATTCGTAACCTCCGGTTCATATAAAATACCAGCCTCCCCTAACGTTTTGCTTACTCCGTAATTCCAATTTTGGCAACGACCATTACTATTTCTTTCAATTCCTTCCACTTTTCTATCATTGAGCTCGGACATGGATATCGAACTATTCCATTCATTAACGTTATGTCCATCCTCGTACGGTGTGTAACCCTCCCTGTTTGGTTCAATTATATATATTTACATTTTTATTGCAATCGCCCTAGACGAAAGTATCTTTCTTGATGTTCTTCATTTCCCAATGAAAAACATTAAGTAACGTGATCAAAAGGGCAACGCCTATGGGCGAGGTGGCGTCATAACCAGCCAGTGACGTTGTTTGTTTACTCTTGTTGTCGTGACGTTGGTCGCGTATCGCCATGACGTTAGGCGCGAAAGTTTGACGTTTTGGCTGTTCCAAAATTACGTTAAGTCGGTTTTAATGTCAAATAACATGAAAATGAGCGGTGATATGCGCAATTAAAAATCTGATCCTTGATTGATAATATAAAATGTAAATATAAGTATTGAAATTCAGATTTTAGCTTTCACTGGATGATGAAAAACATTAGGCTGTTTTAATGTCTGTGAAGCCCGAAGGCAAAAATCTGAATTTCAATCCTTAACGATATTAGGGTTAAGTAAGTCCTGAAAATGCTTTCTCCATAATTCAAGGATAACTTTAGTGTTACAACTGACTTCGCCACTGGATAAAATAACTTCCATGGATATCTAATTTTGTCTTTCTTTACAAACTCCTATTTTCCCTATTCGCTTCCAAAAGTCTTTACTATTACTCGTGTCCAGGTTTTGCATTTCCATTTGAGCATTTTTCTGGTGTCTTCTCTTTGCCGTCTGGCACTCCTGGTTGAAAACTTCTCTGGCACCCACGAATATCGCTCTTAAACGATTTCTTTCAGGAGTTTTTAGATTTAAGCATATTTTTCTCCGACTTACACACATTGTTCCACAATTCTGTTAATTTCAAATCAGGTTTCTTCCAGGTTTGGACAAACTTGTCGAACTTTGCAAAACCGATTTGGTGAGCACTATCGTAGAATCAGAAAGCCTAAAAATAACGATACCTTTCTGTACCAGCATTTTAAGCGCACTGGTCATTCTCCCAATGATGTTATAGTTCAACCTGTGGAGAAAATCTCATATGATGAAAATTCTTCAGTTAGATTCAAAAACATCAAACGATTTGAAACTGAACTTAAATGGATAAAATTTCTGCAAACACCCTTTCCACTGGGATTTAACGACAACATTTACCATGAAGGCAATATTTCCAAAATGCCCGATTTCGATGTGCTTACACTTTCAGAGTCCCGTAAACGTAAATCTAGATCTCATGGTATACGGAAAAAAGGTAATGACAAACGTAAACGGTGCGCTGCATTGAAATTGAACATTTCCCTTAATGATTTAGCTGTTAAACTGAGGATTCACGGTCGACATCCAATGCTGTCTTATCTTAGTTCTCTAACTATTGCTGCATTACGTTCCTTGGACACAGAGGCTAATAGATTTTACGATAGAAATCATCAAATGTATGAGGCTGCACTGTTAACAAGATGTTATACTCAGCATGCTCTTCGTCCATTTATCGATTCCGAATCTAATCACATTAGAAGTTTTATTAAAATTCCTTTCATTGATAAAGGTATTGACTTTATTGATTTACCAAGCATATTCCAGGATAAATCAGTGATACAGTCTATACCTAACTACTTCCAAAATTCAGAACCTCCTATTATTTGTTACAAATACACATGTATAACAAACCAATCAGAAATACTATTTTTAATTTCAATAAACTTGTTTCTGATCTTGATATCCATGCTAATACTCCTAAGTCTTGAGATTGTAAAGATTCAAAATATGTTTATCAACCAGCCGGACATATAGTTACTGGAAATTTAAAAATAATTTCGGATTCTAGAATTCGCAAAATTGTTTCTAAAGGTCCGAAATATAGATTCCCATCCTACATTAATTTCGACAAATGTAGAGAGGAGATTGCATCTGCATTAAATGATTTCAGTGATCGATGGTGTAAACGAGAAGGTGTTGAAGATAATGCTCTTAAAGAATGGAAAAGAAGTATCTTCACTATCGTGAATAAACGTATTAAGTTTTATTCACAAAATACTAATCTTTTACCTCCTAAACCCAAATCGTCATTTAGGCATTTGAAGCAGGGTATCCAAGAATTTCATAGAAAGTATGTCTTGGTTCCGGCAGACAAAGCCGCAAACAATGTTGTTGTCGTTTTTAGGCTTCACTACATTAACACCTTAAAACAGGAGCTTGATGGTACCAGGGCTTATCTGGAGACAGATACTGATGAAGTGTCTGTAGTTAATACCCACTTAAACTATGTAACTGAAAGTTTTCTGTTTGTGTCAATGAAGGCCAAGACAAACTTCCTACGATGTATTGGTTACCTAAGCTTCACAAAAGACCGTACAAAGCTAGATTTATTGCAAATTCTAGCTCTTGTACTACCACTGAACTTTCTAAATTATTAATTTCCTGTCTTACTGCTATCAAATCTCATGTTATAAGATACTGTGAGACAGTGTATGAAACTTCAAATAAAAATTGGAGTGTAGAGGGTTCCGTGCGACAAGCTTGTCCACATATGATTAATCTACTCAACATTACCACATAATCTAATAAAAGAAAAACTTATGGATTTGATAGAGTGGACTTCAAAAGGGCATTAAAAATCTATGGTTCACTTTATTTGGCATGTAATGACAGAAAGGCTTAAAGTTTTTCACTTCCTCTGACCAAAGTCGGTATACACTTTGGTCATGTCAGAATGTGTGCGACGCCTTGTCCTATCTCCTTGATAATATTTATACTAGATTTGGGACCAAGTTATACAGACAAATTGTTGGAATTCCGATGGGTACAAATTGCGCACCTCTCGTAGCTGATTTATTTTTATACTGCTACGAAAGAGATTTCATGGATTCTCTTAACCATGATAATCAAGCTGATGTTATCGAGGCTTTCAATTCCACATCTAGGTACCTCGATGACCTTTTGAACATTGACAACCCTTATTTTGAAGGTATGGTCAATCAAATTTATCCACCTGAACTACAGTTGAACAAAGCCAATATCTCAGATACCGAAGCCCCCTTTTTAGATCTACATCTTTCTGTTGCAAATGGATTTGTTTTTCTAAAATTTATGATAAGCGCGATGACTTTGATTTTGATATAGTAAATTTTCCTTTTTTGGATGGTGATGTTCCTCGTCGTGCTTCTTATGATGTATACATTTCGCAACTTATTAGGTTTGCTAGAGTCTGCAATCATGTTACAGACTTCAACGCTCGAAATAAATGTTTAACGGCAAAACTTCTCCAACAGGGCTATCGGTATAATAAACTTCGAAAAACCTTTTCTAAATTTTATCGTAGACACTATGAATTGATTTCCAAATATAATGTTGGGTTAAAGACGCTTTTAAGTGAGGGCCTTTCGGAACCTGAATTTTATGGTGACTTGGTTTACAAATTTAAGAAACTTATAGGAATCAATGATTTTTCTTTTCAATTCAGAAGAATCATAACACGTTACAGACGTATAGTTTATAACTTGAATGTTATGCGACAGTCTGCATGCTTAGTTTTTAACCCAATCATGGTTGATAACTATGCTGCCTTCTTTAATTACACGCCTGTGGGTCGGGCGTCAGACTCTATGATGGCCCCGACTTAAAGCTATTCATTTTAGTTGGTTGGGGCCGGAGCTTCTTGTCTGTTGTTTGGCCCACCGGGGTCCAACTGGTGTTTTTTTCTTTTGCTCCGGAGTTAGTAGGTTATTCGGCGCCCAGGGATCTCCATCGTCGGGCAGCTTACTCAATCTGTGAGTCCTGGGTTTTGCTTCATCAGGATGTTTATCTTGATTTATATGTTCTTGATGATTCATTGACTAGTTAGAGATTCACCACGAGGACCGAAGAACTAACTAAATGTTATGAACCACTGCAGAAGCTGAGGGTGAGGTTAGGCGCCTGTAAAACCGGTTTAAGCCCCCCAGTTATTTACAACTGACCGTTCCAAGGCGGTACTCCTGTGGTGGTTCAAATTTATCCAAGTTATTCCAATTATGTGTTTCATGTTGCATGACTTTGTGGTCACCCGAATATTATTAGGCTGTTCACTTAGCCCTCTGCATTTTCTTGTTCTGTCCAAGATAGCACTGTGACCACCTTACCGTCAACAGCTGCTCACCCTGCTTTCAGTTATACACGTTTTACGTTGGTATCTATGTATATTTTCCCATCATGATTTCCTTACTTCTTGTTTATATTTGTGTATAACAAAACCACTGCAGAAGCTGAGGGTGAGGTTAGGCGCCTATAAAACTGGTTTAAGCACGCCAGTAACTTTGTGTTACTGATCGTTCCAAGGCGATACTTCTGTGGTGGTTCTTTTTGTTTTATGTCTTGGTGTTTAATTTTTTTTGTGCTGTTGGCGCCTTATGTGTGTTTTCATAGTTTTAGTTAAGGTAACTGAGTGGCCACCTATTGGGAAAATGGCTGCTCATTCGGCTTACGATATGTTTCATGGTATAAGTACCTGATTGTTAGTTTGTTTTTTTCCCACCTCGGTTTTTTGAGTGGGAATCTTTTTCTGATTGCGCCTTTTCCTGATCTTTGCCTACTTGTACCTTTTTCCACCATGGTTTTGTCACCTTTCTTTTCTTATTGTTAGGTCCCACAACCGCGTTTATTTGCCTGTGATTTATTTTCTTAACCAGTTCGTCTCTAACAAAAACGACTAAGTCTCTATACACCTTATCTAAATGATCCTGCATTGTTAAGTCCCCTTCAAAAAAAGGTACAAGTAGGCAAAGATCAGGAAAAGGCGCAATCAGAAAAAGATTCCCACTCCAAAAACCGAGGTAGGAAAAAACCAAACTAACAATCAGGTACTTATACCATGAAACATATCGTAAGCCGAATGAGCAGCTATTTTCCCAATAGGTGGCCACTCAGTTACCTTAACTTAACTAAAAATATGAAAACATACATAAGTCGCCAACAGCACAAAAATTTTTAAGCACAAAGACATAAAACATAAAGAACCACCACAGAAGTATCGACTTGGAACGATCAGTAACACAAAGTTACTGGCGGGCTTAAACCGGTTTTACAGGTACCTAACCCCACCCCCAGCTTCTGCAGTGGTTCATAACATTTAGTTAGTTCTTCGGTCCTCGTGGTGAATCTCTAACTAGTCAATGAATCATCAAGAACAAACAAATAAATCATGACAAACATCCTGATGAATCAAAAACCAGGACTCACAGATTGAGTAAGCTGCCCGACGACGGAGATCCCTGGGTGCCGAATAACCTACTAACTCCGGAGCAAAAGAAAAAAACACCAGTTGGACCCCGGTGGGCCAAGCAACAGACAAGAAGCTCCGGCCCCAACCAACTAAAATGAATAGCTTTAAGTCGGGGCCATCATAGAGTCTGACGCCCGACCCACAGGCGTGCAATTAAAGAAGGCAGCGTAGTTATCAACCATGATTGGGTTAAAAACTAAGCATGCAGACTGTCGCATCACATTCAAGTTATAACCTATACGTCTGTAACGTGTTATGATTTTTCTGAACTGAAAAGAAAAAACATTTATTCCTTTAAGTTTCTTACATTTGCAAACCAAGTCTCCATAAAATTCAGGTTCCGAAAGGCCCTCACTTAAAAGCGTCTTTAACCCAACATTATATTTGGAAATCGATTCATAGTGTCTACGATAAAATTTAGAAAAGGTTTTTCGAAGTTTATGATACCGATAGCCCTGTTGGAGAAGTTTTGCCGTTAAACATTTATTTCGAGCGTTGAAGTCTGTAACATGATTGCAGACTCTAGCAAACCTAATAAGTTGCGAAATGTATACACCATAAGAAGCACGACGAGGAACGTCACCATCCAAAAAAGGCAAATTTACTTTATCAAAATCAAAGTCATCGCGCTTCTCATAAATTTGAGAAGAAACAAATCAATTTGCAACAGAAAGATGTAGATCTAAAAAGGGGGCTTCGGTATCTGAGATATTGGCTTTGTTCAACTGAAGTTCAGGTGGATAAATTTGATTGACCATACCTTCAAAATAAGGGTTGTCAATGTTCAAAAGGTCATCGAGGTACCTAGATGTGGAATTAAAAGCCTCGATAACATCAGCTTGATTATCATGGTTAAGAGAATCCATGAAATCTCTTTCGTAGCAGTATAAAAATAAATCAGCTACGAGAGGTGCGCAATTTGTACCCATCGGAATTCCAACAATTTGTCTGTATAACTTGGTCCCAAATCTAGTATAAATATTATCAAGGAGATAGGATAAGGCGTCGCACACATTCTGACATGACAAAAGTGTATACCGACTTTGGTCAGAGGAAATGAAAAAAGCCTTTCTGTCATTACATGCCAAATAAAGTGAACCATAGTTTTTAATGCCCTTGTGAAGGTCCACTCTTAGACTATCAAATCCAGAAGTTTTTCTTTAATTAGATTATGTGGTAATATGTGGACAAGCTTGTCGCACGGAACCCTCTACACTTCAATTTACTGAGCACCTCACCAGAATTTTTTATTGACCAAAACCAATTTTTATTTGAAGTTTCATACACTGTCTCACAGTATTTTATAACATGAGATTTGATAGCAGTAAGACAGGAAGTTAATAATTTAGAAAGGTCAGTGGTAGTACAAGCCTGCTAATATATTCACTGTGACCACCTTACCGTCAACAGCTGCTCACCCTGCTTTCAGTTATACACGTTTTACGTTGGTATCTATGTATATTTTCCCATCATGATTTCCTTACTTCTTGTTTATATTTGTGTATAACAAAACCACTGCAGAAGCTGAGGGTGAGGTTAGGCGCCTATAAAACTGGTTTAAGCACGCCAGTAACTTTGTGTTACTGATCGTTCCAAGGCGATACTTCTGTGGTGGTTCTTTTTGTTTTATGTCTTGGTGTTTAATTTTTTTTGTGCTGTTGGCGCCTTATGTGTGTTTTCATAGTTTTAGTTAAGTTAAGGTAACTGAGTGGCCACCTATTGGGAAAATGGCTGCTCATTCGGCTTACGATATGTTTCATGGTATAAGTACCTGATTGTTAGTTTGTTTTTTTCCCACCTCGGTTTTTTGAGTGGGAATCTTTTTCTGATTGCGCCTTTTCCTGATCTTTGCCTACTTGTACCTTTTTCCACCATGGTTTTGTCACCTTTCTTTTCTTATTGTTAGGTCCCACAACCGCGTTTATTTGCCTGTGATTTATTTTCTTAACCAGTTCGTCTCTAACAAAAACGACTAAGTCTCTATACACCTTATCTAAATGATCCTGCATTGTTAAGTCCCCTTCAAAAAAAGGTACAAGTAGGCAAAGATCAGGAAAAGGCGCAATCAGAAAAAGATTCCCACTCCAAAAACCGAGGTAGGAAAAAACCAAACTAACAATCAGGTACTTATACCATGAAACATATCGTAAGCCGAATGAGCAGCTATTTTCCCAATAGGTGGCCACTCAGTTACCTTAACTTAACTAAAAATATGAAAACATACATAAGTCGCCAACAGCACAAAAATTTTTAAGCACAAAGACATAAAACATAAAGAACCACCACAGAAGTATCGACTTGGAACGATCAGTAACACAAAGTTACTGGCGGGCTTAAACCGGTTTTACAGGTACCTAACCCCACCCCCAGCTTCTGCAGTGGTTCATAACATTTAGTTAGTTCTTCGGTCCTCGTGGTGAATCTCTAACTAGTCAATGAATCATCAAAAACAAACAAATAAATCATGACAAACATCCTGATGAATCAAAAACCAGGACTCACAGATTGAGTAAGCTGCCCGACGACGGAGATCCCTGGGTGCCGAATAACCTACTAACTCCGGAGCCAAAAAAAAACACCAGTTGGACCCCGGTGGGCCAAGCAACAGACAAGAAGCTCCGGCCCCAACCAACTAAAATGAATAGCTTTAAGTCGGGGCCATCATAGAGTCTGACGCCCGACCCACAGGCGTGCAATTAAAGAAGGCAGCGTAGTTATCAACCATGATTGGGTTAAAAACTAAGCATGCAGACTGTCGCATCACATTCAAGTTATAACCTATACGTCTATAACGTGTTATGATTTTTCTGAACTGAAAAGAAAAAACATTTATTCCTTTAAGTTTCTTAAATTTGCAAACCAAGTCTCCATAAAATTCAGGTTCCGAAAGGCCCTCACTTAAAAGCGTCTTTAACCCAACATTATATTTGGAAATCGATTCATAGTGTCTACGATAAAATTTAGAAAAGGTTTTTCGAAGTTTATGATACCGATAGCCCTGTTGGAGAAGTTTTGCCGTTAAACATTTATTTCGAGCGTTGAAGTCTGTAACATGATTGCAGACTCTAGCAAACCTAATAAGTTGCGAAATGTATACACCATAAGAAGCACGACGAGGAACGTCACCATCCAAAAAAGGCAAATTTACTTCATCAAAATCAAAGTCATCGCGCTTCTCATAAATTTGAGAAGAAACAAATCCATTTGCAACAGAAAGATGTAGATCTAAAAAGGGGGCTTCGGTATCTGAGATATTAGCTTTGTTCAACTGAAGTTCAGGTGGATAAATTTGATTGACCATACCTTCAAAATAAGGGTTGTCAATGTTCAAAAGGTCATCGAGGTACCTAGATGTGGAATTAAAAGCCTCGATAACATCAGCTTGATTATCATGGTTAAGAGAATCCATGAAATCTCTTTCGTAGCAGTATAAAAATAAATCAGCTACGAGAGGTGCGCAATTTGTACCCATCGGAATTCCAACAATTTGTCTGTATAACTTGGTCCCAAATCTAGTATAAATATTATCAAGGAGATAGGATAAGGCGTCGCACACATTCTGACATGACAAAAGTGTATACCGACTTTGGTCAGAGGAAATGAAAAAAGCCTTTCTGTCATTACATGCCAAATAAAGTGAACCATAGTTTTTAATGCCCTTGTGAAGGTCCACTCTTAGACTATCAAATCCAGAAGTTTTTCTTTAATTAGATTATGTGGTAATATGTGGACAAGCTTGTCGCACGGAACCCTCTACACTTCAATTTACTGAGCACCTCACCAGAATTTTTTATTGACCAAAACCAATTTTTATTTGAAGTTTCATACACTGTCTCACAGTATTTTATAACATGAGATTTGATAGCAGTAAGACAGGAAGTTAATAATTTAGAAAGTTCAGTGGTAGTACAAGCCTGCTAATATATTCAGTCATTTCATCGTAAAGCTGGCATAGCTAGGGGCTAATTTCCCCAAGTCACAGCCTCTGGTGAGGAATTGTCATTTTCGCGTTTCGCCAGCAAACTATTCTGATTCTGCGTGCATAATTGGCCGGTTTAAAAAATATTTTGAATAATTTTACAATTAAACCTAGCCGATTTTCGTTCACGTTACATATTGAATAATGGGATAAAGTGCCTACTTTGTGAAATCAACTCCTCCTAGAGTTTTCAGTATATCCCTTCAATACTTTGCAGCTATCATTCAGACATATTGAAAATGTGCATGAAGATTTTTCTTGAAGAAAAAAAATCATTGTTAAGAATAATTATGGATAAACTGCAGCTACACTGTATATGAGGAAGTTTGAGGCCGTTAAAATACTTTGTATCTAGCAAACAGTGTTAACAAGTTATCATACTGTAATAAAATAAAACTAAGACCTTTTAAGATCAGTAAGCGTATAAATGAGAAAATGAATGGGCCTTACCGCGGTTTCGACTACTTAAGCCTCTTCAGTGACCCTGTAAGCCACTTTCTTGTTTCCTTTGAAATCTCTAAAATGTTTTACTAGTGAACCACCTCTATCAACTAGCAGCAGACCTTTCTATTGGATTCTTTTTAAAGAAGCCAACTTGTTGTGTCTAGTATTTAGGAAGTCATCCGGGACATGCCTATCACATTTAGTGAAATGCACCCGCGCATCCTGTTCGTTATGAGCATTTGGTATTTTCCGGACGTTGTCCAACAAAAAATCCCATATTAGGAGAGAATGATCCATGATCCGGGTGATAAGTTTCTGGTTCTATCGTTCCTAGAAGTTTACTGCTGTCCGACGTGACCCTAAAGTTACTGAAGTTATCCAAACTTTCATACGGCACAAAACAGTAGTCAACAACTGAACTTCCCTGAGAGCCTATAAACGTATATTACTCATTCTTGGCGTAATTTCTTCCGTTCAAAAATACAGCAGTCCGTGTCAATCAGAAAGTCGCATAGTCGCTCCCCTTCTTTCAAATGATTCACATGAAAGTCAACAATATTGCGTTCAGGTGATTTATCAACCCTTGGGATGTAATCTTAAAGGTCTAACACTCGTCAATTAAATTTCCGCATATGAAAAACTGCTTATCTTGATGCATCAACGTGTCATGAAATTCGGTAAGGTCTATGGATCTGGTTGATTCAGATGGGGGAACATAGCAAACACAACAATTAAAAATATGATTTCCACGTTTCGACCTACTTTGAATCTATAAAATACAATCATGCTCGCTATCAAGAGTTTCCGCTATATAGTTCTCCGACACATCTTGTTTTATGCCCCCAGATCCTTTCTTAGCTTTTGTATGCTTTGTCCTGTTCTGGCCGTACCAAGTGTATCCTGGAAAATATAGGCACTGATCAACCTTCGTGCGACATCGATTAAACATGTATCTAAATTATTAAGCAACAAACATTCACTTCTCAGTTTATAGTTATCTGACTTAATGTCCACATTCCACCCGCGCACGTTCCAAAACCCGCAAGCGTATCAGTACCTTGATTCATGTCGTGCGCCCTTACTATCACGTGACTGTCATATTGCCTTTTATGTAGGCCGGGTGTCAATGATCCATTATGAGATTTAATTGAGTAGAAGACGGAAGAAGTTTTTAACCGCGACGTTGCTAACGAAATTAATTATGTGACAGTTATTTGTAGCCAGCCACCATGTACATGTACGAGGAAGGTTGTTGATTTTTTCAGTTCTTAAAGCCTTGTCATTATCAGTATACGCCCCATCCTAGGGGCAAACTGTAGGTCAAAATTATGCTTTTACCCCTGCCCTTCGCAACATAATATTTCCCTCAGGTAAGGATTCTAATCATAACAGTAATTGGTCGCACTTCAGCCAGCCTTCTCAATAATTCATAGCAGACCGTTACAGTTTGATAACGTTGTGTGCTATTCTCGCATCTGTACCATACATTTAGAAAAGGTTTTTCGTGAATATGGTCATGAATTGGCAGCAATGTCAGTTATTTGAATTTACATTTTCGACAGTATGACGTTATTTGACGCGAGTCGACATGGACGCTTTTCTGGTCGTGTAGAACTCATACATAGGCCTACTGCTTGTAGATTGCAGTTCTCTTAATGTCCTTGTCGCAATAAGCGTTTGCTGCTCGTAGCAGTGTTCTTTCTTTTAAAATCCGTTCCATACACACAATTTATTGGAGACCTTTGCTCCTCGCGCATTTTAGGCATACGCACTAAACAAAATGGCCGCTTTACGCCGAAATGACGTCACACACTGATATGACGTCTCGTGCTCTTCGCCAACATATTGAACTTTACTCATACAAAGTTTGGTGAAAATGGTACGACTTTTTGTCAAAATGAACAAAAGTGGGCCGGTAATCGTGATGTACAGTTTCCATAGCTAACACTGTTATTATTGTATTCATGCCAGAGCAGCAAAGTTTGCTAGTTTCCTGCATAAGTACAAATTATGTTTGTCTCTATAAATGTAAGAGTTTAATTCAGCTGATTTACAAAATAAGAACATGATGCCACTTTTCCGCGAACTTTTTGAACACCCGTCGTAATTAATTTTCATAATAAAGTCATCAGAATCTAAATTTGTAGTAACTTGAACCCTCAAACATGTTGTTGATTATCTAAACTCAGGTATCAACAACTGATCTATTACCCATGGTCATTCGATATATGGTATATCGTTCGCCGTAAAGTCATACTATCCTCTGGCTTTATCATTTGAAGCTAGATCGTGACAGTAATGTATCTTTTCATTTCTTATGATAGATTTCATATATTAATTACGTCGTTGCTGCACCTAACAATAAATGTTTCAGAAATAAAAGCCACTGACCAAAACATAAACAAAACATGCAGTGTGTGTCTTCTGCTATTAACGTAAGCCATTATCTAGTGACAAATATACCATTTGGACGAGTCAACTTTCATACTTAGGTAAATCAGGAGCGGTTTTCAAATTTTATTCACTGTTTCGATGAAATTATTTTATGCAAACAGTATGGTCCCAGATGGGGCTACACTGTTTGCCTATGTCCCATAAAGATATGAGTTTAACTCATTTAAACCTGGCGTCCCTTTTATGGGACATAGGCAAACAAGATAGCCCCAGATATGACGCCGCAAAACGCTGTTTGCTTAGAGAAATTTCGTCGAAAAATGGAATAAAAATTCAAAATCACCCATTACGCCCCTAAAATGAAAGTGGACTCATCCAATTGATAGGGGTGGGTCAATCCATTCGTCTTGTGGTTTAGTCATTGTCACGGTCAACACCGACCACAGCTCCTGTAAATTGGTTCCAGCAAGCCCTTTCAGTGTCCGAATCCTCCAGATTTGGAGAGGTACCAGCATCATACTCGTTCTGAACCCAGACCCTGTCTCCTACCCTCATTCTGTGGGCCACAGACCCCGAGGCGCTCGTAAGACCACTTGCATAGTTGTAATGAGATATGCTCAGCAGCGTTACGTCGCCTCCCTTAACGTCACTAGTGACAAGTTTGAAACTAGCGTGTTGACGGAAGCTTGAACACACTTGAACGCCGAAAATGTACGTGGCATTCACCGGAGCCACGAAGACGCCCGTCCTAACGTCGAACCCACCTCCCGTATTCAGGATGACGTCTTTGAATAAAAGTGTCTGTCCAGCCATTGGTGACTTGTCGGTCACACCTTTCACATTGAATGCTATTATTGGAGTTTTTATTGATCCTGAAAAAAAAGTTGAGTTATGTTTCATAAAACTGCATAAGAAACAACTTCTGTATATTAGAAAGTCCTTCGAAGTTAGCGTGCATTGTAGGTACGCTTACAGGTACAAGTAAATTCATGATTATACCGACTATGTATTTTAGCCGCCTCATGGGAAAACCAACAATCTGCATATGTGTAAACAAAGACACAGATCAGCTTCGTGGAAACCGCGAACATTTCCTCTTCTTTTTATATCCAAAATTTCAAGCTTCTAGTCTGCTTCTTATTTGTTTCAGACCTGTTCGGAAACCACATTGTTGGTTTTCTCACGAGATGGCTCAATTTTGTACAGTTTCAGGTCTGAAGACTATGTCTCTTGAACTTAACGTATTTAACTGAGGAATTTTAAAACAACATAATGGTCGTCAACCTAGTCACAGTACATGTACGTCCATTACGAAAACTTGCCCATGTAATATACAGTGATTTTTGAGCTTTAGAAATTGAAAATTTTCAGCTGAAAAGTTTTGAAATTATTCTTATTTTTGCTCAAAACATAGATTGTGGGTACACGTTAGAACCGCCTCGCTGAGGCGGTTCTAACGAGTACCCACAATATATGTTTTGGAGCAAAAAAAAGAAAAAAATAGGTGTACCACTGCATACCCCAGTAGTGGGTCTGATGTCCGTATCAGTTTTTTCTTTTTCGTTTTGTTTTTGTCTAGGAAAATTGTCATGATACCTCACCAGAATGACTGAAGAAGTCCGAGATCAAAGCTGCGACCCCAACTTTAAACATACGACTTTAGCGAGAAGCTTATCCTTTACACCACGGAGGCTTTAGAATATGAATATTAATGATCACATGGTATAGCTCACCTTCAAACTCTGCTATTTGTGCTTCTAGTAGACTCACTTGGTTTTTGATGCCTGCAATTTCTTCTTCAAATGACCGCCTATACTTCCGTTTGAAGTCGCTCACCTCCGTGCGATATGCTGCAAATTTATGTAGAACAAATAATTTTGATTTTAAGTCCTCAGCCGTCTTTAAAACATTGCCTTAATTCTGTAATTACTATCGGAAACCAGCTTACTATTAACGCTCCGACTTGCGGGTAAAATGGTTAAACTGCGTTCGAAAATGCACTTCCATTGTTATGTGATTTATATACATGTATATCTTAGTTTTTTGTAATTTCTGACTGTTTTGTTGATCTCTCTATATTTGTCTTGTTTGATGCCAGCCAGATGACTATCGTGCTTGGAAAGAGCTAATCAGATTACTATATTTGTCTTGTTGGATGCCAGCTAGATTACAATATTTGTCTTGTTTGATGCCAGCCATATTACTCTCTTTGTCTTGTTTGATGCCAGCCAGATTAGTCTCGTTGTCTTGTTTGATGCCAGCTAAATTACTCTCTTTGACTTGTTTGATGCCAGCCAGATTACTCTCTTTGTCTTGTTTGATGCCAGCCAGATGACTATCTTGGAAAGAGCTAGCTAACTCGCTCTTCATTCATGCTGTTATTCATTTTGTTTTGTCTTGTCATTTCTTTCCCGTCCCCCGTCTCCATATGACCTTGTCTGTTGGGCGTTAAACCCCAAACCAAACATTTCTTTCCCATTTGGTACCTTTGCTGTTTTAAATGCACTCTCTATCCTTCATTTTAAGTACGCTATGATAAAAGGGTATACAAGTTAAGTTAAAATACCCACCGTCAACTTTTCCCATAGCCGTTTCTAACTTCTCCAGAGCCTGTTGCATTTGAAGATCTGATCTGATCACTCTCTCCAGTAATTTTTCCTCATAGTCAAACCTGAAAGGAAGCATTACGAAAACTTGCCCATGTAATATACAGAGATTTTTTTTTTTCAGAAAAAAGAAAAAAGTTCATTGGAAAATTTTTGATTTTTCTTAATATTTTCGCTCCAAACATACATTGTAGATACAAGTTATAACTGCCTCTGCGAGGCCATTCTAACGAATACCAACAATATATGTTTAGGATCAAAATTAAGAAAAACAGGTTGACCCCTGCAATACCCAGTTTTTCTACACAGGAGAGAGGTTTAAGAGGTTTTACATTTCACGGACATGTTTTCTTGATGAATAATGCAACTAGTCTTTTCCCTGAAGACTTTCTGGGATTGGATAGGCCTGTCTGATTTTCTATTTTTTCTCCGCTAAAATGCCATAAGAATATTTGTCCAAATGTACGTCCCGTTTTAAAGCTAGGGGTCATCTCATCCACCACCAGTTGATGCCTCTGACGTTGTATTGTCAGTAGTTTCATATTCAAATACAGACAAACGTGAGTTGCTTAGGTTTTGTTTTTATTATTCCTTGTTTACATAACATTCACGTACTTGTCATAATTAAATTTGGAATTCTTATCGCAAAATAGCTTAATGGCACTCACCTTGGATAGCATTGCGATTCCTTCATTAGGAAAACATGTCCGTGTAATGTATACCCCATTGAACCCCACTTTTATATAGCAAAACTGGGGTATGCAGGGGTATACCTATTTTCCTTATTTTTGCTCCAAAACATAGATTGTGGGTACTCGTTAGAACCGCCTCAGCGAGGCGGTTCTAACATGTACCCACAATCTATGTTTTGAGCAACAATAAGAAAAATATTAATAATTTTCAGCAGAAAATTTTTAATTTTTTAAGCTCAAAAAATCTGTGTTTACTGCATGGGCAAGTTTTCGTAATGTTAATGGCACTCACCTTGGATAGCATTGCGATTCCTTTGCAAAACATAGCTGTTGCTTTAAGATAATCAACGACGTAAAGACCACAAAAGTCGACGGAAATACGTGCAAAAGCATCTCCGTGAAATAAAATGGCGCATAAAATAATGAAATAACCCATGTTCTAAAACATTGCCTGTTGTAATAATGGAAAATAAATCAAAACAATGTAATGTAATTACGGATAACGTAGTCTGGTTATTTAATATACATCGAATTAAAATGAAGTTTTGTAACTTATAACTAATGGAATGATGAAACAAATTACATTTTAATACAGACCGGCTTTTGTCAGTTTTGTAATAAACGTATTGCGGCACATTCGCGATCTTTCATGATCTTAGTGCTTAAAATGTTGCCAAGTAGTACATGAAGTGTTTTCTATTCATTAATGAATGGAAAACACGTACCGAGGGGAGTGTTGAAGTCCAGCTGAGGGCACGTATCCCGAGGTTTTCAACACTCCCTCGGGACCTAGGGAATGTTAATGAATGACAAAATCATTATTGATTGTTATTATTGTATAAAATCTGTACAAACGAAGGAAATAGTGGTGCACTAAATTTTACATCCTCGTCACAGTTTCATACGTGTAAAAGCTTCAAGCTTTACAGCTATTCATTTTAGTTGGTTGGGACCGGAGCTTCTTGTCTGTTGCTTGACCCACCGGGGTCCAACTGTTGTTTTTCTTTTGCTCCGGAGTTAGTAGGTTATTCGGCGCCCAGGGATCTCCATCGTCGGGCAGCTTACTCAATCTGTGAGTCCTTGTTTTTGATTCATCAGGATGTTTATCATGATTTATTTGTTTGTTCTTGATTATTCATTGACTAGTTAGAGATTCACCACGAGGACCGAAGAACTTACTAAATGTTATGAACCACTGCAGAAGCGGAGGGTGAGGTTAGGATCCTGTAAAACCGGTTTAAGCCCGCCAGTAACTTTGTGTTACTGATCGTTCCAAGGCGATACTTCTGTGGTGGTTCTTTTTGTTTTATGTCTTGGTGTTTAAAATTTTTCTGTGCTGTTGGCGCCTTATGTATGTTTTCATATTTTTAATCAAGTTAAGGTAATTGAGTGGCCACCTATTGGGAAAATAGCTGCTCATTCGGCTTACGATATGTTTCATGGTATAAGTGCCTGATTGTTAGTTTGGTTTTTTCCCACCTCGGTTTTTGGAGTGGGAATCTCTTTCTGATTGCGCCTTTTCCTGATCTTTGCCTACTTGTACCTTTTCATTCTTATGCTTGTTCCGGGTGGACATCAATTACTCATTATTAACACATGTTTTGCGTGGTGCCCAGTAACGAGCATAAAGAAATGCGGTGTATTAACAGCACTTGCGCACGTGAATTGCCACATTAATACACGTTTTTTTCTTCGTTAATCTATGCCTGTTAATACCGTGTGACACGGGTATTTATGCAATAATAATAAGCATTGTTAATTAAAATTGTGATGTTCGTAAGTTTGAAAAAAAAACAACAAAAAACACGACTTTGCAGGGTTTTCACGAATTTCTACGTCAAAAACGCTAGTATACATGTATCTACTTTGTAAGCATTTTATGTATGATGTACCCACTTTGTTGTTTATCGCCATCACTTTCGTTAACGCATTTCTTTTAGATGTATATACAATGTAGTTGTTTTTGCGCATTAAATTACAGCCATGCATGTAACTTTATACATTAAATTTGATACCTGCAAAAATACTTTAAACTCGCATAGCTTCAGTCTGGGGTGTTGTTTTAAAGAGCAGATGATAAAACACGTAAGTATATTAATTTGTGCTCTCTCCCTCTCTCTCTCTCTCTCTAATTTATATTGCAGCTATTTTGCATGCTATTGTTATTCACTGTCACGCCGTCTTTAAATCATTTTTTTTAATGCGAAATTTTTGTCAACATATATACAGACATGAATATATAGTAACAGAATATTTCTAAATAAATATGAGACATGGATTAGGCGTAGGCAATCCATGTCTTTATATAGGCGTAGGCAATCCATGTCTTTATCTCCCGTTGCTTTATATAGTTGATACCTATTCTGCAAGGACTAAGTACGAAATCAATCAGTCTTTAAATCAATCAGAGTTTCCGATCAGGTCCGTCACAAACCGGTCTGTACAGTCACATAAGAAGGCCAAAAACCTGAACTTTAGGATTGTAGAGGATGAAGAAGCGAAAACAAAGGCGCTGATCAGCTGTGAATAACTGCACAGCTGATCTGCGCCATTATTTTCGCAAATGCAGATTTTCTTCATGACGCGGCTCAAATTTTCTCTTAGCCTCGCGCAGTTTTCGAGTTTAGCTGAATGTTCTGAGCTTGACGTTGCTGTTGTCAGCGTAAATCAAAGGCCGTATTGCCGACAAAATTTCGTGAAATATGATTGGTAACTATCTCCAGCTTCTAAAGTAGATCTTGTGAATGTTGATGTGCATACAAAATTTGGTCAGATTTATATAAAGTAGACTTTATGTAATAAAATGCCAAAGCGCATATTTATCAAGCTCGTTTCATCGTAGCTTTTTGACAAACAGCAACGATTTAACTGTAGTCGGACAGAGACCTATTGGGCAGAGACCTATAATTGTCGTTCCCATAGACTCCCATTGTAATTTGCCCCCAAAACAAGACTCATTCATATGCTTCACAATTTATAGTGGACCAAAACACATTCAACAGTCGAGAGATAGCCCCAGGCCGTGTACAAGTGCAGCAAAAATAGGGTGTTAGCCAGTATCCAATGACGGTATTTTCGCTGTTTAGGGACACCCCAAAATTGCTCAACAATGAAAAACTGGTTATTCAAAAATCACTACATCTGCTATTTAAAAATCACACAGTATAGCAAAATATTCAAGAAAGGTTCTACTATCATGGGACAAAAGACAGTTGATAGATACGCTTTTATGACCAATCGTAGGTACTAGAGTTACATCTTAAATTTACCGCAATAGATCTGCCCACAGTTTGGGCCAATCGCTTGCTACATTACAATTACAGGTCTCTGTCCAGTCAACTGGCAACTGACAGCAGCCATTCCGTTAGAATAGTTAACTTACACTCCCATAACTCGTTTTATCAAAAGATCGGCACGAGAAGAAAATTTTTGTTAATGAATCCATTTCAGATAATGAATTTTTCAACCTTTTGCTCAATCGGTTTCTGCCATGTAGCCATCTTATTGTTGGCAGCCGAGGCAAAAACCAATGGAGGAAAGATGCAAACAGATGCAGGGGTAGAGAAATTATTTGACGATGCTAGCACAGCCAAGCACAACGATGTCGAGATAAGGGCTCTGACGAAAAGGTCTTTATCTCAGGCTGCGAAAGGAATAGCTGCCGCAGAAACAATTCTAACAGGGGCAAGGAAGTATTATACAACAAAAAAGGCGCGATTCTGGAAAAAGACCGGTGATCTTCAAACAGCCATTGATGATTTTTATTCCATTGAACCAGTTGTGAAAAGACAACACCGGAGTTCTGGTAACTGGTACCAATCAAGAAATCGCAGGGGCCACGTTTTGATCGGGACCGTGGGAGATCGGCGACTTATTCTACTGAAACAAGGTGATCCACTAAGTAAATTCAATCCTGTGTTGGAAATAAGGGGATTTACAGATGCTTTATATGACAGAATTGTATATACTATTGAATAGGCATAGTGACGGAAACGGCCATGAGGAAATTTACATTGAGGCAGGTCGAAGGTGTACTCACAAACTATCTTTGAGTAAACATGAGAAAAGTATCAAAATTTTTCTACGAATTTTGTTTTTATTTTTTGCATCTCTAAAGCATCTCTATGTTTTAAATAGGCGTGTTTTCTTAATGAACATAAGTTCATAATGACCATGTGATTTATGACATAAATGTGATAATAATGATCTTTCGCATGGGAAAGCCAACAATCTGGGTTTCCCAGGTCCGACAGAAGCCGGCCTGTACAGTTAGAGAAGCAGGCTAGAAGCTTGAAAATTCGGATTTAAGAAGAACAGGGATTGAACTTTCCGTATGACGAAAACAAAAGCGCTGTCATCTGTGCGGTTACTGCACAACTGATATGCGCCTCTATTTCCGCCTATGCATGTTGTTGGCATCCCCATGCGGCGGCTCAGTTAATAATATTAGACATTAAGTACATAAAATATAAGATTTTCGGTACCGTGATTATCTAGGACATTATTACATAGCAGTAACATCTTCAACCATTAAGGGCACATGTCACCCGATACTTACGACGTCAATGCCATTATGTTGTGTATTTTCGGATGACGTGTCGCGTTGAGGCTACGAATCGCCGAGGCGGTTCTAACGTGTACTCACAATGTAGGTTTTGAGCGAAAATATTAAAAAAATAAAAACATTTAAATGACGGAAAAATTGTTAAAATACCCATGAATAAGCTATTTTCAGGCCCAAACTGTAATTGTTAAACCAGTAATCTGGTAATATCATATGATATATCTACTACTACTACTAGTAGTAGTGATGACATGGGCCTATATGAAAATTATCTCATTTGCATATTAATGAATATTAATAAAAATGTCGAAACGAGGAAAAACGTAGGACAAACTAAAGCCATTGCAGGGTTTTAGATAGATTATAAGATCTATCTTGCATCCCTAGGACAAGTTCTCATGGCTGCCAGTGTGGTCAGAGGGACGGCCTCAATGAAATAAAATATTGTCCTCAACAATGAATAAATGTATCATGTACACTTCCGGAAAAGCTTTAAAAACGCAAAAGCTGAAGTTCGAATGTTTTGCATATTTGTAGTTTTTCGGTGAAATTTGATCGCACATAAACATTGATATGTATGCAAACAATGTTGTGAATTTCATATCAAAGTATTGAGTTAAGTGAAAACAACGGTCTTTGATATAGCATTACCCCTAAACCCCCCAAAAATGCAAAGAAATATTGAGCATGACCACAACTTGTCCTTTGTCCTACAGACATTACGAAAACTTGCCCATGCAATAAACAGTGATTTTTGAGCTTTAGAAATTGAAAATTTTCAGCTGAAAAGTTTTGATATTATTCTTATTTTTGCTCAAAACATAGCTTGTGGGTACACGTTAGAATCACCTCGCTGAGGCGGTTCTAACGAGTACCCACCATCTATGTTTTGGAGCAAAAATAAGAAAAATAGGTATACCCCTGCATACCCCAGTAGTGGGGTATAAGGGGGTATACATTTCACGGACTTGTTTTCCTGATGGCATCGCTTTCTCATTTAAAGCACAAGTTTTGCCAGTTGCACTGATTGTTTGGTGCTGATAATAGCTTGTCTGAATGGTCATGGGAGACGTAAGTTCGACATAATTTAGCACCCTCACGTCGATTCTCTAGAGACATTAGCGCATGGACGTAACAAAAAATCGGTTGACCCGACTGACGTCAACCTTTCATTGTCCCAATGGCCTGGGAGAGACCACTGAGGTACCGAATAGTTGACATAACTAAAGGCTGTTTTGTAGTGTGTGATAATGGTTTTTCGCAGATATTTTACAACTGTTCAAATGTAGAAGAAATATTTTCTTGGCTCAATTAAGGACCCAGTTTGTCGCAAAATGTGCAGCAAAATTTTGAAAATCGGTTGACGAATAAAAAAGTTCTGGTCAAACACATTTTTAAATAGGGATTTCCTGTACAAAAATCTCATGGAAGGGAGGTAAATATTTTCCCGCAAAAAATGTAAATTCTAACTATTTAATCATAAATGCTCAAAATTATTATAAATTGACTCAAATGACATACCTAAGACAAAATCTTTATGATCAGGTAAAAATTCTCGAAAAATATGCATTTTCACTATCATCGATTATCTCCCTTGCCAATGCAAAATCCCTATGCAAAATTCATTTTGGTCATAAAATTTTTATTTGTTCACCGATTGTCAAAATTTTTGCAGGTCCTATTAGGAAAAACTAAGATCAAGATTTTGATTTGAAAATAAATTTTCTGTCGCCCCCCCCCCCCTTTACAAAAATTTTCTGCGAAAAACCATTATCAGAGGCAAGTTTTTAGACTTTAAAACTAAAATGTTTTTAGCTCGACTGCACGAAGTGCATAGAGCTATTGCAGTCACCCCGGTCGTCCACGTTCCCGTTCCCGTTCCCGTGCGCGTGCGCGTGCGCGTCACACTTGCGTTAAAGTTTTCTAGAAGTCCATATCTTGACAACCACTCATCAGAAAGCATTCATACTTGGACCATAGATACCCTGTAGGGTTAGCTTTCATTCCATGGCATCGGGCCCCTAGGTCCAGGCCAGGGGGTGGGGCTGGAGGTTAAAATCTAGAACACCTTCAAAAATGGCAATTCTTATGTTAAAGTTTTCTAGAAGTCCATATCTTGACAACCACTCATCAGAGAGCATTGATACTTGGGCCATTGACACCCTGTAGGGTCGGCTTTCATTCCATGGCTTCAGATCCCTGGGTCCATGCCAGGGGGTGGGGCTAGAGGTTAAAATCTAGAACACCATTAATAATAATGGCTTTTCTGTGATATAGTATTCTAGAAGTCCAAATCTTGATAACTTTTTATCAGAGGGCTTTCATACTCGGACCATAGGTACTCTGTAGGGTTGAGTTTCATTCCATGGCATCGGGCCCCTGGGTCCATGCCTGGGGGGTGGGGCTGGAGGTTAAAAACTAGAACACTGAAAATAGATGTACTGCTGTGTAACTTTTACAAGGAGGCATATCTTGACAAAAACTTATCATAAAGCATTCATACTTCATACACTTTAGGTTCCATGACATCGGACCTCTGGGTCGGAGTCAGGGGGGCGGGGCTAGAGGTCAATATCTAGAACTCCCCGATTTTTTTTTCTTTTTATTTCTTAATAGAAACAACTTAGGAGGATGGTTGGTCATTCATCTTTTGACTTTGTGACACTGACTTGTGTGTCATGACGGTAAGGGTCGGTTGACCTACTTTCCATGGTTCAGTGATTTTGCCTTATATCTTGACACTCAGTTAGTATATTTTCTTACTTCTTTCAGATTATGAGTTAGTACGACCAGGCCTTTGACCCCAATATACTTATAGGTCACTGTGACCTAATTTCACGGTTCAGTGATTTTGCCTTATATCTTGACACTCAATTAGTATATTTTCATACTTTTTTCAGATTATGAGTGAGTATGACCAGACCTTTTACCCCAATATACTTATAGGTCACTGTGACCTAATTTCACGGTTCAGTGATTTTGCCTTATATCTCGGTACTCTAATGGTTTATGAACAAGCTTCTTTCAAAGTATGTTTGCGTATGGCAAGACCTTTGACCCTGAAGTAGTCCTAGGTCACTGTGACCTAATTTCACGGTTCAGTGATTTTGCCTTATATCTTGACACTCGATTAGTATATTTTCATACTTTTTTCAGATTATGAGTGAGTATGACCAGACCTTTGACCCCAATATACTTACAGGTCACTGTGACCTAATTTCACGGTTCAGTGATTTTTGCCTTATATCTCGGTACTCAAATGGTTTATGAACAAACTTCTTTCAAAGTATGTTTGCGTACGACAAGACCTTTGACCCTGAAGTAGTCTTAGGTCACTGTGACCTAATTTCACGGTTCAGTGATTTTGCCTTATATCTTGACACTCAATTAGTATATTTTCATACTTTTTTCAGATTATGAGTGAGTATGACCAGACCTTTGACCCCAATATACTTAAAGGTCACTGTGACCTAATTTCACGGTTCAGTGACTTTGCCTTATATCTCGGCACTTAAATGGTTTATGAACAAACTTCTTTCACACTATGTTTACGTATGACAAGACCTTTGACCCTAAAGTAGTCCCAGGTCAATATGACCTAATTTCACGGTTCAGTGATTTTCCTTTATATCTCAGCACTCAATTGGTATATGAACATACTTCTTTCACGATATGTATGAGTATGACAAGACCTTTGACCGTAAAGTATTCCTGGGTCACTGTGACCTAATTTTATGGTTCAGTGATTTTGCCTTATATCTCGACACTCATTTGGTATTTTTTCATACTTTTTTTCTGATTATGAATGAGTATGATCACACCTTTAACCCAAACATACTTATAGGTCACTATGACCTAATTTCATGGCTCAGTGATTTTGCTTTATATCTCAACACTGAATGGGTATATGATCATTTTTCTTTCACATTATGAGTAAGTATCACTATACCTTTGACCCTGCAATACTTATAGGTCAGTGTGACCTTTTTTCACGGTTCAGTGATTTTGCCTTGTGTCTTGGCACTCAGTTGGTATATGAACACACTTCTTTCACAATATGAGTGAGACCTTCAAATCTTAGGTAGTTATAGTTAACTTTCATGGTTCAGTGATTTTGCCATATTGCATCTGGCCAAAAAGATGTATGAGCATAATGCTTTGGGTTACTGGTCGGGTTTGGCCTTATGTTTGACAAAGTCAGAAGCAGTCGAGCACGCTGTCCTGCGACAGCTCTTATTATTTATGGATTATTACCAGCTCCATGTGGAAAATGTTTTTCTTCATTTATTCAAAGAGACGCAATATGGCAAAAAGTGTAAAATGGCTTTTTATTGACAGCGCCTTTAAAGATATCGGTTTCATGTACAAATTTAAGAAGTGTACAGTTACCGATCCATTTCACCTGTTAAGGAAAACAAAAAATTTCACTGGTGCAAAAACTACATGTACTATTTTTCTTCAGTGTAAAATTACATAGTTTCCACACCAACCACTAGTGTGGTTCAAACGAATGGGGTGTACTTACAAAATTACTCGTATCCAACCAAAAGCAAGCTTTAGAATACTGTAATTGGCCTGGTATAGTGATACATGGGCCTAGCAATGTAACATAATGTTATTAATCAAGTTATTTCGTATTGGACCAGTTACAGGTCCGAGGTTAGCTGTATTGGACCGAGGCCGAAGGCCGAGGTCCAATACAGCTGACCGAGGACCTGTAACTGGTCCAATACGAAATAACTTGATTAATGAGATTTTTATTAATTAACTGTCAAAAGTCCATATTGACCCATATCATCCGCTAGCACCTCAAGCATACCTTCGCCATTCTTAGCGCCCATGTCTGACATTCTTTTCAAAGATGCTGACATGATTTTTGCTTGTTTGTTCACTATTTCACTCGATCGGCTGTTTTTGTTTCAACACATTCAACGCGGCGCGTGACCTAGCACGTGAATTTTGACCAATCAGGTGTAGGGATTTCCATATAGATAACAGGTCAAACCATATAGATACGAGGTCAACCGTATTAGTGCGAGGTCAGCTGTATCAGGTCGAGGTGAAATCCTGTATAGACTATACGAAAAAAGAAACATCACCAGTATGACACAGACCAAATTCTCTGTATAAGTACTATATACTAATAAGTTAATTAATAATCGTACATATAATACCTAATATTATAAGCATTGAATTTGCTTATTCATGAAAATTGATAGATCTACAAAAACAACAACAACAACAACATAAAAAAAAAAAAAAAAAAAAAAAAAAAAAAAAAAAAAAAAAAACATGAGAAATTAGTGGGATAAAATTGTGGAAAAACAGGGGGCATGCTTATAGAATCACTTGTACCAGAGCTGTTAATAAACCCAGGAATCTGAAAAAGTATCAAATAAATAAAATGCTTTCAAACTGGCAATTTACTATGATCCTGAAATCTGATATAGGAATAATCTGATTTATTTTTACCCGTTTATTGTTTTCCACTTTTTCTATCCAATGTATTAAGCATTATTCGAATTCATGAAGCTGACAATCAGGGCCCAGAATTACAATGCTTCCTTAAAGTTAAGACCTGCCTTAGTAAAGGTGACAAATTTTGACTTGATATTATACCGTTAAAATCAAGAACTGATTTCACGAAAACAATCAAATGTGTAAAATAAAATGTCATTTTTAGTCAAGCCGATAATTGCAAAATATCAAAAAAAAACTGCTATTTGTGGTACAAGCATGAAACTTGGCATAAGTGTTGTCTGAAGCAAAATATTTGATTTCAGATATGAAGGCATTCTGGGAAACTCCCACTTCCGGTCAAAATCCAAGATGGCCGCCGCCAATACAATTTTGAGCTTACGACATCATAAATGTCACACTTGTTGACCTGTGATAGGTGTTTATGCGAATGTATCACTGTTTTAGCGCTCCAACAACATTTATCAAGTTATATCATGATTGATTGACACTTATATTTATCGATCGACCAATCAATCACGATCGATCGAAGAAATAATTGATCGATTTTAGACTTCAGTTTCATCAAGCACTTGGCGTTCGCATCATTGATTTTTCGTTTATTTAAAAACTTGTTTGAATCCCCAGTGATGACATCATTATTTGCATTGGGGTTATATTTTACATTAATCTTGTAACAGTGGTGGAAATGGTATTGCTTTTGTGGTCATCAAACATAGTGTGTCTCTTTTCTGTTGCCGATTTAAACGCTACTGACTGCAGCGTTTTTGCAATGCCAGTTTTAAAAAGACGTCACTGTTTATAGAACTTTATATTTTTGTTTGTTTATCGCATAAATGTCTGAAGTAATATCTTGCTCTCAGGGAGGCATTCTGAAAATCACCCACTTCCGGTCAAAATCCAATATGGCCGCCACTACTACATGTACTATTTTCAGCTTAAAGCATCCGTTTTGTGTAGTTTGACCATTGATAGATGGTTCGTCAAATCATTTCCTATTTTACGCTGTAACAACATTTATCAACTGTTTAACTGATTGACTGACATTAAGATTGATCGATAAATCAATCTATTCCGATTTATCACTGAATAAGTTTATCTGCTTTAGACCACATACTTGCATCAAACAATCGGCCGCTTCACATAAGGAATGACCCTGGTTTTGCTTTGAAGTTCTAGATGGTAAAATGTTATTTTATAGTTTAAAGATGGCTTTTAAAAATAGTGGAATGTTATTTAAGTGACGTCGTTGCATATACTTTGTTATCAAACCAATGCGCTGGATATCAACTTGTTTGGGAATGCACCTTTAAAGCCCTAAAAGACTTTTTCTAAACAATACGCTGTAAAGCTGTAGCTACTCTTATGTCATCCGACGACACCACGTTGACCTAGAAATCGCTTAACATACATCCACGTATGAATGCAGAACTTCAGGTCGACTGTCGCCACTGGTGTATGCGGTAGCCAAACCCATAACATGATCTTAAACCGTCAACATTTCAAATGTTCAACAAGATAACCCACAAGTCGTTTCTGTTGGCTTACAGTACTACCAGCATGGCAGGGTAAACCAATAGATCCACATTGTCACTCAAGCATTTAGAACAACAATGGTTCAGCTTACGTCACCGTCCATGGTTTTAGTCACGGGCTAAGGGACAACTTCAAACACCCAACGCTCCATACAATAGCAGTTCTTCAAAATACACTTATGCCCTCACACACGGCCAGTCAGATAGTTGCTGCCTGGGTATATTCTTTTGCTAACAGATTTCTTCAAAGTACATGACTGAATGAGGCAAAATGACAACTTTCATTGGCGTTGAGGGCTAAAAGCACACTCTACGACGATGACTAACTCCCAACAAATACTGCCTTATCGAAGTATTGAAGTAATACAAAATGTTACATACTCAAGCTGTGGTATTGTATACTCAAGGCATCTTCGTTATGATATTGGCGTTTGATGTGGTTGGCCTTCTCTAAGTCTTTGAAAAATCGAAGAGGGTCGTGTCGGTTTCCCGACAGTGAGGTTAACAAATGTTCGAATGCGCGTGAGGAATATTGGTGTGTACATGCAGTTCGATGCCAGAGTATCACTTTTCTTAAACATGGGTATGGCATCGGCCTTCTTCCTGTCGGCTTGGAGCTCTCCTGTCTGTAGTGATCTTTTAGATTAATAATTCTATGAATGGGGGTGACATAACAAAGGTAACAGGCTATCGGTCTCTGACCGGTCTAGCTTACCTGTTTATAAGACTTTTCATTTATTTTCGTCGGTTATTTTCTGAAATGTTTATGGGTAGTACCCACTTGGTAATGCCCTGTTGAAAGTCAGTGTAGGCGTCAAAAGACGGGCCATCTGCTAATTGCGGATCCTGCAAAAGTATTTCGGCCTGGTGTGAGTTCAGGAAAACATTTTAGATTCATTCAGGTTGATAATGGTGGGTTTTTAAACAAATGACCTGTTGTGAGAGCCTGTATGTAGAATCTACGCTTCCCCTTGCAGCCGTATGATATTGTCATGAGCTTGATCACTGCAAGTGCAAAACGGGCTATGGACGGGCATGTTAATCATTATTTCAAAAGTGTCAATGTATTTGCAATGAAATTAATTCTTAAACATTTGGGCAAATTAGACAAGTTAAGTCGACATGCCTAAAGATAACACATTAAAACAATGGGCTATACATCCACAATGAAGCCTGGTATGGCAGGAAAATGTTAGCAGCCAATCTCCCAGTACACATTGCTTTCCTTTTTTCTTCACATACTGAGTCATTCAATTTCTGATATCACCTAAGGTGGCTCTGATGACTAAATATTAAATTTAGCAGAATGGGAGAAAACATTCGGGATGGACCATTAAACCTATTAACAAGAAGCTGAACAGAGGTATACTAAAACGTATGCTTCTGGACCGTGACTTAAATAATAGCCTTGAATTCTTCCGTGATCTTAGATGCGACCACAGAAGAAGAAAGACTACATTGTTAGTTGCCTGGGAAGAATGAATTCTTCAGAGCATCACTATATGCCATGTATCCTGTGTACTTTGAACCATGAGATGCTTTGGTATATTTTTTTCTCGGTGCCGGGTCAGATATTTATCTTTGTCAAGAGACACTGTACCGTAGTGATTCTTGTAGAAGAAAGTTAAAGAAGACTTCAGCCTGCGGTCCTCCAGGGATGGCCACCTAAGTTTGTCAAACATGTCGTCGACACTACTGGTGTTTCTCCATCGCTGCCCATCTGGCTGCTGTCATCTGCACTTTCTTAATCTTTTCTGTCTCAGTTTCATTATAAGGATGCAAAATAGGAGCTGCTTAATCAAGCTGGAGACGAACCAATATTTGGTATACAGCTTCCTTCGTATGCCTAGGTGCCAGTGTCAAATTGGGCCGAAGAAAGCCCAATGTCTAAGGCCTGGTTTCCACAGACAATTTTTCTTTGACAAAGTAGGTTTGTCGCAGAAAATATGCTCGTGTGAACTCAATTCTGTGGCGTAGTTTTATTGTCACAGTACGGTTACGGTAAAATATCTGTGACAAAGGTGAGCGAGCCAAGTAATAAGTAATCTTTGCTGTGTGTGAACGCAAACTCATTGTCAATTTTTTGTGACACATAAACTTCGTCAAAGAAACATTGTCCGTGGAAACTAAGCCTTAGTTGCTTTAGAAGAGATTTCCGAAACATGTTGACCACATTCCAATCTGCCTGTAATTGTTATTCCGAAGTATTTGGCGGACTGAACCTGTTCCAATGTTTGTTGATGCATTGAATACTAGTGTTTTTGATTGCTATGAAGGTGCCGGGCCACCCTGATCGAACATCAAATTTCATTTTCCAATCGATCTCTCATTGTGCTTGGTTATTCAGGTCATCCTGCAATATCTGGAAATCTATGGGGTATTTAACATTTCTGTACAGAACACAATCGTCGGCAAAGAGGCGAACTGCTGCTAAGATAAATAGAATTTCACACAGGAGTCATCAATTAAAACTTGGGAAAAATCCAGTCACAATTTATTCAGGAATTTTATTAATTTAGGAATACAGTTTTACTTTATTTTTTCTCGTGAACATACGATACTAACCGGAAGTAAGACGTTTGGCACATTCGTAGTGGTCACAATTTACAATTGTACTCACATGCGATCCGTTTCATATTAAAACAAGAAAATCCGATATTATCAGATTATTTAGGTATTCAAGCGATATTTTGAGAACTGATAAAAATAGAGAAATAATAGTCCGCCATCTTGGATTTAACCGGATGTTGCATTAGTTTGAAACAAAATGTAATTGGTTTGTCTTTTGATGTGAGTTTTAATTCATTTATGCTGAACATTGTATTGACTTTAAACCCCAAATCCTGAGATTTGTTCCAGCCTGTAGTCTTAAAGAATAAAATTCATGACCAAATCCACCATCTTTAATCGAACCGGAAGTGAGAAGTTTGGCGCATGCGTATCGGACAAACCTTTCAGTTGTAGTCACATGCTTTTATTTTCATATAAAAGACAAAATTGCCTGATATTGTTTGATTCAGATGAGTGAGATCGTGAAATTGGCCAAAATAAAGAAATTCTGGTCCGCCATCTTGGATTTAACCGGAAGTTGAATTATGTTGAAACAAAAAACTTGGTTTATCTTTATACATCATTTTGGTTTATTTATGATGAAAATCGTGTTGATTCTGATGATTTTCTACAAAAGATACTGAGATATTTCCCAGCCTGTATGCTAAAAAAATGAAATTAATGACCAAATCCGCCATCTTGAATCAAACCAGAAGTAGAATTTTTTCAGAATGCCTCCATATCTAAAATCGCTTGTATTGATGTCCTTTTGATTTGTACCAAGTTTCATGCTTGTACCATAAATAGCAGCTTTTTTGACAAATCGGCTGGACTATTTTACATTATAAAACCGATAAGTATTATTTCTGTATGTTTACGATGATTCATTCTGGATGCTGAAATTTGCCACCTTAATTAAGGTAGGTCTTAACTTTCAGAGAGAATTGTAATTCTGGGTCCAGATTATTCTTATATCAGATCGTAGTACATTGCCATAACATTTTATTTTCTTTAAGCGGCATCCTGGTACAAGTGATTTTGTACGTAAATCCCCTTTTTTCAATGATACTTTTCTCCAATTATTATATGTGTTTTTGATAATTAGGTACTTATAAGAAAACAATCATAAGCCGAGGGAGCAGCTATTTCCCAATAGGCGTGCACTCAGTTAACCGAACTTAACTAAAATATCATAGTGAAAACGCACATAAGGTTCAAACAACACATTTCCTGATCATTGCCTACTAGTACATATTTTTGACAATAGGAGACGTTTTAGATAATGTGCAACCACACAAGTTTAAATAATGGCATATATATATATATATATATATATATATATATATATATATATATATATATATATATATATATATATATATATATATATATATATATATATATATATATATATATATATATATATATATATATAAAACAACAAGTCCTTGTGTCGGTAATGATAGGAAGAAAGAATCAAATGAAGCAACAGCAACAATTTATTTCAGTCCTGTAGCGCTTTCACTTTACAGCTCTTCAGCAGGAACGTCGCCATATTGTTATGGCGTTACTAAAATTCAAATTCATAACGTCTTGACGTTATCTTTTACGGGAAATATAGATTAAAGGTTTGACGTCGCGGCAAAAACGTCAAAACTAAAATACAAGATATTTTTCATGCTCAACCCAGTAGGACCCGAAACCAATTCCGTGTGTGTATGCTCACGGCAAAAACGGCCTTGTTTAATGACCTGAACCAGTTGATATATTAGAATGCTATTATGAAAGTATTCATAAGCAGCAAAATGTCTCGTTCTACCATGATGTATATATATATATATATATATATATATATATATATATATATATATAGGTATACAAACTTCAACAGCTATTCCTACCAAGATCATTTCTGATACAAGTACATCGGAAAAATTATAAAGTAGAGAAATAAAGATGTACTAAATTGGCGAAGGTAGGTTTCGAACCCGCAGACTTCGGCTTCGGCGCCTAGCTATACAGGGCCATCCCCTCTACCGACTGCGCTACTACGCTCCTTAAAAAAGGAGTTATCATAGCTCAGGTTTAGAGGCGATTTCCCTGCATAACCCGTCTGATAGGTTACTATTTTTCGTTGTGCAAGCACACTCGTCTATATACATGGAATAACTGGATCCTATGGATAGGATGCCAAAGCTTGGAAATAATATTTTCATATCAAAGATATACAAACTTCAACAGCTATTCCTACCAAGATCATTTCTGATACAAGTACATCGGAAAAATTATAAAGTAGAGAAATAAAGATGTTATTCCATGTATATAGACGAGTGTGCTTGCACAACGAAAAATAGTAACCTATCAGACGGGTTATGCAGGGAAATCGCCTCTAAACCTGAGCTATGATAACTCCTTTTTTAAGGAGCGTAGTAGCGCAGTCGGTAGAGGGGATGGCCCTGTATAGCTAGGCGCCGAAGCCGAAGTCTGCGGGTTCGAAACCTACCTTCGCCAATTTCGTACATCTTTATTTCTCTACTTTATAATTTTTCCGATGTACTTGTATCAGAAATGATCTTGGTAGGAATAGCTGTTGAAGTTTGTATATCTTTGATATGAAAATATTATTTCCAAACTTTGGCATCCTATCCACAGGATCCAGTTATTCCATGTATATAGACGAGTGTGCTTGCACAACGAAAAATAGTAACCTATCAGACGTGTTATGCAGGGAAATCGCCTCTAAACCTGAGCTATGATAACTCCTTTTTTAAGGAGCGTAGTAGCGCAGTCGGTAGAGGGGGTGGCCCTGTATAGCTAGGCGCCGAAGCCGAAGTCTGCGGGTTCGAAACCTACCTTCGCCAATTTAGTACATCTTTATTTCTCTACTTTATATATATATATACATGTATAATGACCAGCATTTTCGACAAGGCGTTTTGTCTCTTCACACCAGTATGTGTAGTAAATTGCGCATTAAATTACATAGAACAGTATTATGCATGTAACTTTTGTACATTGAATTTGATACTTTAAATTCGCATAGCTGCAGTCTGGGATATTGTTCAAAAACGCAGGCCGTAAAACACGTAAGTACATTAAGTGATCTCTATCTCTCTCGCTCTCTCGCTCTCTCTCTCTCTCTCTCAGCTCTGAACTCTTTGTCTGCCTGCCTCGTGCTGTTTTCGGGTTCAGCTGAATGTTCTCAAACGTTGACATTGTAGTTGCTAAACGTTGACATTGTAGTTGCTAAACGTGGACATTGTAGTTGCTAAACGTTGACATTGTAGTTGCTAAACGTGGACATTGTAGTTGCTAAACGTGGACATTGTAGTTGCTAAACGTGGACATTGTAGTTGCCAAACGTTGACATTGTAGTTGTATAGCAGCACATCATAAAATAAAAAAGCGCATTATTTTCAAGCACAGGTTCATAGTAGCTTATTTTGACAGACAGCAGCGATTTAATCATAGTCAAATGGCTACTGGCAGCAGCTACTCCGTTTAAATAAAATTATTTTACAGTTTTTTAAGATAAAGCAGATTTTTTTAAATCTAACGTTTTACTTTCAAGTATTTCAGATAATGCATTTTTCAACCTTTTGCTCAATCGGTTTCTGCCTTGTAGCCATCTTATTGTTGGCAGCCGAGGCAAAAACCAATGGAGGAAAGATGCAAACAGATGCAGGGGTACAGAAATTATTTGACGATGCTAGCACAGCCAAGCACAACGATGTCGAGATAAGGGCTCTGACGAAAAGGTCTTTATCTCAAGCTGCGAAAGGAATAGCTGCCGCAGAAACAATACTAACAGCGGCAAGGAAGTACCGGACAACGAAAACAGCAAGATTCTGGAAAAAGACTGGTAATCTTCAAACAGCCATTGATGATTTTAATTCCGTTCAACCAGTTGTGAAAAGACCACACCCGTTTGGTGATTGGGACCAACCAAGAAATCGCAGGGGCCACGTTTTGGTCGGGACCGTGGGAGATCGGCGACTGATTCTAATACCACAAGGTGTTCCAGCAAGTAAATTTAATCCTGTGTTGGAAATAAGGGGATTTAAAGATGCTTTATATGACAGAGTAATCTATATAGCTGAATAGACAGAGAGAACTTACTAGCAGTGACAAAATGACATCAGTGACAGGTACACGTACATAATATGAGCCGCCTCGTGGGAAAACCAACAATGTGGTTTGCGAACAGGTCCGACACAAACCGGGCTGTACAAACACAGAAAAGAGCTAGAAGCTTGAAATTTCGGATTTAAGTAGAAGAGGAATTGTACTATCCGAGTAGCGAAAACAAAGGCGCTGATCAGCTTCGCGGTTACTGCGAAGCTGATCTGCGTCTTTGTTTTCGCATATGCAGTTTGTTGGTTTTCCCATGAGGTGGCTCATTAATGTACATGTAACACCGCAAAATGCGCAACAACTTATATCGCAAGTTAATCTTCTGTAAAAGACAATTATTTAAATGTTTGATGTCTTGTTGTCATTAACCCATATTTGAGGAATGGACTTTCCCATTATTATCATTTGGTTGAGTCCACTTTCGTTTTTAGAGGCTTTGGGTGTGATTTTAAATTTTTATCTCATTTTTTGATGAAATTTCTCTGAACAAACAGAATAGCCCCAGATGGGACGCCGCGTTCTGCGGCGTCACATCTTTGGCTATACTGTTTGCCAATGTTCCATAAAAAGGACACCAGGCTTATATGAATTAATCGAAACTGAGTTCGGCATTTCAAGTCTACCAAAAGCGCATGAGCCAATGGTCAACTTATTTTATTAAGATATACGCCGTGTAAAAATTCTAGCCTTTGTTATTCTACATGTGAAGAGAAAGACCTGGTCATCATGCATTTTGATTTGTTTGTCGTAACGTAGTTCGTTGTTTGCTTTTTCCCGTTTGCTACATGTACATGTACCTGAATTGGTTTTAGTTCTTAAGTAGGGGTATTCCTGGGGCCTTAATCTTAGTTTCAATCTAGTCCATAAATAGTAGACTTAGTCGGAAATCCACACACACGGTGTTAACATAATTCATATAGAAAAGTTCACGGGGTTGATTTTCGTAACCCGACATGTCAATCATTACCATTTTGATGAGTCCACTTTCAATTTTAGATGAACCAAGAGTGGTTTTTAATTTGAACTTCCTCTATAACCCCAGACGGGACGCCGCGTTCTATTTCCGATGTATATGACGCCACGCTTATATGTTCATGTATGAGTTCAGTATGATAGTGTCTGTTAAGGATCCAACGATTCAAGGTAAACCTGTTTAAAATGCCGCATTTCGGTTGCACACACAGTAAGTATTTGTACTGTTACAATCTGAAAATCCTTTCACGTGCTACTAAGTAGACTCGTCGATCTTTTGATACGTCTGAGATCAAAATCGAGCTATACATTGTAAGACATAATTGTGTTTTTATATATATATATATTAATAATACGAAATATGAAATTTTCGATACGAGCTTATCTAGGACATGATTACACAGCAGTAACAATTCAACTTAACATTGCGAAAACTTGTCCATGCAATATAGAGAGTTTTTTAAGTTGTAAAAAAAAAAAAAAAAAAAAAAAAAAAAAATATATATATATATATATATATTTGCTCAAAACATAGATTGTGGATACACGTTAGAACCGCCTCCACGAGGCAGTTCTAGTACCCACAATTTACGTTTTGGATAAAAAAATAAGAAAAATAAGTATACCCCTGCATACCCCAGTTTTACTTATATTTCACGGACCTGATGCATGGTACAGGAAACCCGATATCGACACCATTGTATAGTATGTTTTCGTATCACGGTTGTGTAGCGTTGAGGCAATTATTAACGAATTTTTGTGAATAAGCTTTGGTGTCTCGTTTCTATATAATGGTACAATTAGAACGCGTGCACTTTAAGTTTTGAAAACCGGTCTTGTTTCCGCATTCAAAACACAGTGCGGGTGACGAGTCCGAGTGGGTGCAAGTGCTTATTTCGGGTAGATCGCTAAGGCCAATTTACACAAGGCTGCATGTAGCTGGCGTTTTTGTGGGGTTATTTTACCAGAATTCTGGGTTCCTTTCAATACAGCCATCTTATCGGCGTTAATTTTAATGATTTGAATATGGAGAGCTTTATGTTTGTTATATCGTTTAACATGCAGACTCATTAGTTGACCTGTAAACATACCCAGCAGACACATGGCGTCATAATGACGTCATATCAATGTCGATGCGACGTAATGACGTCGTATCGACGTCGATCTGACGCCATTCTGACGTCATGTGCCCGCTGGGTAGAAACAAAAATGATAATTGCATATCATGGTAACTTGGCGTCATTACATTAAATCTGGCGTGGTCTCCTTTAAAATGAAGTCATTATGGAGAGTGAAACATGTCTTATTTAGACGCACATACAATTCATACAATTTACTGTCAGTCATAAATCGGCAGCAAGGAAGTCATCGAACACGTTCCACTTGATATCCATTTGGAAGCGCCATCAAAAGTACATGTACAATAAGTTTTTGTCACATCACGCTAACATGTCCGTGCAATGTATAGCCCCTTAAACCCAAATTTTACATTGTAAAACTGAGGTATGCAGGGGTAAACATATTTTTCTTATTACTGTTTCAAAACATAGATTGTGGTATGTGCACGTTAGAACCATCTCGACGAGTCGTTTGAAACGTGTACCCACAATTAATGTTTTTAGCAAAATTATTTATATTTTAACATTTTTCCAATGAAATTTTCATCATTATTGAAGGTGCAAAAACCACTGTAAAGCCCTGTTACATGGGCGAGTTTTCAAAACTAATTCATGCTCTTTTTAATACATATGTACGTTGAATGTAGAGAGTCCTTCTAAATATAAATCACACATATTATTTGTCAGTCATTCACATTCGCCACAGAGTCATCAGAGCAACAGATACGGATATAGCAAGCTTAAGCGTTCCTAGATATCCTGGTATCACGGCACCATTACATAAGTCCGTGTTACAGAAACACACATCTACCGTTTGTCCGGATATGGTCATGTCTCTGCATCCTGAGGATTGTGTACCATTTATACAATGCCTCTCATGAACTGTAAAGTAAAGATAATTGATTAATATACTAGTCGAAAGTTCTAACGGGATTTTTCTGACAAACCGCTATTCAGAATGACGTCATTTTTATCAGAATATGATATACTTTTTGATGCGAAAGTTTGAACAATTTTTTGCAACATTTGTCGATGATGTTTTGTTTAATTGTTAAACTTAACGAGATGTTATAGTTGTATACTTGTCATCAATGATCGCTGAAAATTGCGTAAACATGCTGCTGATAATCATCACGAATACATGTCCGTGAAAAGTACACCCCCTTGAACCCCACTTTTATATACTAACTGGGGTATGCAGGGGTATACCTATTTTTCTTATTTTTGCTCCAAAACATAGATTGTGGGTACTCGTTAGAACCGCCTCGCCGAGGCGGTTCTAACGTGTACCCACAATCTATGTTTTGAGCAAAAATAAGTTAATATATATAAAAAAAAATTCGGCTGAAAATTTTAAATTTTTAAAGCTGGAAAAATCTCTGTTTATTGTATGGGCAAGTTTTCATAATGAAAGCGGACAGTGAATGTTAAAGTTTGTATGCAAAATTGCCCGTTTAATGCTGCATTACAGGTGTTCGGTTAGCACTGATGGCTAGTTTATCTGACTGTTTTAAGCTATCTACTAGTATTTGTACCATTTTAGCCAAAAAATAATCACCAATTATCAAAGGACCCGAGTCAGGTCGCTAAGTACTCATGCGCAAATCATTACATCAGTCAGACTAATTCACCTATTACTTCTCATCTAACGCTACATTAACTGAATATGACATACACACATGTACATGTATACAGCTTAATGTAAGCAACAAACAAATTGAGAACAATCTTACATTCTCCAAACTGTGCTTTGGAACATGATCCACTGCATGTTGTTATCTTGACTCCACTGTTACTAGGACTAAAGGGGTGATCGCACAGCGATCTATCTCCGCAGTCGTAGCATCTTATGGCCATACTGAAAAGAAAGCAAACCCTTGGTGGTTTTAGTGGTAACTGAAGAGGCTTTAGCCGAAACCGCGGTATGACCCATACCCTTTCTCAGTTATATGTTCACTGCTCTTAAAGGATCTCAGTTCTAATTTTTATTTGCTAATGCAGCAGGTGTTGGGCCGTGTGGCGGCCCTAAAAAGTTTCCCCGTACATCACCCATAGTACAGATTATATTTTCCTTTTGGTCCTTTGAGATCAGCGAGGGTATTCTGAGAAATCAGAAGTTATTATTGGTTAAGATTCATTTTCTAACCTACGTTTAATATATTTGGTCCCATTTTGGATTATACTTGTCTTTGTATCGACTACCCTGTTGAAAGATACAAAATTACTGTTATTCCCTTTGGCTCCAGGTGGCCATATCTATAGTGCCCATCCCCTTTCTAATTTATATGTTCACTGCTCTTAAACACCGTGTTAAATGATCTCAGTTTTATTTTTTTATAAGTTAAAGTATAAAATCTTTTATCGTAAAGAGGCAAGGAATAAAACTCATTATGTGCTGTGCAGCCGCCGTGAAAGAATTGGTGATTCGATAAGTGATAGCGCTGTTGAAAATGAACCGTCATCTAACGCACAAGTCATTTTCAGTATCACCGGTCACTCTGAGACCGTGGATAACGGGGCACAGCGGGGCTTAAGTACCGGGATTTAACACCTTTGATGAGTATCAGCAGTGCCGGAGATATACCGGAGATATCGTTTTCGTGTTTTGTTCGAATATCGAAAAACGAAAATCGAACCAATTTCTCAACTGTAGAGCGTTCAACATCATCAGGAAAACGTGTCCGTGCAGTGTATACCCACCAATACCTCACTTTAACATTAATGCTAGCAAAACCGGGGATATGCAAGGTATACCTCGGCGAGGCGGTTCTAACGAGTACCCACAAGCTATGTTTTGGAGCAAAAATAAGATAAAATTCTTCTGAAAATTTTCAATTTTTACAACTTAAGAAACATCTGTTTTTTTCCATATGGTTAGCTATTTTTAGCTCACCTGAGCCGTAGGCTCAAAGGTGAACTTATAGTATAGGGAGGCATCCGGCGTCCGTGCGTCGTCCGTCGTCGTCGTCAACATTTTAAAACGACTTCTCCTCTGAAGCTGCCAGGCCGAATCCTTTCATATTTCACATATAGCATCTACAGGTGGGTGAACAAATATTTGTGTTTTTTATTTCGATCAGATAAGAACTCTGGTTGCTATGGCAACTTGAAGTTTCCATTGACTTGTATGGAGAAAAGTGGAAATTGCCATTTTCCGTTGTCAGGCTGGGGATATTTGAATTTTTTTTTACATAATTGTTTACTGAGTAGTCCTTCACGTTTAAGGCAACTTTTGTAAAAATCACTTTATTCGTTTGGTTGCTATAGCAACATAAAGGGTAAATTTTCGAAAAACTATTCAAAAATCTTCTTCTCAGAAGCCGTATGGGGGATGAAGCTGAAATTTAGCATACATGCTAGTGACATTAGCCTGTACAAAGTTTGTGTTTTTTATTGTCTTTGTCTAACCACTTTGGTTGCTATGGTAACTTGAAGTTTCCATTGACTTATCATAAGTAAGGCAAAAAGTGGAAATTTGCAATTCCTGCCGTTTCATTGAGGATATTGAAATTTTGTTTTTACATAAATGTTTATTGAGTAGTCCTCCCCTCCTCCCCGTTTTAGGCAGCTTTTGTCAAAATCGCTTTATTCGTTTGGTTGCTATAGCAACGTAAATGGTAAATTTTCGAAAAAATATTCAAAAAATTTCTTCTCAGAAGTTGTAAGGCGGATGATGCTGAAACTTTGCATACATGCTTATGATATAAGCCTCTACACAGTTTGTGTTTTTATTGTCCTTGTCCCACTACTTTGGTTGCTATGGCAACTTAAAGTTTCCATTGACTTATAAGACGAAAAGCGGAAAATTGCAATATCTGCCATTTTGCTTGAAATATTTTGTTTTTACGTAAATGTTTGTTGACTAGTCCTCCACAATTTTGGAAATTTTTGTCATAACTGCGTAATTATTTTGGTTGCTATAGCAGCGTAAGTGTGAATTTATGAAAAAAAATATTTAAAAATCTTCTCAAAGGCTGTAAGGAGGATGAAGCTGAAACTTTACATGCATGCTTATGACATTAACCTCTACAAAGTTTGTGTTTTTTATTGTCCTTGTCCAACTAGTTTGGTTGCTTTGGCAACTTGAAGTTTCCATTGTCTTATACGGGGAAAAGTGGGAATTGTCAATTTCTGTTGTTTCACTGGGGATATTTGAATTTTATTTTTACATGAACATTTATTCAGTGGCCCTCCATGATTTTATGCGACTTTTGTTTAAATTGCTTGATTTGATAGGTTGCTATGTCAACATAAATGATGAATTTTTGAGAAAAAAAAATCAAACAACTTTTTCTCTGAGCCAAATTTTTTACTCTCAGGTGAGCGATTGTTGCCCTTGGGCTACTTGTTTTGAATTTGTGATCTCCTTACCAAAAGAGTTGATTCTTCACCCTCATTTTCATAGGCCAAATGTAACCTAGGCTTAAGTCATGATTACTTTCATAACGGAATCGATCTGATCTGAGAGAATACTCAAAAGTCAAGGTATGACCATTTACACGGCTAACAAACCTTAAAATGCGTAACCGCAGTTAAGAAAAGAAATCCGATTCATGTCCTTCCGGTTTCGCATCAGATGACCAACAAAAGGTAAACAAACTTTTGCAGCTCGTGTTTCCGAGTAAAATATTTCGATTCGAAGACAAATATTATAATTCTCTAAATGCTATTTTATTAGTTAGACATTGCTATATTTGGACCCCAAAGGATTTCCAGAAATGTTTCTTTATAATCATGATTTTTATTCCCTACCCCAAAACACATGTTGGGATTGCATTGTACACGACGAAAATGTGGGTCAGTCGCAGGGATATTTTTAGATTTCCGCTCATTACGCCCATATTAACGGAAAGCAATACCGCGCGCAGATGTTTTTAACATTATGTGAGGTCTGGTGACAGTTTCGTTGCCTATGGCCAATGCATTCTATGCATATGTGGTTAAAAGCTGTGTCAACATTTCGGTTACGAATTTAATCATTATAGTCATTATAGAACACATGTATTAAAGTTTTTGTTTTTGTTAATTGTTTTACGCTGAAGATTATTATCACATTCTCTCGTCCTTTCTTAATAGTTGCTTACTCAAATTGGGTTGTTTGTGATATTTGCAGTAAAAATGTTTGATACAAAATAATACAAACTGTCTATGAGATACATGTAATACAATAGTTCACATGCATGATATTCCTGTTCATGAAGACGATTTTACAGCATTCTGTATACTTTAATTTGTTTTTTCTTGGTTTTATGTCTTTCAAAAGGCTTTACAGGGAAATAAATACCATAACTTGAACAGGTTGAGGTTTTCAAACGAATCTTGAAATATATCCTTCATATTTTAATGATTAAATGCGTACCCATCTTTTCCTTCCCTTCAAATCGATAATGACGGGCACTAAAACAACGAAATACTGGCACAGACATCAGATGCAATTTAGTTAATACATATCTGTAAAATTGTCGTGGAACAATCACTAAAATTTGATATTTACCAGCAAATTATCCAATTTTTAGTTATATTTCGCCGACTTTGGCCTTGTTGGAACCCCAGGGTCGAAGAAGGGAATAAAAAACTCAAAGACCATCAAATTATTTTGCAAGCTACTTTGGTGCTGAGTTACAATAATAAATAAGTGACAAAATAGCATTCATAGATAATCGATATATATCTGTACTAAAATATAATCATCAATCGATCCTAGTAGTGTATGTTTTGTTTACCTTTTCTTGGTCTTCATATGCGGAACCGGAAGGGCGTGAATCGGATTTTCTTTCTTAACCGGCGGTTACGCATTTAAAGGTTTGTTAGCCGTGATTTATTTATGTATAAATAAAAAAAAAAAAAAAAAAAAAAAAAAAAAAAAAACAGATTTCGTTTTAAACTGACCTGAATATGTTTGTTTCCTAAAAAATAACAATATTCGTTTGCTTTCGCAAAAGCAAACAAAAACTAGTTTAGTTTTTCTTGTACGAAATACCATATACATGTATATGTAAGTAAGTAAAATATATGCGAATATGTTCATGCCTTTTAGCGATTTCGCTTTATTGTTTTCTATTTTAAATACAGGACAAACTTTCCTTTTAAAAGGAAACTTTTATTTTGAATTTGTGATCTCCTGACCAAAAGAGTTGATTCTTCACCCTCATTTTCATTTGGCAAAAAAGACAACAATCAAGAATGTTTTAAAAGGGCTTTAAGAATGATAATAAATTTTAAGCACGTACCTCCCGGTGATGGCAAAATATACGAAAATCACTGTGTAGCTATAGTTAGCCATGTTGAATTATTCAGCAGCAGGGTACAGACATTTATGACCGGATTCTGCCGGGTGCGCTTATTTATATACGAGCCGCCTCGTGGGAAACCCAACAATGTGGTTTCCGAACAGGTCCGACACAAACCGACCTGTACAAGCACAGAAAAGAGCTAGAAGCTTGAAATTTCGGGTTTAAGTAGAAGAGGAATTGTACTATTCGAGTAGCGAAAACAAAGGCGCTGATCAGCTTCGCGGTTACCGCGAAGCTGATCTGCGTCTTTGTTTTCGCCTATGCAGATTGTTGGCTTTCCCATGTGGCGGCTCATTTATTTACCCTTGATTGTTATTATACACAAAATCGTTCGGGCGAATAGGATTTATTCAAAATAACACGTTTACAATATGGGGGAATTTCATGCTACGGTTGCTTGATGAAATAGCTTTTTGATAGCGTGAAGATGACTAGCTTCTTGATTCTTTGCGTATCCGGGTACCCAGAAAAAACAGCCGCAAGTTTGAACAAACCCTGATTTCGCAAGTCTTGACCTTTTTCAGATAGTTGTAGTCGTTAAGTATAGGTTAAGTATCAAATGTCTCAATATGACTGAATCATTGTTGACCTGAACGTAATTACGCGCCAATTCAATCAGACAAGAAAAAAAACTGTTAAGGTTCTTTATTCGATTTCGTAAAATTGTACCTGTTTTCATACTGAAAACATGTCCGTGCAATGAATACCCACTTAAACCCCACGTTTATATAGAAAAAAAAAACTGGGGTATGCCGGGGTATACCTATTTTTCCTATTTTTGCTCCAAAACATAGATTGTGGGTACTCGTTAGAACCGCCTCGCCGATGCTGTTCTAACGTGTACCCACAATCTATGTTTTGAGCAAAAATAAGAAAAATATCAAAATTTTTCCAGTAAAATTTTTCATTTTTACAACCAAAAATTTTTCAGTATATTGCATGGGCGTGTTTTCGTAATGTACTGAAAACATCATTGTAAGGTCGCTTCCGAAACAACAATGTTGTCGGGTACACGAACGAATGAATACAATATAAACGTTTGATCCTTTGGAAGCATTAAAACGTTTGAAGGAAGGTAGTATGGGCCATATTGCGCAATTTCGGGTACTGAACCCTCAAAATTACGAAACATGTCCAAGCTATATACAGTTTAAAATTGTAAAAAAAAAAAAAAAAAAAAAAAAAAGAAAAGTTTCAGTAGGATTTTTTTGATATTTTTCTTATTTTTGCCCAAAACATAACGAGTACCCACACTCTATGTTTTGAAGTTATACCCCTGCAAACCCAAGTTTTTCTATTATGAAAATGTGGTATAGGGGGGGGGGGGTATACATTTTACATACATGTTGTCTACATTCGAATAACAAAATGCATCGTCGACGGCAAATTGCGAAATATGTCCTCATCAGGAAAACATGTCCGTGCAATATATACCCCTTAAACCCCACTTTTATATAGAAAAACTGGGGTTTGCAGGGGTAAACCTATTTTTCTTATTGTTGCTCCAAAACATAGATTGTGGGTACTCGTTAGAACCGCCTCGGCGAGACGGTTCTAACGTGTACCCACAATCAATGTCAGTTTGAGCAAAAGGAAGAAAAATATCAACATTTTTCCACTGAAAATTTTCAAGTTTAACTTGTCGAAAACATCTCTGTATATTGAATGGGCATGTTTTCGTAATGTTGACTTTAGAGATCAGACGATGATTTATTGTTGCATCATGATTTGGTCCAAGTGATTTTATTATTAAATAAATATTTTCTACGCTCAACTGCATTGTGCATCCCTTGAAACAACCCATATTTCACAAGAATTATTGCAAAATGTTATATTTAGGGTATTTTTGTTCTTTAAAAAGCATTCTATTCGTGAAGTTTTAAAAATGCGATGAAATGCTTGATGTCGCAATGTGGTGTACATGAAAGTCGAAACTTTCCATCAACTAGATTTTTGTTGTTTTTTTTTTTTTTTTTTTTTTTTTGTTTTTTTTTTAATTTTACGTCCCTTTCAATATTATTTCAGCTCATATGAGACGGGCCAATCAGTAGGTGGGCGAAAACGGGAGAACCCCGAGAAAAACCACCTGGCACACCCGCAAGCAGAACTTGGCTTGTCTCACATGTGGCCAGAGCGGGGCTCAAACCCACACCAGACACAGCGGTGAGATGATCGAGTGATTAACAAACAGCGCTCCATTATGAAAACTTGCCCATGCAATATACAGAGATTTTTTTCACCTGTAAAAATTGAAAATTTCATTGGATTTTTAAAAGTATTTTTCTTATTTTTGCTCAAAACATATATTGTGGGTACACGTTAGAACCGCCTCGCCGAGGCGGTTCTAACGAGTACCCACAACTTATGTTTTGGAGCAAAAATAAGAAAAATAGGTGTACCCCTGCATACCCCAGTTTTGCTATATAAAAGTGGGGTTCAAGGGGGTATACATTACACGGACATGTTTTCTTGATGTTAACCGCTCGGCCACGGGGGCCGCTACTAGAATTTTAACTTGTCAACTACATATCCATGTTAAGGGGGGGGGGTGTAACAATTATAAAGAATTTATAATAAACATTGGGGTCACGTGATCGCGTCCTTAACTTAGCTTTCGGAGCATACATTACGAAAACTTGCCCGTGCGATAAACAGAGATTTTTGAGCTTTAAAAATTGAAAATTTTCAGCTGAAAAATGTTCAACTTGATATTTTTTTTTATTTTTGCTCAAAACATAGATTGTGGCCACACGTTAGAACCGCCTCGGCGAGGCGGTTCTAACGAGTACACACAATCTATGTTTTGGAGCAAAAATAAGAAAAATAGGTATACCCCTGCATACCCCAGTTTTGCTGTATAAAAGTGGGGTTTAAGGGGGTATTTATGGCACGGACATGTTTTCGTGATGAAGAGTAAATTTATTATTGTTAGCATTTTGCTTATGATAAGTCGGTTCATCAGAATAAAAATGCCACATTATTTCATTGTAAATGACCGTAAACTAGCCTAAAACACTTAAAACACTCTTTTTCAAACAAGGGTTCAAAATTATTTAAAGAATAACAAACAACCATGTGGACAAAATCGAAGATGCACAAAGGACCAGACTTTGGTTTGGTCCAAGTCAACAGCCCAGCAGGCACATGACGTCATAATGACGTCAGATCGACGCCGATGCGACGTATTGACGTCGCATCGACGTTGATATGACGTCATTATGACGTCATGTGCTCGCTGGGACTAGTTTTTCATTCATGTCATGACGAAACAAAGAATCTGTAATTTTCTGTTTATCTAGTGCAGTTCCCCCATCCCATCACGTGTAGGTTCGGGTGCATACACTTTGCTTTACCATATTCACAACTGTAAAAGAGAAAAACGAACGATCTTGACATAACAGTAGAAGCGCCATTACTACTCATAACTCGTGGAAATGCACCGTATGTATACTTGTGATTTTATCTCCAATTGTAAATTATTATCTCAAGTTTGTGCTTAAAAAAGGGCAATAAGAAACAAGATTCACTAAAATTGCACTTATAATTTTGGCAGCAAAACATATATATTTACAATTTTTTGTTTTTTAATCACGTTACGAAAACACGCCCATGCAATATACAGAGAAGTTGTATAAAACGAAAATTTTCAGTAGAAAATTTTCGATATTTTTCTTATTTTTGCTCAAAACATAGATCGTGGGTACATGTTAGAACCGCCTCTGCAAGGCGGTTCTAACGAGTACCCACAATCTATGTTTTGGAGCAAAAAAATAGAGGCGGTTCTAACGTGTACCCACAATCTTTGTTTTAAGCAAAAATAAGAAAAAAATAGGTATACCTCTACATACCCCAGTTTTACTATGTAAACGTGTTGTCATTGCTGTCGCGATATGAGAAAAGAAACATTGTGGTTTCCGACCAGGTCCGACTCAAACCAGTCGGTACAGTCACAGAAGAAAGGTATAAGCAGATTTTGAATATAAATAGAAGAGGAATTGTGTTATTCATGTAGCGAAAACAAAGGCGCTGATTAGCTGTGCAAATACTGCACAGCTGATCTGTGCCTTTGTTTTCCCATTGGCTAAAATCCGGTTTTCTCATGTCGCGGCTCATTCATTTAACCCTATTTGTTTATTCTGTCTGTCTCTCTGTTGTTTTTACCATCTGTGTTTTGCTTGAGTTTATGGCTAGCCGGTTGGCTGATTAGAGGCGTCTTGTTTTCTCAATTCCTACCCGCCTGGTGTCAAGGTTGGGATACTAATTCACACTGCAGTTTATCATTTTGAAACCAATTTTATAGCGTATCTCCGTATGAATATTTGCAGTACTTACAAGTTTTCGTAAGTTTGCCAATTAGTTCCGCATACGGGTTCTACCTTAACCCCGGGCCCCGGGCACACAGCAGGCGGGAGATACGGCAATTTGGCACAAAATATGTCGTGTACGACATCGTTTCCATGGATACCGAAAATATATGAGGTAGGATGGGGTGTTGTCAAGAAATCCAGAGGATCACAAGCTTTCTTGTACTTCATGTGGAGTTCCACTAAGCTACAGTGAGTCTGTCCGAATTCGCACCTGAAATGTAAAATGTCTGATTAATTTGTTTAAACTTGTGGTTTGACTGTTTTTTCAACACTACGTACATGTATAACCATTCTCCCCATACAGTCCTCCACAGGCGATAATAGTTAAACATATTGTATCGCCTTTTTATGTACAATGGGGTTGGGCCACAAGTTTTATCAACCTTTGGCTCATCTCGCCCCTTAAAACATAATAATACTGCAGCATGGCAAACATATCTACAAATGCAACAAATATATGTAACTGGCAAATAACAAAACAGCCGAAAGTAGAAGTTCAGTCCAATTTTACTCTTTTGATTTGCGTTGCCTTGGTTACAGTAGAGAGGACTGGCAATGCAGTGAACCGACAACTTCTTTATTCGAGCTCAAGCAAGTGCGTCGTACGTTAAAGAAAAAAGGTTTAAAAATGCGCTTAATCTCATATTTTGCAAGGATTTGAAAATGCTGGGGCCAGTTGTTCAAAATTAACGATGTCGTTAATTAACGATTCGTTAAAATGTCAAATGACAATATTACAGATACACTTTTTTTTTTTTTTTTTTTTTTTTTTTTTTTTTTTTTTTTTTTATAACAAATTTTATATTTTATCAACAAACAATAACAAGGGATTCTCACATTTTATCAACAAAAAAATTGCTTTTGAAGGTGATATATAGTCAACAAATTGAGGGCTTAACGACACCGTTAAGCTAACGAAGTTTTTAACAACTGGCCCCTGGAAAATACTTGTTTTTGTATGTAATTCCATTTGTGCCGCAAACCTCTTCATCTGGGAAAGTGGTACAATTGACTGCCATCAGGTAACTACAGCCATAGAAAGTTTGTGACGTGGACTCTGTAATATTAACATACGAGCGTATGTGTGAAAAATGGATGGACATGCTCATCATTTTCATTTTTTTCATCTGCGTGAGTCCGCTTTTACGTGTATTGTAAACATGCGTCATTTTTATTTTTATTTATTTATTTATTTATTTATTTATTTATTTATTTATTTATTTATTTATTTATTTATTTATTTCCTTTCTAGATGAAATTCTCCAACGAAAAGAAAATAGCCAAAGATGGGACGCCTATATTCCATTAAGGACACCAGACATACGAGTATATGAGTCAAATGTATCAGTGAATATTTTATCAGTATAGACTCGAATCAGAACTAGCGTTTGTTCACTTTAAATCGTATGGCCCAGCTACGTAAGTCTACGCTGATTTAGTTTAAACAATAGCAGAATCTGGCGTATAAAAATAAAAAAAATGCATTGACTATTGTATACACAGCTGCGTTCAGTTATAAATATCTCTTTTTGCAAAATTTAGAACAAAATTGACAACTATTCTCGTTTTGGAACAGTAGTCACTGGCAAGAAATGGACAATCAGAGAAATTCCAGATCTTGTCTGCTTGATGCAAAATTTGTTTGCATAATATAATAATTGAGCCCAGATTTTTTTACAAAGAGTAGTTTCAATTTTAACTTGTAACAACCACTTTACCATGAAAATCTAAAATACACACTGGATGAAAATCAGGGCGTAACTTTATTAATAATACCCACAGAGACACCAAATGTTCAACCTTGGTACAAAAACAAAATGGTTATTCTTTCAAAATTACAAAATAAATACAAACCGTTAACTATGGTTCCTCGTGGAATCTTTGAAACTCGAATATATAAGCTACATTAGGCAAGAAGCGAAACGAAATTTCTAAGTTGTATATCAATAGTAAATATTAACCCTCATTCTTCACAACATATTTAAACAAAATTCTTGCGAGTGACGTTTGTTCAAAAACAAGAAGAGTTTTCAATTTATTTGTAAATATCGCAGCGGTACATTAATAACTGAAGCCAGCTGTAGATATGTAAGCTCCTCCATTCATCTTTCTATCAACCTTTGGAATGTCGATGCAACGCTACAAAGTCCAAACGGCATCCGATTACATTCGGAATTAACTTAACTTTGTCAGTTCCAGTTGTCCATTACGAAAATTTACCCATGCAATATACAGAGTCAGAATGTGTGCGACGCCTTATCCTATCTCCTGGATAATATTTGTATTAGATTTGGGACCAAGTTATACAGACAAATTGTTGGAATTTCGATGGGTACAAATTGCGCACCTCTCGTAGCTGATTTATTTTTATACTGCTACGAAAGAGATTTCATGGATTCTCTTAACCATGATAATCAAGCTGATGTTATCGAGGCTTTTAATTCCACTTCTAGGTACCTTGATGACCTTTTGAACATTGACAACCCTTATTTTGAAGGTATGGTCAATCAAATTTATCCATCTGAACTACAGTTGAACAAAGCCAATATCTCGGATACCGAAGCCCCCTTTTTAGATCTACATCTTTCTGTTGCAAATGGATTTGTTTCTTCTAAAATTTATGATAAGCGCGACGACTTTGATTTTGATATAGTAAATTTTCCGTTTTTGGATGGTGACGTTCTCATTTCGCAACTTATTAGGTTTGCTAGAGTCTGCAATCATGTTACAGACTTCAACGCTCGAAATAAATGTTTAACGGCCAAACTTCTCCAACAGGGCTATCGGTATCATAAACTTCGAAAAACCTTTTCTAAATTTTATCGTAGACACTATGAATTGATTTCCAAATATAATGTTGGGTTAAAGACGCTTTTAAGTGAGGGCCTTTCGGAACCAGAATTTTATGGTGACTTGGTTTACAAATTTAAGAAACTTATAGGAAGTAATGATTTTTCTTTTCAGTTTAGAAAAATCATAACACGTTACAGACGTATAGGTTATAACTTGAATGTTATGCGACAGTCTGCATGCTTAGTTTTTAACCCAATCACGGTTGATAACTATGCTGCCTTCTTTAATTGCACGCCGGTGGATCGGGCGTCAGACTCTATGATGGCCCCGACTTAAAGCTATTCATTTTAGTTGGTTGGGGTCGGAGCTTCTTGTCTGTTGCTTGGCCCACCGGGGTCCAACTGATGTTTTTCTTTTGCTCCGGAGTTAGTAAGTTATTCGGCGCCCAGGGATCTCCATCGTCGGGCAGCTTACTCAATCTGTGAGTCCTGGTTTTTGATTCATCAGGATGCTTATCATGATTTATTTGTTTGTTCTTGATGATTCATTGACTAGTTAGAGATTCACCACGAGGACCGAAGAACTAACTAAATGTCATGAACCACTGCAGAAGCTGAGGGTGAGGTTATGGCCATGTAAAATCGATTTAAACCCGCCAGTAACTTTGTGTTACTGATCGTTCCAAGTCGATACTTCTGTGGTGGTTCTTTTTGTTTTCTGTCTTGGTGTTTAAAATATTTTTGTGCTGTTGGCGCCTTATGTATGTTTTCATATTTTTAGTTAAGTTAAGGTAACTGAGTGGCCACCTATTGGGAAAATAGCTGCTCATTCGGCTTACGAAATGTTTTCATGGTATAAGTACCTGATTGTTAGTTTGGTTTTTTCCCACCTCGGTTTTTGGAGTGGGAATCTTTTTCTGATTGCGCCTTTTCCTGATCTTTGCCTACTTGTACCTTTTGTTTTTTGTACGTAAAAATAGAAAATTTCAATGGAAAAAAAGTTTAATATTTTTGCTCAAAACATAGTGGGTACACGTTAAAACCGGCTTGGAGCAAACATACTAAAAGGTATACCCCCTTATACTCCAATTTTGCTATACAAAATTGGGGTAGTATAAGGAGGTATTTATTATACGAAAATATTATCCTGAAGACATTGTAATGCAGCTAACAAATGAAAAATATCAGCTACTTTTGGAAGTACCTGATCATGTTTTATTTTACATTTTTATTGTGCGTTGATTCAGTTTCCTGTTCCTTAAATGTGTGAAGTATCATATCTGTGAAGAATTAAAATGTGATTTTCTCAAATGTGAAGTATTGGTACCATAGCTTGGCACATGTGACGAATCATTATTTTTGATACGTTTTCATCAAGTCTATGAAGAACTGGCATGGATGTACATGTATCTTAGATGTGAAAAATAAATACCCGATTTTCATATGTTGTGAAGAAATTATATCGAAAGCAAAGATCATGTACGTTTGAAGAATACTCATGAAAGCTACATGAAATTCGACTGCACGCATTTCTCACAAGAGCAAGATTGAAGTGAAATGTGACGCGCTGGTACCAATTATTCAGGGGCTTTGGTGATTTGGTACATATACTAATAATTCACGATGTGAACTTTGCAAAATGTTAAATATTTGGCTAAACAAAGCAGCTCCACAAAGAAAATGCTTTTATATAACAAAACGTTTTACATACCATCTATTAAACAAAACGAGAGAGCTAAAAATGCCAGCAATTTAAATTCCATCATAATTATGAAATAAGACTAGTCCCGTCTTACTTCATCAGAAAAACTTGTCCGTGAAATGAATACCCCCCTAAACCCCACTTTTATATAGCAAAACTGGGGTTTGCAGGGGTTTACATTTTTTCTTATTTTTGCTCCACTGAAAACATAGATTGTGGGTACTCGTTAGAACCGCCTCGGCGAGGCAGTTCTAACGTGTACCCACAATATATGTTTTGAGCAAAAATAAGAAAACTATCAAACTATTTCAGCTGAAAATTTTCAATTTTTAAAGCTAAAAAATCTCTGTTTATTGCATGGACATGTTCATCAGGAAAACATGTCCGTGAAATGTGTACCCCCTCAAACCCCACTTTTATATAGTAAAACTGGGGTATGCAGGGGTATAACTATTTCTCTTATTTTGCTCCAAAACATAGATTGTGGGTACTCGTTAGAACCGCCTTGCCAAGGCGGTTCTAACGTGTACCCACAATCTATGTCTTGAGCAAAAATAAGAAAAATTTCAAAATTTTTCCAATGAAATTTTCACCTTTTTAAGCTAAAAAAATTCTCTGTATATTGCATGGGAAAGTCTTCGTAATGTTCGTAATGTTCTTTTTTCTTATCAGTGCTGAGTCACGATTACTTTTTCATGGGGTTTAAGGGCATTATACCACTATGAAAACACTCCCATGCAATATACATAGATTTTTGAATGTTGTAAAAAGTGAAAATTTTCAGAAGAAAATGTTTGATTTTTTTTTCTTATTTTTGCTCAAAACATAGATTGTGTGTTTTGGAGCTAAAATAGGAAAAATAGGTATACCCCTGCAAACCCCAGTTTTGCCTTATAAAATTGGGGTATAAGGGGGTATACAATACACGGACATGTTTTCCTGACAAATAAGTGGAGTCCAAAATTTCTCCCAAGCAAAGATAAGATATACTAAGTCTTGTATCCGTGTATTTAATAATGACACTTTAACTCTCCAGAGTTGTGGGTAATACCCACGAAACCATGGCTCCGTCCCGACATGATTAAAAAATGTTGACTCGGACATCCTAAATACAAACAAGCTAACAAACAAACCAATTTGCTTGCTAAGAAATTGCATAAAGCGATGTATTCGAAATCTTTATTTTTCTCAATCACATGATTTTATTACCAATTTGAAAGTATATGCTAACTTTACAACGATAAACGGCAGATTGCATAGGATTCCTAAAAACTTGGCGGTTTTAGTAGCTCGTGCAGTTTCCCCAGCCTGCCACGTGCAAGTTAGCGTGCATACACTTCGCCTTTTCATACTCACAGCTGTAAAAAGAGACAATTGACATATAATATGTAACAAAACTAATTTAAATAGCAAAACGTTTAAATATATGGTATGCATATTCATTCAACATGATTCAGAGGCCTACGTGGCGCAGTGGTTATGTCACTCGCCTTCTGATCCAGCGCAGGTTCGATCCCGGGCTTCTCCAGTCCTTCGGATTGAGACTATAAACCGAGGTCCCGTCTTCATGTGACCTTAGCTGTTGGTGGGACGTTAAACCCCAAATCAATCAATCAATCAATCAATCAATCAATCAATCAATCAATCAACATGATTCAAGATTTAAGACCACCAAGATCAGCTGAAGATAACAAAACGCAAACATCCATGCCTTCATATACACATACTGTTCCATGAGATTTTCGTGTAAGCGAAGTAGCATCAGGAAAACATGTCCGTGTAATATACCTCGTATACCCCCTGTATCATACCCCCTGAAACCCCACCTTTATATAGTAAAACTGGGGTATACAGGGGTATACCTATTTTTCTGATTTTTGCTCCAAAACATAGATTGTGGGTACTCGTTAGAACCGCCTCGCCGAGGCGGTTCTACTCGCCGAGGCGGTTCTAACGTGTACCCACAATCTATGTTTTGAGCAAAAATAAGAAAAATATAAAAAAAAAAAAAAAAAAAAAAATTACTGAAAATTTACATTTTTTTTTTCAACTCTACAAATCTTTGTATATTGCATGGGCAAGTTTTCGTAGTGAAAAAACAAGGAGTTCATTCTGAACTTACAAGTTTTCATATGTTATTCCATCATTTCCACAGACAGGATCCACCACTATCCCCGCTCCCGGGCACACAGTGTCTGGGGAGTACGGTAGAAAGGCGCAAAATATATCATGTACTATGTGATCCCCGTGGGTACCGTTAGGCTGAGCGGTGGGATGGGGCGTCGTCATGAAGTCCGTGGGGTCACAGGCTTTCTCATATTTTATATGGAGCTCGGAGTGGCTGCAGTGTTTCTGTCCGAAGAAGCATCTGAAGTAAATAGTAAAAGGGAGCATTTGGCGTAAGTAGTAATCAGTTCCATGTGTTCTCTAACGTGCATTGAAATAATTCTGTTATACATTACTTTTCTATGATACCACTTTGTAAAATACTTACGGTGAGTTATTCATGGCCTACAATGGCCAAATACTGTCTGGTAAATGTCGGTAAACACTCATTTTGATTTCGTTCCAACAATGTCTATAACTATGTTTTATTTATTTGTTTATTTAGATGATGTAAGTTGACTAAATATGGCATTTTCTAACTTGTTCTGGTAGGTGGTACCGTCAGTGCCACAAACTTCAGCCAGAAAATAGGTGGAGCAGTTCTCCGCCATGATGAAGCCACAACTGTAGAACACCTGTGGCTGAGAGACTATAACAGAATAAAAACAGTGCCATTACGAAAACACGCCCATGTGACACACAGATTTTCTACAAAATGAAAATTTTTGATATTTTGATATTTAGAAACGCGGCGGTTCTAACAAGTACCCACAATCTTTATTTTGGAGATATCATTTTTTTTTTTTTTTTTTTTTTTTTTTTTTTTGAAAATTTCATTTTTTACAACTGAAACAAAATCTCTGTATATTGTATATTGCATGGACAAGTTTTAGCAATGGAGTTTCTGGTCAAATGAGTCAAATCATACAATATTAAATGCCGAATTAAGATATCAGTGTATAATGTTCGTAGCTCCTTACAAGTGTCCAGACAAACCAGAGCCTAGAAACGTTCAAATGGGAGCTTTCTCGGAAGTAGGACTTATTCCAAAGTGTTTATGCCTATGATTATTAAAGCATGGTTCCCACGGACGACGAAGATTATTTGTCACAGAAACTTTGGCAATGGGTTTGCGTTCACACCATGCGCGGATCCAGAAAATTTTCTCAGGAGTGGGGGGGTCCAAATTCCCAGAAGGGGTCTGACCGAAAATTTCAACATGGCAAAAATAAATAATTTGGCAATTCCAGGGGGGGGGGGGGTCCGGACCCCCTGCCCCCCCCCCCTTTCTGGATCCGCCCATGCACAAACAGCAAAAATTACATATTAATTAGCTCGCTCACCTTTGTAACAGATATTTGACAATGAAACTTCTTCACAGAATTGAATTTACACTAGCATATTAAAGAAAAAATGTCCGTGGAAACGAGGCCTTAACTGACCGCTCAAGACGGCGTTTCTTCGCATGTCGATTGTGAACGTACATGTAGAGCATCAACTAAAATCAAACCATACAAAGTCGCTTGTATCATATAGTGATTAATAACTTCTAATAAACCGATATGCTAATGTCTGATATGACAATTCTTACCATAGAACAGGCATCCCAAGAAAAAAAGAAACACTTGTATTTTCAAATTCATCTTGAACAAAAAAGAAAGATATCGGCTACTCTGACTTTCTTATCTGTTTGGGTCACGATTCGCAAAGAAGTTAAAAAGTACACCTTTGTGCTTCCGCATATTTATATTGATAAAGACCATCGAGAACTTTGACCTACAGGCTAATAAAAATAATAAATGTACACAAGAAAAATGACCTTACTCGCCATCTCCCTAAAATACTTTCCCATCAGATCCCTGCTCCATACCCAACCCCCTAATTTATGCTTGCTCCCCAGATCCCTAAAAATATATCCCCTTAAAGATCCCTGAAAATAAATAGCCATTCTCCAAAGATCCCCAAAAGCACTCTGTTCATTCTGAACAGTTAGGCGTTACGCCATAACCAACCAAAATGACACTAGGAATAGATGTCAGCCATCGTTTCGGCATACTTAAATGAATTTCAATATAATAGGAGTTAAGGCGTTTATTTGAAAAACTTCCAAAGATTAGTGATGTGTGCAGGCGGGCAAGTGGACATTTAGCCCAGATAACCTCTATCTACCGTGACGATGTCTAATAGCTTGCGTAAAGAGTCAACGTAGATCTACGAGGGTCGACCAAATTTTCTGACAATATCTACCTTCAACAAGCTAAATTAGCATTAATCTTACAATATCCCCAAGCTAAATTAATTAGCATTAATCTTACAATATCCCCAACCCACTGGCTCACGCACACGTTTTTCTGTGAAAGGTTAAGACATCAGGAAAACATGTTCATGAAATGTATACCCCTTAAACCCCATTTTCATTTAGAAAACCTGGAATTTGCATGGGTATACCTATTTTCTTATTTTTGCTCAAAGCATAGATTGTGGGTACTCGTTAGAACCGCATCGGCGAGGCGGTTCTATCGTGTACCCACAATCTATGCTTTGAGCAAAAGTAAGAAAAATATAAGAAAAAAATCAATGAAATCTTCAATTTTTACTGCTGAAAAAATCCCTGTATATTGCATGGGTGTATGTGTTTTCTTAATGATACACTAAAGTTGCACAACCCATTACACACATTCCCATGGCGAGTCGTCGACAGCTGAAATAACGTTACCATTTTAAAGCTTATTGAAGAGAGCTCCTTGCAAACACTATTTGAGCCGCCACATCAGAAAACCAACAATCTGCATATGCGAAACCAAAGGCGCAGATCAGCTTCGCAGTGACTTCGAAGCTGATCAGCGCCTTCATTTTCGCTACAGGTATAGTATTATAAGCTTCTAGCCTGCTTCTGTGCTTGTACAGCTCGGTTTGTGTAAGACCTATACGGAACCCATATTGCTGGTTTTTCTCACGAGGCGACTCATTTAATGCCTCTGAAATCTGACATGAGAACATGGCCAGGCCTCTTGACATACGTAACAACAGGCAAACTGACCAGTGCACCGGTCACTCGTTGACATTTATCACAGGAGAACTGATAGAGCAATGACTGGATTAATTTTCCTGCTCATAGCCAGCTATTTGGCCGGTATGTTGCTGTATTTTTAAAATTTTAGATTAATTTATTTGAAAAATAGACATATGCTTAGCTTTTTGAAATCCCTTTTTGAAATGAATGTTTTATGTTCAGTTGTGAAGATATTGACTTAATGCAGTTGAGCCGTCTTTGATGGTGATCTATATTTTGACTTCTAACCCAAACATGGCATGGATCCAGGGTCCTGATGTTACGACATGAAACCCAGCCCTATAGGGTACATATGATCCAAGTATGAATGATGCCTGATGAGTGGTTGTGAAGTTATATAATTATACTCCTATAATATTTTTGCATCTTGCATTTAAGTTTGAGGATATTTACAGAAATAGACAGTTATCGTTGATACTGAAGGTCATATCAACCACAGCAACGACTTCTCTCCACAATGGATAGAAACGGTTGAAAAAACGATTACTGTCTAGTGGTCAGAAGTCGTTGCGGCCGCAACGACCAGGGGCGGATCCTGGATTTCTGAAGAGGGGGTTCAAATGCAGAAATGGGGGTTCGTTTGTCTAATTTCAGACAAATTTCTTTAAATTCCCTATGAAAATGAAATAATTTTGGTCCTGAGGGGAGTTCGAGCGAACCCCTTGAACCCCCTCTAAATCCGCCACTGAACGACAATTGTCCATGGTGGACAGAAGTCGTTGATGGACAGTTATCGTGCTACAATGGTCATGTCTCACTTCATGACTTATATAAATACAACACGTTAAACTGATGTTGGCTCATATGTGACAGTATTTGACAATTTCGGTATTGCGAGGTCAAAAAGACTGAAATTTTTACTATGTTCACAATGTTCACAATGTTCCCGAAAGCTTTTTAGAGATAAATTATGCCAACGATAAATGAGAAAAATAGAGAAATTATGCACCATCCTTTAGTTTGCATCTTATTTTTTTTTTTTTTAATTAAGAAATTAAATGGCCTTGGAAAAAACGTTTGTTAAACTGAGTTTACTGAGTGACATTTTTTCTGCCGTCCTTAAAGGTAAACGAGGGCTCAATATTATAGAAACAGGAATTTCAAAGCTCTTGCTAGCTGCGCTTTGAAACTAGTGCCCAAATGCACAAATTCCATTTCACGTCACATGCAATTTCAAGATGTCAACATGCATGCATGCAATGTGACCTTACTTAGTCGTACAGCCACAAGACCCACTTAGAGAATGTCACATAAATTTAAGGTGTCTATTTGCCCCATTTTTCCCTTCAGTGATCTAAACGACAATACATTCTACTCGTGTACGTAGATCAACAGTAGTGACTGAGGTCACTGTGCAAAATTCCCCAGTGAGGTCATGTCTGTTTTTTGCGGAACAGATGCGAGAACTTAAGGTGTCCGTTTGCCCCATTTTACCCTATTCTATTCTTTAATTCCAGTTATTTGCGGTGACACGTTCTACTCGTGCTCCTGGATTACAAGTGACCGAGTTAATTGTAAAATATTCTCCAGTGAATATTTCATGTCCAAAAACACGTCTGTTTTTGCGGAACAGATGCGAGCACTTAAGGTGTCCGTTTGCCCCATTTTACCCTATTCTATTCTTTAATTCCAGTTATTCGCGGTGACACGTTCTACTCGTGCTCCTGGATTACAAGTGACCGAGTTAATTGTAAAATATTCTCCAGTGAATATTTCATGTCAAAAAACACGTCTGTTTTTGCGGAACAGATGCGAGCACTTAAGGTGTCCGTTTGCCCCATTTTACCCTGTTCTATTCTTTAATTCCAGTTATTCACGGTGACACGTTCTACTCGTGCTCCTGGATTACAAGTGACTGAGTTAATTGTGAAATATTCTCCAGTGAATATTTCATGTCCAAAAACATGTCTGTTTTTGCGGAACAGATGCGAGCACTTAAGGTGTCCGTTTGCCCCATTTTACCCTATTCTATTCTTTAATTCCAGTTATTCACGGTGACACGTTCTACTCGTGCTCCTGGATTACAAGTGACAGAGTTGACTGTGAAAGATTCTCCAGTGAGGTCACGTGCGGAACTGATGGCGTCACTTACAAAAATAAGTAAGTCCCTACCTACCGTTTGATTTTTATGATCGCCGTTCCCCGAAATTGAGTGGTTAACTCATTTAAGACTGGCGTCCTTTCTGTGGGACGTAGGCACACAGTATAGCCCCAGATGTGACGAACGCGGCGTCCCATCTGGGTCTATTCTGTTTGCAAGAGAAATTTCGTCGTAAAATGAGATAAAAAAAAAACAAATAAAAATCACACCTAACGCCCCTAAAAAAGAAAGTAGACTCACTCAATTGATAAATTCGTCAAATATACGTTAAGGTCGCTGAATTGATACATGTAACCACTCTTAATCATCCAATTATCTCACAGCTGTGTCAAATATAGGTTCGAGTCGCTCTCTGGGCATTAGCTTATGCTTGTGGGTGTGCCAGATGTTGTTTTTTTCGGGCACCTGCAAATCGATCCGTCTAATCTTGAAAGAGTTCTAAAGCCTAATATTGAAATCATGATAATGCTTTGCCTTAAACAAAATGACGTCCGTTTTAACTATTGATGTTGTATCCCCTCTCCTTGAAGATGCTACTTCAGCAAGGCACATTGCAAGGATCAAACACTGAACCTTCAGAACTACGGTAACTGTACCACCGGTGGGTCCTCTTCTGGTTCCTCTAGTGGGTCGGAGGTGTTACAGGACGTTCTCTGTGTATATCTGATGCATCAAGGCTGCGACAAGGTCTCCGAACCAACCTGTGGTAGTGATGGACGTACTTATCCAAACTAGTAAGTAGGCGTGACCGATGGACGAGGTCCGAATATTGACAAGGGCCGAATATTGATATATAAGGACATAATTTACTATTTAAGCCGAATTAGCCGAGGTCCAAACTGAATTCTACCGCTTGTTCGAAGAAAAACGGTTTATGTGCAGATGTGATCAAATGTGTTCTTGTTGCGTTAAGAGTTTGTTGCTTTTTAGCTTAGTGTTTCCTAAGGAGTAATTTATGTATTATCGCAGATTGGGCATTTTAAGACACAACCTCCAGTCACGTGTGCCACAAATATAAAACCAACACAAAGTGATTGAAGGATGAACAAATTTCAGCCAGACATGACCGCATTTTTAAACGTTAACGCCAATATGTACAAGTTTTGAAGGTTCATGTCGCTTTAATTAATACATGTACGAACCGAGCATATATCGAGGGCCGAGGTTATAAAACTTTTCTCATGCTCAGCTCAGCTGAGACTAAAATTTATCCTGCTCATAAATTGTTGGCATTTTAACATCTATTAGCAGGATAAATTACAGGTTTTGGTGATTCAAACATAAAATTTCAATTTAATTGGGAGATTTCAGTAATTATGAACAGTTTAAATTTCATGATCAGCTGAGATGAGCATGAAAAAAGTTGTATAACCTCTTGGCCAGGTGTTTAAACAATGCCTATCTATATTTTCAGTTGTGAGTTTGAGAAGGCCAAATGTACGCACAGAAACCTGCATGTGGCCAACTTTGGCAACTGCACAGTGTAGACGCATTTCTGTTTTTCGGAAAGTCTTGCTTGAAATGGGAATACATGTTTTAGTTGACTATCAAGTTTTGTGTTAAATGTTTTCCGAAATAAATTTAAATTGAATCAGTGTCTTGTTTTCTAGAATGTTTACCCTTTGTATGACCCCTATAACAGCTCCGTGATCAGTGGTTGTCAGAGTGATACAGCAAATTACGTGTTGTACAGTGTAATCTTCTGATCCTCGGACTATCGGGCCCTCGGACCATCGGGCCCTCGGACTAACGGACCCTCGGACTAACGGACCCTCGGACTACAGGGCCCTCGGAATACCGGGCCTACACGATAACGGGCTACTATATTTCTAAATGTTTGAATTTTTCACTGAGTGATTATGGCCATTTCTACTCTTGCCTTTGATGAGAGCGCCAACAACTCCCAAACGTGAACAGTGCTTACTTAAAATTTGTTCCGAGAAAAAGAGGTTCTGAGAAAGGACATGACGCATATAATATGAGCCGCGCCATGAGAAAACCGGATTTTCGCCTAGGCGAAAACAAAGGCATAGGGCTGATCAGCGCCTTTGTTTTCGCTACACGCTACGTACATTCCTTATTCTTCTTAAAACCGGAATTTCAATATTCTAGCCTGTTTGTGACTGTACAGACCGGTTTGTGTCAGAGCTGGTCCGGAAACCCCGAAGACCGTCACGGCCGATTTTCTCGCGTCGCGGCTCAGATTACTTAAGCTTAGAACGTTCATTCAAGTTTTCTTAGATAGACCAGCTTGTTTCGGCCAATTAGGAATCCTAAGTGATTTTTTATTACCATTTTCAAAATTCAACAATGGGTCCAATGATCAAAATGGTCCCGAAAGATCAGAAAGGACATGGATTGGACTTAATTTTGACCTGTAGAATCCACGTTAGAGTTTAAAGGCAAGGCGCAATTCGGCGATATAAGAACACAATGTAATGCTCTAATTTATCAAAAGATTAAAATCAAAGTTCTACTTTTTGTGTGTTGAGTCTTATCAGTATGGCCTTTGGTTGTCAGTGACCTTTCGGTGTAAAAACGGGCCTTTGTGTTGGACATTTGTTCGCAAATTGCTAAAAATGTTTAAGTATATTGTAGCACTTTTCACCGTTATTGTGGGTATGTATCTACTTATGTATTTAGTACTTTTACCCACCCCCAACCCCCCCCCCCCCCCACCAAAAAAAAAAAAAAAAAAAAAAAAAAAAAAAAAAAAATCCTTATCACGTCAATTCAGTTTGCAGAAAAGTAGTAAAAATCAAATGTTAAAAAAGTCTACATGTATAATAATGAGGACATGAAAAATACAACATGTATGATTGACTTTTTTTTTGACAAGTACACTGTACATGTATGCACTTACAGAAAAAAGGCATCCGCTTATTTTGATAAATGTACGATGAGCAGGAAGTGAGATATAACGTTTTTGAAACTGTTGTTTGTTTATGATTGTGTCAGATTCTGGTCATTTTATATTACATTACGAAAACTTGCCAAGAAATATTTTCAGCTGTAAAAATTGAAAATTTATTTGAAAAAGTTTGATAATTTTAATAGTTTTGCTCAAAACATGAATTGTAGGTGCACATTGGGCGCGGCGGTTCTAACAAGTACCCACAATCTATATTTTAAGTCAAAAATACCCTGTAGATCCCAGTTTTACTAAATGAAAGTGGGGTATAAGGGAGTATACATTTCACGGATATGTTAGGGTGATGTTTTATTTTTGTATGTTTCAGGTGTTAAATGCTTCACAACCCACTATGCCTGTTCTTACATAATGAAACCAGAAGTTAACTGTGACGTCTTCCCTTTCAATGAGACCTGTGGGACAAACTTCTTGACCTACAAGAACAAGTAAGACTAACGGAACGGTAAAGTTAGCAGTAACAGCAATAGTAGTGGCAGCAGTTTTGCTAATTTAAACTTTAGCAGTTTCAGCAACAGTGTTGCAGCAGCTTTGCTATCTTTAACGTATGCAGTTTCAGCAACAATAGTAGCAGCTGGTTTGCTAACTTAAACTTTAGCAGTATCAGCAACAGTAGTAGCAGCAGATTTGCTAACTTAAGCTTTAGCAGTATCAGCAACAATAGTAGCAGCAGCTTTGGTAGTTTAAACTTTAGCAGTATCAGCAACAGTAGTAGCAGCAGATTTGCTAACTTAAACTTTAGCAGTATCGGCAACAGTAGTAGCAGCAGATTTGCTAGCTTAACTTTAGCAGTATCGGCAACAGTATAGTAGCAGCAGCTTTGCTAGCTTAAACTTAAACAGTTTCTGCAACAATAGTAGCAGCAGCTTTGCTAGCTTAAACTTTAGCAGTATCGGCAACAATAGTCGCAGCAGCTTTGCTAGCTTAAACTTTAGCAGTATCGGCAACAGTAGTAGCAGCAGCTTTGCTAGCTTAAACTTTAGCAGTATCAGCAACAATAGTAGCAGAAGCTTTGCTAGCTTAAACTTTAGCAGTATCGGCAACAATAGTAGCAGCGGCTTTGCTAGCTTAAACTTTAGCAGTATCGGCAACAGTAGTAGCAGAAGATTTGTTAATTTAAACTTAAGCAGTATCGGCAACAGCTGTAGCAGCAGATTTGCAAACCTAAACTTTAGCAGTATCAGCAACAATAGTAGCAGCAGTTTTGGTAGTTTAAACTTTAGCAGCATCAGCAACAGATGTAGAAGCAGCTTTGCTAACTTATCAGTACTTTAGCAGTATCGGCAACAGTAGTAGCAGGAGGTTTCTAGCTTAAACGTAAGCAGTATCAACAACAATAGTAGCAGCAGCTTTGGTAGTTTAAACGTTAGCAGTGTCAGCACGAGCAGTAGTAGCAGCTTTGCTAACCTAAACTTAAGAAATTTCAGCAACAATAGTAGCAGCAGGCTTGCTAACTTAAACTTAAGCAGTATCGGCAACAGTAGTAGCAGTAGCTTTGCTAAATTAAACTTTAGCAGTATCAGCAATGATAGTTGTAGCAGCTGTTTTGCTAAATTAAACTTAAGCAGTTTCAGCAGCAATAGTAGCAGCAGCTTTGCTACATTAAACTTTAGTAGTATCGGCAACAGTGGTAGCAGCAGGTTTGCAAACTTAAACAGCAGCATTAGCAATAGTAGTAGCAGCAGCTTTGTTAACTTAAATTTAAGCAGTATCAGCAACAATAGTAGTAGCAGCAGGTTTGCTAATTTAAACTTTAGCAGTATCAGCAACAATAGTAGCAGCAGGTTTGTTTACTTAAACTTTAGCAGTATCAGCAATAGTAGTAGCTACAACTTTGCTAGCTTAAATATTAGTAGTATCAGCAGATTTGCTAGCTTAAACATTAGTAGTATCAGCAGCAGTAGTAGCAGCGGGTTTTCTATCTTAAACTTTAGCAGTATCAGCAACAGTAGTAGCAGCAGCTTTGCTAGTTTAAACTATAGCAGTATCAGCAATAGTAGTAGCTGCAACTTTGCTAGCTTAAACTTTAGTAGTATCAGCAACAGTAGTAGCAACAGGTTTGCTTGCTTAAGCTTAAGCAGTATCAGCAACAGTAGTAGCAGCAGGTTTGCTAGCTTAAGCTTAAGCAGTATCAGCAACAATAGAAGCAGTACAGCTTTTTAGCTTCAACATTAGTAATTACAGTGATAGTAGTAGCAGCAGGTTTGCTAGCTTAAACTTTAGCAGTACCAGCAACAGTAGTTGTAGCAGCTTTGCTAAATTAAATTTTAAATGTCTGGCTTTCGCTGACAGTTTTATAAAGGGTCACTGATGAAGGTTCATTACCCGAAATTGTACAATATGGCCCATCTTCTAGCTTTGTATTTTTACTGCTTCCAAAGGATCTAACAATTATTTTTATTTGCTATTACTGCAGCTGGTGTTGTGCCGTGTGGCGGCCCTAAAAAGTCTCCCCGTACATCATCCATAGTGCAGATTATATTTTTCTTTTGATCCTTTGGGATCAGTGAATATATATGAAGTATTTCAAATTTTTATATGTTAAGAATCATCTTCTTAACAGTATTTTGATTATTTGGCCCCTTTGAGATTTTGAGTCTTTGATTTAGACTACACAGATGTAAATTTTTGAAATTGCAGCAAAATGTCTGGCTTTCGCTGCCAGTTTTATAAAGGGTCACTGATGAAGGTTCATTACCCGAAATTGTACAATATGGCCCATCTTCTAGCTTTGTATTTTTACTGCTTCCAAAGGATCTAACAATTATGCACCAGTCATTTGTAACCACTGCCCCCCCCCCCCACCTACGGGGATAGCCGGGGAATGGCCGGGCTAATGAGCGGGGTAATTACTTGTTGAGTGCCCCGGCAGTGCCGTGTAAGTGCTGGGGTAGTGATTTGGCGCCAAAATAGCGGGGCGATAGCCGTGGAATGGGCCGGAGAAATAGTGGTGTTTTACACATGCTTTACCGGCGCGATGGCCGGCTTTTAGCAGAGCAGTAACGACGAAATCTCTCGAGGAGATTTCAAAGAAGATGGTGGCTCCGTTGCAAAACAAAAGTGAGAAACTTCTTCGAATATTTTTAACAAAAATACCCATTCCCAAAGCTGCTAAGTACTGCGTTCTCGATCACTCCAATCTGGGCGTATTTTTTACGTGTTTTGCGTTTCGCACGCCTAAAATTCACTGCCATGGATTCTCGCTTACGCCATGTTTGTTTCTGGTGACGCGTCCAAAATTTTCCATAAGTTCGGTGAGAAAATTAGCTACTGCTGAAAGATCAAGGCATCGTAGCCGCTAGACATTGTTCAAACCGACACGTGCCACTGACATGGGGAAGCAGTAGGCGTGAACTAATTGTGCCCTTAGCCAATCAGAGCGATCAAGTTTTTGTTGATGGAGATTGACAGGTCAATTTTCGGATCACAAAATTAGTGTTGATTCATAGGATGTTTATTGTTAGGTCCTTAACACAAAGGGATGATAGGAAAACATGATGTAGTTAAAATATATTGTTAGCGATAATTTAAAGACACTGCAGTGAAAAAAGTATACGCAAATAAATATACTTGTCGTAATTTTGGTATGAAAATTTGCTACGGAGACGGAACAATTTACACAATAGAGAGATCGTTTTCTGGTGCGATTTTCCGTTTTTTTTTGCACATGTTTTCACTCCTATTTGCATAAAATTCTCTGAATGAGAGAATGAATCACAGTTTCAATTGTCTTTAAGAACTTCTGAATGAGAAATCGGCAGAGAAAAAACACACCTTTCTACGGCCACGAAAACTAATGACATTACATCAGGCCCTTTAAAGCACAAGCATTTTTCTTTGTAATGAATATTGAGCAGTCTCCTGGCATCGGTATTGGTCTTAATTGCCTTCATGTGTGATAAAAACACTCATTTATAAATTTTGGCTGCTTCTACTTCAGTATAGTTGACAGAATCTCGAACAATTTTGTTACGTCTGGAAAAAAAACACCAATCACTTTCTTCTTCATTTCTGCTGTGCCATAACTTTGATCTTAAATTCTTGGCTGGTTGCTAGGCAAGTTAAAAACGTGACTGAAAAATGGGTACCCGTTCAACTAAAATTGTTGCCATGGTAACATACATGTTAACACCTGGTTGATTTACCACTGAAAGTAAGGGCTGTGTATTTACCTTTGCACAAATATATGTTTGGACAAGTTTGAACACGTCAAAAAGAAACTGCAGCCTTTTAAACTTGAAGGTTTGTTTTTGTCAAGCAAAAAAGACAAAATTAATATGGGAGTCAATAGGAGTGTAGATGTTCTCAGAACCTCTGCGGCGTATAACTAGTGCCACTGAAACTTCACTATATTTTAAGACCTTTAGGTCACCTTTAGATTAGCGCCTAACATCTTACCTTTCATCTCACAAAATATCAGATGCCAATGTTCCCCACTGTTACCATTGCAACCACAAACAGCAGACTGATGCTCCATTTTATGTGGTGACACAGTGGTGTTCTAAAATTGCTTAGCAACAAACTCCATTTGCATCAAGAACAATACAAATATTCTAAGATTGCTTGGAAATGTTTTCCCTACATGAAAGTATGTAATACATGTATGATACAGTTCAAGTAATACAAATTATAATCATTATGTTGTTTTAAAGACAAAAAATGACTAAAAATCTTGCATTTGTTCACTTTGGGAACTCACTTATGGCCACTGAGTGTATTTAATCAATGCTGACAGTTTACATGTACAAGACTTCAACATAATTTTGACAAAATGATGTACTGCACGAGGATCTGTTGCAGGGCATTGTATTTACATAAATGTGGTAAATGTTTTTTGTTCATGAAATATTTGACATCTACAATCAACAATTTTTACTTGTCCCCGGGGGTGGGGGAAAAAGAGCAGTGTTTTTACCTCCCATATGTCCCCATAGTGCGGGGGTTATGCACCAGTCATTTGTAACCACTGCCCCCCCACCTACGGGGATGGGCGGGGACAGCAACTTTTTACAAAATAAAGCCCTGCTATAACCCCCGCACTATGGGGACATATGGGAGGTAAAAACACTGCTCTTTTTCCCCCACCCCCGGGGACAAGTAAAAATTGTTGATTGTAGATGTCAAATATTTCATGAACAAAACACATTTACCACATTTATGTAAATACAATGCCCTGCAACAGATCCTCGTGCAGTACATCATTTTGTTAAAATTATGTTGAAGTCTTGTACATGTAAACTGTCAGCATTGATTAAATACACTCAGTGGCCATAAGTGAGTTCCCAAAGTGAACAAATGCAAGATTTTTAGTCATTTTTTGTCTTTAAAACAACATAATGATTATAATTTGTATTACTTGAACTGTATCATACATGTATTACATACTTTCATGTAGGGAAAACATTTCCAAGCAATCTTAGAATATTTGTATCGTTCTTGATGCAAATGGAGTTTGTTGCTAAGCAATTTTAGAACACCACTGTGTCACCACATAAAATGGAGCATCAGTCTGCTGTTTGTGGTTGCAATGGTAACAGTGGGGAACATTGGCATCTGATATTTTGTGAGATGAAAGGTAAGATGTTAGGCGCTAATCTAAAGGTGACCTAAAGGTCTTAAAATATAGTGAAGTTTCAGTGGCACTAGTTATACGCCGCAGAGGTTCTGAGAACATCTACACTCCTATTGACTCCCATATTAATTTTGTCTTTTTTGCTTGACAAAAACAAACCTTCAAGTTTAAAAGGCTGCAGTTTCTTTTTGACGTGTTCAAACTTGTCCAAACATATATTTGTGCAAAGGTAAATACACAGCCCTTACTTTCAGTGGTAAATCAACCAGGTGTTAACATGTATGTTACCATGGCAACAATTTTAGTTGAACGGGTACCCATTTTTCAGTCACGTTTTTAACTTGCCTAGCAACCAGCCAAGAATTTAAGATCAAAGTTATGGCACAGCAGAAATGAAGAAGAAAGTGATTGGTGTTTTTTTCCAGACGTAACAAAATTGTTCGAGATTCTGTCAACTATACTGAAGTAGAAGCAGCCAAAATTTATAAATGAGTGTTTTTATCACACATGAAGGCAATTAAGACCAATACCGATGCCAGGAGACTGCTCAATATTCATTACAAAGAAAAATGCTTGTGCTTTAAAGGGCCTGATGTAATGTCATTAGTTTTCGTGGCCGTAGAAAGGTGTGTTTTTTCTCTGCCGATTTCTCATTCAGAAGTTCTTAAAGACAATTGAAACTGTGATTCATTCTCTCATTCAGAGAATTTTATGCAAATAGGAGTGAAAACATGTGCAAAAAAACGGAAAATCGCACCAGAAAACGATCTCTCTATTGTGTAAATTGTTCCGTCTCCGTAGCAAATTTTCATACCAAAATTACGACAAGTATATTTATTTGCGTATACTTTTTTCACTACAGTGTCTTTAAATTATCGCTAACAATATATTTTAACTACATCATGTTTTCCTATCATCCCTTTGTGTTAAGGACCTAACAATAAACATCCTATGAATCAACACTAATTTTGTGATCCGAAAATTGACCTGTCAATCTCCATCAACAAAAACTTGATCGTCAGCTTACTGCGCTCTGATTGGCTAAGGGCACAATTAGTTCACGCCTACTGCTTCCCCATGTCAGTGGCACGTGTCGGTTTGAACAATGTCTAGCGGCTACGATGCCTTGACCTTTCAGCAGTAGCTAATTTTCTCACCGAACTTATGGAAAATTTTGGACGCGTCACCAGAAACAAACATGATCCATGGCAGTGAATTTTAGGCGTGCGAAACGCAAAACACGTAAAAAATACGCCCAGATTGGAGTGATCGAGAACGCAGTACTTAGCAGCTTTGGGAATGGGTATTTTTGTTAAAAATATTCGAAGAAGTTTCTCACTTTTGTTTTGCAACGGAGCCACCATCTTCTTTGAAATCTCCTCGAGAGATTTCGTCGTTACTGCTCTGCTAAAAGCCGGCCATCGCGCCGGTAAAGCACGTGTAAAACACCGCTATTTCTCCGGCCCATTCCACGGCTATCGCCCCGCTATTTTGGCGCCAAATCACTACCCCAGCACTTACACGGCACTGCCGGGGCACTCAACAAGTAATTACCCCGCTCATTAGCCCGGCAATTCCCCGGCTATCCCCGTAGGTGGGGGGGGGGGGCAGTGGTTACAAATGACTGGTGCATTATAGCAGGGCTTTATTTTGTAAAAAGTTGCTGTCCCCGCCCATCCCCGTAGGTGGGGGGGGCAGTGGTTACAAATGACTGGTGCATTATTTTTATTTGCTATTACTGCAGCTGGTGTTGTGCCGTGTGGCGGCCCTAAAAAATCTCCCCGTACATCATCCATAGTGCAGATTATATTTTTCTTTTGATCCTTTGGGATCAGTGAATATATATGAAGTATTTCAAATTTTTATATGTTAAGAATCATCTTCTTAACAGTATTTTGATTATTTGGCCCCTTTGGAAATTTGAGTCTTTGATTTAGACTACACAGATGTAAATTCTTGAAATTGCAGCAAAATGTCTGGCTTTCGCTGCCAGTTTTATAAAGGGTCACTGATGAAGGTTCACTACCCGAAATTGTACAATATGGCCAATCTTCTAGCTTTGTATTTTTACTGCTTCCAAAGGATCTAACAATTATTTTTATTTATCAGTATTGGCAATAGTAGCAGTAGTAGAAGCAGCATCTGTGCTAACTTAAATTTCAGTAGTATCAGCAGCAGCAGGTTTGTATCAGCAATAGTAGTAGCAGCAGGTTTTTGCAGCAGGTTTGCTAGCTTAAACTTTAGCAGTATCAGCCATAGTAGTAGCAGCAGGTTTTGCAGCAGGTTTGCTAGCTTAAACCTTAGCAGTATCAGCAATAGTAGAAGCAGCAATTTGCTAGCTTAAACTTTAGCAGTATCAGCAACAATAGTAGCAGCAGGTTTGCTAGCCTAAACTTTAGCAGTATCAGCAATAATAGTATCAGCAGCTTTGCTAGCTTATACTTTAACAGTAGTAGCTGCAGGTTTGCAAGGTATCAGCAACAGTAATACATTGAAATCGAAAAAGAAATCGTAACTAGGTCCCTTCTCAAATAAATGCAGAGAAAATATTATAATGAGAAAGGTGGTGGACCATGCCGTGGTTTCTGTTACAAACCCCCCATCAGTGCCCCTGAAGACTTGGAAACATGAAGCCAGAGAAAATTACTGCTACTTTTGAAAAAATCAACAAAAAGTCGATACAAAGATTATTATTTTTATCCAAATGGAACCAAGTATTTCCTATTCACGCATTCAAATAACGAGAGGTCAGGTCTGACTGAAGCGTCAAGGCATATAAGGGGGGTTTGAAAAAGACCATTCCGCCTGAGGCATAGGATTCTCGAAAAGATTACCAGGAACCGAGGTTATAAAACTTGTTTCATGCTCAACTCAGCTGAGACTAAAATTTATCCTGCTCATAAATGTTAAAATGCCAATTGTTGGCATTTAAACATTTATGAGCAGGATAAATTACCAGTTTTTGAGGTTTGAACCTGAATTTTCCGTTTATGTTGACTGTTTCGGCATTTAAGAGCAATTAAAATTTCACGCTCAGTTGAGTTCAGCTTGAAAAAAGTGTTATAACCTCGAGACCAGATCTAGTATTTACTTTTCCTGATTTAGGTGCTACTTCAGTCAGGCGTACTGCAATGACACATCAATAGACGTTCTTCACTACGGCGCATGCTCCAGGTCTGACCTGCCTACCACGCCACCCAATCCTATTCAAGGACAAGCTATACTGATGGCTGTTTTTTGTACCCGTCTGAGCCATAAAGTCTGCGATGACACCGTTTACGAACCAGTCTGCGGTCATTTTAGGAACAATTTTACACGAACTTTTGCGAACGGGTAAGATGTTGAAGCGATTAGACTGTGACCTATTTCCTTATATACATTGTAACATGCATTATACATTTCATTGAACGAGCATACATGTACATATGAGCATAATCAACTTTCCTCGAAACCTTAAGCAATATTTGGTTTCGAATTTGTAGCATAACTTCTACATTGCATTGTAACATCTGGTGTAGTCTTGGAAACAACTTTTTAGTGCGCCAGTTACATATTTATAGGCAAAAACACTGTTATCCTATTTATTCTGATGCGGTACTCTATTATCTCTTTTGTTTTGCATGTCAGCATCGAATTTTGTTTTTCTTATCGAACCATGAAAAGCCTAGCGCACTATTTGTGGGACATAGGCCAATCAGTATCTGTTTCCGGGCACTACAGGTTTTTTGTTTTGTTTTGTTTTTTTTTTTTGTTGTTGTTTTTTCGATAAGTGAGATATTTTTTTAACCATTCAGCGTATTTTAAAAGACTCATTTCGTTTGTCTTTTGTTTTCAGTTGTGAATACGAAAAGGGAAAATGCGAACATTTCGATATGCATGTGGCCCACTTTGGTGAATGCCTTTAACAATGCTGGTACAACTTTATTTGCATTTGTGCTTTACAGAAATAAAATGAATACGTTGACATTCATCCGACTTGCTACATAATATTCATTTAATTATAACCCTTTCAAGATACACATCCTTAACTCAAGCCTGGTGAATAACTGCAGATATTTTCCAGTAGAGGCTTTTTCTGGTTTCCATCATGCATACACAAGGAAGGAGGATAAATTGAAAAAAAAAAATGTCAACACTGTGCGAGTATTCCGTTCCTAGAAAATATTCCACTGCTTAAACGTGTTTATTATAATTTCATGTATAGCTGTGATCTGCTGTGTGGTCATCAGGAAAACACGTTCGTGTAATGTATACCCCCTTGAACCTCACTTTTATATAGCAAAACTTGGGTATGCTGAGGTATACCTATGTTTTTCTTATTTTTGCTCCAAAACATAAATTGTGGGTACTCGTTAGAACCGCCTCGGCGAGGCGGTTCTAATGTGTACCCTCAATCTATGTTTTGAGCAAAATAAAGAAAAATATCATTTTTTTTCCACTGAAAATTTTCAATTTTTACAACTTGGGGAAAATCTGTATATCACGTGCATGTTTTCGTTATGGTTACTTTTTGCTATATAATAGACTGAACCACCTTGGCTTTAAACTTTTGACCACAGCGAACTGTTTTTGCCATGGCATTTTTGCCTTTGGAAAAGAAGACCAGAAGACCACTGGTCCTGAGACCGCTCATCTGAGATTTCATCTGGATTTGGTCTTCAAAAAAAATAATATTTAACCAAAATGACCTCGACATAATTTGATTCAATGAGCATATCATCTGTATCTACCAATTTCAGGTCATATGCTAAAAATTTCTGAAAACTCCATTCCTTACACTTTTTCACACTGAAAAGCCTAAATGACCCAATTTTGCTATGTCACAAAAAAGGTCACGGTCAACCCAAGTTCGTGATGTATACAAACTGTGATGGGCTAGAGTACCCAATGCTATATATCATGTTTGGTTGAGAAGTTGTTTCACCGGATCATACGAAGATGTTTTAATATTTGTCAGAGATGGGCATGGCGGCCATCTTGATCATGTGACCCAGATCTTTAGTGCAAAGTTTGCTTCCCCCTCCAAAGGAGGCTCCACATAAAATTTTGGCTTTGGTTGGTCAAGCCGTTTCTGAGAAAATTATTTTTCAATTAGCCAATGACTCAATATGTTGTCTGTATCTACCAGCTTTCAAAACTTTCTGAAAAATCCAATGTTTACACTTTTTCCCATTAAAAAGCCTACATGCATGTGACCATATTTTAACTTGCTTTTAAATAGGTCAAGGTCACGCAAAGGTCAGAATTTATACAACAAACGATGGGCCAGAGTCCCTGATGCTACAAAGCAAGTTTTGTTGAAATTGGCCCACCGGTCCAGGAGAAGATAAGTTTTTACCACTTATGGGTATGGCGCCATCTTTTCGTGTATATAAACAATGGTGTGCCCTTCCTAGGAAAACACCACATCATGTTTGACTTTGACTGGCCAAATGGTTTCAGAGGAGATGTCTTTAAAGCATTGTGGACAATGACACCAGATCACGCCAATCCTATAGGCTCACATGCAAAGCTTCGGCTCAGGTGAGCTAAAAGCTTGATGGGTACGATGTGTGTTGAAGGTTCTAAATTGGAAATGACATCTAAATATACCGTTCTTCCATTTTATTTAAGTCGAACATGATCATGAAAGTCTACAGACACGGATCATTCATACAAACATGTACATTGTGCATGAAATGCAGACTTTTCGATTTCAAGACAAAACTGCCACTTATTTAGCTATTGGCTACATTATATTCCTATATATGAGCCGCCTCATGGGAAAACCAACAATCTGCATAGGCGAAAACAAAGACGCAGATCAGCTTCGCGGTAACCGCGAAGCTGATCACGCCTTTGTTTTCGCTACACGGATAGTACAATTTCTCTTCTTCTTAAATCCGAAATTTCAAGTTTCTAGCTCTTTTCTGTGACTGTACAGGACGGTTTTTGTCGGACCTGTTCGGAAACCACATTGTTGGTTTTCCCACGAGGCGGCTCATATGTAGAAAACATGCTGAAGTAGCTTTAAGTAATCAGATAGTTCTATCTATCGTCTAAGCACAAAGCATTTTAATGTCAACTTACGTTGGATCAGGTGGCCAAGAAATAAAATTACAAAGACATGGTTTCAGCATGTAGAGTCATTACGAAAACATGCCCATGCAATATACAGAAACTTTTAAAGTTGTAAAAAAAGAAAATTTTCATTAGAAAAATTTTGATATTTTTCTTATTTTTGCTCAAAACATAGATTGTGGGTACACGTTAGAACCGCCTAGCCGAGGCGGTTCTAACGAGTACCCACAATTTATGTTTTGGAGCAAAAATAAGAAAAGTAGGTATACCCCTGAAAACCCCAGTTTTTCTATATAAAAGTGGGGTTTAAGGGAGTATTAATTGCACGGACATGTTTTCCTGATGGATTCTTTCAGTCAGCAAGACACAAGGAAACAAGCTCTGTCAATTAATCTGTTGAATGAACATGATACTAGAAAATTAAGAAAAAATAAAAATAAAACTTTACCCAAAACACCAACACCAGCATGCAAAGAACATGTGAGCTACGTAATGTGAAGTAAAAAGTAACAGTTTTATAGCTTCTACACAAAGTCCCAACTTAAAATGGTATGCTTTAATTTTTTTGACAAAAAAAAAAAAAAAAAAAAAAAAAAAAAAAAAAAAAAAAAATAGGCAAAGAAAGTGTTTTGATTTGTAAGATGTTAAAGGACAGCCACAGCTCAAAAGGTTAGGGTTTTTAAATTTCAAAAATACAAACTGTTTTAATGAAAACAATTTTACTGAATATTTTGATTTCATAGACTGAGGTTATCAAAGCATCACAGCATACGAGTAGAAAAATTGAGTAAAAACAATGATAAAATGTAATCAAATAGTTAAGCATCAAAAACATAACTACAGACTAAATGCAGATAATGCAAGCTACATGCATGTGCCCAAAATAGACACAGTCCCATTTCCATTAGATTTGACCCAATGTAGTTCAAAAATGCCATTTTTCAGTCTTCGGTGACCCAAACCAACAGCATGACAAGCTAAAGCTGAACAAAAGAGTTTTTTTTCCTATCATATTCTGTTTTAAATTGAAGATCATATATCTTACTCATTCGGTTAGCACTCAAGAAAAGATAGCACTTAAATTACCAGACACTGCCTGAGACTTATAAGAAAAAACATTGCAAATTGCTAGCAGAAATTATGGTGATACCTACATGTATTCCAAGTCTAGCAAAAACCTAGCTGTAAACTCATTATGGAAGTAATAACATTGTAGCATGTAGCAAGAAAACGAGAAACCGATCAGCCAAACTGATATTACAACAAAACTGAGTGTGACTTGCTTTTATGCACAAGAACACTAGACCAGGCATCAGGAAAACATGTCCGTGTTTTGAATACCCCCTTAAACCCCACTTCTATATAGTAAAACTGGGGTATGCAGGGGTATACCTATTTTTCTTATTTTTGCTCCAAAACATAGATTGTGGGTACTAGTTAGAACCGCCTCAGCGAGGCGGTTCTAACTTGTACCCACAATCTATGTTTTGAGCAAAAATAAGAAAAATATCAAAATTTTTCTGATGAAAATTTCCATTTTTTACAACTCTAAACATCTCTGTATATTCCATGGGCAGATTTTCATAATGGACCAGTGTAAGCTGACCCCAATTCCTGCCTCAAAAGCCAACGTGGGAAATAAACAAAATAACAAGTACAGATTCAAAGAGAACAATCTAACATCTGTGTCAGCAGCTCTTCCCCAATAAAGGTGGCCACTCAGCTACTTAAATTGTGATGCATGGCAGAGACGGTTTAACTTTATACTGTACTTGGGCTGAGCAAAAAGTTAGTGGACTTTGTTAGTATAATCTGATGTGCTGATGTGATTTCTCTAAAACTACCATAATGTTTGCAACCAATTTAATACGGACAAACATTGAAAGTTTCAGACAAATTGTTCGATAAACGTGGTTGCTATGACAATTTGTTTGATGCGTGTTAGTGCCATCCGGAGCATGCCAAGGCATTAACATCATCTGACACCGGGATTTCTGTATACGTTGCCCGACTCAAAAATTCCTATAAAACATTATTTTCCATTCGACTTCAAGCAAATTTTCATATATTTATTCCCCATCCGTGAAGGATTACAGTCAAAAGTTAAAGGCAAATCGATAGACAATTTCAGTTTTTATGGCAATTTCTGCGACAGACGTAAGGATTATCCGCAGCATGCCATGACGTTTAAGTTGTCTGACCTATATTCTACTGCTTAATTGTTGTTTTTAACAGCATTTCATTGTGACTAACACTTTGCATATAAATGAACAATGTTGAATGTTTCAGTTCTGATGTGTCTCGAGCTGTTAGTAATAAATTAAACATTTCTGTAGGTTTTATTTGGAAGTGTCGTACAAATATTATTGATGTGCGTGTTTCCGCCATTTATCGGTAACGTCATTTCACTGAATATTTGCTTAGACTTGTCTTTCAAAAAGCGCCGTTGAAGTGTTGTCTTTTGAATGCGAGGACAGAAATTTCACATTTAAAGCCAAATTATATCGTTATTAACATTTCCTTAATTTAAGATTTGGATAGTGCATTTGTAAAATATTAATATTTTTATATTTATAAACATGTAAACAGAGATTTTACAGCGTGCTCCGTGGTAGCAAACCCCACGTGTTTGTCGATGTAATTAGACCAATCATACGTAACATTCAACAACATTTTTTATGAATATAGACAATAGACCATTATTACACTTGTGAAAATACGAAAACAATCGGTCATCAAATATTTAAGTTATTAAGAAAGTCCTCAAACTTTTTGCTCGCCCCTCATAGTTTTATACAATGCATTGATCTAGCAATGAAAATTACAGCTGCGGCACGAGAAAACCAGCCTTTGGGGTTTCCGACTAAGTCTGATTCAAACCGATCTGTACAGTCGCAGAAGCAGGCTAGAATCTTGAAGTTTCGGATTTAAGAAGAAGAAAAATTGTACTATTCATTTAGTGAAAACAAAGGCGCTGATCAGCTTTGCGGTTACTGTGAAGCTGATATGTACCTTTGTTTTCGCATATGCGAAAATCCGTTTTTCTCACGATGCGTCTCATTACATTTCCCCGACCTTAGCATTTCTTCTAGAACTGATTTTCCTTTTATAACATACACACACAAATGATCAGAAAATATAATAATCAGAAAATATATATACAAGAATAATGAAAATACAATAAAACAAAAACAAAACCAGATCTGATTTCAGTTTTAATCAGACAACATTGCACATAACTCCAGTTATTATTCAGTCAAACAAAATAACAACAGGTCAACTGTCTACATATTTTCATGTGAAAAAAATATTTCTCTGAATAAATAAATATTTTTTTTAGAAATGAGAAAAGGCAAGAAGTTTTCCGAATGATGTGTTCATTCAGCAAATCATAGCACTTTAAAAGGAATAGTTTATTTTACAGTTTAAATGACAATTTCCAATTTCAAAATCTATTTTTTTCCAATCAGCTGCAGTCATTCATGATTTTTTTAACACATTCACTACCGCTGACGACTGTAGTCGTTTTTACCGTTCACTGCCAACGACGACTGTAGTCGTTTTACAGATATACCGGTATGTCCCGGGTTATAGATGAAAGTTTTAAAGGGAGGTTAATGTATTGTATATCAGATTTTTTAGCGTAAAAAGCCCTTTTCAGTGATATATGATATGCGCATATATCTAAAAATATAATAATTAATAAATTAACTAATAAATCAATAAAAACAATTAAATTAATATATGCTTGGCAGTGAGATATAGATTTTTTGAGAGGCGTGGCAGTGAAAGTGTTAAATACATGTAATTAACTTCCTAGAAATATCTGAAGTCATAATCACCGAGTTTTAAAATAGCATATGTACTTTTTTTTCAGATTTCAATCTGATCAAAAATTGTTCACATAAAACTTCATGGCACAAAAACTGTTAAAAGTTTTATTTATTCATAGAAATATTTATTCACAGTTCTGTCCCTTTCTGTATCCTCTGTCTAGTGCACTGGTGGTGTAGGGGGTGGGGGATTATTCCCAGGATCCTGAAAACAAATGGAGTCATGAGAAATTTAACATCAGGAAACATGTCCTTGAAACGAATACCCCCTTAAACCCCACTTTTATATAGCAAAACTGGGGTATGCCTATTTTTCTTATTTTTGGTACAAAACATAGATTGTGGGTACTCCTTAGAACCACCTCACTGAGGCGTTTCTAAAGTGTACCCATAATCAATATTTTAAGCAAAAATGTTAAACATATCAACATTTTTCCAATGAAATTTTCAATTTTTACATGTGAAATATTGCATGGGCAAGTTTTCATAATGTTTGGTATAAAACTTAAAGTGCTGATTACGTGCTCAGCTAGACATTTCATATGATTTGTTTTAGCAAAAACAGGTTTTATATATAACACAGTTAAACTACAATGTGAGTCGCATCATGTGCCTATGCGAAAACAATGGCACAGATCAGCTTTGCAGTAACTGCGAAGCTGATCAGCGCCTTTGTTTTCGCTACATGAATAGTACAATGCCTTTAAGTTATCTTCATAAATCCAAAATCTCAAGCATCTAGCCTAATTCTGTAACTCAGTTACTGTACAAACCGGTTTATATTTGAACTGGTTGGAAACGCCGAAGAAGGGTTTTCTCGCATTGTGGCTCATGTCATTTAAGGATCACATAATGACACAAGCATTACATTACATTGATTTTATTGTGACCATTTAGAAGGGTTAGTTTTATCACTTAAAAATGTTATGTGAATCTTCTGTATGGCTAAGCAGTTAAGTCAAAGATTAAAATTTGACATTGGGAGAGATATCTACATAATTTTAAAATTCATGTTATGTTTTTGTTTTGTTTTGTTTTGTTTAAAAAAAGTTGATACATTACTGCAATAACCTACATTGTTTGCTGGTTTTCCGTCTCCTTGCTGGCGCAGGCGTGATGGTCTGAGGAGAAACAAGGCTGTTGCCATGACGAGCCAACCCAGCATCATCATCATCATGGTACTGAACCCTCCATCAGGGGATGTCTCACCACCGGGAACTGGAAAAGGAATAAATACTATTACAGATATTGTTTTGTTTGAATTGTTGCTTTACGTCCATGGTCAACAGCTAAGACCAGATAGCCAGAGCTAAACCTATTTTCTTGCACACCAGATAGAGAAATGCTATGTTTTACCCGATGTGAGACATTCTTATCTCACCCTTGCTATCTCACCCAAGGCTCACCTTGCGTTCAAATGTTCTTTTTTAACATTGATTGTATAGGACATCACGTAATTTTGTCATTAAGTGCACACGTCACAATGACGTCAAAACGTTTTAATTCATAATGGCGTACGCTGCGATTGTCACGTTTTTCTCAATAAATATAATGAAATCAAACTTTGCCGCTTTAAGGCGTGCAAGAAAAAGAATCCATCATGCGTGTAAGGCATGGATAGACAAATCTGTCCCTCGGGTCACAGTTTGGCATCACTCGGCGAGCCTCAAGATGCCAAACTGTGACCCTCAGGACACATTTGTCTATCCTAAGATTCTTATAATCATCATGGTACTGAATGCTCCATCAGGGGATGTCTCACCACCGGGAACTGAAAGGACAAAAAACATTTACATTTTTTTTATTATTATCATCTGAATTATTGACGACCTGGGGCCAGTTGTTCAAAATAAACAACATTGTTAGTTAACGATTTGTTAGAATTTCAAACATGAATTTTACAAATACACTGTTATTTTTGTTGATAAAATGTGAGAATCCTACACTGTTATTTTTTGTTGATAAAATGTGAGAATCCTTTGCATTCTCACATTTTGTCAACAAAAAATAACATTGTATTTGCTAATGTAGTCGGCATTTACTTAACAAGCTGAGGTCTTAACGATGACATTAAGCTAACAAAGTTTTGAACAACTGGCCCCTGATTGTTGTACCACAGTACAAGTACCTCAATCCAGGTATGTCTTTTAAACACCAAACACTGAAGCATTACATGATCATCAGAAACGTGAAGGTTATCATCAGAAACAAAAGAAAAAAACTCTTTTTGATCATAAGGACATTAACCTTACTATCAGATTTATTACAGAGTATCATCATTTTGGTACCAAATCCTCCATCGGGGGATGACTCACCACCCACCATGTTATATATAGAGGATATTTACTTTTTCGAGGTGAATACCAAATATATTTCATCGAGTGAGTTGAAAACATCAAAATTTTCACGAGTGCGTAGCACGAGTGAAAATTTAGATGTTTTCAAGTCACCAGGTGAAATATATTTGGTATTTACCAATAAAAAGTAAATTTTCTTTTTATTTTATACAATTTACATGCATTTTCCTATTCACAAAGCAGGCAATGAAAATGCAAAAACCAAAAATTTTTGAAAACAAAAATAATTTTGGTACCACATTGTTCCTAACATTCTAACTAAGAAAATGAATACCCACACTTTATGTTTTCGTTCGCAAATAATGGAGTTATAGGCATTTGAATTTCTGAAGTGAGGCACATTTAATGACGTCAAGTGAATGAAGTCAGAAGTAATCCAAACTCTACAGTGAAAATATCGGCTGATATCAATCACTAGTGAAAATATCAATATCAATTCTGCAGTGAAAATATCACTTTTATCCATTTTTGATATACATTAATTTCACTGCTAAGTATAAAATAAAACTTGATATTCAGATATGTTAACATGATTTTGTTATTATCTAAAATTCCCTCCCAGCAATTAGCGACAACTTTTGGCCTTTTTATCAAACAAGTACCTGCTTATAATAACCCCCACACTGCGCAGGCAATCAATTGATTAAACCATTTTTCCGAGCAGTAAGCTTTTATGTGTGCTCATTATACTATGGTTCTTAGCCTTTTGCCTTTTCACCATTTTTGGATTATCAGCTGATTTCCAGCTTCAAAATAATCAATATTGGAAAAACAGGTAATCAGAACCACCCTGACCTCAAGGTTAGGGCGGATCTGATTACCTGTACTTCCAATAAGCTGGAAACCAGCCAATAATGCAATAACTTGAATATAATACAAACTAAGAGTGTGCCCCAATGCACAAATGGAACAGTTAAAACCTGACTTGGTTCCCTGCCCTGCTCTGGAACTGTGTTTAAGAATGAATGGTGTAGCCTTGAAGCGAGAAAACCGGTATTCGGGGGTTTTGACCATGTGTGACACAAACTAGCCTGTGCAGCTATAAAAGAAGGTTAGGTGCTCAGCTAGAAGTTAGAGAGTAGAGGAATCATACTATCAGTATAGAGAAAACAAAGTTACTGCGAAGCTGATCTTCCCCTTTGTTTTCGCATAGGCAAAAATCCGGTTTTCTCATAACGCGGCTCATTCTTACTGGTTATTAAAACAACACAAAATTAAAACAAGATTCATCTTATTTGATCGATATAATCAAACTAAAACTGAATGTAGCCTCAGGTCTATTTCTCCACTTCCCTGTTAATTAACGGTTGCACTTTTAAACATTAAACAAGTCATACAAACATTTGAGGTTTGTTTGAAAATAAAAAAAAAGGTTATTACCTCAAGGTTTAACACTAGTCTTTACATTATGAAAACATGTTCATGTATTATACAGAGATTTTTAAAGTTGTAAAAAATGAAAATTTTCAGTAGAAAAATTTCAATATTTTTCTTATTTTTGCTCAAAACATAGATTGTGGGTACACGTTAGAACCGCCTCGTGGAGGCGGTTCTAACGAGTACCCACAATCTATGTTTTGGAGCAAAAATAAGAAAAATAGGTATACCCCTGCAAACCCCAGTTTTTCTATATAAAAGTGGGGTTTAAGGGGGTATTCTTTACACGGACATGTTTTCCTGATGACAAGATAAACACTGTATTGAACTTTACAACATTAATAAAAGAAACTATCATTTACATGTACATGTAGATGTTCCAAAATCATTACAAAAATTGAAAAAAAAAAATACAACATCAAATAGCAATGATTGCTGATTTATGCTTTTATTACTTGTGTCCAATTTACTCAGAATAGCATGATCAGTCAGACTGCAATAAGCAAAGTTTTATCAAAGATTTTCATATGGAAGGATGTTATCTATCTTAATTGAGCCGCATCGTGAGAAAACCGGATTTTTGCCTATGCGAAAACAAAGGCGCAGATCAGCTTCGCAGTAACTGCGAAGCTGATCAGCGCATTTGTTTTCGCTACAGGAAAAGTACAATTTCTCTTCTTCTTAAATCCGAAATTTCAAGCTTCTAGCCTGCTTCTGTGACTGTACAGGTCGGTTAGTGTCATACCTGGTCGGAAACCCCGAAGACCGGTTTTCTTGCGTCGCGGCTCTTATTGTTTCATATTATGAGCCCTGTCATGAGAAATCTGAATTCTTTGCATATGCGAAAACAACAGTAACTGCAGTACAGTTCAGCTGATCAGCACATTTGTTTTCGATAAGCGGATAGTGCAATTCATCTTCTACAAACTCAAGCTTCTTGGCTTTTTTTTCTGTGATCATACTGATGGTACAGGCCCCGCCCCCGGAAACTCTTTTTTGTTTAAGAGGACAGCTTTGAGTGCCCTGCCCCACCCCAAGGGTGACAAACTGGAGATCAAAACTTTGCTCTTTGCCCTGCCCTTCGTAGGAAAATCTACCTTTGGAAAGGATCCTATTCAATTGTCCCACAGTGCAGGGGAAATGACAGGGTTTTGACAATTATTGTCAAAACCCTGTCATTTCCCCTGCACTGTGGGACAATCATAAAGTAAATGCCCAGAACTTAAGCCGGACTATTCCCACGATTCCCCGTAAATCAAGGTGGTGTGGTTACAAATGACTGAAACATTACAAGCCAGTGACCTCTCAATCCAGTAAAGTGCTATTCCACTATGCACCTGACCATTCTTCAATGCCAAAGAGTCTTAGGTTAATTTTCTAGCCTACTAATATTGTTTTAATCAACTTACGTTCTGTGAAGCACTGTGTATCTGTGCAGGCATCTTGTGAACTTCTCAGCTAAAAGCATACACATATATATATACATGTATAGTATGTTATGCCAGGAGCCTATAATCTCTCCCGGGGCTATCACCTGGTGTTAGCGTTAGGTTTAGGAAGACAGGGGTCTATTGGCTGTTGTTCCCAGCAGAGATTGCAATGTATCTGTCAGTTTAATAGGCTTATAATTCAAAGAAAGCCTTGTCCTGGGAATTTTTCCAGCATTTAATTCAAAGTGTTTTCTGATAATTATGGTTGAATACTGTTGTATTCCACAATTTTAATCAACTTGATGTGAAAGGTGGTGTAAATAGTGCATTATGGTGCATTTTCTGACTTAGACTGTTCTAAAATAAAAGTTTGTTTTGCTTGACTGTGGCCAATAAGATGCTGCGGCTGTGGATTATCCATTAAAATATGTTTACACTAGTCATGTCATGAACTTGAAAATGGCTAATAAAACAAATGATGCTGATAGCATTCTGATAAACTCGTCTCTAAAAATCCAATGCTGGAGAGTTTGCCATCACACTAGGCCTTCACAATACTATAGAGAAAGCTACTGGCTCCGTGAGAAGGTTATATGCTCCTGGTTATGCTAAATCATGATTAAACATTTAATATGGTGGCTAAATGAGCAGCTGACCAGCAGCAACCTTATTTAATTATACCAGTACATGTAAATTATTGAGTTAATGCTTTATGATATTAAAAAATTGATTCATGAAGGTCAACAACTTTAATGTCCCCACAATCAAGGTTTGGGAGATAAGGGCCATTTATTTTCAGGGATCTTGGGAGAAGGGCCATTTATGTTTAGGGATCTGGGAAGCAAGCATAATTTTTGGGGTTTAGGGAACAGGGATATGAGGAAAAACATTTTACAGGGTTCCCAAGAAAAGTATAAAATAAAATTCCATGACTTTTCCATGATAATTCCATGATCAGCGTTAAATTGCCAGGACTAATTTTTCTGTTTATTTTTTTTTTTTCATATAACACTTTCTAAAAGGCAAGAACAGATTATTATATTACAAAAGTAGCTTAATTCAAGGTATTATCTTGTTTTCTAATGAAAACAAATTAGTTTGAATGCTGTTTTGAAAGACAGAACTTTATTTATCAATAGTTATCGAGCGAGCGAAGCGATCGAGAAAAAAAATGAATCCCAAAGACAACCAAACTGACATTTCATAACAAAATTCCATGAATTTTCCATGATATTTCATCATTTTTCAAATTCCATGAATTTTCCGTGCATGGAATTTTTTTTAGCCATTTTCCATGTTTTCCAGTGCCCGTGGGAACCCTGATTTTAGGGAGGTGGTGGCCAGAAAGGTCATTCTTATTTATAGGGAGCAGGGAGCAAACCACCTCCCCGCCCCTCCCCCCCCCCCCCCCCTCTGTGGTACTACAGGTAGGGACTCATGTTAGGTCTTTATCAATAAAACTGGACACAATACCAATCAATCTACCTGACCAATCAATTTAACATAAAGTCTCGTTCGAAGACAACACAGTAGTGGTTTATTTCAGTAGTGTTTTTTTTTGTTTTGTTTTTTAAATTCAGTTTTACGTCCCTTTCAAGATTATTTCAGCTCATATGAGACGGGCCAATTAGTACATTGTAGGTGGGCGAAAATGAAAGAACCCCGAGAAAAACCACCTGGCACACCCGCAAGCAGAACTTGGCTTGTTGCAAATGTGGCCAGAGTGGGGCTCGAACCCACACCAGACACAGCAGTGAGATGATCAAGTGATTAAGAAACAGCGCTCTTAACCGCTCGGCCACGGGGGCCGCTTCAGTAGTGGTTTAAATCCAGAGTCGAAGGCTTCACCAATGAGCAACCATGTTCTTGCTTAAACTGTATTCGAAAATTTTCGTGTGACTTTTGTTTCATGTATTTCCTATTTCCAAATTATTCGCAAGGTTTTGAATTGGCGAAAAAGTGTTCGAGTAGTATTCATGGCTTATATTCTTTTATTAGCGACAAGCTTTAATTCGAGAGGCTACAAATTCGCCAATATTTGCAAAAATAAAGTTCCTGCAAATATTTCCAAATTTACAGTATTATTCTGGGGTAATATTATATGAGCTGCATCAAGAAAACCAGATTTTTGCCTATGCCAAAACAAAGGCGCAGATCAGCTTCGCAGTAACTGTGAAGCTGATCAGCGCCTTTGTGAAGCTGATCAGCGCCTTTGTTTTCGCTACATAGATAGTACAATTCTTCTTCTTCTTAAATCAGAAAATTCAAGCGTCTAGCCTGCTTCTGTGACTGTACAGGTGGGTTTGTGTCAGACCTAGTCGGAAACCCCGAAGACCGGTTACCTCACGTGGCGGCTCATATTATCAAAGATCATACCAAGTTCATGAGTCTCTGCATGGCATTTTCATGGCTCCAGACACACTCACACGGATCAAAGCCATCCGCCATGGTGAAGCTAAAGATAAAAGAAATTTGGTATGATTCACTTTAAATATACATATAATCATTATTGCATAAACAGCCGTGTCACACAATATTAACAGGCCTATATTAATGAAGAAAAAAGCAGTGTATTAATGTGGCAATTCATATACACACATGCTATTAATACACCACATTTATTTATCTGGTCTAAGAAACTCATAAAACGACATAATTATACCAAAGGACAGACATTCTGTCGTTTGACAGATTGTACCTATCTATGAAACAACAGATATGTACCTGGATATTTTATCACAATTTTCACATAAAGAAGGTGATTGCATATCCGGAGTAACAGCAAAATATGACTGCTGGACTATGCAGAAAATGCACTTATCTAGGCACTTCTGATCTTCACTAAATGATAGCTTCCATTGAAAATAAATGATTTCAACATGTATCTCAATGCGGTTTTGTTGAATTGCATGTTTTTCTCATGAAAACAACTTTTGGAACAGCATGTATCTGTCGATCAGCGGACAGTTAGATCTGTCAAACCACAGAACTTCTGTCCTTCAACATAATTCTGTGGTTTCTCTAACCTGTTTATGCTCGATACCGGGCACCAAGAAAAGCATGTGCTATTGAGAAACTGAAGTCCGTCTCTGACAGCTTTAGGAGTTGGAAATTGTTTCTGAATGCGCCATTTCCAGATAATTGCCTACTTTTACTTTCACTATCATTTTTACCTTCATGTTTTATTATCCCGGACTTAAAATTGCAGTGCCAGCCAAAAATGCTCACGAGGGCATGCCACATAGGCAGTACAGATAGATACAGAGAAATGGTCGCTGGAAGTGGCTGGTTGTGCCCGTAGTCTTTACTGCCTGTAGTTATTGCCTTATCTTTGCCTATGCATAATGCAATCTTAAATCACAGACTGTAGCCATTGAAAAAAGTCTCAAGCCCAAGGGTCACAAAAAGTGGGTCACTCAGAATAAGAGTTCTAGCTACAAGTCTCGATTATTTTGATAACAGCATGGGCATTACACCTTCCTTTACTTGATTTCACAAAAATTATTACCTTTGCGCGTTAAATTTTTTGACAGATCTGCTTTCTTTTTTAATTGTTTACAAAATAGAGACACGTAATGACATCCGTTTTCCGGAAAACGGTGTCGTAGTAAACACAGACGCACTTGTTTTACGGTGACTGTTTTTGTGTGCGGCGTTTGGTGCTACGATTTGCCGCATTTGTGAACGTAATAAAAAAGACTTTAACATACCTAACAAAAAGGCTAAATCTATTATTATACTAATTATAAATCTATATTTATCTCAATTTACCTTTTTTTCATTGTAGGTATCCTAGATACCATATACTAAGTCCAATACCGAATTGAACCAATGACATAGAAGCATTTGACCATGTGACCAAAAATGTCATGTGACTGAATTACTCCAAATGCAGTCATCTCATTAGTCGAAATGGAGATAGAACAGTATAGCATTACAACGTTGGACCATTTTTTAAACATAGAACAGAAAAGAACTGTTAATAACATTAATTCTATGCAGAAATATCAACATCTGACTACACTAGCATTAGCTAGTGTAGAGTGAAGAACATTTCCGATTTCAATGGTATATCACACTTAATATAAAAAAAATGGAGATAGAACAGTACAGCACTCAGCCGACGAATTTTCTCCATTCAAATGCATGGGCAAATAATTTTGATCTTGTCGTAAAATAGGTCAAGGTCACCACAGGGTCAAGATTTATATACACATTGTAGTAATAGAGTCATGGATGCTTCATGCCAAGTTTTGTCATGATTCATATAGAACTCTCGTCCTCGATGCAGCATGTCAAATTTCTTTGAAATCGGTTCATTGGTTTCAGAGAAGAGGGATTTTGAATTTTTTTTACCATATATGGACATTGCGGTCATCTTGGTCATGTGATCTAGATTATTTATATACACATTGATTCCGCTTTTCTACAGATGCTTCCTATAAATTTTGCATTGGATTGGCCGAGTGGTTTCAGAGATATTTTGTATTATGGTAATATTCATGTATATTGCTCCAGATGGGGGCATACCAACTCCTGGTGTCCTTTTTTTCAGAATCACAAATCTTTAGTTGTTTTCCCTTCAAATAACAATTTTCCCATTCAAGTGCATGGGAGACCTATGTTGACCTTGCCGCAAGATAGGTCAAGGTCATCATAGGTTCATGATTTATAAATACATTGTAGTACTCTAGTCTCTTAAGCTACATGCCAAGTTTCGTTGGAATCGGTCATGTGGCATGGCGGCAATCTTGGTCATGTGACCTAGACTTAAAACACAATGATTCCCCCGTCCTATCTATTCTTCATATAAAATTTGGCTTTGATTATCATTGAGAACTGTGGACGACGGACGACGACTGACGACAGGTCTGTAACCATCCTTTAAGCTCATGTGAGCCTTCGGCTCAGGTGAGCTAAAATGCACAAAAATAAACGCCGCATTATGACATATCAAGTTTTTTTTTTTTTATCATTTAAAGGAAAATAATCCCAGGATAGTCAATAGAACACTAAAACCAACAAAACACGTGGATTCTTGAGGAGAAACTTTTTTTCTTGCCCTCAAGATGTTAAAGAATCAGCTTATAAAGGACTGGTGCGTCGAGTCCTGGAATATGGAAGTTCTGTTTGGGATCCTCATACGTACTAAGGGCAATCAGGAGGAATTGGAGAAGGTACAGAATCGCTCCGCAAGATTTGTAACTAGGAACTATACTTTTGAGGAAAGGGGGCATTCTTGAACAGCTCAAGTGCTCAAGTGGGAAGTCTCTCAAGAAAAGGAGGACGGATAATCGACTTGTATTGCTATATATACCAAGGTCTGAAGGGTAAAGCCAGAATACCTACAGAAAACTAGTCGTTGTAGAAATTGTCGCTCCTTGGCATTTCAGCTACAATGCGCTAGCTAAGAGGATTTTAAATATAGTTTCTTTCCCCAGACTATCAGGGTCTGGAAAGACCTCCCTGACTCGCATCACTCGTAGAAATAGTCACTCCCCTAGGCCTTTAAATGAAGTTTCTTTCCCACAGACTATCGGGGACTGGAATGACCTCCCTGACTCTCTGTTTTCCACCGCTGAATGTCAGATGATTGTTTGTCCAAGTTCGCTTCACTCGTGCGTTCCGTAGTAGGTACTAATTTCTCCCCGATCCGAACCCCCTCGTGAAATAATGTCATTTGGCGTTTCACCAGTAAACTTACTATTCCGATTCCGATTCAGCTAGCCGATTATAAACCACAGACGGTGATTAACTATCCTTAGATTTTCGATTGTAAATAAATATTGGTTTTCTTGACGATTTGTGCATTTTGGCTTGTCATAGCCGCCATAAGGAAAACATGTCCGTGAAATGAATACCCACTTAAACCCCACTTTTATACAGCAAACATGGGTATGCAGGGGTATACCTATTTTTCTTATTTTTCGCTCCAAATCATAAAATGTGGGTACTCGTTAGAACCGCCTCGCCGAGGCGGTTCTAACGTGTACCCACAATCTATGTTTTGAGCACAAGTAAGAAAAATATCAAAACTTTTCTAGTGAAAACTTTCATTTTTACTACCCAAAAAAGTTTCTGTATATTGCATGGGCGTGTTTTCGTAGTGGCTGCGAACTGAATACATCGTCTAACGATAAGTTAAAGAAACTGTTATAGATCATTGCGCATGACTACATTTAAAATAAGTTAACTGATTCAAAGGTTCATGTACCGTAGATGTATTTTATCAAGATGTGAATCAAGCAATTTTCTTTTCAAAATAAAAGCCACTGAGTATTAATCTTTGCAACGAGTCGCATCAATGTGAAACCTAACCCAAACCCACCTTAACGAGGTTCTCAATGTATTTACCCTTACCTCCATTAGGTGTATGGAGTACCTGGCAGATTAAACATACGACAGGATTGCTAGGAAAACGGCTTCTCAGTATAGTTAAACCAATTGCAAGATGTCTTGCACCCAAAGCACCCATTTAAACACTGTGTAATATTTCATGTTGGCCAATAACTTAGTTTTATGAATTGGGACTTTCATCGCAACGTGAATATGGCGAACCTTTGAAGAAAACTGTGAAGCCATTCAGTCTCCGTCGGAGAAAAGGGTAACGTGTATTGGGCACAGAACGTTAATTGCTTACATGTACGTGTACGTGTTTGCTTTGATAGAACTGTCGCGTTTTACACCTCAGTGTTATGGAGTCGTTACCAAATGCGGATGGATTTGCGAGGGAGAACAAGGATATTCTTTGTGGAATTGGAAAGTTTAAGCCCAAATGGCTTCAAGTTTTCAATAACGCAACGGCGATGTGCATTTTTATCACCATATACGCATTTACGCACGGTAAGCCAGCTTTATTTCTCCTTTTTTTGTTTGTTTTGTTTTCTAATGTTATTTTTCTTTTCTAACTTCTGCAAAAGCTGTGAGGCTTATCATGATTTAAGACCGTACAGGTGGCCGAATACACCCTCCAATCCTTGCTATATTTGTTGACCAGTAGTTAAGTAACTGTTGTTTAGGTATTATATTTTTGTGTTTCTATTTTTAATTTATTCTTATCTGGCACACCTTTATATAGAGGAGGGTCTGGATGGGGGGTCCTGGTATTCACTAATCACTAAAAATTTAGCCATTTATTCACTGTCATTAAAATTTTGGCTTATTCATTAAAATTAGCTCGATTATTCATTAAAATATGATAATTACTAGAACCGCCTTCTTCACCCAGATAATTTCTAATAGCAATTAAATATAGGTATTCCCCACCTAAGGCATCCCTTATCTAAAGCCACAAAGACTAGTTCTATGATACTTAATTGTAGACTGCTGAGTGCAACCTTGATTTTAACATCTTGAGAGAAGCATATATTATCTGCTAGATAGAAACTTTCCAAAATAGTTAACTGGTTTTTAGCAAATCCTCTTTTAAATCTGTTGGGAATATAATCCCCTCCAAACTGTATACTAAATATGCCCTGAGTTTCACCCTGAATCTTTCTCTTCAATTATGCATATCAAAGGTTAATTTAAGAAAAATTGTAACTTCAGGGGTAAAAGTTATAATAAAAAGCTGTTGTTTTTATTTAGTTAACAAGTAAGCATAGGAGTATAGCGTAATGGATAGAGCGTTCGCTTCGGAAGCGGGAGGCGCGGGTTCTAATCCGGGCCGCGTCATACCAAAGACGTTAAAAATAGTACCAGTGGCTACCTTGCTTGGCGCTCAGCATTAATAAGGCAAGCACTGGCTTCTCTTCTCTCTCTCTCTCTCTCTCTCAAAAAAAAGATAATTTCAATGATGGGAGCCCCATGTAATACTCTGTTTATGAGGTGTTTGGAGTACTTGGCAGATTCAGAGTACTATGTGAAGTATGATTTTGTGCTTGTGCCTGATTGTACAAAACATTTTATAAATGTCTTAAATACCGAGCGAGCGAAGCGAGCGAGGAAAAAATTATGTAGCGCCATATAAACTGCCAGTTAGATTTGCATTAACGTTCTTAGTACTGGCTTGTTTCTGATTGCAAAAGTCACCATAATTATGCTCTGTCATATAAAAAAGCAAAGTGATGTCCGTCCACAGAAAAGATTATCATTATAGGATTGGAACATACATAATAAGGACAAAGTGGGGTAACAGAATAAAAAGAAAATACATATACTTAAGCAAACAAAGAATCTGGCTCAGGAAATGACACATTTTTTAAAAAGATTCATGAAGTGAGTCCCTACATGCTATGTCTTTCCAAACAGTCAAAGATTTCAGAAATATGACTATAACATTTGAGCTAAATCGGGTCTGGGGGCGAAAAAAATGAAATTCTGGAATGTCAGGGAGACCATCTAAGACAATTCCATAGCCAAATTTAGCATATTCATTATTCTTTAAAATGTTATTATTCACTATTCATTATATTATTCTGCTATTCATTAAATTTTTTCATTTATTCATTATTTTTTAGGACCTACTTATTCACTAATCATTAAATTTTTGGCTCTTTATTCACTCTCATTAAAATTTTTAGGCCATTATTCTTTAATCATTATACCCCATCCAGACCCTCATAGAGAGATGAACAGCTCACCAAGGTACATGTACATGGTGTCAAGTTTAAAGATTACTCCTTGCCGTTGCCACCATTACAGCGACCAACTGTTTATATGAGAATTGCCTGAGATGCTTATAGTTACTTGCAAAATATTTTGGGATTTTTGTTTCAAGACAACGATTAAAAAGGTACAAGTAGGCAAAGATCAGGAAAAGGCGCAATCAGAAAGAGATTCCCACTCCAAAAACCGAGGTGGGAAAAAACCAAACTAACAATCAGGCACTTATACCATGAAACATATCGTAAGCCGAACGCTACATCTGTTGTTGTTGTTGTTGTTGTTGTTGTTGTTGTTGTTATTGAGACCATTGTAATTGTTACTTTCTTTTAAGGTTTCATAAGCAATGGCGTGTTTAACATCAACACCTCTTCGTTCGAGAGAAGGTTCCAGCTCTCCAGTTACCAAGTTGGCTGGGTTAATGGGGCTAATGATATATCAGCCGCGACATTGGGCACGCTGATCAGTTTCTACGGTGCTGGAAGGTAATATCATTACGAAAACATGCCCATGGAATATACATAGATTTTTAAATTTGTAAAAAATGAATTTTCAGTAGAAAAGTTTTGATATTTTTCTTATTTTTGCTCGAAACATAGATTGTGAGTACCGACAATCTATGTTTTACGGGGGTAAACATTTTACGGACATGTTTTCCTGATGTAGGAATTTGTGAGCAGTCTTATCCTGTTAGAGATACCCTTGATGATGACGAATTGTCATCAGCCAGATTTTTGAAACACAACGCCATCCACCAAGAATTAAAAACAACTTTACTAGTATATCCATATATAAGCAGGCTCCCTGGTGGTTATCATGATTTATTTGTTATTCATTGACTAGTTAGAGATTCACCACGGGGACCGAAGAACTAAATGGTGTGAACCGCTGCAGAAGCTGAGGGTGATGTTAGTTACTTGTAAAACAGGTTTAAGCCCGCCAGTAATTTTATATTACTGATCGTTCCAAGGCGAAACTTCTGTGGTAGTTCTTAGTGGTAGTTCTTAGTGTTTTATGTATTGGCGTTGAATTTTTATGCTGTTTGCACCTTATGTACGTTTTCATATTTTTAGTTAAATTTAGGCAACTCAGTGGTCACCTGTTGGGAAAATAGCTGCACACTCGGCTTACGATATGTTTTCATGGTGTGGTTGCCTGTTTGTTAATTTAGTTTTTTTCCCACCTCGGGTTTTTTGTGTGTGAATCTCTTTCTGATTGCATCTTTTCCTGATCATTGCCTGCGTTTACCTCCGTAAAGTGCTAGGCTAATAAGGATGCAATTACGATTAGGTATTATATTGTCCTTTCGTACAGGCAGTGTTCTGTGATGCACACTTCAGAACTGAAACTGTATTCCTACGTTTGGTGCCGGTAAACGTTTTATATGAAAAACAAAACAATGGTGTGTTCTACATATTCGATGGCCCACTGCATTGACGTTTTAGCGCATGTGAACTTTATACTGCTGAGGCAAATTGAAATGATTAGAATCAATAATTATTGAACGGTATATTTTAGATATGAAATCATGTATGTTTTAAAATACACATTTAATGCAACACTGAACCTGACTTAAACTTTATTAATGGTTTAACCCAAGTAAAACATCCCTTTCTCGTTCATAAAAGTACATGTATCCCAACGTTTTTATTTTTATATGACAATCTAAATAACACTTTACAGATACAAGGCCCGTTGGCTATCCATGGGTATTGCGGTGACAGCTTTTGGGTGTTTGCTTATGGGACTGCCCCACTACCTCACGGGGCCCTATGAATGGGGGCAGAATGATGAAAGAATTTGCAGAAAAGACGGTAGGTTTCTCAGATATCCGTTCTTCTATGAATACATTGTTTGTATGACAAATTACCGCATAAAGGTAAAGTAGGCAATGATCAGGAAATGGCGCAATCAGAAAGAAATTACCACTCCAAGAACCGAGGTGGGAGAAAACTAAATTAAACATCAGGTACTTATACTTAGAAAACATCTTAAGCCGAGTGAGCAGCTTGTTTCCCAGTAGGAGGCAAACTTAACTAAAAATATGAAAACGTACATAAGGTGCAAACAGCACAAAACTTCAACACCAAAAACATAAACAATAAGAACCACCACAGAAGTATCGCCTTGGAACGATCAGTAATATAAAATTTCCGGCGGGCTTAAACTGGTTTTACAGGATCCTAACCTGACCTTCAGCTTCTGCAGTGGTTCGCAACATTTAGTTGGTTGTTCGGTCCTCGTGGTGAATCTCTTATCTCGTTTTAAGGAATCATCAAGGACAAACAAATAAATCATGATAACGTCCATGATGAATCAAAAACGAGGACTCACAGATACAATAAGCTGCCTGACGATGTAGAGCCCAGGGCGCCTAACAACATCACTGGACATCTGGAGCAAAAGAAAAACAACAGTTGAACCCCTGTGGGCCAAGCAACATCCAACAAAATGAATAGAGTCTGACGTCCGATCGACCGGTGGGTAATTAAAGATATACCATGATTGGGTTAAATACTAAGCATGCAGACTGTCGCATAACATTTAAGTTATATCCTATGCGTTTGTAACGTATAATAATTTTTCTAAACCGAAAAGAACAATCATTTTTTTTCTATAAGTTTCTTAAATTTGTAAACCAAGTCACCATAACATTCTGGTTCTGAAATGCCATCACGTAAAAGCGCCTTTAACCGAACATTGGTTTGAAAATCAATTCATAGTGTGTCTGCGATAAAATTTAGAAAATGTTTTTGCGAAGTTGCCATTAATATTGTAACGGGACCACCTCGCCGAGGCGAATTATAGTCAGGATTTAAGGTGGCGTTACAAGTTTGTGGATTCGACCAGGACTGGCATCAATGCTTGTAATAAGGGGTGTAAAGAATAAGGAAAACTGGTTTTGTTTCCACCTAGCCTCTATTAAGATAATCTACTATAATCTAGTAAGAGATTATTAAAACATACAAACTATTGTAGATGTGCTGGCCCTTACATTGATACTGTCAAAGTTATAGATTAAAGACTAAGAAATATGAGAGATGACCTCAAACTGCCCCTATGATGATATGCTTATTTTATGAGTGTGCACCAATAGGCATTAACTCAGTGCACCAATGGTGAGAACAACCAATGGTGTGGCAAGTATACGCAAGGTGATATGCAACAATGGTGCTATACACCAATGGTGATAAAAGCACCTATATGATAACTAGATGCAATGGTGCGATAGGTGCACCATTGGTAAGGTCGACCAATGGTGTGGTTATAAGCTAGTGTGTTAATGGGGAGTCAATGGGGCAAAGCTATAAATAAGATAATGTTAATGGTGTGGATCACCAATGATGGTGTACTCAATAACTAATGCGCACCGACAATGGTGTGCACCATCAAGAATGGGTGAAAGTAGTTAATATTTACATAAGTGCATCAATGATGGTGCGCACCAACAAATATGAATGAGTCCTCAGAGGGCTCAAGTGCACCAATTATGGTGTATGTAATAAATGGTGGCAATCTATATGGTTTGGGAATGGACCATTGGCAAGGTAGGCCAATGGTGTAGTAGCAACTCCAAGCAGATTTGTCTATTAGTACACCAAAAGGATGCAGTAAATGGCCATCTCCAGAAATGAACAAGAATACCTTAGAATATGACTAACAGGATGGTGCCAACTTGACCTAAGTCTCAGAATATTATAAAGTAAACATCACCATTGATGGTGCAAGTAATGTAAGCATCAATGGTGCAGTTCACCATCAATGGTGCAGATCACCATCAATGGTGCATGTCACCATCAATGGTGCAGATGGTGAGCAAATGACCTAGAAAGGTCTATAGCAGCGCCTGTCCGGCATGGTGACAGGTGCCTAGAGCTATTTCAAGCTCTTGAACAAGATGTGTTCTGATTAGTGCCGAGACACACTAATGACGTTCCGCTGGTGTGACGCTACTTATATAGTCGTGGAGCGATAGCGCGTGCAGCAATGGTGTGGCGCGAAACGACTTTCACCATTGCCGGAAAAAGCCGAGTGATACCGAATGATCAAAGGTGAATAAACAACGGACGAATTGAACTAAAATGAGCAAAATACAGCGAAACGACGGCATAAAACCTCTAAAATAGGGTCAGGTTATCATATTTACAGGTAATTCTAACACATCACACCCGGAGAACGCTTAGTGACTCGTATAAGATGGTTAATTTAGACGTCAAAGTTGGCACAGCATATTCCAAATACGGTCGTCCGACATGAACCTATTTTCGTGTTGAAAAACTAAGAAAGTAACAGACAGTAGCCTGGCTGAGGCTAGTTTCGTAACATTAGCCCCCTCTCCCACAGGACATGGTCCCCATGAAGAGCGACACGTAAGTACATAATCGAAAAATTTACATTTCTGATGAAATTTTGAAGATTCAGGTGTGGCAATAGGCTAATGGCTGTTACTTTTACATTCAATCACAGTAACTTAATACACTTACCAATGTTCGAAAACTTATTCTCATTAAACTTGTGAAAAGTCTCAGTGACATATATATTGTTATATAATTACTTATGATAAGTTCTGTCACAAAATGATCTTAAAATCAAAAATGTAGATTGTCGATTAAGCCCTTAAAGTGTGTGCAATTACAACAACAGACACAACAATATTATACAACTTTGGAATGAGACAATACAAATTTACAAGATTAAATTAAAGCATGTATTGACTAGATTCATTTGAAGGCATTGTACGTATTTTGCATTTTACAACGACAGTATTAAATACTAGTAAATTACACACTTTTGCATTCAGATTTATAATAGAATTCAATAATGAATCATTATTACATTCAGAATCATTAATACAAAGCATACATTCATCACCAATTAGAATTATGATTGGTTCATCTCTCATCCCACCTGGAATATGTAAAGTCTAGATAAATCTCACAGAAGATGACCTATGTCCGAAAGTCATTTCTCTAAGGCTTTATCAATCCTGCCATGGCACAACAAAACTCTAGTTAGTCTACAACTAATAACATGGCATGATAATGTTTTTCCGGAAACAACAAGACAGAAGTTAGAATGCATGGTTGACCAACCAAATAATAGACCCATACAAACACTCATGCCATTTGTCTCGAAAATACTAAGACATTGGTTCCAAGTGAGATTAGTAGCCAGCACACCAACAATTAACATATATATAAGCAACAATCTAAAACATTTTCAAAATTTTCTATACTTATTTGCATACTATTTGATCACACAAATCTGACAAATTTATGAAGCAACATAAATGTTCTTTGCATACAGACTGACTTTCCATACAATGGTACAGTAACTTCAAAAGCTCATCATTAAATTGAACTTGTTATTTTTGTTTAATACTTGTACAAGAAATTGCTCTAATACATATGATTATTCATTTTTACATAAATCATTTTTACAGATCCAGGAGGCATGATGAGCGCATATGATTGCAATTTGTACATTGACATCTGCCAGCTCTATATACCTACTCAGATGACACCTCACTGCATGGACACAGAGGTTCAGAACAGGTAAGTTTCACCAGAAGGTACATGTATATTAAATTTAATCAGACTATAATGAAACAATAAATTGCGATCATTTACTCAGCATGCATAATAAAAATCATCAATATACATACTATACAAAAACAAACTATATCACTCAGTCTGCAAGACAGTGCAAGTCATGCTATTAAATATCTTAAGACAAATTTAATTTTTCATATCATTATCAATTTAACTGCCATGAAAATTATTATCGTGACTCAAACAGTTTACTACCAGTTTGAATGAGGATAAAAGAAACAAAAGATTCCAAATGCTTCACATTAAGTCATTTGACAATCAATAAATGAAAAACACATAATAAAATTAATTATCAGAGCAAATAGCTTTTGGCTATATGTGAGCATTAACCATTTCTTTACAATAGTGCTAAGTAAGAAAAGATACAGATCTTTTATGACAGTAACACAAAATCAAAAGTTACTGTCCCTGACACATTTACATTTTAAAGGCGATGACTTAAAATCTTAAACTACACCATACTGCTATCTATACCATACAATGACTTAATATAGTCACTACTTCAGCAAAACAGAAAGTTGACATATTACACTTTTAAAAACTGACAAAGTCACATCACAATAATCTACTTCAGGCCAATTGGAACAATTTAAGTACAGATTAATAGCAATTGTTCCTTCCTAAACAACATTTGTTTTATCTGTAACTGATGTTTTATCAATCTACATCATGGTTTTGTGTCTTATCTGCTCTTTAAGATCCAAAACAGGCATCTGTTACCATATATGTACAACGACAAAGTTTAGTGTAGAGATATGAAATTCATTTGACTCAACATATTACAAAAATATAGACATTTCCATAATACTTTTAACAATTAAAAGTTGAATTTTAAGTTTTTCTCCAAGACAAAATTTTAACTTTAAATATTTTACAGGTTCCAAGAAATTGAGACAACCAATCCAGACAGACTATGCGTATGTGGATACCTACTCAGGTAGTAATTACGGTTAGTAATAAACAAGTAACATTGTTATTAGTAAGTGTAACTTTTAAGCTAACAGCATGTTCAAAAAGGTACAAAATTATTTAATCTTAATGGTAAAAAAACAAATGTACATCAGGTTTCCTAAACAAACTTTAAAAACAAATTATTTTGCATACACTTAACATCTAAATCATCTAAAACTATCTAACGTAAACTAAATTCCAGTATTGTCATCTCTGTAGATTGTGTAGATTGTCCATAGTTCCGGTCTCCATCAGATTATTTGTACGCGATTAAATTATTTGATAGAAATTTCAGTATTTTGATTAAGCGCGAATAAATTTCAAACGCGAATCTTGTCTGTACATCTGGCATCATTCTGCGGGTAGTACTTGTTGTCATCTAGGGCTACCGGACGCTTTTACAGCCCAGGATTGGGGCAAACCGGCCTACAAAAGGTTATCTTTAGGGCTTCCGGATGCTTTTACAGCCCAGGATTGGGGCAAACCGGGCTCCTCTCATCATCAAACCACCAGCTTCTTTGTTTTATAGGTACTTCTATCCAGGTGTTATGCATAAACAGTCCAGAAGGCTCAGAGTCAGACAGAGATGTGCATTATAAAGGTTGTAAGTAAGTTAAAGGTTAAGAGGAGATACAAGGCTTCAGATGTTGGCAAAGTGATCAATCTCATAGGACACCATGCAGGCAGATACTTCAGTATGAGCTATAGGGTAAACACACAATCATTCAGATTGTACATAAGCTGCACCATAACTTTTGTTTTCAATTCATGGAGATTTTCAGATTACAAAACCATACATAGAAATCACAGCAACAAAGCTAAGCTTCTATACAGTTGAGACGTATTGTTTCTTCTGGCCTCAAAATTACATAACATCCTCCTGAACCTCAAAATTACATAACATCCTCCTGAACATGCATAAAACTGTATTTAGAGTATCAGATTTCAGCAATGGTTACATGAAATAACCTTTCTCAAGTTGAAACATTTGTTTCAGGGTTCCCATTGAAGTTAGATGAGAAGTATGTGCCTACACCCACAATTCATTGGGATGAGCCAGACCAGTCTTCAGCTCACACAGAGCCAGGCTCATTCAAACGGTAAAGTATAATATGTCATCTTCATTACCACAACCTCAGATAAGAGTTAAAGTTGTAGTTCTTCAGTCTGCTTAGTCTCAAAAGTTGCTCACCTTTGAAATCGTTCGGACAGATAACATTTTCAACATCATCATTGAATATAGAACAATAACAGTAATGATAATTTATATCTCTCAGTCTTTTTCCTTCATTTCTCATTCCTTCTTTTTCTTCTTCTACATTTATAGGCAACTTTTTTTTTTTATCTGCTCTCGGGGAAGTACCGGAAAGATCGAAAACATTCGCAAACAATATCATCAGTAAATTACCCAAAACATCTTGGTATAAGCCTCACATGTCATTGTATATGACCTGAGTGAAATAAAGTTAATGTTATGTTAACAATGGATATGCCAATGAATGTCATAAACATGAATATTTGTATGTTGGCATCCTATTCATGTAGTCAATAAACAGAGGCAATGGGTTTTTCAATCAAAACAAATTCATCTTTTTGTTTTGTTGCTTCTTCAAATTTCAATGGCAATCATTTTCAAATAATGGCAAGTAATCTCCTTTGAAGGTTACTTTATTCAATAGAGGCAAGCTAGGTTGGTTACTTGCTATATCAGTTTTATTCCTGTCAGTTCTGATTCCAACTCTCTTCAGCTATACAAGAAGATATAGTGTTTCACCATTTGCTTGCTCAAAATATTCCATACAGGAATTTCTTTAAGTGTATCATTATGGTCGACCGTCTCATTTATGAGAGCATATCTTGGACAAACTATTGTCCAAACTTGTAATTCTCTATTCTTTTATTACAGCTACAGCAAGCTATACAATCACCATTGCCATAGATACTAGATTGAAGAGAACCTGAGGAGTCTATGTTTGAAATGTCAGTCATACAGGTAACTCTCACCAGGACTTGGATCCATTTGTCCCCATGAGTAGTTTCCCTTGTTGAATCATGCCAGCACGATCAACATTCAATCCTGACCCATCTCTCTTCAAGGCTCAGAGAAGATTTTGTAAGAACCTTCACTGATATCCTTTCCTCACTCAAACTGGCTTTGTGTTAGACTGTGACGCGTCAAATGTTGGTATAGGCTCTGTACTTCATCAGCTGCAAAATGGTCAAGAAAGAGTTATTGGTTATTTCAGTAGATGTTTGACAAGAGCAGAGAGAAAATATTGCACAACACGGAAGGAACTTCTGGCAGTTGTCGCATCAGTAAAACACTTCCATACTTTCTTGTACGGCCAAGAATTTGTTATTAGAAGTGATCACGGAAGTTTACGATGGATTATGAACTTCAGAAATACTGGTGAAGGGCAGTTAGCTCGCTTTCTTGAAACGCTGTCGTCCTATTCATTTAAACTGAAATTTCGTGCAGGCAGAATGAATTCCAATGCTGACGCCGTCAGTAGACGACCTTGTTATGTCCGTATTGTGAACGATACGAAGCCAAATACTGCCCAGACTTGAGTGAAAACCGTAGCTCTAAAACAAGTGCAAAAATTGAGAGTGACGAATGTGTACGGAAATTGAGTTACGCAGAGCAAAACTGCTCAGAAAATGGTGCTCCATGTAGATATCAGTGTCACGACTATGTATGTACACAAACCCAAGTCATGACAACTGACACTGCTGATATAAAATGTCTGACATGTAGACGGTATGGTACTACCGATGATATTGTCTCTAATGAGATGCAAAATGATGATGCCAGATTATATTGTAGCAAGGACAGTGATCCTTATGCTTGTATTGGGCCCATATTTAATGACGACACATTGACTGGTGGAGAAGCATGCACCACCAGTTCTTTAGGCCAAAGAGTTACATCGGGGGTCTCGGACGAGACAGCACCTAGGGAGTTTACTGATCGTGCTCCCTCACCTGTCAGGAACGCATGTAATGACACGGTGGATGAAAGAACTCACAAAATTCATTATGTTTCTTGTGTTCGTCCTGATATACGGTGCAGCCAGGTGGCGCACCATGATGACTGGCTTGACAGCTTTGAGGAGGAGCCTTTGTTTGGGTACTTATTTGAATCAGAACAGCAAGAGGTTGCTCAGGTTTCCTCTCAACTTGATAGCACTGATGACAGTTCCACACTGTCACATGACAGGGCTGTTGAGAGAAAACCAAGCACCTTATTTGAAAGAGTATCAGATTGCCAGAATGTTGGTCATGCAGGCATGTTACCAGCAAGGGAAGTAACTCATGAGGATACTGTGCACCATCCTGGTGAGGATTACCTACCCTGTGAGAGTAAACTTTCAAATAGACACCCCTCAGATCTTCTTCAAACTGGTCTTTCTTGTAGTACCAAAAACAGTGACAGCAACTGTAAAGATACAGTAAATGAGTGTACAAATCAGAGCACAAAGATGAGCTCAAGAGCAGTTGATGGTGCAAGTGTAAACAGAGCAGAAATCAGTCAGGAAAGCATTCGTTTTGAGCAAGCGAATGATCCTATATTACAACAAATACTTCAGTGGAAGAGAGCCGGAAATAAGCCTGACTGGGCTATGATAGCACATTGTTGTAGAGAGCTCAAAATCTATTGGTACCAATGGGATACCATTGAAATCAAAGATGAAATACTTTGTAAGAAGCAGTTTACAGTAACTGGCACAGATTACTTGTACATTATTCCTACCTCATTGAGGAAGGAAGTTTTCAGACACTTACTTGAATATATTACAGGGGGACATCTTGGTAGAAGCAAAACTTACGATAAGCTCAAACGACGCTTCTATTGGTGCAATATGCACCGAGATGTTGCATATTGGTGCAGAATTTGCCCAACTTGTGGTTCAAGGAAATTACCACCAAGACGCGCCAAAGCCCCTATGAGACAATATAATGTTGGCTTTCCAATGGAAAGAATAGCTATTGATTTGAGTGGTCCATACCCAGTATCGAAAAAGGGTAACAAATATTTGATGGTAATCTCAGATTATTTTACCAAATGGACTGAAGCCATTCCGTTACGATCGCAAGAAGCCACTCATATTGCTGAGAATCTTGTAGAGAAATTCATTTCTATATTTGGGGTTCCATTGCAGCTCCACACGGACAGAGCAACAAACTTTGAATCCAAAGTTTTTCAAGAAGTTTGCAAACTTCTCGGTATTGATAAGACACGAACCACACCGAGAAGACCACAAAGTGACGGTATGGTGGAACGTGCAAATAGAACCATCCAAAATATGATTGCTTCCTACATATCAGACAAACAGGATGACTGGGACGAGCACATACCATTACTTATGTTAGCCTATAGGTCCTCTGTTCATGAAACATTGGGTGTCTCGCCCGCCATGATGACGTTTGGTCGTGATCTCACTCTTCCTATTGACTTAGCTTTAGGTCGTCCTGTAAAAGATGAGAGAATTTGTGCGACTGATCATGCATATCAGTTAGAACAAAAATTGATTGAAATACATGAATTTGCGAGAAAACATATGAGCATCGCGAGCGACAGCATGAAGCGCAAATATGACTTGAAAACAAATTACAATGAGTATAAAGTTGGTGATCCTGTTTGGTGTTTTAAACCGCGAAGACGAGTAGGGTTTAATCCTAAACTCCAGGCGCACTGGAAGGGACCAATGGTTGTTGTTGAATGTTTAAATGAGGTACTTTACAGAGTAAAATCTGGTCCAAAAGCTAAACCTGAGATTGCGCACCATGATCATATGTATCCGTACTTATGTGATGATAAACCAACTTGGTTTAAAACAGATGAATCACTGGTCTAAGGGAGACAACTAACAAATAAATTTGCAGAAATAAATGATGATAAACCAAATGGTTGATTTGAAAATTTGATTAGTGTGCCAGCCAGCCACACATATATTCTGTTGAAATGTTGTTGTTATTTCTGTTCTCGTTACTTGTTTTTATAGAACGAGGAAGGTATGTATGGTTTGAAGAATTATATGATTGCATGCTGTTGTTTCTATTGCAAATGAGATTTGAAAAGAATCTCATTTGTTATATGTTGTTATTTACAGAAAATTGGTATTGCAAACTGACAACAATGTTTGCAATAAATTACTTACACCAAGTTGTTCTGATGTCTGTACTCTAGCTGTGGTGTCTGTGTAAATTATCGGGTTATTGAGCTGAAAAATATATGCATAGTCGATACACAAACCAATGGGACAGCAAACATAATTATTGAGTACTAGCACTTGAGTTTGTGTGACGATTATTTGCAAGCAAATCGCTTTGTAAATTGAAAATACTTTGAAAATCAAAGTTCATTGGAACACGACGAAATGTTGTGACATACTTGAAGAATTGTCATTACATGAATGAACCATCTACATGTATTGAAACATTGTATTTGAACGACTTATATGAACATTTGAAGTTGGCACCTTCTTTTCAGTGATATTAATTATTAGGTGCAGTATATTATAATGATAAGGAAGTTTATATGATGACCAAATATTCTCACTAAAATGAGATATCTGATAGATAGTTGGTTCATAACTAACATACCATACCATGTGGCAGATCGCCTCTTGTGACTGGCTACCTCTAGCTTCTCTGCTCGCCTGAAATATATGCAAAAATTTGTCAGAACAGAAAATTAGAAGTTGAATGGTGTGAATTCTAACATTGAGATGACTAATGTAGCATCTTAGCTATAAACAATATTGTATTTGTGTACTTCCAGGGATACCACTACCTCTGCCATCTGTGCGGCAAGTACTCCCAACACATATGGCAGGTGCGGCGGCACCTGCAAGACATCCACACAGGGATCCAATGGAAGTGCCACAACTGTGGGGAGTTGTATGCTCGGCAGACCATACCACATAGATGCGGGTCCAGGCCACATGAATTCACCCCAATCCACACCGAGACCGGTCGCAGGGGAGACGATGCAAGGAGATACATAGAGGAGTTCATCAGAGAACGCTGTGACACCCACTGGAGCTATGTTCCCAAACCAAGCGCCAATGCGGATGTTTCTCCTGAGAAATCCATGACCCGGAAACCGAAGGTGGAATCCACGGTGAAGAAGATGGAGAAGCCACTACAACCCCCCTTAAACAAAAAGATACATGCACCCAAAAGGCGGACGCTATCGAAGCCAGTGAAGCCAACAAAGTCAGCCACAGTAACACGTCCTCGCTCGCCGTCCCCATTTGGGGAGGATCCGCAGATAATACTGACTGACGTTGAGTTCAACTCTCCGGTGAAAATTGTTCAAGGCGACCCGGAATATGTGGAGTCTATTGAGTCCCTAACGAAGAAGGCTCGGAAGGAGGCTTCCACGCCAGAAATGTCACCGGCCGTACATGTCACTCCTGTGTTAAAAATTGCTATACCTACTGAAGAGGAGGTAGCCATGGCTGCGGATGTTCTCCAAAACATTGTGGAGTCGATGACCTCGGTACATCACGTAGAGCCAGAAGGACTACCAGTTACAGGGTATAATACCTCATCAACAGCAACACCTGAAAATATAGTAGAAGACAGTCGAATTGTAGTGAAACAAAGTAAGGAAAAAGAAGTGTGTAAAAATGTAGAAATTGAAACTGAAGGAGCAAGTGCAAACATGAAGGTAGCAACTAAGAATGAGAATAAAGAGAATGACAGTGTGAAGAACAATGAGAAAACTGAAACTCAATCCACAGAAAAGGACAGTGAAGTAGAAATTGAGAACACTGAGCGTGAAATTGAGATTAAAGAAGCAAGGAAAACTCTAAGAAATGAGGACAATGTAGAGCAAAAAGAGGAAAGTACTGAGAATGTAGAAATGAAAGTAGAAAATCACGAGAAAGAAAATGATGAAGAAAAACTTAAGAAGGAAAAGAAGGAGAAAAAAGCTAATAGGAAACATAAACAGAAAGATGAAATCATAATACTGAATGAAGATGAGATTAATGTACAGGAAGAGGTTGTAAAGGACAGTGAAGAATTGACATCAGAAGAGTTATTGAGGAAGCAAGAAAAGATTCTAAGGAGAGAAGAAAGAAAGAGAAAAAGGGAGGAAAAGAGGATAGAGAATGAAAGAAATATTAAAAGAGCTAAAGAGGAGAGAATGATGGATGAAGAGATAAGAAATATTGTGAGAGAATCAGAATCCGAAAATGAGAATGACCCTATTATAACAAGAAAAGACCTTGAACTTGAAAGAAAACAGAATGATGTGGGTTTCACGCTGGAAGACAGAATAACACTAGACGTTGGTGGGAGGCATTTTGCCACTACCCGAATGACTTTAATGAAGGACGGGAATTCTAAGCTGTACAGTCTAGCCAAAAGGGGACAAAAGCATTACTTCATAGATAGGGACGGTGCTCATTTTCGATATATCTTAAACTTTCTAAGGGAGGACTGCAACATCTCAATGGACGTCCTCCCCCGCGAGAACAGATATTTGCTGGAATTAAAATATGAGTGCATCTACTATAATCTGGATGGCCTCAGAAGGTTGGTGGAAGCAAGGCTAGATACATATGCTTCCCTTGGGCTTGCGTTCTAGCAAGGATGTCATCAACTTACCTAGAAATTCTATTGAGATGGATGAGTATCTCCAACAATTGAGATACTAACTTGAGATGTAGTATCTCCAACAATTGAGATACTATCAGGGACGTCATCTGCCTGAAAATACAGAAGAAGAAATCGCGTGTGAAATTTCCCGCGTAAAATTAAAAATTAATTTATTAAAATCAAATTTCGCGAAAAATATGGACATTCCTGAAGCATAAATAAAATCGATGTCAATCCACAGAAGACCAAGGACTACTCTACCAAGAAGACGGAATTTAGTTTTAGTTAAGTTAGAAATTAATGTTAAGTAATTATTGTATTTTTCATATTTTTGGAGACTGTTAAAATCTTAGTCTATAACTAAATTTCAATTTCTAAATTTCAATCATAAATTTTTAGACCTTTTTCTTCTATATTTCATTCGTAGCAATATTAAGATTTGGCTATTTGAACTAAGTATTACTTTTGAAATATCATAAGGAATAAATCTGTCATTTTTAATAGAATTTCTAGGTATTGTGAAGTAATTTGAGGTAGTTGTACTTGTACATATTTTTGTTGATGTTCTTACAATTTCATAGTCAAAGTAAATTAGCAATTAGCAGTTTTTCTATATCATGATAGTGAAAGAGGTTTGTGAAAGTAAGGTTATTTTAGAAAATCAGCATATTGATTACTTGAATTTACATACCAGAAAACAAGATTGTAGTATATTTAAAAGCTTAGCTATTTTGCACAGTCTCCCAACTAGTTTTTATTTGTCAGACACTATTTTTATGAACAACTATAAATTTGATGAATGGTGTAACTTGTTGAAATGTATTGTTATGTATATTGAGTCAACAAGACAGTCATATTGAAGTATTACATATTTGAAGCCTAGTAACTGTGTCGCAATCCCATAAGTAATGCTATCTATTAGATACTGCAATGTAAGGCAACTGTTTTATGTACAAAATAGAGTGAATGAACTGATAAGATATTTGATAACACCAATCATACTATTTGTCATATTGATGGTCATTATTCTAAAGTTACTGGTATATTGTCTTTTTAAGCCCAGTATAATTATGTTGCAGTCTGAGAAGTCTGAAAGTATAAGATTTGGTCTCGCAAACATGTGAGCTATAACTAGGTGCTGTATTACGCTCATGTTTTTAGGCTAAATGATCACTAGTTGTTATGAAATTTTTGATTCACTGTTTCAATGTTTGAAGAAAAAATGCATGTGTAGATATGACTCAAGTTTTTGTTGATATCACATTTGCAATGTTTCACCTAAGGATATTTGTTGGACTAGGTATGACACAAATTTTTTTTTGGTGTGAAACACCTTTTCTGGTTGATTATTGATTGAAAGAAAAATGTATGTTTATGGTATTCTAGCTATCTTCTGTGAAGCAATGGTTAAACTGTTTGCAAATGAATACTGAGTGCTAGGAGCTTGATGAGCGTTATGTTGTATCTGAATTATAAATGTGTAAAGATTTGAAATGGAATAATGTTAGTTTTGTATTGATTTATGATAAATCATGAAATTTTATGTATGTGCACAGAATGTGCACCAATATTGTGCACTGTCATGAAACTTACCTCTTAAGAGTAGAGCATTAGCCGACTGGTATCACATGTGCCTTCTGAGTATGGACTATCACATAACTGCCTTAGGTAACCTTAACGCCAGAGTCATGTCTTTGCTACCTGAAATGAATGAGAATACATGTATATGCAGCTATAATTAATTGTACGTCATGATTCAATAATTTAGTTTGACTAAATGCTTGTTTTGAGTCTGATTGAGATTAATGTGTGCACAACCAGAACTATATCCAATTTACCATTGTTATGCACTGCATAATGATCTGCTATATTTTACATGAGAATTGATATAGATATTATTGCAATGAATAGGTTGTGTCAAGCAAGTTTGTATATGTTCAACTTGACAAAATATGTTAAATTCCATTCTTGAATTGCGAAAGATGTTATGTGTATATATGGTGAATATATTTATGCTAAGTTGTTGTATAACTTGTTGATGTGCTGGCTGCAAGTCTTACCTGGAAGTATGCAATGGAATGCGAGTACTCATTACTTTAAATAAATGTAGGTTTGAATTAGGTTTGTTTTTGCGTATCCAGGTAAGAGACCAATGATATGTAAAAATTCAAATGTCAAAATGGTATCTTGTTTCAATCTTGAAAATTGCAGCATTGTTAGTTGGCTTGTAATTATAATGTCACTTACCTATGATGTACTTACAAGTTTAAGTTGAAAGTAAGGCTCTAACAGATGTGGTCATTGTTAACGAAAATTGTAGACATCGCTTTTCTAGTCTGTTACTGTACCTTTGAACAGCAACTGTAATAGCAGTTTATGTAAATTATCTTCATATGAAATCACATTTGAAAGTTTTAAATGTAAAATTGATTTCTAATTTAGCCTCTCAGTTAAATTTCATTCATTATGAATTATCTGTTAATTATTGAAGTCATTTTTAAAGCGGAATCATCTTCAATTTCATCTATTTTATTTAAGAAAAAGTCCGCAATTAAGGGTATCATAAAATGTATTTATTGCTCACAACTTATGGTCATGTACTGTACTTAATTGCTTAGTAATTGTTCTGGGGAGTTGAAAGTAACAGCAATAGCCACCAACCAAACTTCAAATTTTTATGTTCAAAATTTCAAGTATTGATATCATTTTACCTGTTTTACTTACCTGGCGCTCCTCATGGGGTCCATGTCCTTTATGGATGGGGGGCTATGTAACGGAACAGGGCTATTGCTGCTTCTTTGTATCGGGTATTAGGACTGTCGAAATTATGTAAACATCGTGTGCCAACTTTCTTCGCTAATTTTACTCGCTTCCTCGCTGAATTGACGGGAATCGGTGAATGATCAGTTAGATTTACCTCTATATTTTACATTTTCACCAAATTTGCGTGTTGTTATGTCTTTGTACGGCTGTATTTTTGGATTTTTCGATCGAATCGTCGGGTCTTCTGAAACTACACAATCATCGTATTTTAG